>CM045769.1:113136145-113879995 GCA_025200525.1 Camellia lanceoleosa
CCTCAATGATGTTGTTGAGGATCTTTATTTATTTATTTAGTTTTTGAGTTTCTAAAAACTCAGATAATGTCGATTCTTATACCTTCGTCAGATAATGAAGGAATTGGAAAAAAAGTCAATATTTTTGAGAATTTTGATTTATTTACATAAGAATTAGCCAAACCCAATTAAAAAAAAAAAAGAAGGAGAAATTGAAGAAATGAAAATGAAATTTGAACATTTTTATGTACTAATTAAACGAAAAACTCATCTCCATCTACCCAAAATAGTCTTCACTATGTTCAATTACTTGGAGTTTTAGTCTTCTTTAAAAACTCTTCTTCCTCAAGCCAAATAGTTTTCACTAGGCTCAATGGATTTTAGTTTCCTTGGGTCTTTGCTAAGTGAAAAATCTAGGTCCACATTCGTATGTCTTTTTCTTTTCCTACATTTTCCTTCAAGCCAAACAGAGTTTCTTTTCTTCTCAATTTTGATTCCTTTATCTATTCATAAATTTTAATGCCTCCAAGTGGGATATCAATTCTTTACTTCTTATTTTGTTCTTGTGTGTCTTATTTTCTCAGCAACCAAAAAGAACATAATCAATTACTCTTTGACTTCGTTTGATCCACAAGATTAATAGTGAAATGATTAATAATCCCATGAATTAGTGTAAGATTAGTTATCCAATTAAATTAGTGTAAGAACATACTCATTTACTTTTTGATTTTTTTGGCTTTTGTTTGGGGTAAAAAAGCACTAAAAGACAAAATAGGCTAAAATAGCCAATAAGACAGCTGTTGCTTACATTCGCTTAAAAGGCTATTATAGCCTATTTTTCAAAAATAGCCCAAAAAGCCCTAACTCAGAGGTAATTTTTCAAAAAAAAAAAAAAGAAAAAGAAACAAATCTACACCGTCACATTAAGAAGGATTCATTTCAACAAAGAAATTACCATTTCGCCCTTTCATATGAATTTAAATAATAAAAAGTTAGGGATAAAGTTGTCATTTTACATTTAAACATCATTTCAACACACTTTTCAATACAACAACTCAACTAAAATAGCCTCCCATCTTCCCAAACACAAAACTAAAATAATCTACTAAAATAGTCAAAAAGCCAAATAGCCTCCTAAAATAGCCACTTCCCAAACGAGGCCAAAATGTCATATCAAACCTATAATCATTTCACTTTTTATCTTACAAACATCACATCCAACTACAAAAATCCAACTATCTTTCCAAACATAAAAATTTTAGCCTCCTAAAATAGCCAAAAACTAAAATAGCCTACTTGAAAATAGCAACTTACCAAACACCCACTATGTATTCATTTTTTTTTCCTTTCATTCTTGAAATTATGATCCCAACCTCTCTCACTATTAAAATTTGCAAATTTTGTCAAATTGAATGTCTCATCATACATGTAATCCGGTTAATGAAATTTGCAATCAAACATATGATTGTGAGTTCATGAACTAACAATCTCAATCTTATACTATAATCCTACTAATCAAACATGCCCTTTAGTCCTTGAAATCCCTAAGCACTCACTTCAATTAAAATCTAATTCTTTGCATATTAATGTATTACATTTATGTTTAAATCCTCTAGCCCACTATGGCATTCAATGCATTCACTGAGGAAGATCGACCTGACAGAACAGTGGATTGCATTGAGAGGCAAATTTGGAGAAAACAAAACTATAAAAATTGAGGCTTCATTTCACTTGATCTAGAATTATCACAATCACATATGTAATGTTTTAGTTTTTCAATGAGTTGTTAATACCGTTCTCCCCTCTTCCGTGGACTTTTTAGTTTGAATTATTTTAGTTTTTGGCTGATGACAAACTGAGTTGATTTTATTTCTTGTTGAAATATTTCAACAGTAACTCATTGAATTTTCTTCTTGTTCATCTCAGTATAAAGCTTTCAATAAACATGCATATTTTTTTTTTCCAACTCAATTCTACTTTAAATTAAATTGAGAACCCAATTTGAGGCTGATTGAGGCAATGAGGAAGCTAGTCTCTGACTAATAAAATTTTAGATTTTAGGAATTGTATGAATACTTTTGATCTTTTTATGGTTTACTGGTTGTGCCAGTTTCATGAGAGTCCTTGTTTGCTTTATTTTTTCCCGACTTCTTCCTAATCAAGCATAAATGTGTGTCAGTCTGCAATCTTGTGGTTTGATCATGACTGAGTTTGTTTTTTTATTTGGTTATTTTCAAGGATTTGGATAATAAACTTCAGAATGCACTTTTTGAGTTCTTCTGTTTTCTTGCATGAATTTATGATGAACAATGATAGAATTGAGATTATTCAATGGTTCAGATACATTTGATGGCTTTGTCTGGTTGAGTTTTTTGAATATGTTCTTTGAAAAATTTCAAAAACTAGCTTAGGAAGAAAAAAACTCATTTATATGGTTCTCTTTTTTGAGGCGTAAATAATTTTTGAAAATTCAAAAACTTTTTTTGGGTGTTCATAATTGTCAAACTAGTTTTTTTTTTTAATTCAGAAAACAAAGTTCTTAAAGCTCAACCAAACATAAGTCTTTTGTGGAGAAATGGGGGACTATATATATTATTCGCTCTACCATACTAAGTGTTGTATTTTCAACTTTTACATTGATTACAAAAGTTTTGCTCTAGAATTTGTGTTATGCTCTCTGCTCAAGCATGCATCTAGTTTAGTATGCTTGAGGTGTAAATAGTAAAAAACCATGTAAACACTTGAGAACAGAATGGAGACCCAAATAAACTATTAGAAGAGTTTTTTGAGCCCCTTCAGCACATTATTCCGCTAGGTATTGATTTGTGATTATGTATCAATTTAAAGCAATAAAACAACCTCAATCAAACAATCAAGACAAATCGACACAACGATTTTACGTGGAAAAATAACAATTGAGCACCTCCAATTGTGATAAAAACCACGCGGGCAACAAATACAAAACAATCGACTAAGAAGATATAAAGGAATTACATGTATACTCTCAATTACCTAGCGAATCTACGCCTCAATTGAACCAACCCTATGTGCCTCTTCCAACCCCGTCTTCAACCTCGGAATTGTCTTGACGATGAGCCACTATAGAATCCACCAAAGCTTGTGCTCAATTCTTCAATCCAATCAAGAATAACTCTCTTTTGTGTAGAACAAGCAAATAATCCTTTGATGTATACTCTTTAAACCATGAGTTGAATACTCAATCAAAACATCAAAAAAAACTAGCAAAATATCCCCAGATATAAACCTTAATATCCAAAAAGAAGATATGGAGGAATAATCATAGTTTTGGACTGAAACAAATACTTATAGAAATCAGATCGCGGCTTCGCCGAGTGAAGACTCTCTCGCCGAGCGAGGAACCAAAAACGCTGTTTTCCATAAGTGGCTTCGCCGAGCCATGCACCCTTCGCTCAAGCGTACATTCATCTCTTCGTGTTTTTACACGACGCAACCTTTCGCCGAGCGAGCACTCCTTCACTGAGTGAGCAAGGGCCGACATGCGACTTCAATGCAATTTTGCATTTTGCCGGGCGCTGCCCTCGACCGCCGTGGCGCTTATCTCAGACAGCCAGGGCGCCGCCTTGGACCTCATGAAGCTGACCGGGCACCTCGATTCCCGTCATAATCAGCGAAATGACAATCTTAAAAGTATTAACATCACAAACTTCTCTGCAAGGCACAATTCGGGTTGGATTCACATCTAAAAACTCATAGCCCCACTGAAATAAAAAATGCGAAAATAAGTACAACTGAAAGAAGTTTTGTCAAACGGGATTGCCAAGAATAAAAACCTAACATGACTCATGTTACTGAATTGTGTAGCTGTGCCAAAGTCTGGAGCCATGAACTTGACCTCGCCCAGAATTGATAATCTCTCTCAAATTCCACATCCACATGCTTGTATCAAAATAAAGTCATTTACTCATGAGACTAAATAATGTCTTTTTGGTTGGGTCTTGACTTGAAATGAATTCCCTAGAGGCTAGAGATAGATCATTTCCTGTCATTGAGATAAGATGTTGAGTTGGTGGTAGAATTTGCTAGGTATAATTGATTCAAGAGGAGGAACACCATATTGTACAAGGCACATAAATCTATAAAATCTGCGATTGCATTATGTTTTAAATTTTTTTTTAACATAGCAAGTGGATAGCAATCCATTAACCGGGGCAGCATTATGCTGTTTCATGTAGCCATCAATATTTAAAGAAACATCAGTTGAAAAGGCCTTATGTTGGAACATCACAAATTCCAGTGGAGCGGTACCGTGCTAGATTACCGAAAAATAATCAGACAATGCCATCTGAACGAGGAACGAGAAACAGTCCTGAGGAAATTTTAGGTCTGATAAACGTGAATCTGGTCTCACAGAACTGATGAGCAAAAATCTAACAATTCATGCCTGCTGCTCTTTTTTCTCTCTTTTTTACCAGGCTTGTGTGCATGTTTATTAGTTAATGAGAGTATGAATCTTTCTACTATAGGAATACTTGTGTCTGGTTGAGCATTAGTTAGGCTATTGAGATGCTGGAGAGCAATTGAAATGTCATGTAAAGTCTGCAACTAGATTTATTTAACCTTTTTTTTTCTTTTTTCTTTTCTTTTTCATGCAGCCAAGAAGTTTGCCTCCCTACTGTTTAGCCCGTAATCAGTTGTCCTTGGATAACCAAATCAAACAACGCCAATGATGAGAAGAGAGCTGGGACAACAGATAATTATTCACATAAATGTGTCTGTTTAATTATATTTGATAGATTTTTACAGTTAAATTTTTTGAATATTTTGAATTCCTCTATAACTGTGATGCCATATGCCATTTGTCTTAATAATCCTGGTCTTTTTTATATTCAGAGTTTTAATATTATTTTTAATTATAATAAAAACATGTTGGGATGAGACTAGTATGCCAAGTTGAGAATAAGTTATTCACTGTCATACAAGCATGAACACAATTTTAATTACTGAACAAAAGCTATAATAGTTTACCATCATGACAACATGTAACTTGGGGAGACAAAGTATAAGAACCTGCAAACAGATCTATATAATGATGTGTGTAATCACATTTATGCTTTTAAAAGAAGGAATATTTAAAACCCCTATGTAGAGCCAGTAAACCACATAGTAGACCTATTTCTTGTTTGTCTTATGATTAGCCACAAATAGTGCAGCTAGCTGCTTAAAACCCAGTTTGATTTTGTGGTACTTCTTGTCATAGTTTAGCATCTTCAGCCTTCAGTCGCGGGCAACTACCTCAAGGTGGCTTGCTGCTCATCATGAGAACCTCCCTTTGTCAATCACCGAAATTTTGTCTGATTTTTGAACTGCTGATAGTCGATGAGCTACATCCAAACATGTCCTACCAACCATGGTCTTCTCCAATGCATCTTGCACAAGATTCTCCATTTTGACATCTAATGCACTTGTTGCTACTCGAAATTTTGTTTGATTCATGTTCATTACTATTCCGCCAAGTCTCCGTAGCTTGCAAAGGCATACAGAGGTTACCCAACGCATCATCCATCGATTGCCGCTCAATCCCCTCATCACACACGCAATTTTCAGCATTCTTGACATATTCTTTCAAACATTCTGGTGCTATTTTGTCAGTTAGATATGGATCAATGATCTGATCAATGGTGCCCATTTTGATATTAGTTTTGAACCAGCAAACTAAATTCACTTGATCCTCGTCCCTTGAATAGATCATTGGCTTCCTACCACACAATAGTTCAAGTAAGACGACACCAAATGAGTACACATCGGATTTTGTAGTTAATCTAGCACCTTGAAGGTATTCTGGATCCATATATCCCACGATGCCTGTACTTGGTTCAGTTTTGGGCACCACTTTGGCATTCCAATTCTCGTCCAACAAAATATTGATCGGATTCAGGTTGCGATGAATGATTGTTTGCCTTGTACCTGCATGGAGGTATTGCAGTCCTCGTGCAACACCAATGCAAATCTCAAGTCGCTTTTCCCAGTTAAGTGAATACTTGTTGGTTTCATAGAGGTGATGGTAGAGAGACCCATGGACCATAAACTCGTAGACAAGGATCACTTCATGCTCATCGATGCAGTATCCAATTAAAGAAACAATGTGGCGGTGACGGAGATGGGAGTGCACCTGGATCTCAGCTCTAACTCGGTCCAAGTTCCTCTCTCTTGATGTTCCGTCTTTCAACCTTTTAATTGCCACATGAAGATTCCTACTGCTGATATGGCCTCTGTACACTATGATGTCACGATTAAGTCCGACCACCAGAAGCTCATGAAAATTATTTGTAGCTGCTCGAATCTCTGTCAGAGAGAAACGACGGAATGATTGATTGACACCGTCCTCAACTAGATCCCTCCACAATTGCCCTGACACTCCATTCTTAGGACCCCAGTTCTTCCACTTCCTCCACCCAAGATCAATACCTTTAACCACTACATGTGCAGTACTCAAAAACAAATTGCTTATTATTCCCTTTTGTCGAGATAAACGGATATTGCCCTGTGATGCCAATCCACGCATGAGGCTTCCCACAACTTCACGCATTGTAGGCCTTCCTTCTGGATAATTATGTAAACATTTGTTAGCAACTTCTGCAAACACCTTTAGACAATTTGGTGATATTTGTCCTCTTATATAGGGACCAATGATCTGGTCAAGGGTTCCTTTTGATGCATTTTTGAGCCCATAGGGCTAAACCAATTTGCTCCTCCTCCTCAACACTTGTATCCACTGGTGGCCTCGCACATAACACTTCAAATAGAACCACACAAAAGCATACACATCTGATTTCTTGGTTAGTCTACGCGTCAAGAAATACGCTGGATCTAAATAACCAAATGTGCCTTTAACATTTGTACTAATGTGGGTTTGTGTATGGGTTGTCCTAACCATTTTAGACAATCCAAAATCTGAAATCTTCGCTACCCAATTCTCGTCTAACAGAATGTTTGTAGTCTTCACGTCCCTGTGTATGACACCTTGCTCAGTATTCGTATGAAGGTAGTCCAATCCATGGGCAGCATCAATACAAATCTTGAGCCTCTCCTCCCAAGTAAGATGATAAATATCATTCCTGTTTCCTTTCCTACTATTTTTGTAGAGATGATCGGCGAGCGTCCCATTGGCCATGTATTCATAAATGAGTATCATCTCATCGCAATCATCAGAGTAGCCAATCAGAGTCACGAGATGTGTGTGGCGGAGCTTGGAAAGCATCTTGATCTCAGTCCAAAACTCTGCTGCCCCTTGTTTGGACTCTGCATTCGACCGCTTAATAGCGACAATGGTAGCTCCACCGTCGATGAACCCTTTATACACCTTACCGAATCCGCCTTTCCCAATGACCAAAGCATCATCGAAGTTGTTGGTGGCTGATTGAACCTCAGCAAGTGAAAACCAACGGCACAATTCCTGCGATTGATACATATCGTTTGTAATTGTATTCCCACTGTCAAAAGTTGACACATTTCTCATATTAGATATGAAATCACTTTTTAAAATGAGATGATGAAGGAAGATGAAGAGTGGAGGGATTAGATAAGACAATGAAGAAATGAAACTCAAATTGGCTACCTCCTCAGGTCAACAATGGTGGGCTGTGGTCCAGGACAAAAGGAAAGAGCTAAGAATTTTTTATTTTTTTATTTTATCAGAATTTTTATTTTTTATTGATGAAACCAATCGGACAAAAGGACAATACATGAATAAAGTAAACTGCTAAGATGACTAGACAATAGATAATCCAAGACTATCCAAGACTACTACATATTTGTATCCATAAATTTATTTATTTATTTATTTATAGTTTTTGTATAGTTTTTCAACGTTATAGGTCTACTCTTCTCCAAAATCAGATGTACAAGCCTCAATCGTGTCAATTAACAATTGAAGCCTGGAGACAAAAAAATTAGGTATGAAATCACTTTTTAGAATACTTTAATTGTACAAGTGTTATTTCTATATTTTTAGTAATAAAATTAGACATTTAATAATGACATCCAAATTTTCATCTTAAAAATTAAATTTTTTGGTTCCCAATTGCTTTGTGTCCAAAAGTACATTTATTAATAATATTTTCAAAATTTTGTTGCTAAATTTGTTTTTTTTTTAATTTTAATTTAAGTGATTTTTTGGGATAACTTTTTAATGATGACTCACATGACAACAGAAAGTGATTTCCTAATATTTTTTCTATAACAAATTTTATTTTTATGAAAAAAATTTGGTTCCTAAAACAATTTTTAAATTTTACATGATCAATGAAAAGAGTAAATTTTAGCCAAGTAAATTGCTATTTTAGAATAAGGGAAAATCACCAGAAAATCCTATTTCAGATTTTCTTATACCAATCAATTCATTTTTTATTTTATTTTATTAAATCCTAAAGTTTACACTTGTAGACCCAGAGGTCCTATTTTGAGTTTTATTATATATTTTTTTGACCATTTTACCCTTATATATATAGGTGCTTGTTTGAATATGAGTTTTGGGAAGTCGATGATCTCGCTTTGGATTCCTGATTCTTTGCAATTCGATTTCTCCTTGCCATTTTCGATTTTCGATTTGGTAGTTTCGGCTATAGATTGGGCGCGATTTTTGCGATTATTGAAGTTCTAGGTTTTCGCGATTCCAATTTGTGGTTTGTCTTTGCGATTTTCGATTTGCGATTATGCGGTTTTTCATCGATATTGTGGAGAAGGTTAGTTTTTGTTTGAGATTGGTGTTTTGATTTGTTCGTTCTTCATTGTTGTTCGTCATCAATTTTGTTCTTCATTGTTATGTTCATTCATTCTTCTTCGCTTATCTCATTTTTGTTCTTCGTTGTTCTTCGCCTTTCTTCATTGTTTATCATCAATTGATACTGGTGATGTTTATGTCATGCGATTAGTGATTGATTTGTTGTTGTGATGAAATCATTGTGTTCATGTGAATTTTTGAATGATGAAGTTTTGTTGCATCGTGTTTGAAAAAGTTGTTTTTGCCTTTAGTGAATCGAAGTTCATGCTATCAAGATATGAATTTTATAATTAAAATTGTATGTATGTGTGTGTATACCGTGAACTTAAAATTTGTTGTATGTTGTGTGTATGATGATAAATATAGGGCTTATGATTGTTTGTTGAGGAGGTAGAGTTTTTTTTTTTTTGATGTGAATATCTGAACTATTTAAAAATCTTGATACATTTCATTGATACTATTGATGATTTTGCAAAGGTGATATGAGATAATTGGATTTTTTCATGTTGTTGTTGTGCTGCTATGGGTCAAACATGTTTGTGATAAATGTGGTACAATCATTTTCCTTTGATGAGTTAGTGAAATGTGTGTGCAACAAATGGTGTGATTTGTCTGCTGATTCAATCACTATGTTTTACCGACTGCCGGGGTATACAAATTGTCATTTGGATAACAATCAGGAATTGCAAAACATGTTATTGCTTGGTAAATCAATTGGAGTTGAACGAATTGATGTTGTTGATGAGCAAAAATTGGGCAATCGATACATAGTAGTTTAGTAAATCCATGCATTGAAGATGAGAATCAAACAAATTTGCTTCAGAGATATTGTGGACAAGTGAGAAGGTTTTGTTGTCTTCAGTTTGGCCAAATGGTATTACGCATGTTGGTTAATGTTTCACAGGAGGAGCATTTGAGTTTCGTACTGTTTTATGCAAATATGCAGTGCAATGTGGGTTTAAATTCAAATATTTGAAGAACGATTCACAACGAATCTATTATTGTATGCTCACATAGAGATGATAGGGGATGTTTGTGGTCTGCATGGTAGAGTCCAAAGAGCAAACCAATTTTTCTACCTTAAGAGATGGACTAAGATACATAGTTGTGGGTGTGATGTTCAGATTTCAAAAATCCAAGGCTCACCGATTTGGTGTCAAATGTTGTATCCGAGTGTTGTAGGGGACAGACTCACTAACGCGCCCCACGATGTGGCGTATACTTTCAAAGCGCACTATGGACTTGATATCGCCTACCATGTAGCATGGTTAGGTGTTGAGAAAGCGAGAGGTGCTATGCATGGTGATTACTTTACATCGCTTTCAATATCAACTATGGTAATGTGAAGTTTACATTTGCATTATACGAAGTCATATCAATATTGACTATGATTTGAAGACTAGTCAATTTTAAAAGTTTTTTTGTAGCATTTTGTTATAAGCATAAATGGCTTCAAATATCGTTTTTTTTTTTTTTTTTTTTTTTTTTAAAATTAAAAAAAAAGATAAAAGGGCAATTGCTTGCAAAAAATAAAAAAAAGAAAGTTTTTTTTTTTTTTTTTTTTTTTTTTTTTTTTTTTTATTTTTTTTTGTGTGTGAGTTGTGACTGTTAACATTGGTTTTGTTTTTAGGATTGTTTCCAGTAGCCTTTGCAATTGTTGATTCGGAGAGTGAATCGAATTGGTCATGGTTTCTATATGAACTGTCAAAAGTAATTGCTGATGATAGACGCATGACATTTGTATCTGATCGCAATCTAGGGCTTTTGGAAGCAATGCCAAAGGCATTCCCATCAGCATATCATGGATGGTGTTTACAACACCTAAAGAATAATTTTAGGGACAAGTTGAAGGGTATGGAGAATGGTTTCAAGGAACACTTAATACAGAAGTTGGGTGATTGTGCATATGAACCTACTGTGACAGGTTTTCATGCATTACTAGAAGAGTTGAAGAGTGAGGGGAAGCAACGAGCATATAACTTCTTGTCAGGGTTAGAACCAGAACATTGGGCAAATGCTTACTTTAGGTAAAGTGTGTACAATTGTCTGTTTCATGGAATATAATGATGGTTATATGTACATTGTTTATATTTTTGTGTTGTTATAACAATGTGAAATGTCACATATGGTATTAAATTGTGACAATTTTTGCTATTATGTGTTAGGGGACAACAATATGGCGAGATGACATCCAATGCTACTGAATCATTCAACAATTGGATTAAAGAAGCACGAAATCTTCCAATAACAAAATTGGTTGATACTATCCGGAATCAAATAATGTGTCAAATGTCAGAGCGAAGGGATATTGCAAACAAGTGGAATGGAATTATTTGTCCTACCTTTGAGACTAACCTCCAAGATTCATTCAATTCTAGTAGGTCATGGAATGTGAGTAAAGCTAATGATGATGTGTTCGAGGTGCATTCGTTTCCATCAGTTATGGTTGATGTTGATGTCAGGTTTGTTTGCTACGATGGCAAATAAATGGATTTCTTGTGAACATGTTGTTATGGCTATCCAAAGGAGTGCATATAATCTTAATGATTGTGTTGAAAAATATTTTCATGTAGAGAATTATAGGGAAGCATATGCAAAGGCTATTTTCCTTTCCCAATACCATCTGTGGAGAAACCCAATTTTTGCTCTAGCGATTTCATCATATTACCTCCAATTGTAAACGGCCACCGGTATTCGAGAAAGAGTAGAATACCATCTCGAGGGGAAAAAGTAAGTCAAATCAAAGTGTGTGGATGTGGAAAGATGTAAGGTGCACAATCGAAGTCTTGTAAAGAACCAATAAGAGTTATATTGGTTGATGGTTGGTGGACATTGTGAATTTCACATTCAGCTTTTGAACATTTTTACGTTTTTTTTTTTTTAGATAAATAAGATACCGTTGTGAATGTTATATACATTTGCATTGGATACACATTTTATTAGTTGATACATTGGTGTACTTGTTTTGTATTTCGATACAATTTTTGAATAAGAAGGGATTCATTAATTCTATGCAATTTGTCATTTTGTAGTTTTTTTTTTTTTTTGAATGTTCACATTGTGAATGTTAAAGATGAAATAATAGAGTTCATGTGAATATTATGTTGAGTTGTGAGTATTGGTTCATGTGTTGGATATCGTTGTGAATATTATGTTGAGTTGTGAGTATTTATAGTGCAGAATTTGTTTTAGATAAATAACATAATGTTGTGAATGTTACATATATTTGCATCAGTAAACAATTTAGTAGTTCATGTGTGAGTGTACTTGTTGGAGCAAGCTTCTTAATGTTAAATTTCATATTTTGATACAATGTGTCAATAAAAAGTTAACATTGTGAAATTTCACATTGATATATGTACATTGTGAAAGTTCACATTGTTAACGGGTCGTTCTATGAAATTTGTAATTTTGTAGTTTCTTTACATTTTTTTTTTTTTTTTGAAATAGTTTGTTTTGATTTTTTGCAAAATAAAAATGTAGAAAAGTTACATATATTCCCAATATGTGTCGACAAGATGAGCATACGATATACATATGTAAACTTTTACATTGTGTTGTATTTATCAAACACATATAATGACTAATAATACTCATACACCATGAATAAGACCAAGAAAGAACATTGATATTAAAAGTACATTTCTTGGTAGACAAAATGTATATAGCTATTCATATCAACATCTTTGTGGAATGATTGTTTAGTAACTAACAATACCCAAGTTCACATGTTAGTGAGTAGTATATTATATACAAAACATATTGTACTTGGACAAAAGCTGATGTTAACATTGTTTCATCAATACATCAAAAGAAGTCTAGTTCTGAGATGCATCATCATTGGTGTCAACAACAAAACTTGGATTATTTGTTCTTTCAGGATCATTCAGGAATGCTTCAACTAATAGAGCTCTCATAGCAAGCCAAGCTTCCTTGTCCAGCACAGGTTCAATTGGTTCATGAAGGGCATGTTGCCTCATTATGTAACAAAGTGCAACTCCGCAATTAAGACTGTATGAGAAAAAAAAAAAAAAAAGAAGAAAGAATCAATATTTTGTTATATTCACATTGGTTGTAGCTACTATGTCAATGAGAATATTAATTGTAAATACTCATGAATTTGGGTCTTGTTGAGGGCATGCATGAACTAATTGCAATGGCTTAACATAATCTGAGGGTGTTAATGTATCTGCCATATCCGATGTGGAGAGCAATTTCTGAATACGTGATTCGATATATGTTTTCTGTGATTGTGAATATGATTAGATGTGTAGAATAGATAATATTTTAACTACGTTGATATGTAACTCAATATGTACATTTTTTCATATTATTGAATGAAATATTGAAATTACCACTATGTTTGCTTGAGCTAGGTGTATGTCTTCAGAACCATCTCTGGGCCTCATTGAATTGTAGTGCTTCCACACTCCATCATCCATGTCGCTCACTACTATGGTCCAATGATACTTAAAGTGGAGTGGAAAGTGCAGATATCGGTACTGATTTGCTTGCTTGATGTGAGGATCAATGAATTTGGTTTGTAGTTCTGCTTTTTCATCTTTAATCATGCTCTGTAAACATTGACAGCACTTTGTTAGTAATTAGTTTTATAAATAAGGGATCAAACTTGTTTTTAATTCAGGATAAAAAAAATAAAATAACAAATTATACCAAACACAAGCTGTTGAAAAAGAATGATTTGTCAAATTGTTGTGAATCTGTCATCATTGATTCCTGCTTTCTTGTTAAAATTTCTGCATATGCATCTATGACCTGTATATATTCAATGTTAATGTGATTATGATGTGAATGTTAATATATATAACCTTTAATGGACAATGTACAAAGCAGCATACATTGTTTGTTATGGACTTGTCTTGAATTATTGACTCAAGATCATCATAGAAAACATAAGTCTCCTTGGTGCTTCCTCGCCAAACAGTTAGCCTACATTTAGAGTTTAGAAATAATAAGACAAGGATGGCATGTAAAGATATAGAAGTTGTTTGAAATATGCTTACCGTGAACTCCATTTTTGTGCATATTCTTTATCTTTTGCTTGTCCTGCTCAGATATGATCTTCCAAACCTCATATTTGTTGGATGACCTAAGCTTATTATGTTTAGGACGCTTGATGTCTCGAGCTTGTGCAAATAGCCTTCAAAATCTGATCTACAATTTCACATTGCTTCTCAATGTCATTTTGTTCCAAATTTTCGAACTTCCTTTTCTGTTTGTCACCCTTTTTGTCTTAATATTGAAAATCAGACAACTTCAATTCTTTCATTTTTTTGATTTTGATGCGCTTCACCAAAGATGTAGGAGTTTTTTGGGTCTTCTTCTTCAAATTTTGCTTCAGTTCCACATCCATAGTCTCCTGGTTTATTTGTTGTGTGACAGCATGTACTGCATCATCATCAATTTTATCTTCTAGCATAGTTTTCTCAAGCTAGAGTATAGTCTTCTCAATTTGGAGGTCAATTATGGAGTTGCTTTGCCTTTCTATCTCTGCATTCTTGTTATCAATTGTATGTTTGACAGTGGACAACTCATTCTGAACTGTTGGATTCTCCTTCTGGTTACATATTAATGTTTCCAGCTCCAAGATGATTTTGTCTTTCATGTCATTTGCTGCCTGCAGATTTCGGTTCTCAATTTGTAGTTTCTCAATGAGGTCTAATGTTTTTTTATGGTCAGCAACCATTTTCCCTATAATGTTGTCCTGAGTAACCTTTGACACAATGACTTGATGCACCCCATGTGCATGTAGATATGCAAAAGTCTCTGCACCTTCCTCAATATTGGCTTCATCATGTTCATTGCTCTGAAATTCTGCTTCATTGCCAAACTCTGTATCAAATGCCTCATCAATGTCATCGTCTTGTATGCTCATGTCCATTTCTTCCTCAATTTTGACTTCATGATGAATAATACTCTCAGGTGCATCTTTTTGATTCTCCTCATCCCGAATTATTGTTTGCGCCAACAGTGTGCTCTCACGGTCTGTCAGTATGAGTTTCTCTATATAAACCTGGTAATAGAGATTACTGTTAGTTTTAGGACAATAAATAATATTATTCACATTGGATAATGTTGGTATCTAACCTCATCAGCATTGATTGACGAGAAAGACAAATTCTTCACATTCTTATGAAGTTTTGTTAGATTCCATTTGAGAAATCGAGGTGCTGCATTTTGCAAAATTGGTTCCACTATTTTGGTACGCTCACACGTACCAATACTACATAAATGAAATGTAACAAATTGTCAACTATATGATTGAACATTTTCAATGTAAGATGAAAATTAGACTACAAACATTCACAATGAAGACTTATAGTTCAACTTATACTATGAATGTAAAAACAAAACCTTGACAATGTGACTTAAGATAATCAATGTAATATGGAAAACAAACTCCAAACATTCACAATTTGCACGTCAATACTTCAAACCCAAATGTTAGCAATATAACAATTCACTCAATGTAATCAATGAAATGTCAAAACAAATTTCAAATACTAACAATGGTGTTTTGAGTCTATTGGAATATCAACAATATGGCTGAACATAATCAATGTGACAATGAAGCCATAACACATAATCAGTTAATATGCATGTCAAAAAAAAATTATGATTATAAACTAATGTGAATGTATCGTTTCAGACGTACACATTAATAGTTATGTGAGTGAAAGTAGTATTACATACCATTAAAGCCATAACATAGCCAGTCACTCGTTCTGGACGTTGATGATGAAGTTCAATGGAATTCATTAATGTGGACTTGATGGTTTCTGCCCAATCATATTCCCTCATCTTGTCCAAATGCTCCATGTGTTGATAGTATGCCCATCCAATTGTCTCGCCAGTTGTGGAATAAAAGAGCTTTAAACAAGCATACAAACTTATCAACCTAGCAACCTCCTCATTATCTGATTTCTTTCTCTCAACCAATGCATCATCGATCAAAGATCGGATATTTTTCGATGTAAGCCTCTATGTGTCCTTGCATTTCTTGCCGATAAGTCCAAATGTTGGCTTTGAACCATATGCAGTTTCCATTGGCACAGATCCGCAGTCTATTCCAAAAATTAATTTGATGTCATGTGCGCATAATTTGATGATTTGGAAATAATTTTGAAACAATTTGATGCAAGGTTGTATGTCTCTATAATCTTTGCTATCACATTGTCATATTTCATGCATGATGATAGTTCAATTTTTGTGTTTATCAATGCATCAAACATCATCCAAAATGGAGTTTTCTTCAAACATTTCAGCTGCCCATCAGTGAACTTTGTTGTTGACATTAACTTTACCAAGCCAGTCATGTTTGAACGGTAGTTCACTTTGTTCATATCGACGTTGGGTTTCACATCAGGTGGAGCTGTCTCTTCCTCATGGGTTTCTTCTTTTTTTATTTTTGTCTTTGGTGTTGATATAACATCTGTCAAGAAAATGTTAAACAAAAATAGGGAGTAGACATTAAGAAGAATGAGTAATTAACAGTGCTATTAAAATGAATATTGATGAGGACCAAATTTCATAGCATCACTCATAGATAATATGTAAAGAATTAGAGAATATGACATCATTTAAAAATGTGAACATTCATACTTGAAACATAAAATGTCAACCATGGAATATTGATAATGTGACTCGACATGATGAATGTAAAATGGATAAGAAACTCTAAATATTCACAATGAGAAGATTCATGCTTCAAATATGAATGTCAATAATGGAATCTTGGCAATGTGAACATTCACTCAACATAATCAATGTGACATGAAAATTAGACTCAAAATGCTAACAATGAGAAAATTCATACTCAAAAACAATTAGCAAATTATTGTGAATGAAAAATGTGAATATTGGAATATCAACTATGTGATTGAACATTTTCAATGTAATATGAAAATTAGACTCCAAACATTCACAATGTGAACATTCTTACTTGAAACACAAAATGTCAACCATGGAATATCAATAATGTGACTCGACAAAATGAATGTAAAATGGATAAGAAACTCTAAACATTCACAATGAGAAGATTCATGCTTCAAACACGAATGTCAATAATGGAATCTTGACAATGTGAACATTCACTCAACATAATCAATGTGACATGAAAATTAGACTCAAAATACTAACAATGAGAAAATTCCTACTCAAAAACAATTAGCACATTATTGTGAATGAAGAATGTGAATATTGGAATATCAACTATATAATTGAACATTTTCAATGTAACATGAAAATTAGACTCCAAATATTCACAATGTGAACATTCATACTTGAAACAGAAAATGTCAACCATGGAATATCGATAATGTGACTCGACATGATGAATGTCAATAATGGAATCTTGACAATGTGAACATTCACTCAACATAATCAATGTGACATGAAAATTAGACTCAAAATACTAACAATGAGAAAATTCCTACTCAAAAACAATTAGCACATTATTGTGAATGAAGAATGTGAATATTGGAATATCAACTATATAATTAAACATTTTTAATGTAACATGAAAATTAGACTCCAAACATTCACAATGTGAACATTCATACTTGAAACACAAAATGTCAACCATAGAATATCGATAATGTGACTCGACATGATGAATGTAAAATGGATAAGAAACTCTAAATATTCACAATGAGAAGATTCATGCTTCAAACACGAATGTCAATAATGGAATCTTGACAATGTGAACATTCACTCAAGATAATTAATGTGACATGAAAATTAGACTCAAAATGCTAACAATGAGAAAATTCCTACTAAAAAACAATTAGCACATTATTGTGAATGAAGAATGTGAGTATTGGAATATCAACTATATAATTGAACATTTTTATTGTAACATGAAAATTAGACGCCAAACATTCACAATGTGAACATTCATACTTGAAACACAAAATGTTAACCATGGAATATCGATAATGTGACTCGACATGATGAATGTAAAATGGATAAGAAACTCTAAACATTCACAATGAGAAGATTCATGCTTCAAACACGAATGTCAATAACAGAATCTTGACAATGTGAATATTCACTCAACATAATCAATGCGACATGAAAATTAGACTCAAAATACTAACAATGAGAAAATTCATACTCAAAAACAATTAGCACATTATTGTGAATGAAGAATGTGAATATTGGAATATCAACTATATAATTGAACATTTTCAATGTAACATGAAAATTAGATTCCAAACATTCACAATGGGAAGACTTATACTTTAATCATGAATGTCAAATGAAAACTTTGACAATGTGAGTCAACATAATCAATGTAACATGGATAACAAACTCCAAATATTCACAATGAGAAGATTCATATTTCAAACACAAATGTTAGCAATGTGACAATTCACTCAACATAATCAATGAAATGTTAAAACAAATTCGAAATACTAAGAATGGTGTTTTGAGTCTATTGTAATCTCAACAATATGACTCAACATAATTGTTCTAGCAATGGAAATAGACTCCAATCATTTACAATGTCAACATTCATATTTGAAACACAAAATGTTAGCGATGGAAAACAGAATTTCAATATTCACAATGAGAAACAGAGTATTCATAAACATTCCTAAATGTTGAGTCCCTAAACACTAAAGCTGAAAAACAGAGCATTTATAAATGTGACATGAAAAACAGAGCATTCATAAAGAAGAAAATTATAATTTGTAATTTTCAAAGTGTAAATGTCAAATCCAATAAACATTAAACATTAAAACATTAAAATGTGAATATTCAGATTTTAATGAAATAATATGAATTAGTGGATTTAATGTCAGAAAATAGTATAAAATTGAAGAAAACAACTTACTTTTGTTCACCATTGTAGATATCGATTAGAGTGAGGATCGTAGTTGTCGGAATGAAGAGTTATCGGCGATCTCGGTTGCCGGAATGGATTGTTCTTGGCAATCAATGTTGCTTAATGAACAATAAGCTTTCGTGATTTTTGTCATGGAATGAACAGAATCACGATCAGAAGGTTTTCGTCGAACAAGAAGGAGTTCAACGTTAGGGTTCTAATTTGGGGAAAAAGAAAATGGTAGAGTTGAGAGGAAAAGGCGCCAGTATGATCCGATATGAAGAAAAGGTTAATATTGTCTTTTACCTAGGACAGACTAAGTGGAATATTAAAATAAATTTTGGATTAATTAGAACATAAGTAATTAAAGATGGATTTATGAAAAGCTTCCTTAGAATAATTAAAGACATTTCCAATAATTGTTGATTATTATATGGAAAAATTACTAATAAATCCCATGTAGGTAAATATTGCTCTAATTAGTCCTGACCCCATTTGGCGAATCTCGTTGCCAACAATCCAAACTTGGTTCTTCGACATTAATTGCGTCAGCAACCACATTACCAACACCCATATCCCACGTACTTACCGGCTGTACCTCAAACACATGTACACCCTTATCATCAGTTACAGCCGCATCTTTTAATACTTTCACAAAATCCCGTTCGATGATCGTCCCATTTAGTTTGTCAGTATTAACCTGCGTTGAAAAAAAAACCAATAAAGATTTACACTACTTCAATTACACTTCAACCTAACATGAACGACAAATCAAGAACAAGTCGTAAGTAATACCTCAATGGAACCTCAATTGACAGCTCAACACCTTTCAATTTCCTACAATTTCCGAATGTTCCATCGACAAAACTGTCGTGACACTTCGCGCCTATCCGGTTCCACAATTGATGTGTGCTCACAAAGGAGAAACTGCAGTAATGGAGATATAGATATTGTTATAAAAAGCATGAAGTTTTTGAAGTTACGTTTTAAATTGTATGTACACTACCATACTTACAAACTACTACACATACCAGTAATGCTACAACACATCCGGTAACTTTTTCCGGCCTACCGTGCATTTCGTTCAACGATCCAATCAGTGCGTTACGTATGGTTGCTATCCAATCGTACTGGCACAACGTTTCCAATTTGTCAATCACTCGCACAAAGGCCCATCCAATTGACTCGCCCGCCATAGCAAAAAATAACTTCCACATATGTATAGGCACATCAATTTCGCAACGTCTTCTTCATCACGTTCTGTGCTCCCCTGTATTGCCACCATAAGTAAGTCTTTGATAACCTTCGCGAAAAGCCTATTGACGTTTGGACACTGTCGTTGGATAAAATCAGAAGGTGGCTTCCCATAATGCGTCAAATTTAACTTGTCCTTCCCACACTGAATTCCAAAAACCAATCGGACGTCACTGTTACATAGAGGCAACCTTCTTCCCCCAACGTAAAACTTCTCACCAACTGGATTGTATGTCTGAATTATACGACACACGGTCGCATCACACTTTATAAACGCTTTGGGATCCAAATTATGTACTCGGATTGCATCAATCATGAGCCAAAAAGGTGTCTTCTTTAATTGTTTTACGTGACCAGCACCAAACTGAAGTTCCTGCACAGTTTTTATAACACCGGAAACATTCGAACGGTACATTAACTTCGCTGTGTCTACAACACCTTTCCTGCCAGGTTGTGCCAGTAGTCCAGATTTTTTGAATGGTAGCTTTGCTTGCCTCTTTGTTGCCAAACGGGTTGACGTCTGCATCGTAGAATGTGAGCGTGGACTTCTCTCCTGACGATTGCATCTCACACCTACTTTGCTTGAACTGCCTGCAACAATGTTAAAATTACTACATTACCATACAAAACATATCACCAGTTTCACACGCCATAAGCAACCAAAGCGGCTCACAACTAAAACGAACAAATGTTTACATTAACTATTAAACACCAATATACAACCAACATCAATTTTACTTGGGCATAAAACAGAGGCCCCCTACCCAAAATAAACTACCACATCTGTACATGTAAAACACATACAGATTCAAACTTAAAACCCATATTAGCTCCATCAAAACACAATTACACTTCAATCATTCAACAATAACACTAATATAATGTCCCCGTATCTCATACACAACGATCGTCTCCCAAATACGTGCCAACAAAGTTACATACTATACGTGTAAAACCAACATACATACATTACTTTAACCACTTGAACCACCTGTTGTAAAAAAAAAAAAAATAAATAAATAAGAATCAACAAGTAATTTAACATGCCCAACAAATAGGGGTCCCCCCAACCACCTTAACTCACAACCAACATTCCCACCATAATGTTGTATTCAACACAGAACAACACCCACTTCTTGAATACCCACACGAATACACCAAACTACTTTACAACCAAACAACACCCTCACAATTGTCACACTCAGAAGTACCAAACACCAATGTACAATGCCTTATTCCTTTATAACCAAAATTAAACCAGACTACCAAGTCATTGTTAACGTTTACACACAATATAATAACATAAAAACCCACCCTTACATCAAATAAAAACCCATACCTTGCGCCATGTTCTCCACAATTGTTTTCCGTGGACGGCAATGTCTACCTGTCTGCTACACTGTTGGAGATACGTTCCAAACCTTGGTCAAACCCTCCCCAATGACGTTCACGACGTATTTTGAAGGACAGATGTAATCAACTATTGGATTGGGCAACTAGGGTTTACAATCATAGTGGACTTCTAATTTCATCAACAACATCAACATTACCAACCTTAAATCAAAATCACACTAAATCCGCGCTAGAAAACACTGAAACATCGGATTCGATCACCCAAAATCACAACAAATCCAACAATATTCAAGATTCACCGCTATGGATTCGATCTCCCCTTCCATCGTTGGACTTTTTCCGTAAATTGCACATAAACACCGCCCCCAAATTAACCCTCACTTTTCGAACCCCACGCGCCCAAATCATGGGTAGTCTTGTCTTTACACTTAAAATAGGACCTTCCAGTTCTTCAAAAAAATGTCAGGACAAACTGGTCCAACATTCCAAATATTAGGATTTAACGGTGCTTCGCCCTTATTATATTCTCCATCAGAAATTATTTGCCAACAATGCTAGGGTTTACAATGATAGTGGGAATTTTCTTTTTTTTTAAACGATAGTAAGATATATGGTAATTCACTTTTGTTAAATAATAATTCACTTAGTTTGAATTACAGTTTTGTATTGATCAGAAGAAGAAATATCACATAATCCGAGACTATTTAATAATTTTTTATTATATATGTGTGTTGGTTTTGAAAGTTCATTTTTATTATTGATTAATTTTTTTACTAGATGCGTATATATGTGTATAGGTAGGGGTGATCATGGTTCGGATTGGTTTGGATTGGGATAAAACCAAGACCAATCCGTTATCTACGGTTCCTGAAAAATTGGAACCAATCCAATTTGTTTAAATCATGGAACCAATCCGAACCAATTTGTTTAAACACGAATTGGATCGGTTTAGGACCACGGATTCACATATTTAAATAACAAAAAAATATAGAACATTTTAATTTCTAAAAAACATAATCATAGTAGAATTCTCCTAAAGCTGGATATACATTACACAAAGTAGAGTGTTGGATTGAATTAAATGTGACAAAATAGAACATTCATCAAATGTGACAAAATAATAATATGGCTTAAAAACAAAATAGAATAGAACATTCATCAAATGTGACAAATCTAGGGCTGGAAAAATCAGCAAACAAAACATGATTCCCACAAAAACAAAATATAAGAGTTATCAAATAATAATATGGCTTAAAAAACAGAGCAATCAAATAAATTAAAAATGTTATTCATCATCAAAGACGTAAAAACACAAGACGGAAAAATCGTCAAACAGATCATCAAAGACATCAAATAGATTTATTCATCAAATGTGACAAATCTGGAGCTGGAAAAATCAGCAAACCGTAGACACCCCATTTTTGACCGTCCTCAAGACTCGACGCCACCGCTTGAACACCGGTGATCATCCATGTTTGTGTTCGCTTGGAGTTTCCGGAGTTCTGCCACGCCGCTTTGCCTCGTGATCTCCGAACTCACTGCTTGTGTCTGGGTTTACACCAAACACTTGTGTTTTGCCTTGAAAGGCGAGAGATGCCTTATGAGACATCCCTTGCACCACCGGCAAGGGCTAGAGGCCATCGGGTCGGTTTTGTGTTGCCACCGCAATGTATATTGCCGGTCGGCACAATTTGTTGCCGGTCGGCACTCTTTTTTGGCAAAATGACATTTTTGCCCAAAATTATCATCACTGCTTGCTTTTTGAGATATTTTAAGACAGCAGTCTTGCATCTTCTTTCCCTCCATACACGTGTATGGAGGGATGAGCTTCTTGGTGGCTTAACTTGTAAGTTTGGTTGCCTATAAGAGAACCCTTCCTCCTCTCGGCTCAAGGGTTGGAGAGTTAGACATTTTGGAGAGAAAAGACCTCAGAGAAGCTCTGGTTTTAGGGTTTGAGTTCTATATCTATCCTATATCTTTTTTTTTCTCTCTTGTTTGTACACTAGGTGCTTTAGTCCACATTATTGCACACAAGCACCTAGTGTTTCACCTTCCCTTGGCTACTGAGGTTCCAAGAGGTTGTTCTTGGTGTTCTTGGCTAGATTTGAGCCCAAGGAAGTGACAACATCAACACTTGTGAAGAAGGTCAACAAGGGTGAGAAACTTGCTTTATATACCCCATTCTTGCACTCCATTTTTACCTATCTTTGAACTGTTTTTGTGTTTGGTGTTTAATACAAAAAAGTTTTTTTTTAGTCCTCTTGATAGTTTATTAAGGGTGCTTTGTGCTTTGGGGAAGTTTGGCCCCTCTTAGGCCTTGAGAGGCCTCATTTTTGTGCTATTTTGTTGAGCTCCGGGATTTTGGTGTTCGGGTCTCTTCACCACTGAAATCTTGAGGGATTTCAGTGGTGTAGATAATGCCTTGAAGTCCCAAGAAGGAGAGGGCCACCCCCTCTCCTTGTTGTCCTTGAAAAGGACAAGTTTTGGCCTCTTGAGGAAGCCTTTGTTGGTGTGTGTGTTGAGCATGTCTAGGATGCATTTTATGTTTATTATGCCATGATATAACATTGCTAAGAGTTGGTTTTGGTCCCTTATGCATGCTTAGCATAGTTGCCATGTAATGCCTTGTGATCCCTTAACATGTCTTAGGTTGTGTGCCTTTGTTTCTAGCATGTTTTAGGCTTACATTTGTGAAGCTTGTATGCTTATTTTGCCATGAATGAGGTCTGTCCATAGTTATTTTGATCGACCCTAGCTTGCATTGTATAGCCTCTTTGCATGTTTGGCTTGTTGGCCTTAAGTGCATAAATGTGTAGCATGCCTTGTTTGCATTATTTTCAATGGTTTGGAACCATTTAGCATGCAATTTCAGTCCCTTAGACATGCTTGTTTGATTGCCTTGCATGTCTCTTTGAAGCTTTGAATGCATATGTTGTATGCCTCATGCCTTGACCTTTGTGTATGCCTTGCTCTAGAACCACTTAGATGCCATCTAGGAGGTCCCATTTGTATGGTCTAAGGCTGCCTTAGACCTGTTTTAAGCCTTCTTGGCCTTGTGAGGCTTGGTTGGCTTAGCCATGGTTTAGGTCTCCTTTGGTTTGCCTTGGATGCTTGGGCCATTTGTTGCATGCTTAGTCTATTTTGTTGCTTGGTTTGGCACCATGTTTTGCATAATTTTCGGAGCTTTCTATGTATGCTAATTGTCCATGTTTAGCTTCCTTTAAGTGTGCTTAAAGCTTGCTCACTTGATGCTTAAGTTGGTACCTTAACATGTGCATGTGTGCATGCGTGATTAGCCTTCATTTTTGGGCACTTTGGCCATTGATTTTAGGCATATTTAGAGTTGCCTAAGTCATGTTTAAGACCATCATTTGCTTGCTTGCATGCTTACCTCATGTTTGCTTGTATGCTTTGCATAAGTACATGGCATTGTTCATATTGCATGATAGCTAACATGACTAGGTTGCATTGCATCAACATGCATTCCTTGTCCCTTGATTTGGTGATAGGGATTGGGATTTTGGTTTGTTTGGTTTGCATGCATTTGAGATTGAAAGTGCACATTTGATCCTTTGGGCCATCATGCATGGGAATGCGTGATTGGTG
This sequence comes from Camellia lanceoleosa, assembly GCA_025200525.1. Taxonomy (NCBI): domain Eukaryota; kingdom Viridiplantae; phylum Streptophyta; class Magnoliopsida; order Ericales; family Theaceae; genus Camellia; species Camellia lanceoleosa. The sequence continues at coordinate 113,160,949 of CM045769.1, forward strand.
GCAGAATCGAGGCACATGCCCTTTGAGTTACAAACATGATAAGGAGTGTGTTTGGTGCATACATTGCTTGAATAACATTGCCATGCAAGATTTTGCCCTCTCGTCACTGTGAGTTGCGTGTTCTGCAGACATTCAAGGCCGATCGGCAACATTTAGTGCCTACCAAGATTAAATTATCACCGATGAGTTCATTTTTCGCCGGTGACATACTTCACCCTGGTGTTTCCCCTCAGCCGGTGGTATCCCCTAGTGCCTTGAGAAGTAGTTCTGAGACTTTGGCGCTTTGAAGCAGCAAGGAAAACAGAGGCGCTTAGGCATGGCAAAGGTAAATCCGAGCAAGACCCGAGAACGCATCTTTGCTTTGGCTCTCCCAAGGCGGTTTCGTTTTTCTTAGTTTAGTTAGTTTGTCAACTAATTAGGCTATTTGTAATATTTAATTAGCTTATGTAGTTAATTATCTCAGATATTCTTTTTGGGTCCTCTGCGAGGGCATAATTGTAATAAGTGTGTGTGGGTGTGTGTATGTCTTCTAACCTCCCATCTCTTTCTTCCCTTTTATTTACCTGCTTATGATGGTAGATTAAGGCATATTTAAATTAGCATACAGTATGATAGCATGCGTGCATCCATGCATTTGTTGACATGCATTGGACTCGGTACATCATACAAACTGCATTGTATTTTCAATTCCAAATTGAATACGTGCATCGAATAAAGTGCATTTCACATGCCATCTTTAGGGTTAGCCGAGCCTACTCTAAATTGCATCTTCGCCTGTGTTGCATTAGCCATTTAACATGAACTAGGTCATGCATGTTTGCTAACTAGTTTCTTGTTTTGGCACGGAGTACGATGTAAGTATTTATGCTTTAGCATATCGCATGCATGTGGATGTTAACATAACAGTATGCTCACCATGCGGCTAAGTGCTTATGTGAGATAAACTGTTTGAATGCCTGTGGGTGGAGGTTGGATTGCTTGAGTTGGGGAAACCCATTGAAATCCGTGTTTTAGCCTACTTGCGAGTAGCAAATTCCAAAGCGTTTTCAAAACGAACGGATATGCAATGTTTGTTTCCAAATTAGGCGATTTGGTCTATACTTGTTTGCTGTGCGCATAACGTAGTAATTCTAGGCTAATAACCGGAATAAGAACATGTAACGTTTTCAAAATCGGGTATCACGGTTAGTAGAGGCCGGTCTTCGGACCGGGCGAAAGGGGGTGCTCATAGCTGACATTCCCCGATCGTACCCAAGCTCCCGAGCCAAGACTACTTTGGTGATGATTTTACACGCCTTTCAAGACCGAGTCGTGGTTTCCTAAATTTCCCATTTTAAAATATTTAGGTGGCGACTCTGTAATCTAGCAAAGCAGTCCATGTTTGGCACTACTTTTCAAAAAATCTGTTTTTTTTCAAAACGATTTGCCAGAGTTGGACTCTTTGGTTCAGATTTAGAACCGCAACAAACAAAAAGGAGTCCGAGTCAGAAATGAAGTTCCCCGCGGGCTTGTTACACAAACAGAACATGATTCCTACAAAAAAATATATATAATATATATATATGGAGAGAGGGAGCTCATTGAGAGAGAGAGAGCTACAGCTATGGATCTGAGATGGATGATGATCGGAGATGGAGGATCTAAGGGTGTCTGAGAAAGAGAAAAGAGAGAGAGAGAGAGAGAGAGAGAGTGTGTGTGTGTGTGTGTGTGTGTGTGTGTGAGGTAGTGAGTGAGTGAGTGAGTGAGCGGCGTGTGAGGTTAAAGATCTAAAATGGATGATTGAAGATGGATGATCGAAGAGTGTCCGAGAGAGAGAGAGAGAGAGAGAGAGAGAGAGAGATGTGAGTGTGAAAGGTAGCAATGAGTGAGTGAGCCAAAGGCTTGTGAGGTGAATCAGGGTTGGTGTTTTAGCTTTTGTATGAAACAAGAAACGATATTATGTGGGAGGGTATATGGTATAAATAGAGACTAAATGTATACGGTCCGGATCCATTCCAATCCGAAACTGTGAGGTTCAATCTGGAATCGATCCATGGCCTACGGATTTTTAAATTTCTGATCTAAAATCGAACAACGGATTCAAAAAACCAATCCAATCCTATTGGATTGGACTAGACCGGATCGGATTACGGATTATACTGATTCCTTGCTCAGCCCTATGTATAACGGAGGGAAGTAGTTTTGGACAAAAGAAGAGGAGCCCCAGCATGTGTAATTATTGTGTCTAAATTTTATATATTGATTGAACTTTTTGGGTTTTGACTAGTTAATAGGCTGGCATGGGCCAGGCTTATATTTAAAAAATGAAAATCATATCTTATTCATAAACTCAAATCTTATAGGTCAAAATCAAATCAAACCGGACTATACATTTTTCATTTACATATTTTTGATATTTTCAATAATTAATTTTCTTTTCTACCTTCCAACATAAATCAAGTTTGTTTTTTTTTTTTTGGTGACCTTTTTACATCTCATATAATAAAAAAAAAAATCAAGTAACATAATACAACTTTATTTATAATATCTACAAAGGATATGATTAGTTGTTGCAATTTTTTTATTCCATTCAAATCCTGAAACTACGTGTATATAAATTATAATACACACACACACACACACATATATATATATCACTACAGGAAAAAGAGAATATGGTGGCATTTTTTTTAACGACGTTTTTTTAAACGTCGCTATCATTAATATTTAATGGCGTTTTGTAAATGATGCATATTCCTTTAAACAAAACGGCACCATTTTATAATAAACGCCTCCAAATCCATTAGCTTTATGCACGTCCTCTTTCCCTCTTTTTCAAAACCCTTATTTTGAATTTGAGATGTTATACGCACATAATGAGATAATAGGGCTCAACCCTCTCAAAGAATGTCAAGCTCCACCATCTCTTTCTCTCTCTTAACCAAGGTTTTGAAAAACGCTATGTCGCCAGAATCTGGCAGGCGGTATAAAGTATGTGTGCCAGATTGTAATGTAGTAATCTAATCGTGAATTTTTTTATTTTTTGCACAATTTAAAAAAAACTTACCGATACGCACATTTTTTTCCATGATCATATTTATTAGGTTTTAAAATAAATATTGATCAATTTTTGTAAAGTTTTAAGTTTGATCCAATATATTGCATATTTTTAAATCACTATAAACTAAGTTGTTTACATTTTATTTTAATAATTAATGACTTAATATTATACACAAAATCAATCACTAACTATTATATAGAAGATAAACAATGGAAAGAATAAGAGAAGAAATAAAAGCCTAAATATATAAATATATATATTTTAATCAAGCCAAATAGATAATGACTACATTTATTATTATTATTATTATTATTATTATTATTATTATTATTATTATTATTATTATTATTATTTTCAAACAATATATAGATAGACACACAAACAAAATAGTTGAGTGATAGCGGCTGAATAGAATAGCATAGGTCTTATAGCTTTAACAAATCAATAACATGTTCTTTCATCTTCCTCTCTCTCTCTCTTTCTATCTCTTGCTTCTCCATCTTCCCTCTTTCTCTCTATCTCTCTCTCTCCATTTTCAACTTTTTTTTTTTGTTGTTGTGTTTTTTTGAAAGAATCAATTCGAAACCGTTACGTAACGGTACGTATCAGTCATATGGTCGCACGCGTATTGCATCGCTATAGCAACCACTACGACCGACACACCTGTGAATCTCAATCACACTGCAAAAGCGGCCGTAACGGGTGGCAGTAACCACCACAACCGTTACGTAACGGTTGCGGCCGCTTTTTAAAACCTTGCTCTTAACCCTCTCTAAACCCTTAACATTTGCAGAGATTCAGAGATTTCAAAGCGATTTCAGGTATCCAAATCGGTCTCAGTGATTTCAGAGAGATTTCGATTTTGAGATTCAGAGCGATTTCGATTTTGAAGCTCCATCGCCACCACCATCTGCACCGATGATTTTGATTTCTCTAAAGTGAGCTCCACCATCTCTCTCTCTCTCTGTGTGTGTGTGTTTTAGTGATTGTGATTGATGAGTTGTATATGCTCTGTTTCAGTAATTATTTTTCACTGATGAGTTGTATATGCTCTGTTTCATCGCATTTTCTTTGTTTGGTTGCTGAGAAAACTTGGAAAAAATTGTTAAAGAATGGCTCTGTTTCACAATGTGTTTCATGTTGTATGTGCTATGTTTTATGTTGATGAGTTGTATACAACACAAGTCTAGTTGAATTTGAAGGATCTATTACTTCCATTGAATTATTCATTTTGTTGTTACGTATATTTTTATTAAATACATTTGCATTAAAATTTGTTGGCCAGACATAGCCTTGTTTCAATGGACTATCGACTATTATGTCTTTTATATTAATTATATTGTCCCTGTGTTCTGTTGTGACTTATTCTACATGTTTCACAAAGTAGTTTGAGGGATTTGCTTCTTCAATGTTGCATGGATGATGCTCCTGATGTCTGACAAAGTGCCTTTGCATTGCTTGGTGACCTTGCAAAAGTATGTCAAAAGTGTATATACATCAACAGTATGACTTTCTCTTGGTCTAACAATAGGAAAGCATTCTTGCCTCTATCATTAGCCTGTAGTTCCGGTTTTGGGGGGTTACAATTTGAGACTTGTAGGCTAATAGATATGATTGGGCCATAGGGCCAGTTAGTGCCTCTGGAAGCCCATGCTCAATATATATATATATATATTATTTTTTCTTGTTTGTATACATCTTTATGTTGCTTTTTATTGACAATGAATACTAATGGCCTTCGTTGTATTTCATTAGGTTTGTCCTATTCATTTGCACCCGTGTTTGTCCGAATTTCTTGATGTTGCCAGTAAGTAGCTGGTAAGTAGAATGGATTTTTGATTTCTGAGATCCTTTCTGATAGTCTTATTATTTCATATATTTACTTATACAAGCTTTCTAGAGACCATCACTAAGCTGAAGGAAACTATTTCTGTGGCAAACAATGCATGTTGGGCAATTGGAGAATTAGCGGTTAAGGTAGTTTCACCTCTCTATTTGCATCAGAAAGAATCTAGATAATATTGCATTTTCATGCATCGTTCTCTGTTCTTGAACTAGCTAATTTTGGCTTAAAACAATTGTGACTCACATTGAAGTGTGGGTTCTTTTTATGACTTCTAATTTTGTATGGTTCTCAATTTTTTTGGCATAATTCTAATTTTTGATTTTATCTTTATGCTTAATATCATTTTGTGTATTGACTGGAAAAACATCATTAATGTTCATTTTGTTTTAAAATGAGGAAAATTATTAATCCAAGACCCTAAATCTCAATAGAATTAGCTATTTATTTTATATATATATAAAAAATGAAGCTATAACGGCAATTTTAAAAACGCCACTATAGTACCAACGGTTATATTTTTAAAATTGCAAAAAAACTATCACAACGATTTTAAAATGTCACTAAATCAGTGCGTGACGTCACTGTTAGGTAGCACATTTAGTGGCATTTATAAAAACGCCGCCTATACTGATATAACGACGTTTATAAAGCGCCATAAGCCTACAGCGATGGCCTCGTCCTCGACGTTTGGTCTTAAGCATCACAAAAGGAATTAGTGGCGTTTTTGAGACCTACAACGGTGTTTTTTAAATGCCTCTAAAAGTCTAATTTCCAGCAGTGTATATATAATTATCAACGTATGTCAATGGATTAAATTTGAATTAAACAGTGTTATTTCTTTTTGATACATATTTGAAAAAATGGACGAGATAATTTGAGGCGGACTATGGGATGGTCAAGTTAGAGTTACCCATGCGGACTCTTACGGGTCGGGGTCATAGGCGGGCTCGAGTTACAAATCTTTGCCCAAAATCTTAAATTACCTTTTGAGTAATACTAAAGACCCCAAAAGTTCTACCAAATTTTTTACCAAATGTCTCACATGGGTGTAGGACCCACACCATGTGGGTCCCATGTGATCCCACACTTATATAAGATATTTGATAGAAATTTTAGTAAAACTTTTGAGATTTCTAACATTTTGTTATCTTTTATGAGTTGAATACTCAAACCAATCGGGACAAATCATGAAACCAATTGAGTAATATAAAATGTATTCATCCACGAGCCATTTAATAACCCATATGTGCAAGGATTCTCAAAGCTTCAACCACACTCCAAATCTAACTTTGTTTTCTTCTTCAAGTTTTGTCCACGCTCCTCCTACCAGCAACAGCCACACTACCCAGGGCCGGCCTAAGTTTTTGGGGGCCTAAGACGAAATAATTTTTCAGGGCCTTTTAGATATTTATAAAAATAAAAATAAAAATCACCCTGTTTGGTTTAGAATTTTGAAAAATAATTATTTGAGCTTGCAATTCGTATTTTTTCATATTTTTTTGTATTTGGCAACTTTTTTTTGGTTTTTTCTTTAAAAAAAAAGCACAAATATTATAGTTTTTACGTGTATCTAAATTAGATGTATCTACAAAACAAATAAATAAAATTGCATAAAATATTTAAAAACCATTAAAAAACACATAATTGGGCCATAAAAAGAGAAGATAGAAAAATAGGCCCCACAGACATATACATATATTTTATATTTTATTTTTTTAATTGGGCTAACAACTAACACTTATAAATATTTTTTAACTGGGCGTTTTATCAATTGGGCCATGTAGAACTTTTGAGGCATTTTAAAATGGTCTAAATTAGTTAAACAAATTTGGGCCATTTTGAATTTTTGATATAGTATAAGATAATGAATTTGGGGGCCTTTTTTTGGGCCTAATTTTTAGGGCCCTAGGCACAGGCCTCAATGGCCTTAGCCCAGGGTTGGCCCTGACACTACCAAACCAACATGTTTCTTGTTATTTTAAGGCAACAACATTTAATTATCTACTTAACCAAAACATCTTAATCATCATTCTTCTTCTTCTTCTTCTCCCTTATTTATTTATTTAATCATTCCTATTGTTGTATATATTTGCTAATAATAAGTACTTGAGAGCCAAACAACAACTTACAACTAATTAAGGATACAAGTTTTCAAAAAAAAAAAAAAAAAAATTTAAAAATACATAAATCGATTATAGAATCAAACACAATCTTTTTTATATGAGATATATTTCACTATATGTAAGTGTCATTGTACGAGTATGAAATATTCGTCGCATGCATACTTGTGATCAAGTCTAAACTCTTTCAAACGGTGTCGTATACCTAAATTCACAACTTAAGTGAGCTTACTGGCGGGTGTGTTGGAAAACCCATCTGATACTTAAATCAATTCTTAAGATCAATATGAAAAAAACCTTTTAATCAATTCTGTAAATAAAATTGCATTAGCTTGTTCTAGGTTAACTTTGAGCTTTTATGTCTTTCAAATGGTAGTCCTGGTAGGATTTAATTCCTTTTCATAAAGTCTTACTAGGAGTAACCTTCTTAAAAGATAAAGCTCATCCTTTAACACCCTTATCATCGAAGTCCAAGTGAAACAGCCTAACTCCCAAGTCGACAACTAAACTAAGTAAACAGCTAGTCTAGTTGCATGTCAATTGTTTAATTGCACTGACTGAGCCTACTAACTTCAGGTGAGACCATTGAACAAAAACACTAACACCACACTGACCTTGCCTGGTGCACAACTCTGCCAAGATTTCCATTCCCACAAAGACTAAGTTGGTCCTTTTAGTCCAGCCAATGTTATAGGGCTAATTATGCTTTGCCAAAGCGCACGCGCCGGTTGTCCGGTTGAAACTCTGGAGCTCGACCCTAACATTCAAGTCAGCTAGTCATCAGGTCAACCCAAAACTAAGGCCCATACCGATTTAGCCCGGCCCATTGGTTTGGTGTAAATTACCCTAGTCATATCCGTGTAAAAAAATTGTGCCCTCTTCTGTGACTGATTTATCTGCAAGTAGAAGAACTATTTTTTAATATGAAAATTACTTGACTATATTTTAAACACACACACACACACACACTCTCTCTCTCTCTCTCTCTCTCTCAATAATTGTAGCTATGAAAAGTAATATAATCATAAGTTTATTGTATTTAAAACACACTATATCTCAACAATTGTAAGGATAAACTATCAATAGATCCTAATAGTTGGACTTAACTTCCATCAAGTCCTATTGAAAATAAGTTTTAGTAAAATCGTCACTAAAAATAATTTATTGTGACAATTTTTTACAATGAGCGTACCAAATTAGAACCTCGTGCCTGTTTGTGTTGCTTCTTAGGGTATGAGATTGAACATAAAGGTTATCGTTGTTGGGATCCTCTTTCTCGTTGTCTTCGTATCTCTTGTCATGTAGTTTTTTGGGAACACAAAATGTTCTCCTCTACATCTAAGTTTCATTTGTCCACTCCTCTCACTACACCCTTCTTTACAGATCCCTCTCTTCTGTTTGATGAGCTTGATACAAACATTATTTCTGACATGGTGACTCCGGCCCATCCTGAGGATTCTGCTCCGCCTCTTGGTCCTGCTGCTCCACTCCCTAATCTTGAGCCAACTTCTGTACCTGCTCTGGCTCTACCTCCTAGTCTTGTTATCATTCCCTCTCCCATTGAGCCTTATACATTCCTTGATTCCACTACATCATCTTCTATACCAAAGGTACCTCTTCGTCATTCTACTCGAGTAACACAACATTCTGTACTTTTTCGTGATTTCATTGTTGGTTCTGCTGCTTTTTCTTCTCATGAATCTACTTTCTATCAAGAGGCTTGGTCTAACCCTCTTTGGCAGCAAGCTATGAGTGATGAACTACATGCTTTAGATAAAACTCATACCTGGGATGTAGTTGACCTTCCACATGGAAAGAGTGTTGTTAGTTGTAAATGGATTTACAAGATCAAAACCCACTCTGATGGTTCCATTGAGCGTTACAAAGCTCGTCTTGTTACTCGGCGGTTTACTCAAGAATATAGGATTAATTATGAAGAAACATTTGTTCATGTTGCTCGTCTTACTTCAATTCGTAGCGTACTTGCCTTTGTTGCTGCTCGTCATTGGAGTCTTTGTCAGACGGATGTCAAGAACGCCTTTTTCAATGGCAATCTCACTAAGGAAGTTTATATGTAGCCTCCCCCTGGTTCCTCCATTCCGTCCACCAAGATCTATAAACTTCGCCGTGCTTTGAATGGTTTGAAACAAGCTCCTCTTGCCTAGTTTGCCAAGTTCAGTTCTACCCTTAGTGACTTTGGATTATCTTCTAGTGCCTATGATTCTTCTCTGTTTATACACAAGACAGAGCGTGGTGTTATTCTTCTTTATCTCTATGTTGATGATATGATCATCACCGGGGATGACATAGTGGGTATCTCTAGTCTCAAATAGTTTCTCGAGCCATTTAAGATGAAAGATTTAGGTTTGCTTAGTTACTTGGCTTGGAAATTTCATGATCCTTCCGACATTTTTCACCCGTGCCAAGTATGCCTCTGATCTCTTGGTTCGTGCTGGTCTTACTGATTGCAAGACTACTCTTACCCTAGTTGATCCTCAGACTCATCTCATACCTCTTGACGATCACCTATTGTCTGATGCTACCTTATATCGTCAGCTAGTTGGCAGTCTTGTTTATCTCACAGTTCCGCGTCCAGACATTGCTTATGCTGTTTACATTGTCAATCAGTTCATGGCTGCTTCTCACTCTCTTCGCACTAAGATGCTCTAGTTCGCATTTTGCGCTATCTCAAAGGAACTATGTTTCATGGTCTTTACTGCTCAGCACACTCATCTCTACAGTTACATGCATTTTCTGATACAGATTGTGTAGGGGATCCTACTGATCTCCGTTCTATTACAGGATTCTACTTCTTCTTGGGTGACTCTCTTTTTGCCTGGCATAGCAAGAAGCAAACTCTTGTTGCTCGTTCTAGTACTGAGGCTGAGTATCGTGCTCTTGCTGACACTACTCAAGAGCTTGTGTGCCTTCGCTGGCTTCTTTCTAATATGGGGGTTTCTTATTCTACTGCGATTAACCTCTATTGTGATAATCAAAGTGCTATTCAGATTGTCTGTAATGATGTCTTCCATGATCGCACAAAGCATATTGAGATTGATTGTTACTTCATACGACAGCATGTTACTAGTGGCACTGTTCGTCTTATCTTTGTTATCTTTGTCGATCAGACAACCGATATCTTCACTAAGGCCTATCATCCACAGTCGCTTTCAACATCTAGTTTCCAAAGTCAAGTTGGTTGATGCTTACCCACCTTGAGTTTAAGGGTGGCTGTTAATGTATATCCTAATTAATGTATATATATCATAATTAATGTATATCATTATTAATTAAAGTTGGATTAAGATTGTATCACTCTCCTATATATAGAAGCTCTTGTACATGGTTATTTATATAATGTAGACAATTCCCACATATCTTTCAACCATTCTAGCAATTCATAGGTTCCAAAGGAAATGATATAAGAGTGACTATTCTTATTATATACAAGTTTATATTAAAACATGATTGCTTTGCACCACTAATATATATCATAAGTTTTTTTTTTTAATTATAAATAAATAGTTTTGATTTGATAAATATTTTATTTTGAAATCTATTTGTGTTTGATTATGAAATCAAGGAGTTGATTTGTTTGTATTTGTGTTTGTATTTGATCTCGCTTGTGTTTGATTTAAGTAGATAAAAAATGAGTTGATTTGTTGATTGAAGTGAGATCTCAGATTTTAATCTTTATATTCAATTGTAGATCTATATGTATGTATATTTATTTTTTGATATCTCTCTAATTTTTTTTTTTTTATTTCTCTCATCCTCTTTCCTTTGCAATCTGTGTGTGTGTGTGTGTTGAAATTGGTTGATTGTGAGCCATGGTGATTGAAATTGTTCTTGTAAAAAATTTGAACAAATAAAAATTTTTAACAGATTAGTCTCTCTCTCTCTCTCTCTCTCTCAAAACAGATCAAGCCTAAAAATAATGAACAAATAAGAACATTTTTTTTTAATTATTTATTGTTGGATTTGAACAGATTTGGATGATGAATTCATTTTCATTGATGAGAGAGAGATGCCTATAGATTTGATCTGTTGAAGGATCTAATCTGCTGAAGGATTTGATCTGTTGAAAATATTAGATTGTTTCAATAGATTAAAAAAAATTGAACAGGTAAAAATTAAAAAATTAGGACAGTAATTTGAATAGGTAAGGGAAAAATTGAATGAATAATAAACTTTGGATAGATATTTGAAATGATATGAGAAAAATTAAATAAATAGTCAAAAAAATTGAAAATATAGATATAAATTTAAATAGTTAGAAAATAATTTGAATAGATAGTCAAAAAGTCAACAGATAAATTAAAGGATAAAATTGAAAAGAAAATGTCCTCCAAAATAATAAAAAGGGATTTATCACCAAACTATTTCACAATTGATGGATTTTTCACTAATAAAAAATATCTACTAGACTAATGTTTCATACCCTCCTTAGATTGTATTTATCACCAATTTTCTCTTTATTTTATTATTCTTATTATATTTTGATGGACTGAGATATGCCAATGCAACCTAATTTTGACAAGGTTTAATTAATTAATTTTAAAAATCATCAATAAGACAAAAGTAGAAGATCTAAGTAAGTGTCATGACCTCATTCCGCCCCAAACAGGATAGTAGTTATGACCGGCCAGTACTGTCTGACTACCAAAGGCCTAATAAGACAAGACAAAGTTGGACTAAAACATTGGGGCTTGAAAAACAACATTGCCCATTAATTACCAAGAGTCCATCCAGAGCCTGTGCATGACCAAAAGAAAAGTTCAACATTTAAAAATATACAAGCAATAAAAAACAAAACTTAAAGACAAGATCTTCGTTCGAAAGCTCCAACTTCCAAAAGTAGAAAAAGAAAAGAAAAACTTGATCGTTTGACTAAATTCACTCATTTCTAACCTGTTAAAACTTTTTATAATGCGGATAAATTAGCTAACATCTATGTAAATGAGATTGTGAAACTACATGGGGTGCTAGTATCGATTGTATCTAATAGGGATTCCAAATTCACTTCAAGATTTTGGCAAAGTTTGCAACAAGCTTTGGAAACTGAATTGAGGCTGAGTAGTGCTTATCACCCATAGACAGATGGCTAATCTAAACGAACCATTCAAACCTTGGAAGATATGCTCAGAATGTGTGTGTTAGATTTCCAAGGAAATTGGGAGACCTACTTGCCATTGGCTGAATTTGTGTACAACAACAGTTATCATTCGAGTATCGGTATGGCTCCTTATAAAGCTTTGTACGGTAGAAAGTGCCATTCTCCAATCTGTTAGGCCAAGGTAGGTGATAAACCTTTGTTGGGACCTAAACTTGTGCAAGAAACGACTGAAAATGTGAAATTGATTCAACAAAGATTGAAAACTACACAAAGTCACCAAAAGAGTTATGCGGATGTCCGAAGAAGAGACAGGGAATATGAAGTTAGGGATCATGTGTTTATCAAAGTAACTCTTATGAAAGGGCAAACACGATTTGGAGTGAAAGGAAAGTTGGCTCCAAGATACATTGGTCCGTATGAGATTCTAGAGAAAATCAATTCAGTAACATATCGAGTGGCCTTACCTCCAATCATAAAGCAAATGCATAATGTCTTTCATATTTCAATGCTCCGAGATTACTTGACAGATCCTTTACACGTGATTGAGCCAACACGTGTTATTGAAAGACGATTTTACTTATGAAGAACGACCGATTCAGATTGTCAATCGAAGGATCAAAAGGCTAAGAAACAAAGAAATTTCATTGGTGAAAGTTGACTGGCAAAACCATGGAGGAACATATGCAACTTAGGAAACTGAGGAAGACATGATGAAAAGATAACCTTGATTTGTTCCCTCTAGATCCAGCATTCTTCAAAACTGAAGGTAATTCAAGTTTAGAGGACTAAACTCTTTAAAAGGAGAAGACTATAACAACCTCGAACCGTTATTAACTAATACTACATGATTATAAATGCTTAATAAGTAATTAAGAGAATTCTACATTAATTGCATGTGTATTGTGTTATATGTGCTTATATCTATTAGTGTAGAAATATCTGTTTGTATTTCTAATTTGATATGCGAATTGAAATCCTTATCGGCATCCGATCACGAAATTGACTTGGTTTAAGTGTTATTTAGAATTTTTAGAAATTTATGGTAGGTTTAATTGAAATTCGATTCGGAACAAATTGATTAAAATAATGCCAATTGATTAACTTTAATTAAGTTCTCTAATCAAGCCTATATAAGGCTTATGCAACACTTTAGACTCACCTTATCTTCACCATTTTGAGCTCTTACATGAGAGAGAGAGAGAGAGAGAGAGAGAGAGAGAGAGAGAGAGAGAAGGAAGAAATTGAGATCAAATAAGAGGAAATGAAGAATTAGCGGGATTTGAAGACAATTTGGAGCTTTGAGCTAGTTTTACACTTGACTTCAACCTTAGGTAAGAATTCAACACATTTTGTAACCTCAAGCTCACTTATATGTGAAATCAAAAAGGGAATTAGAGTGTAATGCATGAGTTCAAGAGAATTAAGTAGATTAACTTGAGAATTGAGCTAAAAAAGTAGAATTGGGATCAAACCATGCATGTCTGTGCATATCATGAAGTTTTGGAAGTTGATTTCAAAGTTTACCCACATGCATGTCCATATTTTGGTCTTGTTATGAGGATCAACTCCTTTTTGTACTAAACATCTCATTCTACCAAGATTTGGAAAGTTTGAACTCAAGAAAATACATGCATGTTATGTTTTCAACATTTCAAGTTGATTTTGTGTAATTAGCATGCTTTTAGGCATTGATTTTGCGAAATGATTTTCAATTCAAGATGTGTTACAAGTTTATACATGTTTTCTTAAGGTTTAGGCCCAAAAGGACGTGTTTTGTTGCTGTGGAATTGAGTTTTGAACTTGAGAAGCAAATCTGGAAATTCCAAAATTTGCACTCTTCGCTCGAGTGAAGTAGTTTGCGCTCGAGTGAAGAATTTGAGCTCCTAGTGCTTTTGTAGACATGGATTTTTGCGCGAGCGACACAAGTTACGCTCGAGCGTAAACCTTTTTCTTCTAAGTCTAGGCTCGAGTGAAGAAAGCCACGCTTGAGCATAAAATGAGAGCTATCAGAAGTTTTATAAGTTTTGCAAACCGCTCGAGCGACTGAAGTTGCGTTTGAGCGAAGACCTGCTTTCGGTCTTTGGCTCGGCGACACGAAAGTGTCCGTCGGCGTAAAAATCATACAACCACTACTTTTGCAGATTTTGCGGAATTAAGCGATCAAAGTTACGCCAAGCAGACCCAATTTTTGAAAATTTGACTAAGTGTTCTAAGGTATATTTTGGCATCCTCTTTGCATCTTAGGAATTCTTAAGCCCTAATTAAGACATAGTAACAAGGATAAAGATTAAAAACACACCCAAGCAAGAAAGAAAGAAATTAAATGAATTACAACACGTGTTTCAATGCGTATCCGCTTAGGCTTGTGTAGGTCACGCTACCTAGGCTATCTCAAGTTATCTGCCTGTTTGTCTACTTTATCCGCTTTCTGCATCTACTATTGGAGCCAACTGTGAGTAGTAATTTTATAAAGCTATGTTCAATTATAAGTATTTTCTGACCGAAAGGATATGATCTATTTTCTAAAATGCTATTTTATGAATCATGAATGAATGGTTGTCCAATGTTTCTGAATTATATTCGTGGCATCCTTAGCTTTAGATAACATATGTTATCTGTTTTGTTATCTCCCAACTATGGGCCAACTGTACGTCTCATGAGCCAACTATTATGGATCCTTCTGTATACGTCCCATGTATGGGTCAATTGTACGTCTTATGAGTCAACTGTATGCCTTCATGGCCGTTCCTTTATGGGTCAACTGTTTGTATTAGTGCTAGTAGATGTACCACATACGATTAACTATAAATTTTGATTATGAATATGATTCTAATTCCATTTCTGTTATGAATACTAATTTCTGAACAAATATATGAATCTACTTTTGATATAAACTGAATTCTGTTTTCTGTATCTGTTATGGACAACATTCATCAAACCCTTTACTTCATATTATTCACTAGGCTCCAGCTCATTCTTTTATTTATGTATGTAGGTGACCAGGCGCGTGACCAGGTTTAGTGATGATTGCCTGGAATTCTGTTTTGTCGGCCAACCTTTATGCCTTCCAAGGAGGTTCCGGAATAAGTAAATTAGTCGAGTTTTGTGAACTAAGTTTAAGACTTTGTTTAATTTTACTAAAATCTAAACAAGTTTTTGTTTATCTGTATACTAGGCTAAGTCCCATTTTGCTTTTATCTATACATGTGGGTGACATAAGACTAATCTAAATATGACGTCACATGTATGTATATAAAGTTTTAAACTTCTGTTCCAGTATGTCTGCACAGCTCTATGGACATTGTATTTTGTATATTTGCTTTCATTAACCGCTTACTTTTGCTTAATTTGTACAGAGGCCTTTGGTAATCCCAGGATTACTGGCCGATTATGATATTGAACCCTAAGGGGCGGGTTTGAGTCGTGACACAAACCAAACCAAACAATCCTCACTCCTAGGCTTTTGTAGGTGTTAAGGTAGTATCTAGTTCAATAGAATGAAATAGAATGTAGATCATCATAATGTCCATTATCATGTTTGGTTGACTAAAAGAATAGTAATAGAATTGCATTGCAAATGTAATCATTAAGGGAATGACCATTCTGGGAACCTATGGCATGACCATTACATTCATCTAATTTAGAACTTTTGCTATGAAGCCTTGCAAAGGAATAGGCATGATCAAATGCTTAAACGAATAAATTTGAAATAATGGTATAAATTAGTAAAAATGGGCAATTTGTTTGTTTCTTTTAAGGTCCTAAACTTTGGTGCGAGCTAGAAATTCGGATGTGGTGTTGGTAGTTTGCAGGTGATTGCAAGAATCTAGTATTTACTCTATAGGGCCAGCAGGGTGGGGCCCAAAGGACACATAAAAAAATGTTGGTTATTAACTTATTAATGTGAGGACAAACGTTTAGTTACCCTTATTGATGGAAAATCTCCGAGTAATGTCCATTAATTTTGTGTGCGCTATTTGATTAAAATGCAGCTCTAATGTTATGAAATAAAGGATCTAGTTTCAACAGTTTCATTTTGTTGGGGCACAAACGAATCAAGGTTAATTTTGGATATAAATTTATGGAATGGTACTTTTCTGTTGGAAGCATAGGAAATGCATCACGGGTAATGAGAAATAATTTTGTGAAGTTATAGAAGAATACTTTTGATCCCCAACATGCCATGCTACATTGCTTCACAATTGAAGCTTTTTCTGATGATATTTGGTCAACATGTGGTTTTATCCTTGGGCCTCTTATAATCTAAACGAAGTGCTGAACCTTTTTGCTATTTTGTATAGGCTGCAGACAAGCCCCCAAGGTTGCAGGAGCGAGATTTTTCTAGCACTGCTTATGTTCCTGCATACGTGATGCTGCCGGTGAGTTGCATAATTTTACTCTTTGTTTTGATCTTTTTTCTCTTGGATTTTCTGTCATTTCTAGTTATCTATCTTCTTCCGGCTGGCCATGCGATTACACATTAGAATTTCCTTTCTGTAAAATTTACTTCCACAGACATTGTTCTTGTCATAGTTGATTACATAATTTGGGAAAATTTGTTCCTCATGTCTTCCGTTTACTTTTTGTGGGGGCAACTGGGTGTCATCAATATGGATTGTCAGTTGGTTGATCAAGACAATTTACTTAACCAGGTAAAGATCTTGAAGCCGGTTAATGTCGATGGTGTTGTGGTTGACTTCTAGTGGGGAATAGTAGAGAGACATGCTCCGCAGCAATTTAATTGGAGTGGCTACAAGTGCCTCTTTCAGATTATGCGTAACCTTAAGCTTAAGTTGCAGCTGAGAAGTATGGCACCTGTGTTGCTATTTGTTCTGTTTAACATTTTTTGCTTTTGCTCTGTGCGGTATTCCTGTAGTGCTTTTTCTTCAAATTTTTTTTTTTTGGTTTTGTTTGGTTTTGAGTTTTTGTTTGTGCAATTGTAGATTGATAGATACACATAATAATATTACCACTGCTAGCTTGTAATGACCACAGAGAAAATGAATTTACTTTGGATCTCTCTCTAGTGTCACTATGTCAACACTGAATCATCATAAAGAGGTCTGCACTCATATAATTGAATAAAATTCATGCTGAGCATTAATGGAAACATCTTTCCATTATACTTATTTAGTCATTTGAGTTCAAAACTTCAAATTCTTGGATTTCTAGAGGAAAAAAAAAACAAGGACTAACACAACTTGTGGGATTTTAACTCCCGTCATTAGTCAAATCCTTTGACTTTCCAAAATAATTTGACCAGGACAAAACCTAATCACTTTGCTTAGTTACAATTTTCTAAAAACACTTTTTAGAAAATTCTAATTTCTTGTTTTTCCGTATTTTTTTTTTTGTTTTTACTGAATTTTTTAATATTTTAAGCAATTTTTAAAATTTTTAGACATACCTAACATAAATATACCTAAAAAGTAAAAAAATTGTAAAAAAAACCTTTTAAAAATTCACTACCGTTTGGGGACTTACTTTTTTAGCCAATTAGCCAAAAAGTTACTAAATTAGTCAAAAAGCCAACCACTCATACCAAAAAGTCAAAGATTCTTTTCTCTACTTTTTGCACATATTTTCGTAATTAGCCAAAAGTCATCCCAAACATATAAGTTTTTTACTTACCTTTTAGCCAAATAGCCAAAAAGTTACTAAATTGGCCTGTTCCCAAACGAGGCCTAAATACCAAAAATACAAAAAAAAAAGAAAAAAGAAAAGAGAATTTTGTTCATTATGTGTATTCTAATGTCATTATTAATTTTTTTAAATATTTTTTCATTAAATTTTTCACTTTTAGATACATCTAAGTAAGGTGCATCTGCAAAAGTAAAAAAAAATTGTATAAAATTTTAAAAATATTCACTAAAAACAAAAACAAAAACACGAAAATCAAAAAACTCAATTTTTAAAAAACTTAAACCAAACACACTGAATATGATTTCTTTTCTTTGAAATTAAGTATTGTTATTCATCCTGCTGATGTCTGCAGTGGTGGACTGGCATTTATCATCACCACATCAGGTAGAGGAACAAATTCAGCTGTTGGGATCTGGGATCCCGCCCAAGACCTTATAGAAATTATACTAAGCAGAAAAATACACCCACACTTAAAGAGACACCATATTTAACGTGGTTCTGCCTCAATGCCTACGTCCACGGGAGAGTAGCCGGTTATCACTATAACAATGGAGAGATTACAAAAAAATTACAATAGAGGAGGAGCTCACACTCTCCTCACTCACCCACTCACCCACTCACCCGTCTCTCTCGCTCACACCGAGAGAGACGGTCTCTCCGCCTCACATCTCTCACTCTCTTTGGTTGCTCTTGCTCTCTCTACTTAAATCCTCCCCTTAGCCTCCATTTATACACTAACAGAATGGTGGAGAGCTTGGCTGTCCTGCACATGGCCAGCTCATTCTCCACATGCTGCAGCTTCTTCCACATGGCTAGCACATGGAGAGAGATCACCATTACATGGGGTGATGATATCCAACATCAGCAAGTGTGTTACCGTTATCCTTCACAATATGCTTCCTAGTACTACAGCCCCTACTTTCTAGAGCCCCCGTCAATCATTAGGATGTCCATTGCTGAATCTTTAGTTCACTATAGTTATAGAAGTACTTTGGTCCATGGAGGAGAAGAAAATAAAAGCACAATGATGGGCCAACAGTTACATAATTTTCTTAGTAGTTTACAAGATCTGGAACTCAATTTGAATTCGTTTTCTTGTGTTTTGCATTAATATGCAGGAAACACCGTGCTAAGTGAGAGGCATTCTTCTATTGATGTTCACAATAGCTTGTCTTCATTGGCAATATAGTTTTTGAGCTCCACGATTGTATGGTTGCCGCCTTCTTTTTTTTTTTTTTTTCATAAGTTTCTTTGATCCTATTACCTCATGTTAATTAAAAAAAAAAAAAATGTCGCAGGTAGTAATGTCATTTCTTGAATGTGGAGGCAATGTTGGTGATGATGTTCACATTCCACTTCCCCAATTGTTGGCCGAAATTGGTCAAAGAAATCCTGACATATTTTTCACAGACAAAAAAGGAAGACAACCCTGAATGTCTCACTTGGGGAATTGACAAGGAAAGGGTTTTAAGAGGTCGGACTGCTGTTGAGGTATTGCATTATGTTGTTTTATTAAGGTGTAGTTTTTCTTAATGTATCTAAGTGACGGACGTGTCCCCCAAATTTCCAAAGGCTGTTCAAGTTTAAAAAAACAAAATATTAGGACACATTGTGATGGGTGTTTGACACGTGTCAAGAAATGTCCAATGAGTGTAGGTGTTCGACATGGATACACCACGAAACAGAGTTCTGTTGCTTAACAAAGGTGATTGAGCCCTTGTAGGATTTGATCCCTTTAACTTCAAACCTCTTGTTGCCTACTTTTTAGCATTGCTCTGCAAAAAGGCATCCATCTTCCATTCTTGGCCAGTTGACTTTAGGTTTTCATTTTCTAGCTTTGTTTTTAATTTCTTTGGAAATCATTGCTAGTTCTGTTTAAACACAAGTTTTTTTTTTTTTTTTTTTGGAAGCTTCAGTTTTACTTAAGCTAACAATGCCTTGTCCCAAATATTTTGTTTGGTTACATGAATTTTGCTCTGCATCTGTCCTATCTCGGTCATATAGCGGCTTAATAATGTAGACTTAGGCTATAACATTGTATAAAGTCAGTAGTCCTTGAATGGTCACGACCTCGTCATATTTTTCAGGGTTCATATATTCTGATCACTTTTTCATCAATTGTTTGCACAATTTCTCATGCTTCAGCAGGAAGTGATTCTAACATATCTGAAAATTATAGTTTTTCACTCATCATGAGATGCACTAAGTTGTTTATATCTCAGATAAATAGACTAGACACATCTTTATGGCATGAGCTGTCATTTTTACAAAGTGGTGGTGGGTGCAAATGCATCGATGAATGGAGAACATGGGTTGAATTTGATAACTGTTAGCAATTAAAAAATGTGTAATTTTAAAAAAACAAAAAGCGTTACGAAATTTCAAAACTTTCGAGTTTTGTGTTTTATGTTATTGTAGTGTAGATTGTACAAAACTTGCATGAAATCACTCAACACAATGTTGCACAGAGTATGTTGTCATTTTTTGTTGTTGGAACACAATCTTTCATATAGTGATTAGTACTACTGGAACATCAACATCTTTACGTGGTAACTAACCGAGAATTATGTTGGCACTTGATATGTAGATGAGATAGTCTTCGATCTGCAATTTTTGTCCAAAGGAAAACGGCACCAAGTTTGGGCTCCAACAAAGAAAGAAGAAACGATATTTGTTTGTCTGTACAGTTAATATAGTAACATGTTCTTCTTCAGGTGTTAAGGATAAGAATGTTTTATTTCACGAATATGAATGTATGGTCCATATTGATTTTGGGTATGAAATGAATCTTGGCAATACATTTAACTTTTTTGTGCAGATTTTTGTTTTTTGTTTTTGTACACATATCATTAGCACCTTTCTTATGATGTAAGTTACGGGGAAATTCTTATTGCAAGAAATGAGTTGATAAGCATGACCACCCTATCAAGCTGCTTTTTTTTTTTTTTTTTTTTACCAAGGTAATACTGTATGATTGCTAAGCATAGTAAGAATTTCAATGATCAAATGTCACTTTTGTAAAAAAATCTATTTTAAAATAATAAATCAAAATGTAAGGATTTGTATTTATTAAAAAAAAAAAAAAAAATCAACTCAACAATTTCAAGAATAAGCCTTTCCTTGCAAAGTACAAAGTTCACATGAATCTTGGTAAAAATTATTGTTAGGTGTAGTCTACAAGATGTGGGCTTTAATATTTACCACTTGTGTGGAGATTGTGTATGATACTCTCTATTAATGAATTATAAAAAAATAAAAAATAATTAAAAATAAAAATAAATAAATAAATAATACGGATTCTAGCCAACCAATTAAGGTATCTCCACACTAATAGTAAATATTAGGTAATGAATTGATACTCTTGAGACTTTTTGATAATTACTCTTTACTATTATAATGATTTTATCTCGTTTTTAAAAAAAAATGATATAGAAATGTGGGAGACGAATAATTGACAAAGGCAGAAGGTGCAATACAGGGCTGACAATATTCACCTGTATCATAATACAATATTTGGGCCGAATAAGTGTGTACCATTGGAGCCGAATAATATAGAGGATAATGATCAAAAAGTAGGCCCTGGTCCTGAGGGAAACAGGTATAAATACAAGAGCAACATATTTAGTAGGTATGTAAGAATGACTTGACTTAACTTAAACAAAAAGTTATCTTGAGTGTCTGAACTAACTTGTCCGTCGGAGTGCTAATCCCGGCACCCCCGACCGGAGTGTGCATCTTTTCAGTGACTAATGAGGATTACCATTGCTCTCAGATCTCAAGAGTATTTCCAAACCACTTCTCCACAATTGGCGCCGTCAGGAATACTCAAATACATCCATGGCAGACGTGATTGAAGATCCTCCCAGAGCTATTGACGAGACCGCACAGGAGATGACCTCACTCCAAAGAATATGCTCGAAAGAAACCATCGCCGCAAGACGCCTTTGAACTTCGATTCACTAACGACTTCAGCGCAAGAGACAATGCAGGCGATCATGGAACAAGCAAAGCAGAACGAACAGAGGCTGGAGAACATGATCGCTGAAAATGAACGTCCCCGTCAAGATTTGGCCCTCGAAGTCGCAAAATCGAGAGAAGCCATGCGCCAAGATCCCAAACGACCTTCGAGGGCCGGTGGACAACAACCTCGAGCCCGGCCCAAGGATACCAATAGCGACTCCAATTCATTATCCACAGAGCTCACCAAGAAGGGACGATTCGAAACTTCCGGCTCCTCCAAAAAGAGTCTACATACAAAGAATAAGCGCAGGAGGAGCAGTTCAGATGAAGATGACCAGCACGATCCTTTTGTCCGACGGATTGCAAGGGCGGCCTTGCCCAAGAAGTTCAAAGCTCCGTCATTCACTCTTTACGATGGAAAATCAGACCCCACTGATCATATCCGTCATTACAAGCAGGCCATGACATTGCATGCAGACAACGAAGCCCTCATGTGTAGAATATTCCCCAGCAGCCTGGGTCCATTAGCTGTCAGGTGGTATTATAAGCTGAAGCCGGCCTCCATCTAAAGCTTCCATCAATTACATAAATCCTTTAGGGCCAGGTTCATCACCAACGAGGTAGTACCAAACAGCCGACTCTCTGGGGCTATGCAATTCGGGCCAGAGAAACGCCAGAGCGCATTTTCGCCGATATTGGGAGTGCTTCAACCTCGTCGACAACGCTTGTAACGACTCCATGGCCATCACCGCCTTCAAAATAGGACTACATCCTGATAGTCCTCTTCGCAGTTCTCTGACCAGAAGACCCCCCAAAACGGTCTGGGCGTTGATGAAGAAAGTTGAGGAGTATTGCAAAGTAGAAGACGATGCCTTGAGAATAAAGGCCGGCCAAATGTCCAACAAAACGGCCTCCCTGAAATTGCTCAACTAATAAGTTTCGTGCCACCTCTTAGCCTAGAGCCTCGGCAGTGCACTAAACGAGACAAAAGTCGGGATACTCGCCGATCAAGCGATCAATGTCCCCACCGGACGAATGAGCAACTGCAAGTCGACAGCAGACGTTCGAGACGTGCCGACAAAAAGTACACAGAGTTGTCAGAACCAATCACTGCAATAATGACCAAAGTCCAACACCTTCCATTCTTCAAATGGCCTTCAAAGATGGTGGGGCCGCCTCACACGCGAAGAAGGGATCGGCGGTGCGAATATCACAAAGATCACGGCCACGAAACAGAGAGTTGCTAAGCATTAAAAGATCACTTGGAAGAAGTGGAGCAAGAGGGCCGACTACAACAGTATGTGAGACAGGGAAAGCCAACCAAGGCACTAGCCTTGAGGCAGGACTCTCCTCCACTTGGCGTGATCCATGTAATCTATAGCTTGCCTGCACCCTCAACCGTGCACACAATTCAATCACATCTAATCCCCCAAGAGCAACGTATTTCGACTGAATGGCCCAAAGAAGCTCCGACAATTGCTTTCAATGACTCCGACCTTAGTGGCACAACAGCTTTCCACATTGATCCATTGGTCATTAGATTACACATAAACCGGTTCACCATTGAACGAATTCTCATGTATTACCAAACTTTCATCAAACTCGGCCTCAACGAGTCAGATCTGTGTCCGGCGCCTCGTCAATTGTTCGGCTTTAATATGAATCCCGAATACCCGTTAGGAAAGATCATACTACCTGTCCGAGCGGGCTCCAGAACGGTCGAAGTAGAATTCCTGGTTGTAAAGCTCCTTTCGCCGTGTAATGTCATCATGGGGCGAACATGGATACATATTATGAAGGCCGTTCCAAGCACTTATCACCAGCTCGTGTGCTTCCCGACAGCCCGTGGCATTAAAGAGATCCGTGGTTCCCCCCAATCAGCACAAGCAGCGATTTTATGAAAATCATATCACTGACTCGACCTGTGGGCTTTGATACTTGTATATATTTCACTTCTGCAATGCAAACCATTTTTCTTTGTCGTTCAATTCATTTCACAAACCCCATTATGCCGCTCGTCATGATGACGATTCGGAGCCCCCTTCGGTGCATGACACCTTAGGGCCGATTAAGACTCCGGATTCGGAGCGCCCTTCGTGGATATCATGATTAGCCACATTAAGTCTCCGGATTCGGAGCCCCCTTTGGTGCATGACACCTTAGGGCCGATTAAGTCTCTGGATTCGGAGCCCCCTTCGGTGCATGACACCTTAGGGCCGATTATGACTCTGGATTCGGAGCGCCCTTTGTAGATATCACGATTGGCCACATTAAGTCTCCGGATTTGGAGCCCCCTTTGGTGCATGACACCTTAGGGCCGATTAAGTCTCCGGATTCGGAGCCCCCTTCGGTGCATGACACCTTAGAGCCAATTAAGTCTCCAGATTCGGAGCGCCCTTCGTGGATATCACGATTGGCCACATTAAGTCTCCGGATTTGGAGCCCCCTTCGGTGCATGACACCTTAGGGCCGATTAAGACTCCGGATTCGAAGCACCCTTCGTGGATATCATGATTGGCCACATTAAGTCTCCGGATTCGGAGCCCCCTTTTGTGCATGGCACCTTAGGGCCGATTAAGACTCCGGACTCGGAGCCCCCTTTGGTGCATGACACCTTAGGGCCGATTAAGACTCCCGATTCGGAGTGCCCTTCATGGATATCACGATTGGCCACATTAAGTCTCCGAATTTGGAGCACCCTTTGGTGCATGACACCTTAGGGACGATGAAGACTCCGGATTCGGAGCCCTCTTTGGTGCATGTCACCTTAGGGCCGATCAGGACTTCGGACTCGGAGCGCCCTTCGTGGATATTACAATTGGCCATATTAGGTCTCCGGATTCGGAGCCCTCTTTGGTGCATGACACCTTAGGGCCGATTAAGTCTTCGGATTCGGAGCCCCCTTTGGTGCTTGGCACCTTAGGGCCGAATAAGACTCCGGATTCGAAGCGCCCTTCGTGGATATCACGATTGGCCACATTAAGTCTCCGGATTCAGAGCCCTCTTTGGTGCATGACACCTTAGGGCCGATTAAGTCTCTGGATTCGGAGCCCCCTTTGGTGCATGGCATCTTAAGGCCGATTAGGACTCCGGATTCAGAGCGCCCTTCGTGGATATCACGATTGGCCACATTAAGTCTCCGGATTCAGAGCCCCCTTTTGGTGCATGACACCTTAGGGCCGATTAAGTCTCCGGATTCGGAGCCCCCTTTGGTGCATGACACCTTAGGGCCGATTAAGACTCCGGATTCGGAGAGCCCTTCGCGGATATCACAATTGGCCAGAATAAGTCTCCAGATTTGGAGCGTCTTTTTGTGCATGACACCTTAGGGCCGATTAAGTCTCCGGATTCGTATTCGGAGCGCCCTTCGTGGATATCACGATTAGACACATTAAGTCTTCGGATTCGGAGCCCCCTTTGGTACATGACACCTTAGGGCCGATTAAGTCTCCCGATTCGGAGCCCCCTTTGTTGCATGACACCTTAGGGCCGATTAAGTCTCCGGATTTGGAGCGCCCTTCGTGGATATCACGATTGGCCACATTAAGTCTCCGGATTCGGAGCCCCCTTCGGTGCATGACACCTTAGGGCCGAATAAGACTCTAGATTCGGAGCCGCATTTGGTGCATAACACCTTAGGGCCGATTAATCCTCCGGATTCGGAATCCCCTTTGGCACGAACAAAACAAAACTTTTCAATCATTGACAATGTCAAGGCAAGACGCAAATAAAAAATTCAGCATAAGACGCAAATAAAAAATTCAGCATAAAACGCAAATGTTTGAAATACAACTTTTTATTCGATCAAACAGTTGTTACATAAACGCAACTCGTATTTGAGCACTATAATACTCATTTCCTATCTGAAAAGCTAAAAAAGGAAGAAGACGCATTGGTAAAGCAGCAGTGTCGAATCAACTCCCGTCTCCCGGGAGTCCTCCGTGGTTTGCAATGCCTCGAGCCAACTGTGCCCAAGTCCTCCCTTGATACCATTGACAATGTCAAGGAAAAGATCCAGGACAAGGAGGGATAAATCCAACGGTCGTTACCTTTCCTTTCGGGGTGATTTGCTTCGACGACTTGAAAGTTCATGCCAACTTTCGGATGCCCTACTTCTCATACGGATGGCCCCTCCGCCACGATCCATGGCAACAGCAAGGTCGGTTGAACTCCAGCCTCTAATTAACATCCCCACTTAACCCACCTCACATAAGCGATTGTTTATCTGCGCAAAGCGCCCACTCCTTTTATTTTCAATACTGGCAGCGATCTCGAGGCCCCAATCTCGAGGCGATTTCACTAACACTCTATAAGCACAGCGTCGGTTGACATTCGCCACGGCGTAGTTATCCAAACGACTTTTTTGAAGCACGTGCATTGGCCAAAAATCTAGGCCCCGAGCCGAGTTGAGCTTGCCAGAGCCACTCTACCTACCGGCTTTTGGCTTCACGTTACAATAGCCTGTCGAGAATAAACGACTATGGATTGACCTTGCCGGTCAACGCTTATATATTCATTCAAACATAGTAAAACGAAACGCATACATGCCGAATACGAACTGCAATAAAATATTTGTGACAGAACGTTTTTCTTTATTTATTCAACAAAACAAGCGATAAATTACATAGTTTTAAACGTGATCCATGTTTCAGCCTTACAATAAATATAACTATGCGGCGTTATCCTCATCATCACTCTTCTCGACTTCAAAAGCAGAAAATGGAAAATGTTTACTGTGATAGAGTGGTGATAGAGTGGTGATGCCGACTCAATGCCTGCCGCTCAAAGAGCTTCTACGGCTTGAGATGCCTTGATCCAATCGTGCCTAAATCCACGATTCTCACATCGGCAAACTTCTTCGGCCAGTTTTTCCTTGGTCTTCTTGATTTCGACTCTTCGGCTTTCATGGAAACCTTTCTCATAGGCCTTCCTTCGTGTTTCCATCGCGAACATACTCGCTGTCTCACGATCGGCAAGCGCAGAACTGATAAGCCAGCTGGTAACCCTTTCTTCCACGATTGGGTTTCCCTGCCCGGCGAGTTGTGCCTGGGCCGCCTTGGTCTTCCTCAACTCGCGCTCAGCCACCTCCGCACGGGCCTCCAAACTTTGAATACGTTCATCCTTCTTCTTCATTTCTCGGTAGGCAGCGCGCAACCGCATGCTGATTTCATAGGCAGTGTACAGCCCCTTCACCGCCCCATGAACGCCTTCATGAAACACTTCGTAGTCCTGGCGACCTACCATCAATTGCTGAACCTCAGGCGGGAAAATTTGTCGAGCAAACTCGACCGCTACATTTGGGTCTTGAATAATCGAGTCCGCCTCCGTCATGGGTCTATTCCCCACAAATACCGCGAAGCTTAATGGGCGCGGATTCGCCTCAGGTGCCCTCTCGACTCGAGGTTGGGAAGTTCTGCCCTACGACTGCTTGTCCCGCCTGAGCGACCTACTTCGACGTCGAGGAGACTGACGCCTCTCTCGATCCCTGGAACTCCTGCTCCCTGTCCACGGAGGGTCACTACCTCGATTCATGTCTCCACCCAGCTCAACCAGCGTCTTCACTTCCCCTCTGCTGTTAAAGAAGAGCCTGTTCGACATTTACTCGATACCCTCAAATGCCGGAGTCAGTTGTCTGCTATGCTCATAAAAGTTTTACCTTTAATCATTTACCTTGTAAAGAGGCAGCACCCTCGAGGCCATCTCATTAATTGTAAAAACCTCAAACGCCCGGCGCCGACTGGATCGACCCACTCGGGGCAAAGGCAGACAGATGTATCAAAACTCTTAAAGTTGTTTCATACGACGCCCGAATGATCACGCACCGCCTGGGGCAAGAGCAGATTCATCAATCTATTTGGCTTATGTACCCCAGCCGACCCATGAATCGATCTTTCACAAATCTTAAGGTCGTTTCATACGGCGCCCGAATGATCATGCACTGCCTGGGACAAGGGCAGATTCATCAATCTATTTGGCTTATGTACCCCAGCCGGCCCATGAATCGATCCTTCACAAATCTTAATGTCGTTTCATACGGCGCCCGAATGATCACGCACCGCTTGGGGCAGGGGCAGATTCATCAATCTATTTGGCTTATGTACCCCAGCCGGCCCATGAATCGATCCTTCACAAATCTTAAGGTCGTTTCATACGGCGCCCGAATGATCACGCACCGCCTGGGGCAAGGAAAATTCATCAATCTATTTGGCTTATGTACCCCAGCCGGCCCATGAATCGATCCTTCACAAATCTTAAGGTCGTTTCATACGGCGCCCGAATGATCACGCATCGCCTGGGGCAATGGCAGGTTCATCAATCAATTCGGCTCAGTACCCACAATACGTGGCACATGAATGAGAATTCAATATTGTCATAGGATATTCAATTTCTGAAAGCTAAAACACAGCAATGATTTTATCTAAATTCGTGAAAGGCAAAGTATTCTTCATTAACATAACTTCACAAACCATGAACAAGTAGTGGAGAAATACCAAGGCAGTTTTCATTAATAAATTGAGCGCAAATAGTAACCAATTTATACACGAAAACTAGCCTGAGCCAACAAAAGTCTACCAAACAAAAACTTACATCAAAATCAAAAGTCTACCAAACAAAAACTTAAATCAAAATCAAAAGAGATGACTCCCAGATTAATCCTCGGGGTCAGACTCAAGTGGCTCAACGTCCACTTGCTCATAGGGAATTGGCAAGGCCAATGTAACTCTAGCGGCAACAAGGGCTTTGAGCCATCTATGTTTGAACCCCTGATTCTCGAATTTGGGGACTTCATCTACATATTCCGTGAAGGCGGCACTTTTTCCTGCCTCAAATGCCGCAGAAGCTTCAGAATCAGCTTTCTCCTTGGCGGCCTTGAGCTTCGCTAATTGAACCTCCACCTTGGCAAGCGCCTCATTGGCTAACTTGAGCGATTCTTCACTCGCATTTGCCTTACTCTCAGCGTTAGAGCGGAGCTGTTCAGTTGAGTGAGCCCTCTCTTTCTCTGCTTCAGCTCGCGCACCCTCCATCGCGGCTCTCATACTTTCAAATTTGGCCCTACTCTTTTGACCGTCCACCTCTGCTTGCAAACGATCAACTCTGCCGAGGGCATCATGGAGGCGGCGGCCTAGGTCCGCGATCCTACCAACAGTCTGCAAAACAAGTTGGGATTGTCAGATATCTTTAACAAAAACAAAGTCAAGAGAATTTGAGGTGGTCACTAACCAGGAACGCTGACTATGCAGATAGGGCTATGGCCACAACATCCGGTACGACACGAAAGGCTGTGACGTCAGCCGGCAAGGAAATTGAAGCCACGAGGCTCAACGCCACGGCTGGATCCTCAATGGCTGAGGCATCCGAAGAGATCGGCGTATCTTTGATCTTAGGCCGAACAATAAAAGGCGCAGCCACACCCGACTCTTCCAAATGAGGCCGTTTGGAAGCAAGGCTAATTTCCGACCCAGCCTCTCTCTCGGCGCTACGCTTTTCACCCCACTTCTCTAGGATCAGCCGTTCATCAAGGACTTGTTCCTCAACCTCTTCCCCTGTTTCGGTCTCAGCGACCTGAATTGTTTCTCAATAACGAGTACGAAATTTTTAATCAAGGTGGGCTCAGAATGGGCCGCTTCGGCATTTTTTTGAGCAGCCATTCGCTCGACATTTTTCCTTCGCGCCATCTGCGTAAGGCTTTCCCCAGCCATAGCTTCAAAAATATCGTCGGGTAGGTCTCCCAAATTTGCAAAATTATATTCGGACGAAAACTCTACCCGACCCGAAGTGGACGGTGAAGGCCGGTTAAGTCCCGCAGCCTCAAACGCCGAGCGTATCGCTTCGTCGACCTTTTCGGCCACCTCAGCAACCTCTCTAGTTGGTTCGGCAACTACCTCTACCACCGGATCAGCCTCTGCCCTCGGACCCAAATCTTCAAGGCCAATTTGCCTAAGGTTCTTGAAGCTGGGAAAGATAAGAGCTGAAAGGTGTTGATCTCCGGATGAAATTGGAATGCCTTCCGCAGCCGAGAATATAGTGTAAGTCAGTTCGTATTGGAGGAGTATATGAGCTGCTCTCTCTTGCTTTTGTACGTTTGGACGGCTGAAGTATCTGAGCGCAGACTTGATCTCCTCAAGAACCGCCCCGTCGGTTGACGGAAGAATTTTCTTCAATCTGTTACCTGTAAAGAACAAGGGGTGATTAAAGGGAAAAAAGCCGAGTGAAGGGTAACTCAACAAACAACAAGACGTTGCGTGGCAACCTGGATCACCCTTTCATCTGGGAATAGGGTCTAGGTGGTCTTCGCCTTCACCGAACTCCCAGTTACCTTGGACATTGACCATTACGTTGTCAACCCTCTTACCAGAACTGGAAAGCATGGTTATCAAGTGATGATCAGTGTCCTTGGCCCTGAGAAAGTATCGCCCCAGCCGACCGAAAGATTTGGCCAAAGTGTAGCAGTGCCGAATCGCCGGAATGCCAAGGTTGATCCTAAGACGCCGATTCAACTCAATCACCCCCATGATGATTCGAAAGAAATTGACATTAGGTTGAGAAGGAATCAGACTCCAATAGCGAAGGACGGCCCTAAGCAGTGGGTGTAGGGGAAAACGGACTCCGTCCTCTGCTATGGATAAGAGAGGGAAGACGATCGTATTCTGATCCTCCCTCTCCATATCAAGGGTACTATCCGTTACAAGAGATAAGTGGACGTCGTCGGGAATGGAAAAATGTCTCTGGAATCCGGCAATACGACCCTCGGAAAGGAGGTCTTTCAAGTGTTTAGCCATGTTTGCAGGGATTCAAGGTTTCACCGAAATCAAAATGACAAACAGAAAATAGGATCGTAAAGAAGGGAGAATAAGACTTACGAAGATTAAACGGAGACGAGGGTAGACAGAGAAGAGTTACAGAGCATGCGAGTCAGAGAAGGGATATTCGTTGGCGGTCTAAGAGTCTCGAATACTCGACGAACTGTGCATTCGAAAAGACTGAAGCAGTGGGTGTAGGGGAAAACAGACTCTGCCCTCCACTATGGATAAGAGAGGGAAGACGATCGTATTCTGATCCTCCCTCTCCATATCAAGGGTACTATCCGTTACAAGAGATAAGTGGACGTCGTCGGGAATGGAAAAATGTCTCCGGAATCCGGCAATACGACCCTCGGAAAGGAGGTCTTTCAAGTGTTTAGCCATGTTCGCAGGGATTCAAGGTTTTGCCGGAATCAAAATGAC
The DNA here is from genome assembly GCA_025200525.1 of Camellia lanceoleosa. NCBI lineage: Eukaryota > Viridiplantae > Streptophyta > Magnoliopsida > Ericales > Theaceae > Camellia > Camellia lanceoleosa. The sequence continues at coordinate 113,191,898 of CM045769.1, forward strand.
AAACAGAAAATAGGATCGTAAAGAAGGGAGAAGAAGACTTACGAAGATTAAACGGAGACGAGGGTAGACGGAGAAGAGTTGCAGAGCATGCGAGTTAGAGAAGGGATATCCACTGGCGGTCTAAGAGTCTCGAATACTCGACGAACTGTGCATTCGAAAAGACTGAAATTTCAAATCACAATAAATGCGACACGCACGATTGAGGCGAGAAAGCGTAATGATGAACGAAAAAGTGTGCGCGTCCTGACATCTATATTGGGATACGCAAAGCCGCCTGACCAGTTCTAACTTTTCCAATTCAGGACCAAACACGCCGATTAATTACCGTCAATAGGGAGTTCGGGAGGCAATTGTGGGAGCCGAATAATTGACAAAGGCAGAAGGCGCGCAATACAGGGTTGACAATAATCGGCTGTATCCGAATACAATATTTGAGTCGAATAAGTGTATACCATTGGAGCCGAATAATATAAAGGATAATGATCAAAAAGTAGGCCCTGGCCCCAAGGGAAACAGATATAAATACAGGAGCAACATATTTAGTAGGTATGTAAGAATGACTTGACTTAACTTAAACAAGAAGTTATCTTGAGTGTCTAAACTAACTTGTAGGTCAGAGTGCTAATCCTGGCACCCCCGATCGGAGTGTGTATTTTTTCAGGTGACTAGCTGAGGATCACCAGCGTCTCCCAAGATCTGAAGAGTATTTCCAAACCACTTCTTCACAAGAAATAATTTTTTGGTACAATTTGTTTTACAAACTAAAATGGTGTGCAATGGAAAAGTTTTAGTATTTAATGAGGACACAAATAAAATGATAACAACAATTCAACTACTACCTCAATTAATAAGCTAAATTTGAAAAGAAAATTTTCTTTGTATAACATTACTCATCTCATAATTTTTTTAATCTTTTAGAGACCTTTTTATTTGCACAACACACTTTTTCTCAATTCGTATAATTTTTATTTTTATTTTTATAATTCCAATTTTGTTTTTAAAATAACATACTATTTAGGATAAATAGCACACATCCTTATTCAAACCACCTCTCCATCTCCATTATGACCCAATCCTCCCTTCCATCGTTTTCCATTCTTAAGGAGAACGGAGCGGTAAAGAAAGAAAGGGTTGGGAAAAAGTTGGCAGAAGAGGAAATGGGTTAGGAAAAAGTGACGGGAAAAGGAAGAAGTGATTAGGGAGGAGATGGCCGAGAAATAAGTAGGGTAAGAAAGTGGCTGGAGAAATAATGATAAATGAGGGATGCTAAGAATAGGGCGATGAAGAGGGAGAAACTCATGATGAAAATTAAGTGAATGTAATTTGAGGGAAAAAATAAATAAACAAAAAATTAAAATTTTTATATTTTATAATATTAAAATAAAGTAATGACAAAAATTGAGTGAACTGAGTTTTATAGAAATAAAGGAAATGTTTGAGATTTTCAAGAAAAAAAAAAAAAAAAAAATCTCCAATTCTATCTACATTGATGTGCTATTGTATATGTTAACTCTTGATTTGTTAAACATTCAATAAGATGAGGTCCAACTCCCTTATTACATCAACCAACTAGATCTAACCTAGTTAGTCACGAGGACTTTTCTAAGAGTTTAGTCCTTAAAGGAGGTCACGAGTTCAACTCTCCTTAGAGAAGTTGAATTAAGAAGCAAATCACTTAGTACTTTGCAAAGGGTGGGGAGACTAAGAGACCGTAGGTTCGACTCTTCTTAGAGGAGTTGAATTAAGAGAGTAAGCACTTGGTGCTTTGCAAATGGTGGACAGACTAAAAGGTCATTAATTCAACTTTCCTTGAGGGAGTTGAATTAAGGTGACAAACATTAATGCTTTGGAAAGGATAGAAAACTATGCTAATCTAATAATTAATAATTGATTTTTAATGATAAAAAAAGAAATTAAATAACCCTCTTATCACGTTATTATGAATAAAAATATGAGTTTAATCTCAAACGTAGGGGTGTACACGGTCCGGATTGGTTCGGTTCTGAGAAAATCCAAGAACCGAACCAATTCTAACGGTTCTGTGATTTTGAGAACCAGATCAGACCGTTACGCTTGTAAAACCGGACAAGAACCAAACCGAAAAAACGGTTCGGTTTCGGTTTGGTTTACGGTTCCAAAAATTTCTATTTACAAGAATAAATTATTAATATTAGTAAAATAATTACTCAAACTAATTACATTTAACTCATGATAAAAACTAATAATATTAAGGTATTACTTAATATTAAATATATATACCATCCTAATATCATTAAAATTATAAAAAACCAATTAATAAAAATAAAACTTGATATTATATATATATATCTTTTAAAATTCGATTCGGTTCGGTTCGAATCGCGATTTTTTCATAAAATTCATTAATCAAACCGTTTTTACGGTTCTCATATTTTTTAATCCGAAACTGAACCAATTCTTAATAAAACCGAATCAAATTATATGATTCAGTCTGATTCAATCTAAATTACTAATTTAAATAGATTTTTGAACAACCCTATTCAAACGCAATTTATGCCCTTCGCTTTTAGGACACCCCAAAATTTTATGGTCTTGCAATCCCACCCACTCCACGCCGACAATGCACCTTCCTTTGCACGTGCCAATCGCACGATCCTCGCCCCAAACTCTCTCAATAATTGCAACTATTATGTGTTTTAGTTTTTTTTTAAACAAATAATATTAAAAATAACCAAAAAATCTAATTGGCTAGTTAAACGACTTGAGATTTTCATACTTCACACAGGTCTTCTAGTTTAAAACTGACTAATTAAACATTGTCAAAGTTAGGTTGCATTGGCACATCTCAGTGCATTAAAATATAATTAAGAATAATAAAATAAAAAGCATAGAGTTTAGATAATCTAGTTGTCTCTAAAATTATCAGTAACATATCTTTCTACATATCAGTGTAGGATTGGAAAAAAAAAAAAAATTAACATTTTTTTCATGTGTATATAATCTATCGACTATTTACCACTACTATTATAAATGTGTGAAGAACTTGTCATATTTTTTTATTTATTTTTTAAATATCAATGTTACCCTCTCGAATTTACTATATTTTCAATTAGTCATGAACAATCTTATATAAACCAACTATCTCTTTATTTTTGGAGTTAAACATTCAAAACCGATATATCTGCTTCCAAGAGTCCTATATAAATATAAACAAACCGTCTCCCTTCTTACAAAAAAAAAAAAAAAAAATCATCTCCTTATTTTTTACATTGATGATAATTGAAGAATAAAAACCTATTACTCTTTTTTATTTCTTGTGTCTACTTCTATACTATATACATAATATTTACAATTGTTCATCATAGATTAAATTAGTGTGAGTAATTTTGATTGAATCTTAAAGTTATATGCATTCGTTTGAATCTAGACAGAGGAAAGTGCGTGTGTTTTTAAAACAAAGATTTGTGTTGTATCTCAAAAATTTACAAGTTATCTTCATACACTTTCTTTTTGTTTCAATTATATTTTATGAATCGTAATATTTTGCATGATACTTTAATAACTAAGGTATGATTAAATATGTTTTTCAGTTTTCGATTTTTCAAATTTTCTCAATTTTGGTGATTAAAGATACTGAAATTTTTTCATATTTTGTATTTAAATTATACTTTTACATGGAAATCTAATATTTAATAATCTAAATAGAATTAAAAAGAAAAATATTGATAAAAAAATTTATAAATTAAAATGTGTACAATTTATTATTATTATTATTTAATATTAATATTTTTTTTCCAAAAACAATACACAAGAAAATATATAAAAAATAATTCGCAAGTTATCTTCATACACTTTCTATTTGTTTAAATTATGTTTTATGAATTGTAATATTTTACATGGTATTCTAATAACCAAGATATAATGTCAAAATTCTAAATAAAAATCACTTTCTTTGGTTTTATTTGTTTTAAAATATTAAATTAAAAGGGAAAAAAACGGTTCTTACACTTTCTAAAAGGCAAAAAAAAAAAAGAAGGTTATTTAAAAAAACGGTGTTAAGAAAAAAAAAAATCAAAAAATAGAAAATTCAAAATAAAAAGGTTGAAAAAATAAATCAAACCAAATACTATAAACTTCTATTTTTTTAAAAATCTTTTTTCACTAATCTCTAATTTTACACAAATTATTCACAAATTTCTTTCAATTCTTATGTGAATTTAATAATCTAATGAAAAAAATTGTGCTTACACACAAAAATGTAACACTAAATATCTACATTATGACCAACTATTTAATTATGTGTAATTAACTTTTCATTGTTACCTGTATTATATTATTGTAAAAGATTTTACATATTACTTTTGTGATATCTTATATACGTTAATGTCTACATATATATATATATATATATATATATATTACTGTATTCATACATTGTCAATTTGTAATGTTATATTACCACTGGATACTTTAATTTTTAATATGTATTGCTTTATTAATATTGTTATATTTACTAGGAAAAAACTACAAAATTGTGTATTGTTCTCTTATCAATTTATGTTTAATACATATATACATATGCATGTGATACAAACAAGTGTCTACATCAAACACTTTCAATAACAAACCAAAACTTTGCAAAACAGCTTAATTACAACAATAATTGTACTTTTTTTTCCTATAAAAAAAAATTCACATTATTGAGAGAAAATAGATTTGAAATTTATAACAATATGATATCACCTCAAACTTTTACTCATTAAAACATTTTTATTACAATGAGTTACATAGTGAGTAGGGAGAAAAACAAGAAGATGGTGAAACAAAAATTGCAGAAGATCTATTACAACATGCTCTCAAAAGAAAGTTGGACGAGCAGAAACAAGAATTATACCATCTGTGGGGATATATTTTTGAGTACCAACACGTGGCATGGTGACGCCGACGTGTCAACCGAGGTGCCACGTGTCGTGGTAGTTATGCCAATGTGATCTCGGAGTTACCGAAGTTATCTCCGAAGATATCGGATTCCGAGATAAGCGGATGAGGGACAAGAGTCCTAGAATGGGAGAAGATTACAGTTTGGGTAAAGATGAAACTCTTAGAGAGTTTATCCTAATCCCACTGGGAATTCCAGATTAACAGTAATCCTGAGTCTATTAGGACTAGGATTGTATTGGCTATAAAAAAAAAGGCACCCCCATGGGTCTAAGGTATGCTTTTTATGCTCAAGCTTATGAGTTGAATACTGGATTATCTTTGGGAGATATACTGACTTGATTGTCAGAGTGCCCCCGGGTGGAAGAACCACCGCCGGAGCCTTTTCTTTCTATGCAGGACAGCAGGGTGCCATCTATTCTGCTTGTGTTCTACAGTTGAATTACTAAGGAGGGCAGTGTGATCGGAAAATCACTCACACAATTTGGCGCCGTCTGTGGGAAAGAAAGACGAATAGATGGCCAGTAACGCACATCAAGAAAAGGTTGGGGACGATGCTCCCGCAGGGAGTGGCAGGCCTATCGACCTTGACATGGAAGGAGACAACCACAACGAAGAAACCCGTGACCAGGGTCACGGAGGAAAAAACGTCGGCCATGAGGGTGACACTTCAAAGAAGACAGATCAGGATAGATACTACAATGAAGATAACCTCCAGGTATGGAGGGACAGGTGCCTACGGAGGGATAAGGAAGTAAAAGAATTAGCAGACAAGTTGGCAGACCTGCAGTCGGTCGTCAACTTTATGATGCAAAACAACATCATGCAGCCACCGTACCCGCTGCAGGACACGCCAATTCCAGCAGTTAATACTCAGAAGGGAGGAAGGAAAATAATTCCCGAAGCACCTCAACACAGCAGGAGCGCAAGGCATTCCCACCTACTTTCCGGGGAAGTCGAACGAGAAGAGCTGAGACAAGAGAAATCCCAGAGGGCATATCACACGAAGGACCCAGAGCCCAGAGAACATCGGCATGTCTAAAGGCAAGTGCTCTGCTTTGACACAACCCATGGAGAAAGATCAAAACGGGCACACCACGAGGCCGAGAGTAGTGTGCCAAAGAGGCTGAAGTCAAAAGATAGCCGAGCTCCGGGAAGGAGTAAAGAAGACTTGAGAAATTACCTCAAGAGGAAGGAACAGAATGCCGAAGCCGAGGTTACTTCACCCGTCAAGCCGAGGACACCATTCTCGGTAGAGCTGGACAAATTTGAGGCACCAAAGAGATTCAGCATGCCGAGGTTTCAAATATACGATGGTAAGTCAGACCCTAACTTCCACGTTGGACTATTTTTGAACTCAATGGTGTTATACAGTGGGAACGAGCCGTTGCTCTGCAAAGTGTTCCCCTCGTCCTTTGGGGAGATTGCATCAGATTGGTTCCACAAATTATCAAAGGGAAGCGTGAAGACTTGGGAAGGCCTGGCCGAGATGTTTGTGGCCAGGTTCGTTACAAATAAGCTGCAGCCATTAGGGGTGGACGCACTAATGGCCCTGAAGATCAACAAGGATGAAGGCCTTAGGGCCTATGCAAAAAGATACTACGAGGTGTTCAATTGAATACCTGAATGCAACCAGGAAGTAGCAGTCGTGTCTTTCAAGAACGGCCTGAAAGACGATTGTTCACTGCGGAAATCTTTGGCAAAAACATTGCCAAAGAGCATGGAAGAGCTCATGGCAAGAATCGAGAAGTATGCCAAAGCCGAGGAGGATACATCGGGGAATAAGGAAGTAAAATAGGAAAAAGGGAACGGCTCGCCGAAGTGAAGCCGAAGTAACAATGGATTTAGCAAAGCAGAGATAGAATTGAAGGGCAAACAGGCAGTGACGACTGTATTCTGAATTCCAGTCCACAAAGTCCTGGATCAAATTCGAAACCAACCCTATTTCAAGGCACCAGCAAAAGCCCCAGGGGAATACATGGGCAGGAACCTTGGTAGGCGTTGCGCTTACCACAACGAAGAAGGGTAGAACCCTAAAAGCATCCTTGGAGGACTTAGTAAGGCAAGGCCATCTGAGGGATCTTGTTGACGAAGCAAGGACAAGAGAAGAACATGCAAGATTGCCTCAAGCACCTGTAGCCTCGCCTCCCCCACAGCAACCTCGGGGAGGGAAACCTAGGGTGGTTAATGTAATTCACTCAAAGGTGAACGAAAACGACATTCGGGGGGAAACCCAAAGAATAAAGCACATGCAGCACGTGAACTAGGTCGGACAGAAAAGACCTCGGCCTGAAGTGTGCCAAGGACCGATGATAGCATTCACCGAAGCCGACCTAGAGATGGTCCAGCATCCGCACAATGATGCCTTGGTAGTATCCCTCCAGGTTGGGGAGTGCCAAGTAAAACACATCCTGATAGATCAAGGCAGCTCTTGTGACATCATGTATGTTAGATGTTACAAGGAGCTAGGCCTTCACCAAGACGACATGGAACAATCGAACGGCCCGATGGTCGGCTTCAATGGGACTCCGACGTGGCCACTGGACACTACAAATTTAGAGGTGCAGACCGGCACTAAGAAGATCAGGACAGAGTTCCTCGTAATTGACACACCTTCACCATACAACATCATCTTGGGAAGGCCATGGTTGCATGCAATTGGGGCAGTTCCTTCAACGTTGCATCAACTATTGCGGTTCCCAACAGAACATGGGATTGAAGAAGTTAGAGGAGATCAACTGCAGGCAAAAAATTGCTCCATGGCAGCAATGAAAACAACCTGCAACATACAAGAACCAGGGAAGGCAGAGATTGAAGATGAGGACATGGAGGTCCTAGATGATGTCGGCAAGGAGCCGGGCGAGAAGAGTGAGGAAACACTAAAGAAAATCCTCGTCCAGGAGGGCGACGAAGAGCGCTTCTTTCTTTTCGGCTCAGGCTTAGCCGAAGAAGAAGAAAAGGAACTGGAAGCCTTTTTGAGAGCAAACATAGAGGTGTTCGCCTGGACACCCTACGAAATGCTTGGCAATGACCTCGAGGTCACATGTCATAGACTGAACGTTGACAGGTCTAGTAAAGAAGAAAAACGGAAAATGGAGGGTCTGCGTAGATTTTACAAGCCTGAACAAAGCCTGTCCCAAAGACAACTTCCCTTTGCCCAAAATTGACTAGCTGGTGGATGCCACATCTGGACATGGAAGGATGAGCTTCCTGGATGCTTATAGGGGGTACCACAAGATAGCTATGTACCCTCAAGACGAAGAGAAAACAGCTTTTATTACTCCAAAAGGCATATACTGTTACAGAGTGATGCTTTTTGGGTTGAAAAATGCAGGAGCAACCTACCAAAGGCTGGTAACCAAAATGTTCAAGCACTTGATTAGCCAAACAGTAGAAGTTTACATCGATGACATGGTCGTGAAGACAAAGGAGCCTAAAAGTCATCTTGCCGACCTAAAAGAGGTATTTGAGATACTTAAAACATATCGGCTCCGACTCAACGCATCAAAGTGTGCGTTTGGAGTTGGATCTGGTAAGTTTCTGGGGTACCTGGTAACAAGAAGGGGAATAGAGGCCAGCCCAGATCAGATCAAGGCCATCCTAGATCTACAGAGTCCAACGTCGGCAAAACAGGTACAAATGCTTACTGGAAGGGCCGCAGCCCTAAACAGGTTCATAAGCCGAAGCTCAGACAAGTGTAAACCCTTCTTCAACCTGGTGAAAAAGACCGCAGACTTCCTGTGGACTGAAGAATGTGAGGCCGCTTTGGCCGACCTAAAGAAATATCTGACCACGGCTCCAGTCCTCTGAACACTTGAACCTGGGGAGGAGTTGTTTTTGTACTTAGCCGTGTCAGAACACGCAGTAAGTGCAGTGCTAATCCGAGAAGAACAAGGAGAACAGAAGGCTGTCTATTATGTAAGTAAAACCTTGGCCAACGCTGAAATAAGGTATCTACCACTGGAGAAATTAATGCTGGCCTTGGTAATGGCCTCAAAGAAATTAAACCATTACTTCCAGGTGCACAAGATTGTGGTGCCAACAGAGCACCCACTGAAGTCCTTGTTGCAACAAGGAGACTTAACCGAAAGAATAGCAAGATGGGCAGTGGCCTTGGGCCAGTATGACCTGGAGTTCATGCCCAGAACAGCAATAAAATGCCAAGTTTTGGCCGACCTCGTGGCAGAATTCACGCCTGAATCCATCGAACATCGGGCTCCGTTGAGCCAAGATGAACGAGGTCCCAGCAAGCCAGGAGAATCCCAGCCAAAGGCAAAAGAGCAAAGGAATGACAAACTCAGACCCTGGAGCATCTACATCGGCGACTCCTTCAGACTGTTTGTCGATGGAAGTTCAAATCGACAAGGAGCGGGGGCAGGAGTGCTACTGATATCTCCAAATGAGGAAATAATAGAATAGTCCATCCGTTTGGGGTTCAAAGACTCAAACAATGAAGCAGAATACGAAGCATTAATTGCCGGACTAAAATTGGCAGCAGCAGCAGAAGCAGATGAGGTAATAGTTTTTTGTGATTCACAGTTAATTTTTAACCAGTCAACAGGAGAACTTGCAGCCAGAGACGAGAGGATGTTGGCATATACAAAAGAGATCATCAGATTGGCAGCCCTATTTCAGAACTGCCGACTTCTCCAAGTAAGCCGAGATGATAACAGCCACACCGACGCGTTGGCCAACCTGGCAAGTTCAATGCAGACTGGAAAAACAAGAACAATTATGATTAACTATATGTCGGGTCCGAGCATAGAACCACAGAACACAAAGCAGGAAGCAATGTGTGTGGACATGGGGCCAAGCTGAATGGATGCAATTGTAGCATTCCTGAAAGAGGGAAAGCTGCCAGAAGACCGCAAGGAGGCACACAAAGTCAGATTGAAGTCGGCAAGATTCAGTTTGACTGCGGACGAACATCTCTACAGAAGGTCCTTCACTGGACCCCTTTTAAGGTGCGTACACCCTTTTCAGGTTGAAGATTTTTTATATGAAATTCATGAAGGAATTTGTGGAAACCACGTTGGGGGCAGATCACTAGCCCACAGGGCCATTACCCAGGGGTATTGGTGGCCCTACATACAAAAAGATGCAGAAGCATACGTGAAGAAGTGCGAACAATGCCAAAGGTTTGCACCTTTGATCCATCAGCCAGCTGCTGACTTGAATCCAGTATCCAGCCCTTGGCCTTTTGCCCAATGGGGCATGGATCTGGTTGGACAATTCCCCCAACCAACTGGGCAGTGAAAATACTTGCTGGTAGCAACAGATTACTTCAGAAAGTGGATAGAGGCAGAACCTCTTGCCAAAATTCGAGATGTGGACGTTAAGAATTTCGTATGGAGAAACATTATCACCAGATTTGGCATTCCAAAGAGCCATCGTTGCCAACAACGGAACGCAGTTTGACAGCAAACTCATCAAGAACTTTTGTGCGAAATTTAAGATCAAGAATTACTTTTCAACACCAAGTTTTTCCCAAAGTAATGGGCAAGCAGAAGCATCCAACAAAGTAATTTTGGATGGAATAAAGAAGAGGCTGCAGGCAGTAAAAGGGAAGTGGGTAGACGAATTGCCCAATGTGCTTTGGGCATATCGGACTACGCCGAGAAGATCAACAGGGGAATCCCCCTTCGCCATGGCTTATGGCACAGAAGCAGTCATTCCACTGGAAGTCGGCATCCCAGGGATACGAACCCAGGGAGTTGAGAATGGGACTAATGATATACTCTTAGCTCGAGATCTGGATCTTTTGGAAGAACGAAGAGAGAAGGCTGCAATTCAGCTCGCAGTATACTAGCAACAGCTTGCCAGAGCTTACAACAAGAAGGTCAATCCAAGAGATTTTGAAGTCGGCGACTTAGTCTTGAGAAAAGTCGTCAGCAACAAGAAGGATCCCAGAGAGGGCAAGCTTGGCCCAAACTGGGAAGGACCCTACAGAATTACTTTGGTACTAGGCAATGGAGCTTATCGGCTTGAAGACAATGAGGGCAAAGCATTACCAAGACCTTGGAACACTTGTAATGTGAAATTTTTCTATCATTAGATGTTCATGATTTTTGGCTAATGTCATTAATAAAATCTTTTCAGAATTCTTCAAACGCATATGATTGATAAAGATACATAATGTTGTTTCTTAGAGACATGAATAATGAGAACCCAAGTGGAACTTAGGTTCACATTGGGGGTAGAGAGAAGACAAAGACGCTAAACACTTGTTGAAATTTGTAGCAATTTACAAGTCGAAGTTAAGCCGAGATGGTTCCTTAGCTTCACTGTTGAAATTTGTAGCAATTTACAAGTTGAAGTTAAGCCGAGATGGTTCCTTAGCTTCACTTGTTGAAATTTGTAGCAATTTACAAGTTGAAGTTAAGCTGAGATGGTTCCTTAGCTTCACTTGTTGAAATTTGTAGCAATTTACAAGTTGAAGTTAAGCTGAGATGGTTCCTTAACTTCACTTGTTGAAATTTGTAGCAATTTACAAGCTCAAGTTAAGCTGAGATGGTTCCTTATTTTCACTTGTTGAAATTTGTAGCAATTTACAAGTTAAAGTTAAGCTGAGATGGTTCCTTATCATCACTTGTTGAAATTTGTAACAATTTACAAGTTGAAGTTAAGCCGAGATTTCTGTTTCTCTTCGCTTGTTGAAATTTGTAGCAATTTACAAGTCGAAGTGAAGCCGATATTATTGCTTACAGACTTATAGCAATCTACAGGGTGGTTAAACCAAAGATCATTGCTTAACACTTGTTGAAATTTGTAGCAATTTACAGGTTGAAGTTAAGCCGACATGTGATTAACTGTTGAAATTTGCAACAATTTACAAGTTGAGGTAAAAGCTAAGTATATTGTTTAAACCCTTGTTGAAATTTGTAGCAATTTACAAGTAGATCATTGTTTAGCACTAGTTATAACTTAAGAAAAGTTTGCAAAGTTAACATTGAATAGTATATGTTTTACACTTGTTGAAATTCGTGAAAAGTTTGCAGGTCAGTATCTTGCCGAAGTAAAACTTGCAGTTATTATACCCGAGGTATGTTACCTCGAGAAGATTGCGCAAAGAAGAAAAGACTTGCAAAATATTCTAAGTATAGAACCATACAGAAGCAATTGAGAGAAATTAAAGACTAAAGCATTCAGAAAAAACAGTCGCAGTTGTGTACAAAGAAGGCACTATGGCCTACCAGAAGTAAATTGTTCAGAAGTAACAAAGAAAGGCACATCGACCATGAGAGGAAACTTATATTGTCCAAAGAACAAAAGAGTACAAAAAAAACAAAAAACTTCAAAGTTGTGATTCTTCAACTTTAGGTGCAATTTGAGTTTGGACCTCGGCCGATTCTTGGAGAACTACCTCGGCAGATTCTCGAGGAACTACTTCGGCAGCCTTTTCTGCAGCCAGCTCGGCGTCAATCTCTGCAAGTGTTTTATCAAGACTTCTTTCCGCTAGAAGAAGGTCAGAAGATAACTTCCCTACATCAGCTTCCTTGGATACCTCCTCAATCTCCTCATCTTGGGTTAAGTCCAGGATTGGCTCAATCTGAGGAGGAGATTTGACCCCAGTAGCATCCTTGGATTTCCTCACCAAGGCCTCATCATCATTGTCATCTTCACCCTCAGACTCAGACTCAGATTCTTCTTCAGCCTGACTTGGAGGGGGAGGATGAGGAAATGGAAGAGGAATCGCATTGGCATTGCGGAAAGGTGAGTCAGCAGGGAGGTCAAGTTTTTTTTATCAGGGACATCCAACCAAGGAAGAATTCCCTGTTACATGCCTACTTGACTTGAAGCTTGTAATCCTCAGTGACGTCGGCCACGCCTTGGGCATAAGCCTTCTTATCCACTTCTTTTATCTCGGCTTCTTTAGTGGCCAAAGCCTCTTGGAGTTCCTTTTCGGCTTGGGCTTTTTTGTCCTCAGCTTCTCTCTTCTCGGCCTCAGCAACCTTTCTTATGGCCTCGACAGAGTCAGCTTTTTCTTCAGCTATTTGTTGGGCTTTAGTGGCAGCCTCAGCCTGATCCTCCAAATCCTTCATTTTTGCTTGAAGATTCTTATTGATCCTTTGAAGGGCATAATATTCCTTCTTCATCTCGGATAACTTTTCTCGATTTTTGAACGACTGCATTGAAAAGGAATGGACGTGCTGGATGGCCTGTAAGAAAACAGAAGTGTTAGAAAATATTTTAAGTATGAAACAGAAACAAGGAAAAGGTACCAAGCAGGAACACTTACTTGAACTGAGTGTTGGAGCATTAGAGCGTAGTTCTCATACTCACTGTACCCAGCATTTCGCTCCAGATCACCTGGAAGAAGCAAGGCAGTGCTGAGGGCGACGCCGACATTAATGTCGTCGGCAATTTCACTGGTCATTATTGACCTGTCTTCCAAAGTAATTTAGGGGGCCCAGGGGACGTCTGGTTTTTCGGACTCTGAGGTGGTTGCTGAGGATGACCTCAGCTTCTTTGATTTTGTAGAATCCGAAGGTTGGGCTTCAGCAGACCTTTTGGCAGAAGTAGAAGCAATCTTCTTACTCTCTGCCAATTGTGAGATAGGTAAGGCATCCTCAGCCTCAGCCTCAGTAGCCTTGGTCTTAGGCTGGGCCTTCTTGGTTCTTTTTGGCCTTGGTGGGGGCATAGATTGGGTCGGAACAGCATCGACGTCGGTTGGGAGGTCGGCTAGGAGATCTTGGGCAACAGGCTTCGGGCAACACCCATCTCAGCAGTTTTGACAAGTCGTCGCCGACGTTTTCTTTCTGGTATTGGGATTAAGTATGGGGCTGAAGTTGATGGTTGATTGGCTGGATCAGAGGTTGACCCTTGGTCAGCCTGGGATGTTGATGCAGTTTGTAAAGTGGTAGCAGAGGGAGGAGATAAGCTCTTCTTCTTTCTTTTCGGGATGTCGGGCAGTGTAGACTTGTACGTCGGAATAAAATTCAGTACCAGTGGAGCCTTGCACTTTTGAACTGGCAAGTCCAGGAGCTTTTTTAGATCCTTGCTAGGAACATAAGATTGGCAAAAAAATTTCGGCGGCTTACGTACGTCTGCAAGAAGAAAACAGACATTAGCAACAGATAAAATATTGAAACACTTGGAAAGAAACAACTAAGTAATTGGCACTGGGTTCTTACCCTTGCCCTCTTTAATTGTTCGAGAAATAGGGTAAAGATGAACATTTTCGTCTGGGACAAACTCCCAATTTCCTGAAGCAATAAGATAATCATCTCCAGCCCCCTTGTTGGAGTCTGGGAGGTTGGCTATGATTTTGAATTCGGTAGACCTCGGCTTGAGGTAATAGACAAAACCTTTTTCTTTTAAGTCAAGGGCACACATGGTATAACAAAATTGGATGTCGGCAAGGGTGATCCTAACACTCTCCTGCCTAGCTAAGGCTATGATGCCGTTAATTACACGATAGGAGTTGATAGTCAGTTGCATGGGGTTTAATTTGTAGTAGTGAAGAACTTCACGAAAAAGGGGATTGAGTGGGAGCCGAAGTCCATACTTAGTAAAAGCTACTATGGGAAAGGGCATGGTATCATCTGTGGGCATAATGGAGTCGCCATCCCCAGCCAATCTCAGATTGACATTGGCAGGAATGGAGAACTCTTCCCTAAAGTACTTAAGTTTGGTTGGGGTATCTACCCTATGTCTCCACATACCCATGATCTCAACGTAAGGGTATTCAACTTCAGAAAGAAGATGTTCTTAAAGGGTTTTTTAGGACCTCGGCCAAAACCTAGGTGAACACTGGTAAGGATTGTTTCAGTTTTTCCTAAAGAATTGGTGGGTTCTATATACAAATCCCAAACCTAAATCTATGAAAGCAAAGATTGGAGGCTCGAATCTGGGAAAAACACAAAAAACAAGAAACAAAAGCAAGTTTTTAGAATCAAGAACGAAGGTAGGCTATCAAGAGCATAAAGAATACAAGAAGTAAAGGGCCAAGAACAGGGGTAAAAGTGCAAGAAATGGTGAATAGTGCGTATGATTCAAAACATGGGCAGGAGCAAAATCATGAGTAAAATACATCTAAATGTATGATTCACAGGTTGGAAATTCCAACAAAGCAGTAAAGGCAGCAAGTAATGAAGAACATTAACAAAATTGAAGACAAAAGGAACAAAGGCTTATCGGATAGAATGAAGCCGGTGTGGAGATCGCCGGAGTCAGACAACGGTTGTAGACACAACAGAGTGGCGAAAGCTTCACCCGGATGGAAGACTAAAACCAGTTGCAGAACTTGGAGATTGAGTAATGGCAGATTCGAAGAGAAAGAGCTTTAGAGAGAGAAAAAAAAAAGCAAGTAAACAAAAGTGAAGAGACAAAGGAGGGCGGAAAAAGTTTTTGTCAAAAACTTGAAATGACGGCAAAAATAAGGCATTTATTGCGCCTGGAGCAACGCATACGTCAGACGGCGCAGACGGATGAAAGATAGTTTTTCAGGCGCGTCGCAGACACGAGCCAATGAGGATAAAACGCGTAAGTGAAACAGTTGAAAAGTGATGCGTGACAGCTCATGCGCATGAGAGAATTTATTTGTGTTCTTATTCTTGAAAGCAGACATGTCGGCCTGAAATGAAGGACCTCGGCTGAATAGTTCTTATGCCGAAGTATTGGACAGGGGAACAAATATAGGTTCCATCACCTCAGAATGCCAAGGTAATAGAACCTAGGGGGCAGTTGTGGGGATATATTTCTGAGTACCAACACGTGGCATGGTGACGCCGACGTGTCAACCGAGGTGCCACGTGTCGTGGTAGTTACGCCGAGGTGATCTCGGAGCTGCCAAAGTTATCTCTGAAGATATCGGATTCCGAGATAAGCGGATGAGGGACAAGAGTCATAGAATGGGAGAAGACTACAGTTTGGGTAAGGATGAAACTCTTAGAGAGTTTATCCTAATCCCACTGGGAGTTCCAGATTAACAGTAATCTTGAGTCTATTGGGACTAGGATTGTATTGGCTATAAAAGAAAGGCACCCCCATGGGTCTAAGGTATGCTTTTTATGCTCAAGCTTGTGAGTTGAATACTGGATTATCTTTGAGAGATATACTGACTTGATCGTCGGAGTGCCCCCGGGTGGAAGAACCACCGCCGGAGCCTTTTCTTTCTGTGCAGGACAGCAGGGTGCCATCTATTCTGCCTGTGTTCTACAGCTGAATTACTAAGGAGGACAGTGTGATCGGAAAATCACTCACACACCATCTGTCGTGAATTTCAAGAAAAATAATGTAACCCATGCACATATTTTAGTCAAATTACAAGGAAAAATAAATGATGCTCAAACATTATCGTAGTAACTTAATAATGTGGAAAGTAGGTATATCAAATAAAAAGTTTTGATCAATTTTTGCTAGACCTTGACCCTGTCGTGCAACTCGCTAGTGCACGTTCAACCTTTCTTTCGTAGACAAGGTAGCTTTGGTAGTTTTATGACTATAATAGTTTTTTTCTACACTGATTACTTACAGTTGATATAATAAATTATGTAATTTGACAGTTTTATGAAAGTGACCCTACAAACACTTATAAGTATGGATTTATAAATATCGTGAAAACAATTATAAAATTCCTATATCGATCGAAATATTAAATACTATACCATTCTATTTTCTTAAAAAAAACTATTCTACATTTTCTATATAAATGAAAATATACTAATAACTAATATTTTATTTTTCATCATGCAAGATCTTCATGGCACAGGAAACGAGACTCAGCAACTCTTAATGTATTAAAATATATTACATATTGATGTTAATGCATTCTTACACCAATAGTATGCAAATAATATGTAATAGTGGGTTCAATGCATTTGTCTTTTTGTAAGTAAAAAATGTGAGATGTGATGTGACCCAAAATGAGTAAAAAACTAAAAGCTGGCTTTTTATTGGGTTGCCAAAACACCCCTGAGATGAACTATGAAAAAAAATTGTGTAATTGTGTAATTACTTGCATGCCTTTAATTGTATTACAGGTACAAATTATGAAAAATTAAAGTGGGAAGTTAATAGAAAAATATTTGTGTAATAATATATATTTAAAGGACTTGTTTATTATTTATTATTTAAGATAAAATTGTGATCTTAACAATCTATCTATAAATTAATGTTTATGTTTATAAAATTTTTCATTTATCATTTAAATTCTTCAACCAAGTATGTATTAATTTCTTACTTAGTTGTATTTTGAATATAGATCAATTTACCCATATAAGTCTTCATATTTTTTATACATATCACATACTAATTTAAGACACACACATAATTATACTATTAATAATTGATAAAAAAATCACGTGTCACGTGTAACGCCCTTGTCCAACCACTAATTATTTTTAAAAAATACACTTGATTTGTAATTTCTCCTATTTTATAGCATTTGTCATTTTGTAAAATTCAAATGTAAATCTCTAAAAAGGCTTCATAGAACCCAAAGCTGCTAGGCATGACATTACTCCTAAATCTCTTTCCTTTAGTTTTTGAAAAAAAAAAAAATAAATTTTAGGTGAAAAATTTCAAATTTAAATACAATATTTTTACTTTTTACATATATCTAATCTAAATATATTTAAAAGATAAAATATTTATGAAAAAATATAAAATAATTTATTAAATACAAAAAAATACAAAATCTAAAATAATTTATCAAATTTCATTTTTGAGTTTTGAGTTTTTTTTTTTTGTTCATGTCTTTAGCATTTTTTTAATATTTTAATTAAGTTTTTTTTAAAAAATAAAACTTTTTAAATCCGCTTAAAAAGTAAAATATTTATAAATAAATCTAAAATTAATTTATTAAATACAAAAAAAATACTATTTTTGTATTTAGTGATTTTTTAAAGATTCCTTTACGAATATTTTATTTTTAAGTGAATCTAAAAAGTTAAAATATTAAAAAAAATCACTAAAATAAAAAAAAATAAAACTCAAAAAACGGAATTTGTGTCTCAAAACCAAACAAAATACCCTACTAGTTATTTTTGTTAGCTAAACTAAAAAAAGCACATTATTGATTTTAGATAAATACTCTCTATTTAGCTAGCTATTTTAAATTATTATTTTTTTAATTAACGCTTTCTATGAAAAAAAAATGAGAGAGAGAGAGAGAGAGAGAGAGAGAGAGATTTTTAATGTTTAGCTAGTGATTTTGAACCATCTAAATTTAACTAGTAAAAACTAAGATGAAATAACCAACCAAATAACTAGTCTGTTTCTGATTCAAAAATGTAAATAAAAAATATTTTTTTAAAAAAGGCCTAATTAACTTATTGGAGTTGCTCTAAAAAATTTGCTATTGAATAATCACACCTTGATTCAGATTAATTCAATTTCTATATTTTTCTCAATTAAAAAGTTGAGAAAAATAGTTTACTACAAGAATATTTCACAATATCTGTTGGTTGTATAAATTGTAAAAGCCAATCACAATTCAACACGTGACATGAAGGGGTCAATTTGGGGAGTTAATACAAGTTACCAATTAAAGTCAGACACGTGTCAGCCCGTATTGATAATAATGGATCTGCGTAGCACTGGAACAATCGAGAGATATAAGGTGATGTGATCTAACGGTTACTCACAAAGTTCAAATTCAAAATCAGGAGGGAAGCCTAATTACAAATGTGCCGTAGTGGGACTAACTGTGAGAGAGCACGTTCAGCAATCATGGAAGGAAATTAATCTGCTATTTAGAAACCCACTTCGACAGTTATCATTGAGAAGTATAAATAGTAGATAAGACCCCAGAATGAAGGATCTAGACTCAGATAACAAAAACTAGTTTTATTTACTTTGTTTTCCCTTCCAGTTTTTATAGTTCTTTACATTTCTGTACTTCAAATTCCTGTACTGCACTTCATTCAGAGGAGTAGTTTCAAATAGCTTGTTGCTGTAAACCTCTACGAGAATGGGTAAGTTTTTCATTTTGCTTAATGAAATTCTAAAATTATTTTTCACTTAATTGTTATTTACTAAATCCTCTTAAATAAGCCACTAGTAAAAGTTCTCTTCATTGAGGTTGAGAGACCTAAAACACAATCGTCTGATAATTGGTTGGCAATTAATCTTCTGTAAGGACTGATTGATCCTTGCTGGCAAGCTTAAAATTATAATATTAACCTTCGAAAGCCAAAAAAGCCAACATATATTTTTGGCACGCCCAGTGGGACTAATTGAAATGGCTAGACTTAGGAGACAAGGAGAAAATGAACGCCTGGAAGAAGGTGTGGAAGGAGAGGCAAAGGTACCTCATTCAGAGGATGATGTGATAACACATCCTATGGAAGCACCTATTTCATTAGAACCTATGGCCGAACAGACCAGTAATTTAGAACATGCATCACATGTTCAAAATATTGGATGAGGCCAAGGAATTGAACCATCCATTGTTCCATCTACTCAGCCAATGAATCCATGAGAGGCTTGGTAGATGCCATGGGACAGCAGTTAATGAACACAATGGAAATATGGGCAATATCCTTTATGGATCGGATGAATTCCCATCAACCAGCTAACACAAGGCATATGGAGAAAAATTCAAACGTTTCTTAGCAAAGATTAGCTAGAGATAAACAGCCTATGCAAAGTAATGGAAATATTAATGGTCAGACTAGTAATTAAAATTATGAAAGACCATCACTTATACCTCAGTCTTGGTATGAGCCTCTTTCGAGGCCTATGGTAAATCAAAATGCCTCATTACCTAATAGCGAAGCCATACAAATTACTGGATTTGGGCTAACACAAGAAAATGGCATGAGAATGTTTCCAAATCCCATGTTCGAAGCCATACCTGGCACAAGGGGGTTCACTAATTCCTTGTTCTAATTCACACCCGGGGGGTTGGAAGGATTTCTTGTGGCTGTGAGAGAAACAACACTTGTTTCTCTTATTACAGCACTTTTCGCAGGTCCTTTCACAAGACAAGCTCAGAGTGGTCAACCATACCCTCAACGGCAACTAGTACCACAGGGATAGCCAGTCCCAAATATACCTCCCTATGGACCAAAAGGACCTCAGGCACAAGGGTTTCCACCAAATCCTGTGTTTGTTCCTCCAGTGGTAGTTCAACAAGCACAAAATATGGTTCCTTAGGACCAAATTGTTGATATTGTCAAAGAAATGTGTGGACCTAAAGCTCGGGGGGTTCAAACTCCTATGTATAGGAAGCCATACCTAGAATGAGTGGATAGGGTGCATGAATACCCAAGGGGGTTTAGAATGCCAGAGTTTGCTCTTTTTTATAGAAATGGAAACCAGTCAACAGTAGAACACATTGCTAGGTTCGCAGCCCAATGTGGTGAATTTACCAATAATGATTACATGAAGTTAAGACTTTTTCCAAATTCTTTAACTGGGACAGCTTCTGCATGGTATATTAACCTTACACTTGGCTTTATCCAAACTTGGCAGCAAATGGAGGAGGCATTTCATGCCCAATTCTTCCAAACGGAGCCAGAAGTTTCCATGGCAGACTTGGCAAGGTTGAGTCAAAAGCCTGATGAGAAGGCTATTCAATTTATTGTCAGATTCAAAAAAGCACGAAACAAGTGTAAGGTAATTCTACCAAAGCCTAAATTTGTGAGATTGGCTCAAAATAGTTTAGAGTTTAGGCTTCGAAAGAAGTTCGACTCAACTGAGTTTCGAGACTTAGTGGAATTAACCTATAAGGTGTCTAGATATGAATCATTACTTGAGGAAGAATAAGATCAAAGTAATGCATCATATAAGACTTATTATAGAGACCCTAATTACAAGATTGATGCAGCAGAGATCGTAGGGAAAGAGCCTATGACCTGTGAGGCGTTAATGCATAAGGATACTACAATAGACCAGCAGTTTAAAAAGAAAGACCTTCATAGGAAATGCTCTTTCGATTTAACAAAGGCAGATGACATTTTCAATCATTTGCTTGCAGCAAATTTCCTAAAGTTACCAAAGAGAGTCAAAATTCTTTCTCTAGAAGAACTTAAAAGGAAAATGTTTTGTAAATGGCACAATTCTTAGTCTCACTCAACTAAAAACAGTATTATTTTTCGAGACAGGATCCAAGAACAGATTCAAAATGGGAGTTTAAAGTTCTCAGTCAAAGCAGAAAAAGCTATGGGGATTGACACTAACCCATTTCCAGAGATTGGGGAAATTACAGCCAACGTTAGTGTTCTTGACTTCCAAAACCTATCCTTGAAGAAGAGGTTAATGTGTAGATACATGTTGCCAGTCAGACTGCTTCCAAGAAAGATATCAGAAGTTCACCAGCAGATAGACGGAGCTTTGTGGACCAAAAGGAGGACTCTAGTGAGGAGGCACTGGATGATGACTCTCTAGAGGCAGCTATCATGCAAAGGATGTGTCCTAGATGCAGGTTAAGTTACAAATGATTGAAAGGTCTCTCAATTGATGGAAAACAATATTACAAAGATATGCAGAGATACCCTAAACCAACCAGTACTTATAACAAGAGGCCATACCCAACTGGTCCCAAACAGCAGCCATTCTTGGTTAGACCACTAGCCGTTAGAGTGCACTCCAAGGGTAAGAGACCTCTACATGAGTTTAGACCACCTAACTACTACAGGATAAAGGGTAATCATCCTAAGAGGAGGCCTGAAGTGGGCTCAAGTTATGGAATCAGAGTCAGAGATTGGCCTCTTAGATCAGCCTCAAACAAGATGGAAGGTAACCATCCTGACAGAAGGCCTGAATTAGGCTCAAGATAGGGGATTAGGGCCAAGCAGTGGCCTCACAGGCAACTTCGAAGGCAAAAAGAGCTAGTTCAGCAACTGAACTAGTGAGTTCATGGGTACCTGGGGTTCCAGATTGGTTTGTCATGTAGAACAAGCCTAAGGAAATGCCTACCCAGAGAAGTATTGTTGGAGACCAGGGTAGAATGGTTAAACCTCCTTTGGTGGCTCTAAATAATTGGGTGTTACTAAAGCACCCAAAAACAAAGAAACCAAATATGGTTTCTGTAATTTCTTGGTCTCAAAGGAGAAAGATCAAGCGAATGTATACTCAGTCCCAAAAGGATCTTAAGAAAAATGGAGAGAGTTCTTCATTGGCCCAGCCAAAAGGCCAGACAGAGGAAAGAGAAAATCCAAAATTGGATCATAGTCCAAAATTGACTCCTTAGAACAAAAAAAAGTTTTAGCAAAGAGCAGTTGGCTAAAGTTCACTCTAAACTAAAAGCCAAGGAAAAATCCAGTTTAGCAGGTCTTGAGAAGACCTTGATGGAAAGTGATAGTGAGACAGAAGGAGAAGTTGACCTAGGCCAAAGGAAAGAAATGGTCGAGGAGGAGATGTTTGAAGCCTTCATGGCTGAATAGACATTTTTGGTCGAAAAACTAGCAGAAACAAACCATTCGAAGGAAGTTACTAGTACTGCAGTGCTAGAATGCAGCATGGAAGATGTTTCTGAAATAACTGAACAAGTTAGCCTAGAAAAGAAGCAAGTGCAGCTAGTAGTTCAGTTTGGCTCATTTCCTCCTGTGTTAGTGAATATGGTGCATATACTACCACAGGAGTTCTACGCTGAAGATGAAAACCAAGAAGGTCAGGAGACTGACCCTATTCCAGTTTCTAATGAACATTCACAGGTTAGCATGGTTCAAGATGAATCTGAAGTGGCCACACCAATGGAAATTGAGGACGAGAGTAAGGAAATGAGTATTAATCTCTCATATCCTTTTGAGTATCCTACAACATCCATGATACAGCATGTCAAACCCTTGTATATCAAGGCTTTTTTTCGATTGGATACAAATGAATAGGGTATTGGTGGATAATGGGGTAGCAGTGAACCTGCTTTCGAAATCCTCTTTGAAGAAATTGGGAAAAAGGAACCCTAGATTAATCCCAACCAGCACAACCATTGCTGGTTTTGCTAGGGATAAACAGATGACTCAGGGTATTTTGCCCATCAACCCGAGTATGGGAACCAGAGATTGTATGACAGCATTCTTTGTTATTAATAGTAATGGTAAGTATAATGCTTTACTTGGCAGGGATTGGATTCACACCAACAAATGTGTGCCTTCCTCTCTACATCAGAAGATAATGATGGCTTTATGCAATTGAGAGACAAAGGAGATCAATCAAGACCCTCAACCCTTTGTCGCTTGTGCTGACTTTGTAGAAGCCAAGTTGTATACTGAAGGAGTGACACCACTCAGTATATTGAGAAAACCTGATGGTTCAGCCAAAAGTGACGGCTGATCAGGAAGTAGCACACCTGAAACACTTAATACAGGAGAGTGCTGATGAAGAATTTGTCATCAAAGATGATAATGATGCTTGGTCGTAGGCAAGAAGATGAAACCCAAGAAACCAGACCCTTGGCTTTAGTCAAGTTTTCAGCATTGGACTTAAAATCAATAGTCTAAAAAGTTCAGGAACAAGAGAAGGAAGCCATGGTAGTTGGCTATAAGCAGGAACAACAACAAGTCAGGCCTTTGACCTTTGATAAATACTGTGCATTGGACATCGAAACAAAAGTCGAGGAAATACAGGAAGAAGAAGCCTTATGGACAGACTTTGTCTATGAGGAAGGAGGCAAAGATGTTAAATCAGAGAAAGTAGGAGCAGAACAAAGCAAATAAATTGCTTCAAGGGTAGAAGAAATCAAAAGAGAAGCATTAGTGAGTTCTCAAATATAGGACCCCTTGGAAGAAGTTAATTTAGGGGAAGGTTCTGCACAGTAGCCCACTTACATCAGTGCTTGGTTAAGTGCTCTTGACAGGGACTAGTTATTGATGGTCTTAAAGAGATATAAAGATTGTTTTGTATGATCTTATAATGAACTGCCAGGATTGGATAGGTCATTAGTCGAACATAGGCTCCCTATGAAGCCTAATTTCAAGCCATACAAGCAGAAGCCAAGAATGATGAGTCCCGAAGTGATTCAGAAGGTCAATGACGAAATTCTTTCCTTAAGGCAGGCTTTATTAGAACAACCATATATGTTGAATGGCTATCCAATATTGTGCATGTGGTTAAAAAGAATAGTAAAATGAGGGTATACATCGATTTTAGAAACCTGAATTCAGCAACTCCAAAAGATGACTACCCCATGACATAGTGGACTTATTGGTGGATAGTTCAACAGGCCACAAGATTTTA
The DNA here is from genome assembly GCA_025200525.1 of Camellia lanceoleosa. NCBI lineage: Eukaryota > Viridiplantae > Streptophyta > Magnoliopsida > Ericales > Theaceae > Camellia > Camellia lanceoleosa. The sequence continues at coordinate 113,215,940 of CM045769.1, forward strand.
TCTATGATGGATGGGCATTCTGGTTACAACCAAATCTGCGTTGCAGAGGAGGATGTCTATAAGACAGCATTCAGATGTCCTGGGAACATTGGCACCTTCGAATAGGTTAAAATGCCATTTGGCCTAAAGAATATTGGGGCTACATATCAAAGGGCAATGAACACTATCTTTCATGATCTCATTGGAGGGTATTTAGAGTGTTACATTGATGACATTGTAATAAAATTCCAGACCATGGAGGAACATTTGGTTTACTTGGAAGCAGCTTTCGAAAGAATGAGAAAGTTCAAGTTGAAGCTTAATCCTCTCAAATGTGCTTTTAGTGTATCAGCTGGAATCTTCTTGGGCTATGTAGTACACAAGAAGGGAATATAGATTGATCAGAATAAAGCCAAAGCCATCATTGAGGCCAAGCCTCCATCAAGTAAGAAAGAAATACAAAAATTCCTTGTACAGGTTAATTTTCTTTGAAGATTTATTTCTAACACAGCAGGAAAAACTAAAGTATTTTTTTTCCTTATTAAGGCTAAAAGATGAAGAGAAGTTTGTGTGGATAGCAGAGCATCAAATTGCTTTCGAAGGAATTAAAGCCTACTTGGCAAAGCCTCCATTGCTGATGCCACCAAAGAGTGACAAACCGTTGAAGTTATACATTGCTACAGTAGAAGATTCATTGGGAGCTTTCCTAGCCCGGGACAATGAAGAAGGCAAGGAGCAAGCAGTTTATTACCTTAGTAGGTTTTAAATTCTTGTGAATGTAAATACTTAGCTATAAAAAAGTTGTGCCTTGCATTGTACTTTGCAGCAATGAAATTAAGATATTATCTTTTGCCTAATGTTGTTTTGGTAATTGAAACCACAGACTTGGTTAAGTATATGTTATCTAGACCAATGTTGAGAGGAAGAATTGGCAAATGGATATTGGCCTTGTCAGAGTTTCATCAAGAATATGTCCTCCAAAAGGCAGTAAAAGGACAAGTTTTGGCTAACTTTTTGGCAGATCATCCATGTCAAATGGAAAACCAGGAGATAACAGATCTTGGTATAATCAATGTTGAGCCATGGTAGATGTGGTTCGACAGGTCAAAGGCCAATGGTCAGATTGGAATTGGTGTTGTAATTAAGTCACCACAGGGGATAGAAACCACACACGGTTTCAGAGTGGATGAAACTACTTGTTCCAATAATTAAGATGAACATGAAGCTTTAATAATGAGACTGAAAATGCTTATTGGATTAAAAGCTCATGCCGTTGACATATTTGGAGATTCTCAATTGGTGGTCAACCAAGTGAAAGGAATTTTCAAATGTAAAAGTGCAAGCATGTTGCCATACTATGTTGTTGCATTACATTTGCTTTCTCAGTTTCAAATAGCAAACGTGACTTATATCCCAAGATTCATGAATAACAAAGCCAATGATGTAACTCAGAAAGCTTTGAATTTCAGGAGAAGGGATAACACTCAAATGAACATAAGTCAAGCAACATATGAAAAATTAATACCACCTTTAACTAAAATGAATGTGGTGTTAGAAGTCAATCATAATGACTTACAAGATCAATATTGGAGGCATCCAATAATGCAGTACCTAACTGTCCCATCTTCAAAAGCTAGCAGAAAGATCAAATTACAATCTATGCAATACGTAGTGTATGGTAATGTTCTTTACAAAAAGGGAGCAGATGGGTTTGTTATTGGAATGTCTAGGGCCGAAGGAAGCATTGACAGCCATGGCTGAAGTTCATGAAGGCATTTGTGGTGCCCATCAACCTAGTGTGAAGATGAGATGGTTGCTTCGAAGGCATTCCTACTATTGGCCAACCATCCTTAAAGATTGCATGGAGTATACTAGAAGTTGCCAGCCATGCCAAAAGCATGGCATGATAAGACATGTACCAATAACTGATTTACATGCAATTGTGAAGCCTTGGCTATTTAGAGGTTGGGTTATGGATATGATAGGGAAAATACATTTACCATCTTCGAAGCACCATTGTTTTATCTTAGTGGCCACAGACTACTTCACTAAGTGGGTCGAAGCTAAACCATATAAGGCTGTAGACCAAACTGAAGTTCTTGGGTTTATTAAAGATTTGATTCACAGATTTGGCATCCCACAGACAATAACAGTGGATAATGGGACTGTATTTGATGGAAAGATGGTAAAGTCTTTCGTGGAAGAGTTTGGAATTAGTCTTGTTAATTCCGCCCCATATTATGCACATGCAAATGGTCAGGCAGAATCATCCAACAAGTCTTTGAAAAAAGGAATACAAAGAGTTGTGAAAGACAATCCTAGGGATTGGCATAACTTGTTGTTGGATGTATTGTAGGCTTTTAGGACTTCTCCAAGATCAAGTATAGGAGTTACTTCTTATGCCTTAGTGTATGGGCATGATGCAATGTTACCTATAGAAATTAACATTAAGTCCTTGAGGGTGAGATGCCAGGATCAGTTAGCTCCTGAGCAATACCATCAGAGCATGTTCTGGAATTAGAAAATGTGGATGAAGCTAGAATTTTGGCATTAAATAGCATTCTTTTTCAAAAGAAGAAAGTAGCCAAAAACTATAATAAGAAAGTCAAGCACATTAGCTTTGATGAAGGTGAGTTAGTATAGAAGACAATACTCCCAATAGGAATTAAAAGCCATAAGTTTGGCAAATGGTTACCTAATTGGGAAGGACCATATCAAGTCCATAGAGTCTTGCCTTGGGAAGCATACCATTTGAGAAATTTCAATGGGTATGTGCACCCTAAGAAAATTAATGGCAGGTACTTGAAACCTTATTATCCAACTGTATAGGAAACACAAGGAGTATAGAAAATGCTAAACAAGAGAAGCATGAAAACACTTAAATAGTAAATAAAGATTTCATTTCATAAGGATTTAAGTACATGCAGCCATAGATTGGCCCAAAAGTCAATACAATAGTTGTTCTCTTACAATTGATTCTCCACTTTTAAGGGATGTGAACAGCTGAATGGCTGTAGTCATCTCTTGCCTTCGATCAGCCAGCCCTTGATTGGTGATTTGCAGCTTTGTAGTAGTTCGATCCAAAGCCAGGTTAACTACTGATAACTCTTCCTCTAATTGAGCTTTCTTCTCCAAAAGTTGGGTACGAAATTGAAAGACAGAGGAATGTTGTTCTTTCAATTCAGACACCTCGACATGTACATGGGAAACAAATTCCTGGTCTTTCAACAATTTCTCCTCTGCAGCTTTGGCAACATGACAGATGTTGACATAAAAATCTATGGTAGCTGCTACCTGAGACAAGTGACTTGAAATAGCTATGTTAGATTGCTCAATGAGCTTACAGCACTGGAGGAAACCATTCTTGATAATAGGTCTTTACAAGGCTTTGAATAGGATCCTCGAGAATAATGTTAGCAACTCCAAATAGATGCCCAAGTCTAGTGAAGGTAAGGAAGCCCTATTAATGATGGAAGAGCTCTCAAAAATTTCCAAGATAGAGTCATCCAGAACCAATGGCTCAGTTCCATTACTGGCTGCTGGAATGGTAGAAGGCATGTCAAAAAGGCTAGCCAGTCTAGCTTCGAAAATGTCCATCTCTTCCATTGACATTGGTGGCGCAGAAAGGGCTCTAGTGGAAGGAAGAGATGGCTGCATAGGGATAGGAGAGGAGGATAAAGTGTCCCTAGAAGTTTCCATAGTCCTGGCCACCAGTAAGTCAAGAGAAGAAGGGCTGGAGCTGGGTAGTGATGGTGGACAAAGAATTAGTAAGCTACTAGTATTTTCTCTGGGAGTATCAGCTATCACTGGAGATGAAGTGATAACTTAAATTTCCTCAGGTAAAGAAGGAGCAGCCAGGATTGTAGGGAGAGTAAATTGGGCTGAGGTAAAGGTTAGATAAGGAAAATGTCGAGTTAAGCCAAAGGATAAAGACATAGGAATGTTTTGCCTCAAAAAAGGGATGAAAAGTGTAGAATTAGGAATTGGAAGTACTATCTAGATGGGATCTACACTTAGAGGCAGTTTAGTGGCAGTCTTCTTTTTCTTTTTTGAGGGTACTTCTAATAGTCTTTCAACTTCAGATAAAACTGAAGAAGTCCTTATCGAAGGAGAAGGTAGAGTAGCTGTTGTTGCAAAATAAGAAATATGAAGCAATGTTAAGTTTCATTACTAAAAACTTGTGAAAGGAAATTACTAGAGACATGAAAGGAAATTACCAATTTCAGAAGTGGTAACAATGGTTGGAGAACTACGAAGGGTACAATGTTCAGCAGTTTGTTGCCTCATTGTAGTTTCTCTTTGGAGTGCATCAACAGTAGCGCTTCATCCCTAAGTATTTGTTGTTGCCTCCTCTTCTCAACCCTCTAGAATACAATGATTTCTTTGGAGTATTCCACTTCCACTGCTTTAGCAGATGCTTCATGAATAGAATCCCCAGTGAAATTAGAGGGAGAGATCGTCATTTTCTTCTTTCTTTTTAATGGTATCTCATACTCTTTCTCTGCTTCCTCTTCTTCCACGTGAGCCTCAGGTACCTCCTCTTTAGGATTAAGCAAAAGTTTTCTTTTCCTTTGTTGTTGCTGCTTATTCTTGAGGAGATTTAAAGCTTGAACTCTTTGAGGAGAGTCTTCCTGTGAGGCACCTACACCAAAGAATGAATTATAAGTAAAAATCAAAAGCATTATAAAAGGGAAAGAAAATAAAGGAAACAGTAGTGCGTACCTTTCTTCGAAGCAGCTCTAGCGACTCTAGGAAGAGGTGAGGCAACATGAGCAGACTTTGTGGTAGCAGGAGTAAGAGCTGGGATATCATGAGTGTAGACACCCCATTTTTGACTGACCTTAAGACTCAAGCGTCATCGATTAGCGCTCGGTGATGGTGCATGTTGTGCTCGTTTCGAGTCTCTGAAGTTTGGCTAAGAGCCTTGCCTCTGGGCCTCTGAACTCTTTTGTGCTTCGGCTCGGTTTGTAGACCGAATCTTGTTTTCTCTTCCCAGAGGGAGGGAGAGGTCTTGTTGACCATCTCTTTGTGGTCGTAGATCACTTTTTGTGGTCGTAGGCTACTTTTCCCGTTTGGAGACTAGTTTCCGATTTTTGGAGCCTTTGGGTGAACGCCTTGTCTCGGGACCGCTTAACGTTCTCCGTTTGGTGTGGTTTTTGAACCACACCTTGTTGCCTTTTCCTAGAGGAACACTGTGGTCCAGGAGACCACTTTTGTGGTTGCATACCATTTTTGGTGCTCGTCAGCTAGTTTTTGGGACTTTTGGCCGCGTGTTTTGCCTCCCGATCTCTCGTCTTGCGCCTGTTTTGGTTTGTTTTTAGTACAAACCTTGTTTTCCTTGTTTGGAAGGTGGTACAAGGGTAGGAGACTACTTTTTCTGCTTAGAGACCACTTTTCCTTTTACTAGCCAGTTTTCTAGTTGGATAACTGGCTTGCTTGGTCTTTGGGCCACATTTTCTGGTCGGCCACCACACCACTAGCTTTCTTTCATGCCCTGGACTCTCTCCCACCATGGCCGACCAGTTTGTGTCTTGGAAGACCACTTGAAGTGGTCAGCCGACCACTTCAAATGGTTGGCTGCTTTTTGGCACCTTTTTGGAGATATTTTCCTCCAGTTGGCATAGCTGGAGGGCTTTTGGGCTATCCTCCATACACGTGTATAGAGGGATTTGTTTGGGGCTTAGCTTCTCTAAGAAGCTTTGCCTTTTAGTTTCTATAAGAGGGAGGCTCCTCCTCCCTCCTCTAGGTTCAGAAACTTGAGGCTTGAGAGTTGGATATAACCTTGTATCTATCCTTCCTTGTTTGTTCCTATTTTGTGCCTTAAAGTGTTATTTTGTTTTAGTTTAACACACAAACACACACTCAAACACCTTCCTTTGGTTGCTGAGGTGCTAAGGGGTTGTTTTTGGTGTTCTTGGACTGGTTTAAGCTCAAAGAACTTGCTGGAGTTGCAGTTGTAAAGGAAGTCTTCAAGGGTGAGTCTTTAACCCTTAAATCCCCCATTCTTGCTTAAGCTTTTAGACCAACTTGGATGCTGTTTTAAGCTTAACTCTTAACTAGAAAAAGTTCTATTTTTAAGTGCTTAAAATAGTTGTTTAAGGTCACTTTTTTGTTGGGGGTGCTTTACCCCCTCTTAGGCCTTGTCAGGCCTTGTTTTGAGCCATCCCTTTAGGCTCTTGTTGAACCCTTTGCATGACCTTTCTACCACTAAAATCTAGAGGATTTTTAGTGGTGGAAAGGTGGTTTTAGTGTCCTAAATAGGAGGTCATCCCTTCTCCTTGTATTGTGTTTACTAGCTTCATATGCCTTATGTTTGAGCACCTTTGTTAAGCTTATGTTGGCTTGTTCTTAGCATTTATTTGTGGTTATTTTGCTGAGGCATACCACTATTTTTGCTCACTTTGGTCACTCCATGCATGGTTAATACACTTGTAGTGTAAATCACACAAACTAGCTTTGTATGTTTCATGAAGTAGCATGTCATTCTAGCTTGTTTTCTTTCCATTTCAGCATGTTTTTGGTGATGTTTTGCCATGTCATGACTCTGTTTTGGTTTGTTTTGGTTGGCCCTTGCATGCTCCATGCACTTGTAATGCAATTCTATGAAATAGCCTAACATGCATCATGTTGTAACATGTCATTCTAGCATGATTTTGTCTTAACTTCATGAAGCTTTTGTCTATGTTTTAACATGCTTTAGCTCTGATTTGGGTTGTTTTGGTCATGCATGCCATGCTTTGTATAGCTATAGTGCATTCTAGCTTGTTAGCTTTGTGCATCAAGTCCACTAGCATGCTTTACTTGGACTATTTGAATGATTTGGCATCATTTATTATGTGATTTCAGTCCATGTTTCATGCTCATGCACTTGCATTTATCACTCATTCAATGCGTTGGAGGGTTTGCCCCTTTATGCCTTAACATGAACCATTGTGTATGCCTTCATGCCTTAGCTTGCGAGCCATCATTTCAGTGTTTATTTGGGGTTATTATGCCATGATATAACTCTAATTTTTGTTGGTTAAGACATCCCATGCTTGGTCTTAATAGGTGTAGTGTAATCCACCTTATTTTCCCTGTGTGCATTATGCCTTATGCCCTTCATGCTAGCTTATTTTGGCTTCCTTCCATGCATGTTTTAGACTTATTTTAACATGTTCTAGGACTATTTTGGGTTGCCTTGATTACATGCTTCATGCTGTGCATACTTGTAGAAAAAGTGCTCTTGCTTGCTTCAAGCTTTGAGCACCATTGCATACTTAATTTGTGTTGTGTACATGATTTGGCATCATCTAACATGACATTTCAGAGCTTTTAGCATTGTCATGTTCCCACTTCATTCACTCTTTAAGTGTCTTTGAGTGTTGTGCATTGTTGCCTAGTTTATGGCTTAGCTTATATGCTTGCATGCCTAGGCCTTTGAGCCATCATCTCAGCATGTTTAGGTCCTTATTTTGACCTATTTGAGCTTTGTCCATGCTTAGTTCATGCATTTCTGCCATGTATTGCATGCCTCATTTGTAGTCCTCTTTACTAGCTTCATGCTTTAAGGACCCTAGCATGCCATACTTGTGTTAGTTTAAATGATTTAGCATCATTTCTTACCTCATTTCAGTGCACTTAGTGTTGCTACACTTCCATGCTTTTTCACTCTTTAAGTGTTCTGGAGAGTTGCAACTTAGTGCCTTAATTGGTGAGCCAATTGGCATGCATGCTTGTATGTGTTTTCGGTGCCTTCATTTTAACATTATGGCCTTTGTTTTGGCATGGCTGAGGTCTACCCACATTCGGTTTAAGCCCATTGAGCATTGTGTATGCCATGTCACATCGCACCGTGCATGTTATGTTGTTGTTTGCATTGCGCATGCCATGCTCTTGATTCGCATGGTGTATGCCATGATCATATTACATTGAGTATGCCATGATAGTCATTGCATTGAGTATGCCATATTGGTTCATTGCATTTGTGTATGCCATGTCCATTTACATTGTGTATGCTAGTTGCATTGTATCATGTTGTTTGCATGCTTATTTTGCCTTGCATTGAGTATGCATGTTCCTAACATTGATAAGTTGCCCTTGTTGCATTGCATTGTGTATGCATGAATTAGCACTATTCGCATGTCATTAGCTTTGTTAAGTTGATCATGTCACTTTGCATCGAGTATGCCATGTAGTTGCATTGTGTATACCATGTTGTTTGTATTATGCATGCTTATGTTGCCTTGCATTGAGTATGCATGCACTTAGCATGGGTAGTTTGATCATGTTGCCTTGCACGTTGTTCGCATGCTTGTCCCTTGCATGTTGTTTGCATGCTTGTTTCATTGCATTACATTTTTGCATACTCCATGTTACATTGCATTGTGCATGCCATGTTATGTCTTACATTGTGTTTGGAATAGGTGTTAGTCCAAACACGGGAAAAGAGGGACGTTTCATACTTAAAGTAACGAAACGTGCCTCGATTTCCGGTCGCCGACGCTCTTGATCATACATGATAGAGTTTTAGGCTTTATGTGTTTACTTGTGCATTCATTTCATATTGAATTGTGCAACTTCGCCTCTTGGCCATCATGCATTGAAATGCGCGATTGGTGGCCCGAGGGCCAAGAACCATACTCCCTTGAGTTCATGACATGATAGGGAGGGTGGTTGTGCACACATATCTTGCAAATACATTGCCATGCCCTTTCTTGCTCTCTATTGTAGCAAATTGCAGTTCAGCAGCAACAACTGGCCGGCCAGCCAAAAAAACTAGCTGGCTGACCACTTTTTTAGTTTTTCAACAACCAAAAGTGGTCGGCAGGTGTTTGGAGAGACCAAAAGTGGTCGGCCACTCTCCCACAAGACTCCTAAGATGAATTTTCAGTTTTCTGGAGCTTGGTGCAAGTTTATGAGAACAAATGAAAACAGAGGCAAATCGGGGCATCGCATTGGATTTCCGAACGAGGCGTCTGGGCTTGCGTGCATCTAGTCTTCTCCCTCTGAGAACCTTTTGCTTTTATTGCTTTCCTTAGCTGCCATGCTTAGATAGCTAGTTTACGCTTTGGTTTGTACTTTAATTAGTTAATGCGTTTAGCTATTTAAATTCATTTTGTAATAATTAGTTAACTAGGATTAGTTAATTAATTATGTTGTAATAATTAGTTTAATTAGCTTAGATTAGCTAGTTAGCTTCTTATTCGGTTCCTCCGCCGAGATGGTGTAATGTTGTAATAAGCGTGCGTGTGTGTAATGCATGTCTTCCAACCCCCATTTCTTTCTCCCTTTTACTTAACCGCTTACGATGGTTAGTTTTAGGGCATATTTCATTTAGCATACCTTATGCTTGCATGCGTACATCCATTCATCTGTATTGCATGTACCGGGCTCAGCGCATTATACTAACTGCATTTTATTTTCAATACACTTACTTGAATACGTGTTCAACGACATGTTATCGAGTTGCATATCACATGCCATTTTAGAATAGCCGAGCCTATTTTAATTGCATTTTTGCATGTGTTGTATTAGCCATCTTAACATGAACTAGGATCATGCATGATTTCTAACTAGTTCTTTGTTTGGCTCGGAGTACACTGCGAATGTTTACGCTTTAGCATACTGCATGTGTGTTATTGACTACCATGAAAACATGCTTGCCATGAGGCTAACTGCTTATGCGATGTTAACTGCTTGAATGCCTGTGGGTAAAGGTTGGATTACCTGAATTGGAACAATTCATTGAAATCCGCATTTTAGCCTACTTGCGAGTAGCAAATTTCAAACTATTTTCCAAACAAACGGATATGCGATGTTTTGTTCCAAATTAGGCGATCTAGTCTATACTTGTTTGCTGTGCGCATCACGTAGTAAGATTAGCTAATTAATCGGAATAAGAACACATGTGTTTTCAAAAACAAGATATCATGCTTAGTACAGGCCGATCTTTGATTGGGCGAGCGGGGGTGCTCATTAAATGACCTTCCCCAATTGTACCCAAGTTCCCGAGTCGAGGCAACTTTGGTGATGATAGACACGTGGCCTTAGGCACGATTCAGGTTTTTTAAATTCTCCCAAAATAAAATATTTAGGTGGCGACTCTGTATCTGGCAAAGCAGTCTATGTTTGGCACTTCTTTATAAAAATCAATTTTCCAAAACGATTTGCCGGATTTGGACTCTTTGGTGATTTATCGGTCTCACATCGTACATTGTGAGATTAGATTCAGAACCGTGACATTTGAGTCTGAACTGTAGTAAGCCCAAATGGACAAAACAGAATCTCGCGCCATTTTTCGCACGCAGAGCCCAGGACGTTCGGGGCGTGTCTACAATGAGTAATGGAGGAAGTAATAACTCCAGTCCCCTTGGACTTGGCTTGAGGCACATCTGGTACCACTAATAGATTTTGAGGAGAAATGGCCAAGTGCACCTCCATATTGGCCATTCACCAATTCTGGTACCTTTTCAATGTATTGCTTTGGGGAGTGAAGGGTAGGTATTCAAAATTAATTAAGTCTTGGATAAACTTGGAGGTTGCCTCTTCTAATCTGGATCTTGGAGCTTTCAGTTCTCTACTTGTAAGGATTGAGTTGGATTGACTGCAGAGAGGGATAGGGATCCCCTGAGAGAGTCCAAATTGCCTAGCAAATTGGGCAGGGCAATAGGGCTCCGAGATACACTTATAAGCTCTAGGGTTCATAGCGCCAATGAATAACTCCCTCGGGATCAAAATAGAAACCCACATATTTTCGTGCTGAGGCCTAGAGCAGGACTTATCGCTCAAAAAGGTCCTCAACCAGGCTAGGCCAATATTGGCTTTGAAGGGACAGAAGAAGGTGTGAGAAGAAGGAGAAGCTGGGAGTTGGTGAAAAAAAGAAAAGTAGAAGGAAAAGTTGGAAGGATAAATAGAGACATTGGCTAACTTCATGCCATAAGTGGTAGGGTTTGGCATTAAAAACTTTAGACATTTAGAGCACAAATCAGTGAAGTATGCAAAAAGCCAGAGTTGGAGTATCCAAAATGGGCCTCCTTGATTGGCATGCATGGGTTTTTCACAAAAGAGGGACAAGCTCCATAGACATGGCCCAAAACATATGGAGCTAAGGCCACCATTTTATGCAAAACAAAGGCTTTGGCAAGAGGGGCAAACTCAGGCATAATCCTTTGAGAAGAAGTACATAAGAGGAATTTGCAAAGCCAATACAATAAAAAAGAAAAGAATTCCCTATCAGTCACAGGGTCTTCTCTTTGGTTTTCAGCCTTGACAAAGTCACTATAGGATGAGTTTAAAGGGGGAAAAGAAAAAGAGATGTTAAGGTTAGGGTAGTCTTGATCAAAGGGAGTACCAATTAAGGATAGCCCTAACAAATGACAGATGCCAAGGACAGTAGGGGCCATCATACCACATCTAAATTGGAAGAAATTGAAAGCAGAATTCCAAAAAACAAAGAGCAGCAGGTATTAAAAATAGGTCCTCTGAAATAGTGAACCTGGATAGTTGAAGCGCATCGAAGAGGCAAAGTTCCTGGAGATCCAGTGTCCTAGCGGGGACGACCCGATCATACCATTCCTTCTATTCTGGTCTTACTGTGGGCCAGTAGCGATGGGGTTGGTTCACTCTCCAGCTTCCCCAATCAAGACCGCCTTCATAAAGGAGGAAGTGGTCTTTCAAACGCGGGTACAGAGCTAGAAGTTGAGTAGGGGCCTTTTTAAAAATAGGCCCAAGCACATATTCCTGTTGCTCATGGCAACAGGGAATGAAAATGCGCCCATCGATAGCACTTTTCTTGCCAGGCTTGTATTTCTCACACTCTTCAGCAATAATCCTCTTTAAAGCTACGGATGGACTCACACACTCCATGACTGGTATCTTTAAGGAGGAAGAAGCCATTGACAGAAGTTTTCAAAGGACGAAGGTGAGAAAAAGGGTAAAGAAAATGAGAGATCAATAGAAATGAAGGGTTTGTGTGTTGGGCGAGCAAGTAAATTAAAAGCATGAAAGGAAAGGGTTTTTAAACCTTTCTGTCTGAAAGATGCCCAATCAGTTTAAATGGGTAAAATTCATAAGAAGTACCTAAGGTACGGACATGAAAAGTTTCTCTCAAGAGTGATCGTTTAGGAGGGAAACATATTTCAAACACTCAGATTGGCTTTGAAATCAAATATTTGGCTTCGAAGCCAAGGTTTAGCTCCAAAGCCAGATGACAAACATCTAGCTAGGGCTTCGAAAGCAGGTAGTTGACTTTGAAGCACGTTTCAAATTGATAAGCCCTTAATTTGGTTTATCTAATTGATGAGCCCTTAATTGGAAGAAGAGTTGTTGGGCTTTCATTTCAAATTCTATGTGCTTAAGAGCCTTCTTTGTCTCATCCATCTTCTCTTCCTCATGTGCTTCACCCATAATGGCATCCTCTCCATACTCTAAGTCTGGATTCTTGAAGTTCTCATATTCTTCGAGGAGATTCTCTGCATTGTACTAAATTTGGATTTGAGTAGCAGCGGTTTCATTCAATACTTCATTGGCAATTGAAGCATTGATATGCCAATTGAGTAAGAGGGGAAATTGGTCTAGGAAAGCATAGAGCTCTACATAGGCTACAGGGTTGAGAAGATAGCTACAAGAAATAATGTCACAAACCCATAACAGGTTCTTATAAGGAATATTATCTCGCAGGTCTTCGAAGGAGAAATCGAAAAAAATGGCAAGCAAGGTTTGAGCCCTATATTGCTGGTAAGTAGTCGGGGGAACTAGAGCTTGATAAGGAATGAAGTGTTGACTCTCGAAGGTGGTGAGCCTCAATTCCTCAATCTAATTTGGGTTGGAGGGCATCAAAGGAGCAATGAGAGCCTCTCTGAAAGAAGATGGGAATTCAGGTTTGTTCACACACTCAACCCAATTAGAGGAACAAAGTTTTGCTCTTTTAGCTAAGAGTGCAAGACTGATTCCTAAAGCTTCATCAGGGTGTGGAGCCTTTCACACCATTCGAGATGGCAAAGTAGAAGTGTCATGCTGAAAGCAAGTTGTCCTCAAGGCTACGTAAACGGTTGAAAGGAATGTATGGGTACACTAAAGAGCTACGCCTGGAAGGATGGACTACAAAAAGGTTATCGAATTCAAGAAATCAATGATGGATGCACTCCCTCGTCTGAGGTTGATTAGGAGTAGGCCAAACTCCCCAGCCAGAAGCTTTAGAAGAAAAAGAGGAAGCAGTAGCCTCATCCCACGCAAAAGAAGAGCTTCCAATATCCATTGTTGCAAAGTCTTGGACTAAAAAATTGTGAACAATAGGTTTTTGATCCAAAGGTCGATGATTTGCAAAAGCTTCCATGACTTGAATAAATGGAGGTGGATAGGTGTGGCTAATAAATGCATGAAAGTTCTTTCGAGGGCGAACATCATTATCTAACAACTTTTCGTATGCTTGATCTATGTAAGAAAAGGTTTGTTTGGCCATGCGGACTGTATCAGCCTTTTCGAATACTTAGATAGTGGGAAATGTTCGAGGCATAGAAGAGAATTTAATGCAGTACAAACACTGCAATGATCGACGTCAGTTGCATTTCTAAGAAGATGCAAAGCCCATGCACATCCTAGGACGTGGATAAAGTGCCTTGATCCACTAATATCACCAAGTATTAGGTATATTAGTGCGGGGGGTAATGTTAGTTGTATAAATTGTAAAAGCCAATCACAATTCAACACGTGGCATGAATGGGGCAATTTAGGGAGTTAATACAAGTTGCCAATCAAAGTCAGACACGTGTTAGCCTGTATTGATAACAATGGATCTATGTAGCACTGGAACAATTGAGGGATATAAGGTGATGTGGCCTAATGGTTACTCACAAAGTTCAAATTCAAAATTAGGAGAGAAGCCTAACTGCAAATATGGCGTAGTGGGATTGATTATGAGAGAGCATGTTCAATAATCATGGGACGACATTTCGACGGTTAGAAGCCCACTTCGACGGTTATCATTGAGAAGTATAAATAGCAAAGAAGGCCCCAGAATGAAGGATCCAGACTCAGATCAAAAAAGAAGTTTTATTTACTTTGTTTTCCCTTCCAGTTTTTACAGTTCTTTACATTTATGTACTTCAAATTCCTATACTGCATTTAATTCATAGGAGTAGTTTCAAATAATTTGTTATTGTAAACCTCTACAAGGCTGGATCAGATCATTGTAAGTTTTTCATCTTACTTAATGAAATTCCAAAATTATTCTTCACTTAATTGTTATTTACTAAATTCTCCTAAACAAGCCACCAGTAAAAGTCCTCTTCATTGAGGCTGAAAGAACTAAAACACAATCACCTGATAATTGGTTGGCAATTAATCTGCTATAAGGGCTGATTGATCCTTACTGGCACGCTTAAAATTATAATATTAACCTTTGAAAGCCAAAAAAGCCAACAATATCTTATAGTGAAAATGTAAACATAGGCATTTGTATATATAATAATATGAGATATTTTATACAAACTACAACAAACTAGATGCCTTTATAAGAGCATCTCCAATGGTATTTGCTAAAATAGCATTGCCATTGTTATAATTTGGCAATGAATAGTGTTATTTTGCCAAATTATAGCAATTGTGCTACAATGGTTACATGCTATTTTGGCAAATCTCAACCAACTTTCCCTCCAAGTTTGTAGGCATTGTTTGGATATAGGTTTTTTAGTGATTTTTCTTTTGTTTATTTTTTGTCTTTTGTGACTTTTTTTTCAATTGTTTGTAAAAAAAAAATTATATATTTACATTATACCTGACCAGACAAATATAAAAATTGAAAAACAATTAAAAATTTTCTAAAAAAAAAATTAAATATAATTTACCCCACCAAAAAACATACCACTAAAATAAAAATAAAAAATTTAAATTAGAGGAAAAAAAAGAGCCGTTGCTTAATTTTTGTATTTCAAATGACAAAAGAGCATCGTTGGATTAAACAATCCAACGGTCCAGATGGATCCTTATCTCTTTGTCTCTTTTATGTCTTTGTCACTCTGTCTCAGATTGATTCCAGAACCACCACCCCCTACTTTGCTCTCTCTCTCTCTCTACCCATCTGTGTCTTTTTACCCATCTTCATCTCTTTTCCTCGCCCCTGTCCTCACCGATTACAACTTTCCTCACTCACTCTCTACCTATCTTCATCTCTCTTTCTCGTCCTTACCATCACCGATTGCAGCTTCCATCTCTGTCTCTCTACCCATCTTCATTTCTCTCCCTCGCCCTCATTCACTCCCACCCATCTTGATCTCTCTTCAACCCTCTTCTCCACCACAACCCCTATCTCTTACCTCCGTCCTCTTCGAAACCCTAATCCTAACGATCAAACAGCTCCGTTCGAAACCCTAACAATCATCATAGATAGAAAGGGACTACACAAAGAATTTGGTTCACAATCATCAGGGATTGATCCAACCCTTTTGTCCTCAGTGAAGAAACCCCTCCGTCCTCAGTGATCAAGACCCTAATGAAGAACACAAAGAAGATCATCTAAAGAACACGAAGAAGATCAACCTACAAAATACCATTTTTGTCAAGTATTTGTTTTACTTCACTGTGTTTATTTTCTATTTAAAAAAAAAAATTTGCTTGAAATTGCTGAAATTGAAATTTTGCTAGCTTGCTTCCGTTTGAAATTGTTTAATTTTGCTTGCATGCTTGAAACTGTTTCTGTTTGAAATTTTGCTTGCTTGTTTGAAATTGTTCAATTTTGTTAATTTTTTTTTCTAGAAAATCTACTTCTGTTTTTATTTTATTTTTTTGGTGGTTTTTGGGTAAAAATTGCTTTTGTGTTTGGAAATAATGATGAGAAAAGGAGGGAGGAATGGAGGAAATGGTTGGTTGAAGCTGACTTGGAAGCTTTGGCAGCTTGTGCCATATTTGACACAAGCTTTGGAATTTGTCAAAAATAACAGTTGCTAAAACTTACCATTAGAGAAGGCTTTCTATGAATTGCTGCCATAATTTGGCAATAGCAGCCCCAATAGCAAGCCATTGGAGATGCTCTAAGTTAGAAGAATTTTTTTCCCTTCTTTATTTGTCGAATCGACACTTGATTTTTTTAAAAAAAGTTCTATTTTTTTCCATTTTTCATTCTTGAATAGAACTTTACATTGTGGATGCGATAAAGTCTAGTTTTAAGGCTGATCTTGTTTTGAGGCCTGAAGTCTATTGTTGAGGCCCAAAGTCTATTTTTTTGAGGGCTAAAGTCCAGTTTTTGTAGATTCACAATACTTCCAAGGGGCACTTACCAGTAAGTCTCATATACAGAATTCAAAATTCATCTAATCCCAAAATAAAACACTAACACCAATTAATCCTACATATTTTTAATTATTTCCAAAAAATCATTTATATATATATATATAACTTTAAAAACATTGCTAAATCCCACTATTACCAGACTTTGCTCAAATGATTATCGGAGACTTGTCAGAATATTCAACATCACCAAGAAGTCGCCAGAATGTCTAGAATGTTCATTGAACATCAAGAACATCATCGAAGACTCACCGGAATGTCTAGAATATTGTCCGGAAAAAATAAAGAAATTATAGTGAAAAAACATAGTAAAATGTGCTAAATATTGATAAACTAAAAGAAAAAAAAAAGAAAAGAAAAACACATAACAACAACAAACAACAATGGGAAAAAGTAAATATATATTTTTTAATTTTTGTAGGGTTTAAGCAAATAATCTCCAATATTGATCAAACTGAAAAGTAAGTTTTGAAACTGTAAAATGTTACAGTTTCAAGGTATGATTATGTTAATCATTTATCTTTATTAATCAAACTGAAAAACGTGTTATGAAACTGCAAAATTTTACAGTTCTAAAGAATGTTATGAAATTGTAAAATTTTATAGTTTTAAAGCATGATTCATTTCATCACCAAATAATTGAAACTGTAAAATTTTATAATTTTCACCACCTATAACTAAAACTTAAAAAAAAAAACTTGTTCAAAATTTGAAAATTTTCTCTATTAAAACAAGAAAATAGAAGTATGTAGCAGAGAAAAAGGTAGAAAAATTGAGAAATCGAAGGAGAGAAACAGATATAGAAAGAATATTGTACTCCGACAGTTATTGTTGGTTTAGATCTAGTCGGATTTCATGTAGATTTACTCATCTTCTACTTCGGAAACTCGTCTTTTTCGCCGTCAGTGAGGGTGAAGTAAGAAGTCGATGGTCGATGGTTGTCAATGAACCCCAAACAATGATGGTCGTTAGTCACTGGTGACTAAATATTAGAAAGAGAAAGAGAAAGAGAAGAAGTAAGGCATGGTCACCGGTCACCAGAAATCATGAAGAGAAAGAGATAGAGAAAAACAAATGCACAAAGAAGAATGAAGAAGAAAAATACGTAATGGACTTTTGAAAATATTTAAAAGGTTGTAAAACTAAATAGATTTATCCTCTTTTAAATAGGACTTCTAAGTAATTTGTCCTACTTCAAATAATAAAACAAAACCTTTAACTGAATTCAAGCTTTCCTTGTCTATTTCACGTATACTTTGATGGCCCATTCAAAAAAAGTGTATATTTTTTGAGCAAGAAGGCAACAAAGATTAGGTGAGGTGGGGCTGGCCTAATAATTTATGTTTAGCCCAGTCAGGTCCAAGCTTGTGTATTTTTTTCACCGCATTCAAGGTAGGAATGACACCTGGGCGGGGCAGGGTTGGGGATTGCACTCCCCATCCCTGATCCCTGAAGCTACAAAATTTCTCGTCCCCATCTCCAATCCCCGGCAAGAAACTCGTCACCCCCCCGGCCCCTCCCCCGCCCCCTAACAGGGATCGGGTTTCCCCAACCCCAAAAAATCCCCATAGTGCTGTCTCTCTCTCTGAATAATAAATCATCAACAACATCATCAACAACATTATTTTTATAACGATCCCGATTTTTCCTTTCACGTTTACTGTATTCCGGACTCGGTTTCATTGATAGTTGTTGTCATCTGTATTTCATTTCCGTCTTTTAACTCTTTGTATTTGAGTTTAGAATTGTCTTGGGCATGTTTCGAATAGGTTGGTTGAGCTTTTGTCCCAATTCTTGTTGCCCAGATTTTTAGTGATCCGCTCTAGCGGGTCTTCTTGCGCTCGAGCGGAGTTTGCACACTTCCAGCATTTTGTGCCTCTGCAAAAGTACTGCAGGGTTATTTTTCACGCTCGAGCGGAGTTCTTTACGCTCGAGCGGATTGTGCTCGAACGGGCCCTTTTGCACTCGAGCGGGTGTTTATTGTCTGTAAAAGTACTAGAAGAGGGTAATCTACGCTTGAGCGGGTTTCCCTTTGCACTCAAGCAGGTGTGTTTTGCAGTTGTGTCTTGGCGCTCGAGCGGGTATTTGTAACAAGCCCGCAGGGGACCTCATGCTACAGCTCGGACTCCCTTTTGTGTCACGGTTCTAAATTTGAACCAAAGAGTCCAACTCTGGCAAATCGTTTGAGAAAACAGATTTTTTGAAAATTAGTGCCAAACATGGACTGCTTTGCCAGATACAGAGTCGCCACCTAAATATTTTAAAATGGGAAATTTAGGAAACCCTGACTCGGTGCCGAAGGCCACGTGTCCGTCATCACCAAAGTGTCTTGGCTCGGGAGCTTGGGTACGATCGGGAGAGGTCAGCTATGTGCACACCCTTTCGCACCGTGCGTAGACCGGCCTCTACTAACCGTGATATCCGATTTTGAAAACATTACATGCTCTTATTAGAATTATTAACCTAGAATTACTATGTGATGCGCACAGCAAACAAGTATAGACTAGATTGCCTAATTTGGAAACAAGCATTGCATATCCGTTTGTTTGGAAAATGCTTTGGAATTTGCTACTCGCAAGTAGGCTAAAACACGGATTTCAATGAGTCTTCCAACTCAAGCAACCCAACCTTCACCCACAGGCATTCAAACAGTTTATCTCACATAAGCACTTAGCCTCATGGTAGTCATGCTTTTATGGCAACACTCACACACGTGCAAGGATGCTAAAGCATAAAGACTCACTTAGTACTCCAAGCCAAAACAGAAGCTCATTAGAAATCCGTGCATGGACCTAAGCATGTTAAATGTCTAATGCAACACATGCAAAGATGTAATCTAGGCAAGCTCGGTTATCCTAAACATGGCATATGGGATGCTACAAATAACACGTATTCAATTTGGAATTGAAATACAATGCAGTTTGTATGATGTACCGAGCCTGATGCATGTCAACAAATGCATGGATGCACGCATGCATTGCATAAGGTATGCTAATTTTAAATATGCCCTAATCTACCATCATAAGCAGGTAAATAAAATGGAAGAAAGAAGTGGGGGTTGGAAGACATACACCCACTCACGCACACTTATTACAATTGCGCCCTCGCTCGGAGGGACCGAATAAATATTACAGATAATTAACTACGCAAGCTAATTAAATATTACAAATTAATTAAATTAACAAATTAATTAATCTAAGGAAAAACAGTAAACCGCCTCGGGGCGGGGGCTCAATGCACGCGCTGATTCCGCCGAATTGCATTGCCATGCCTAGATTGCCTCTGTTTTCCCTGCTTTGCACCTCAGAAGACTGCCAGAGTCTCAGAACTGCTTCCTTGGATGCTGGGGATCACCACCGGCTAAACAGAATACCCACCGGCTGCTATATGTGGCCACCGGCACAAAATGAACTCATCGGCTATCAATAGATCACGGCGGCACTAAATCAATGTCTGCAGAACCTGCAACTCACAGCAGCAGAGGGCAAAAACTTGCATGGCAATGTAATTCCAACAATGTATGCACCAACCATGCCCCTTATCATATTTGTGACTCAAAGGGACATGTGCCTCGATTCTCGGGCCACCAATCACGCATTCCCATGCATGATGGCCTAAGGAACCAAATGTGCACTTTCAATTTCAAATGCATGCAAACCATATAAACAAACCAAGGGGCTTCTACCTCCATCATGATTTGGTCAAGAGGTAGAGCATGCATGCCAATGCAATGCAACCCTAAGCATGTTAACTAGGCATGTAACATGGCAATTCAAGCGAGGATGCTAGTATGCAAACACATATGCAAGGTAATCATACAAACCTAACAATAGGGTGAACTCAAACATGACTTAGGCCATTCCAAATGAGCCCGAAATCAGTAGCCAAAATGCTAAGTATGAGGGCTAAACACACATGCACATGTACACATGTTAAGGCATACAACTTAGGCATTAAACAAACCACTCTCAAGCACACTTGAAAGGAGATAACATGGATGATTAGCATGCAACATGAGCTCTAAAATCATGTCAAAGTGTGATGCTAAACCAACTCAAAATAGACCAAACAAAGCATGCAAATGGTCCAAAACTTAAAGCAAGTCAATGAGGCATTGAACTATACTTATGCAAGACAATTATGGTATGCATTAAACAACTAAAAATAGGTTTTTAGCATGTTAAAACAAAGCCAAAAGGCTACTTAGATGACATCTAAGAGGCTTGAAACCAAAGGCATGCACAATGACCAAAACATGGAGCATTCGATACATGCTTTTAAAGCATTAAAGAGGCAACTAAGGCAAGCATACAAGCACACCAAAGGGACTAAAATGACATGCTAGATGATTCCAAACCATCAAAATGAAGTAAGCAACACATGCTACACATGCATGCTCAAAGGCTAGCAAGCCTAAAATGCAAAGGGGCTATATAATGCATGCCAAGATCAACCCAAATGACTATGGACAGAGCTAAAACATGTCAAAATAAGCACAAAACATTCACGAATCTAAGCCTAAAGCATGCTCAAATTAGGGCTAACAACCTAAGGTATGTTAAGGCAATACAAGGCATTACATGGCAACTATGCTAAGCATGCATAAGGGACCAAAACCAACACATAGCAATGTTAAATCATGATATCCTAAGCATGGATAACAGTCCATACATGCTCAACACACACTCAAGCACAATGCTCCCTCAAGAGGCAAAACTTGCCCTTTTCAAGGACAACAAGGAGAGAGGGTGGCCCCCTCCTTCTTCAGACTTCAAGGCATCATCTTCACCACTGAAATCCCTCAAGATTTCAGTGGTGAAGAGACCCCAACACCAAAATCCCGGAGCTCTCACAAAATAGCACAAAATGAGCCCTTTTCAAGGCCTAAGGGTGGTTAAACCTACCCAAAGCACAAAACACTCTTAATAAACTATCAAGAGGGCCTAAAAATAGAACTTTTTTGTATTAAACACTAAGCTTAAAAACAGCTTTAAGATAGGTAAAAATAAGATGCAAAAATGGGGAATAAAAGGCTAGTTTTGTTACCCTTGTAGACCTCTTCACAAATGTTGACTTTGTTGCTTCCTTGAGCTCCAAACCACCAAGAACAAAGAAGAACATCCCCTTGGGACCTCAGTAGCCAAGGGAAGGTGAAACACTAGGTGTTGATGAGCAATAGTAAGTCACAAACACCTAGTGTACAAATAAGAGGGAAGAAGAGAGATAGGATAGATACAAAACTTCTAACCTAGAACCAGAGCTTCTTCTCTGTCTTTTCTCTCTAAAATGTCTAACTTTGCTAACCCTTGAGCCAAGAGGAGGAAGAGTTATGTTATAGGCAACCAAACTTACAAGTTAAGCCACCAAGAAGCTTATCCCTCCATATACGTGTATGGAGGGGAAACAAATGCTATACAGCTGCTTCAAAATATCTCATAAAGCAATTGCACAGTAGTCGGCAGGGCAAAATTGTCATTTTGACAAAATTGACTGTCGACCGGCACAATATAGTGCCGATGGCAACACCAACCAGCCGGTGGCCTCTAGCCACTGCCGGTGGTGTGTGGGGATGCCTCACAAGACATTCCCTGCCCCTCCAAGGCAAAACACAAGTGTTTGGTGCAAAACCAGACACAAAACGGTCAAGTTCGGGGGTCCTGAGGCAAGGCGCGTAGCCGAGAACTCCAGGAACTCCAAACGAACACGAACATGGATAATCACCAAGTGTTCAAGCGGTGACGTCCAAGTCTTGAGGATGGTCAAAAATGGGGTGTCTACAGTTGCCCCTCTTTGACAGAACTCGGAAGTCATAACAATGATGGGAGTGAATGTCAAAGCCCAGAGACGACCCATTTTTGACAAGGCCGAAGACTTGGACAAACATGCAAGACAAAACAAGGTATGTGCCCGAAGGCAGGGGCAAAATGCAAGATAATGCGAGAAGCCGAGCATAACTTATGATCATGCAAAGAAAGCTGTAATGAAGCACGCATGCAACAGTTGTAAGCTAGCATATGCCAATTTACACTACAGTGTAGAAAGGATGTGAGAGAATTATGCAATTCTCAAAACGTCCCACGCGGAGGATACAATACCTGTGCGGCTTGTCCGGTTGCACCGGCCTCAAATGAACCGTACATACAATATCGCGCCTGAAAAGAAAGTAAGCTTAACAGGTACAATATCGTTAGCAATATTCATGACAATGCGAAATGAATGCAAAATGATATGCAATATATACAAAGCTAAGTATAAACAATGCAAATGATAATGCAATGCAATTGAAACAATGCAAACTACATGCAAGGCAATTGAAGCATGATTCAATCGTGAGCGGTTCGAAACCACACAAATGTCAAGTAGATTGATGGAAGTAACAAGTCCGTCTACCATAGAAAAGGTGCGATACACATGCAGAACTATGAGTAATGTAGACGGACACAAGGACAAGTATTGGGTGGATTGACATAAGTGGGGTGACGACCCGCTGAGGAAAGAACAATGATCCTAATGCTGGATGCAATAATTACACTACAATGTAACAGAAATGGATATGGCCTGTAGCCAAAACCGTATTTCGCTTAGGAAAGGTATGCACACGTACAAGCCATGTCTAACACAGAAGAGGTGCCGCCACCCTCAAACCAAGTTCATCAAGGAATATGCGCGTACACATGCAGAACTGTGCTTCGACGTGAAAAGTAAGGGCACATACCAGACCAAGCTCAACAAGGAAAGGTGCAAGCCATAGATGGAGGTGGTGAGGCAGCGGATGCATGCAACTAAAATGCAATATGGACAATATGCAATGGAATGGATATTTATAAAGGATGCATGACATATGCACTATACTACAATGATGATGCATGACATGTGCATGTTTTTTTTTTTTTTGAATTTTTTGAAATGCATGACATATGCGATATTTAGAATGATGCATGACAATGCACGTGTTTTTTTTGTTTTTGATTTTTTGAAATGCACGACATATGTAATATTTAGAATGATGCATGACAATGTAGTATGATGCAATGGCTGCAATTGCAGTTTTCCCTATTCTCCCAACAGGGCGATATACTAGGTTGGTTCGGTATCCAGAACTGAGGCGTAGACATGCCGCCTCAACCTATAGGGCTTCCATACAGATTTCAAGCCGAGGGTACACCCTCTGGGTATTTAAACCAGACTTTAGTCTCGGAAATCCCGAACCTTTACGTTCTAGGCATAAGCCATTCGAACTCTAGTTTTCACCGTCCCCATTGGTCTCCTAGGAACTCACCGAAAACACAGGCTGGTGGCTTTACCAGGCCACCGGAAGTCGTTCGGGCACGACAAACACCAAAGGAATTACACCTTCAGAGGATTTAAGGTCTCCTAGACCGGGATGCAAAATGTATGCATGACAATGCATGTTTTCTTTTCTTTTTTTAATTTTGAAATGCACATGATGCATGATGTTTTTGAAATGCGTGCCAACGCGCGACTTTTGGATGCATGACAATGCATGAATTTGAAATGCGCGGCAACGCGCGGTTTTGCGAATGCATGACAATGCATGAAGTGTGTGCGCCGAAGCAACGAAGGTCTTACACCTTCCGAGGATTTAAGGTCTCCTAGACCGCGTGTGTTTAAGGTCTCACCAGACCCGTGGGGCAATGCATGAATTGAGATGCAGTGCATAAGACAGTGCGATGTGTAGGATTGCATGATAGAATGCATGCCAAATGCAATGAGATGCGCAAAACAACGCGATTGAGGTGCGCAAGGTAGCACGACCGAGATGTGAAGCACAAGATAGTGCGATCCGCAAGATAGCGCGATGCGATGCATGCCAAATGCAATGAGGTGTGCACCTTAATGCACCGAAGGTCTTGCACCTCCCGAGGATTTAAGGTCTCCTAGACCGTGCGTGTTTAAGGTCTCGCCAGACCGGTACGCAACAATTATACAACACTTTAAGTGAATGCGATGCAAGCGAGTAAACTCGAACCAAACTACATCTCATGCAGCGAGGGTTAAGAGAATTAAGCGATTCTCACGGCACCTACGCGGAGAAGGCTAAAAGCGACTACCGAGAACACCCGGAGTCTCAAACACAACATCCCTCAGCGTATCGTACGCAGGAGAGGAAAAAGCAAAGCAAAAAAGAAAACTCTCAGCGTAGTACATGCGAGAGGGGGAAAGACAAAAAGCCTCTCAGCGTAGTACACGCGAGAGAGGAAAGAGAAAAGCCTCTCAGCGTAGTACACGCGAGAGAGGAAAGAGAAAAGCCTCTCAGCGTAGTACACGCGAGAGAGGAAAGGCAAAAAGCCCTCTCAGCGTAGTACACGCGAGAGAGGAAAGGCAAAAAGCCCTCTCAGCGTAGTACACGCGGGAGAGGAGGAGTGCGAGACAACGCACATGGGACACGCATGCCAATGCAAATGAGATACGCATGCCGATGCAAATGGGGCAAATGAGACATGCGTGCCTCATAAGAATGGAAAATGAAGTGCAATGAGGTACGCGTGCCTCAAAGGATGGAAAGTGGAGTGCAATGAGGTGCGCGTGCCTCAAATAATGCAAGTGTGACACGCATGCCATACGAAATGCAAAACAATGCAAGTTACCAGGGACGTGCAAGACGGCGCGATGCGACGTACCAGACAATGTGATGGATGCGTGCAACGCACACGGGGCAACTTTTGAATCTTGTAAAAGACAAAAGGATACAAAAGGATACAATCTTTGCTTGAACCTGAGTGCCACGTACAGAAGACATGGTCTGAGGTCAAAACGGAGGCCGGTTGAGCATCGGGGATGCACTTTCTTGCACTTTCTTGAACTATGAAGACCCAAAACTGCTCACATGGCCTAAACAAGGCTGTGGGAACACCACCGGCTGGAAGAGGAAGCCACCGGCTGGCCACCGGCTGTAAAATAACTCCACCGGCACAAAATAGTGCCGACCGGCACAAAATAGTGCCGACCGGCCAAAAATGCCTGATCGGGGGCAGTTTTGACAATTTACCTCGGGTTTTATAAAAATAGGGTTTCCAACCCTATTTCTTTACTTCTCCACCACCGAAAACTATCCCTCTCTCTCTCTAGAGCTTTTTCGCTCCTCATTTCCTTGTTTTCTTCGCGTTCCAAGCCCGTTTCGTCGTCGGATTCGCGATTTTCTTCGCGTTTCGGATATTTTCCACCGATCGAAATTCCGTTTCGGAGCATCCTTTGCTATTTCCACTTTTCGGGACTTGTTCCCCTTGATTTCCTCTTCATTTCGTTCTTTCCATCTTCCGCCTTCCGGTCATTTTCGGTGGATATATCGATCCGCCAAAACCGATTTTGAACGGATGCGTGATGACGAGCGGATGGTTGCAGATTGATTTTCTCCAATCCGCCAATCTGGCGGACGGATAGTGAATTTGAGATTCTTTTGGCCGCAACCGAACCGCCAAACCTCGAGCACCCCTAATAATTTATAAAACTGTGTTTTCAATTTGTTTAAATATTTTGTTTGTGTTTTCAATTAAAAAAGATTTTAAATATTCTGTAGAAAAAAAGGTTTCAACTTGAATATCTTTTTTGAATTGAAAAAAATAAACGTATTATTTATCTATATTTTTTGGTTTTTAAATCTATCTCTAAAAATAATAAATAGAAAATATGATAAATCTGTTTGGTTTTTATTTTTAAAAACAAATATAAATGTAACAATACAGAGACATACAATCTCTACTACTGCTCTGTTCATGGTTTTGATGGTTTGAATTGTTTTTATATTTTAAGAACAATAGATTGTAATACTTATGTAGATGAAGCATGCTATGATTGTAGTATGTGGATGAGGTATGTAGTGATTGTAATATTTTTTTTAAGTCATTGAATCCAATACTTTATTTTTCTTTTTTTGAGGAAGTGCACAAGTTGAATTATATTGAAAATTTATAAAAATTTTAAACCGCCAAAACGATTATCCATCCCAATCCACATCCATTTGGATTGGCGATTGTTTTGTCCAATCCGCCAATTTGGCGGACGGATGGCGGATTAGAGGTTCTGTGGCCGCAACCGATTCGCGCCCACCCCTAATTTTCGGCCCGCTCGGGGTTGACTTTTTCGGTTGACTTTTCGTATTCCGGCTTTTCCGGCCATTTTCTCACCACCATTGCCATGGCTGACGATGTTCCACACGTCGGGACTCCCCTGGATCACGAGATGGATCCCGGGGTCGAGCTCCTCCCGTTGAGCGAGCGTCCTTTCGACCCGGCGACCTATCGTCCGGCGATCCACATCCTACCTCCGGATGGTCTTCGCCATTTCATGCTTTGACCGAGCCGACCCGGCTTCTCTCATGAGCCGATCTTCACCTATCCTTCGGCCCGAGGTAACATTTTTTTCTGTTTTACTTTCGCAATGTAGAACTTAATCGCCATAGTGAATCGTTCTTTAACGCTTAGCTCGATATGTATAATCGTAGTTGATCGCAATCATACTTGCAACTGATATCTGTTTGAGACGGATACATGCACCCACGTTGCACTAGCCTTAACCACCCAAACACACGGCACACACCGTACTTCACTACAAATCTACCGACACTCGGCACTTATTTGAATCTGAAAACATATTGTATGCTGTATTTAAACTGAACCACACAAAACACGCCGACGCATCATACGCTAGTTCACCTACTAGCACACTATAACCCGATACCGCTTGAATCTAAAAATGTGCACACATGCACCGTATCTCAGATCTTGATCCTCACAAACACACCGACAATCA
This sequence comes from Camellia lanceoleosa, assembly GCA_025200525.1. Taxonomy (NCBI): domain Eukaryota; kingdom Viridiplantae; phylum Streptophyta; class Magnoliopsida; order Ericales; family Theaceae; genus Camellia; species Camellia lanceoleosa. The sequence goes on from CM045769.1 coordinate 113,242,952, forward strand.
CAGTCGTAGTCCACCGTAGTAATCAAACCTGATATCTGCTTGCATCTGAAAAATGTGCACACGTGCACCATGTTTACATTGCACTTACTCAAAACACGCTAACGCATCAAACACTGTAGTCCACCATAGGCGCACCGGCAATCGGTATCTATTTGAATCTGAAAAACTTGCACGCATGCTAGATTTGTATCGACTTTAACATGTTTCCTCAGAACTGTACATTTCATATTGCTTCGCAACTATTTGTTTGAAAACAGGGAGACTCCCATACCATCCGCGGGTATGGGAACGTCGTGGCTCGAGATTGGTATTTGGAGCTTCCCGAGGCGGTTCAACGCATCGTAGACGAGGCGGGCTTTGGTTCTTTTTGCAGGGGTCTTACCTGACTCACTGCTTACAGGCCTCTTCTAGCCGCCCTGGCAGAGAGGTGGTGGGACACCACCGATTCATTTCACTTATCTGCGACCGGGGACATGACGATGACCCTTTACGATTTCTCGGTGCTCGCCGGCATCGGGGTAGGGGGTGATCCGATCCCCTTCGACACCGATATGGACGAGTGGACCGCCGCTCAGATCTATTTACTTGGCGAGGCGCCACCTCTTGCTCGTCTAGGCTTTGTCCGCTACTCTTGGTTCGAGGTGCAGTTCAGAGTGCAGCCTGCGTTGGTGGCGGCGGCTCCGATGACCGAGGCGGCCGTAGAGCAGTACGCGCGCGGCTTTTTGATGTTTTTGCTAGGGACGACCCTCTTCGCCGACCGGGCGAACACAGTGCCCCTCTGCCTTCTCAGCGCACTGGTGGATGTCCGGGACATCTTGCGTTTCGATTGGGGTGGTGCGGCTCTGGCCACCCTCTACGGCTATATGAGCTCAGTCTCTCGCGGCAGCGGACAGTTGCTCGGGGGCTACTGGCGAGCTTGGGAGGTACGTCTTCTCCTCTGCTTTACATTTCTGCTCTATACTTTCAGATTCTCGCACCGTAGTCTGCTTCACACGGATCAGTATCGCATACACGGCACACACATACCGCTTACATCGACCGTCGCTCACATTGTACATTCTGCAAAATATACTACACAAGACACGGCTCTGCTATTTCTGCTTTACTCTGTATTCTGCTTTATCTGATAAATGTACTGGTATTCACCTTGCAGTTGTGGGTTTATGCCTACTTCCCCAGATTGGAGCCAGTGCCGGAGACGGAGACTCCTCTAGTCGTTCCCTTCTCGTGCCGCTACGATGGGAGGTGCACTCGGCGGCCCCGCGACACATTCAGCTTTTTCCGCCGCTATTTCGACACCATCATTCCCGCAGAGGTATGTTTTACTTGCAGTTCATTTAAGCTTCGCTTTTCCACTGTATATTTGCAATACCAGTAGGTAACAAACTGTATTTCAATTTCAGATCACCGACCTTGGCCGCTCTCCGCCGATGATGCGGGATCGGTTTGCCGGCCGAGACCTCGCTATCGGATTTTGCCGAGGGCCCGATCGGGCTTGGTACTGGGTGAGTGCTTCTTCGTCGGACTGGCTTACTCGGCAGATAGTCCCTGCACCCTCCCCGAGCATATGAGGGACACCGAAGCGTTTCACCGAAAGCAGATGGCGGACTACACCATCGGAGGCGGATGGCTTCAGAGGCGAGGCGACACTCGAGTACGTCCAACCTTCATCATGCGGCCTCTCGAGAGGTGGTCGCCGAAGAGAGAGAGACCGCCGAGCAGGAGTAGGAGGAGGAGCACCGAGGAGGGCTCGAGTCCATGGCAGGGGGGGAGTGCAGAGAGGACGGAGGCTAGCCGCCCACTTTTCACTGCTCTTTCGGGGTCGGATGGGGTGACCTATCGATTCCTTCGCCACGGGCCGATCACGAGTTTGTCGGTATCCCCGACTTGCCTCCTAGATGTACTCGATTGCATGCTTATTTCATTTTAGTTTGTTTGATATTCCACAGAATATTGATGCATCTGATTCCCTTGCAGGCGTCTTCTGAGTACACCCGGCAGTCATTGGAGATGAATGCCTCCATGGCGGGGATGTTGCAGCGGACCTTCGAGTTCTTAGCCTTTTACGGCCTTCCGGTATGTTCTCTCTGACATAGCTTCAAACTATACACAAACTGCTTCGCATAATCTGATGCACGACACAACATCTGGATACCCAGCCCTCACGGCACTTGATACACTGTATTCATACACTGCATTCTGTACTGATAAACTGCTCACGGCATTCATACTCTGTACTCATACACTGCATTCTGCACTGATAAACTGCTCACGGCATTCATACTCTGTACTCATACACTGCATTGATAAACTGCTTCATGTGTACTGATGCATTTGCCTTTTGTACTTTTCAGCCTCCCTTCCCGATTCCTCTAGTGGGTGGTGGCGCTCCATTTGGACCTTCCATTTCTACTCGGGATGGCAGGATATTCCCCTGCACCAGAGGAGGGCGTACTTACGCCGGGAGCAGCTCGCGGGCTCCAGTTCCAGACGACGAGTCTGATGAGGGGGCGGAGTCATCCGAGGAGGAGGCCGGGGGCAGCTCGGGCTCAGACAGTGACACTTCTAGTGATGCTCCTGGACTTCTGCCCAGGAAGAGAGCGAGGACAGATCCCCCGGCGCGAGGCCATTGATGATGTTGATGACCCAGACTTTTGTTGTTTCTTTTATTTCTTTTCTTGTACTTTTCTCTTTCGTTGGTAGATAGAGTACTTTGTACTGCCGCAGGCAGGTTTTTGTTCCCAAAACTATGTACTTGAAAGAGATGATATGAAATGGAACAAACTTTTTGTCTGAAAAAGTGTTACATTTGTATATATCTGCATATTTCATACTTTGCACTGCATTGCATCATATTACACCTCAAATGTAAATGAAAATGATTTGTTGTCTGACAATTGAACACTTGCACTGTAATAATCAGATAACCAACCAACTAAACAGCAACACAACACATACGAACCACTGCTCAAAATTGGATACACAGCCCATACTCTACTGGGGACTAATCTGCTGGGGATTGATCTGTATGCAACCCGGAACGCAACATTTGGCCCATTCGGCATACAACAAATTCTAAACCAACAACCCAATCTGACAAGATGGACCAGGAAAGCAGAAACAGTTATAGTTGAAACACATCCGGATGTCCCAAATCATCCCTTTCCTTCTCCTGCCTCACACGAATGTAGAGAATGGCACAGTATTCAGAGCACAAACGATCTTTTCGAAGTAAGGAAGGGATTCACGACCGGGGTATCGAGCCTATCACAGGACACGGCGAGACAGACTCAAACAAAGAAACAAAGGCACACGACCTGACATAACGAGACATGCTCGGAAAAGACTCGAAGCCAAAAGCAAGACCGACAAATCAGAAGACACGACATACAGACGTGTTTACAAAGACCTCAGATCTCGAGGAGCAAGTTCCTCCGGGTATTATTCCCACCCTTTCCGATTTGCGATACTCATATCACTCGGCCCTCAAGCTCGGTTTTTCTCACAAAACCCTTCTCCTTACTTTTCTCTCAACTTACTCCTCTCTATTCTTTGTTCTCTCATTTTCTAATCCCTCCACAGGCATGGTTGTCGGGTAAATGAGAGGTTCCTGTTTCACGCCCGTCTGACTAGCTCATGACCACTTCTTCCGTAGATAGGGTGCCTCTCGGGCAAGTGTATTGACGGGGGAAAGACAGAAGACCTGACTCAATTGTGCCCCTAGTTCGTCACTTTGACCATTTTTTTGTTTTCTAAAACAGTTTTGATCAAAAATGAGAGTTGGATTAACACACTTATTCAATTTTTGATTTGAAAATCATGCAAGTCAGGCTGTGAGCACTGAAAATTCTCCTTTTTGGGTCCAAACATGGTCCAATTTTGAAAATGAAAGAGTTTTCGAGAAAATAAGTCAACCTCAGTGAAAATTTTCAAAAACTATTTCTGCAAACAATCAACGCTCAACAAGCGTAGAACTTACCCTCGAGATATGCAACCTCGGATCGGAGGCAATGGAAAATTGCCCCTGGCTTAAAGGGGGATAAGGCAACGGAAAGTTGCCCCTGGTTTGGACGGTAACTTAGGGCGACTCATGGCAATGCATGGCAACGGAAAGTTGCCCCTTGTTTGGATGATGCCACGGCATATCGTAAGCCAGTCCTTGTTGATGACGATCGGACCCTCGGACGCGGAGGAGTCGAAGACGGTTTGAATCAATATGTGGACACAGTCACCTGGAAGGTGTTGGTGGTTTGGACTTTAAGAGGAAGTTAATCACGTAATTCCAGGTTGCTGCAATCGAGACATTGGATTCGGAGGAGGCACAAGTGATCAAAACCATGACATGGACTGAGACGCTATGGAAGCGTTGGGGGCTGGACTTCAGGATGAAGTTGCCTACGTATCCCAAACATGGGAATCAAGCCTTACGTAGTTCCGATTAAGGTACGCTCGGGTATTTTAACCTTCACTGTTTAGGCTCTAACTTTTGCCAAGGCGCCTGCTGCAGGTTTTCGACCTTGTGAGCTATGTTTTTCTTTTCATTCTTTTTCTTTTCTTTTGCATTTCTTTTGCTATATTTTTTCTTCTTTTTTCTTCTTTTTGATTTTTTTTTTTTTTTTTGCATTTTTGTATCTTTCTTTTGCTCTAACTTTTGCCTGGGCCGCCCTTCCGGGTTTTCGGCCCAGCGAGCCTCTCAAAAGGTAAAAGTGTAGCAAGCCCATATAAGCCGGTTTGAGATTGAAGCCTTTCGTGTCGGAGAGTATGTTGTGTTGATTTGCATGCAAAGTCCATCACGGTTGCTTCTCGAGCTTTGCTTGGTGGGATCTGATCTCCCTGATCTGACTTTGATGCCTCTTGCTCGAGGGCTACCTCGAAATGGGCCACACAGGCGTTTCATGGTGCTGAATGTTTTGAACAGATCCCAGGTTTGAAACAGATGAATTGAAACTTAAGACCGAGAGCGATCTTGGGCTGTACAATCTCAAGAGCGGTTCCACACCGGTCTTCACAAGACTGCGCAAAATATTTTGTTTTTTTAAAGTTTTTAAGAAAGCGACAAATCGCTTGCGCTGAAGATAGTGTGGAACCAGTCTGGATCAAGCCAGGGTCCTTCTCAGTACTCACGCCGACAAGCATGATTTCATTCATTAAAAGCTTAGCACGCCTCTCTTTCTCTCAAAATGATCAAAAACTTTGCAAAACCTGAGGAATTACTTCCTCTTCGTTTTCATCACCGCAGTGTTTGAAAAAGGTTTTATGGAAAGCTCAGGTCATCATAACGATGTTCAAGGCACAAGAGAACAGGCGGTATGCACTGTCGTTCCATTCACATCTTCCGGCACGGCTAACTCAAGTAGCAACGGATACGGCACATGATAGCTGCAGCTGTTTCATTCAGATTTGGTGGTATAACCGGCTTCTCGGCAGAAACAGACTCAAAAGCAAAAACAACTGTTTATAAGACAAAACGGTGTTTGAGGCAACAACCTCGCAATCACCTGGTATACTATACAAGAGGGACTGACTCATTACAACAAGACAGACCCTGTAAGCAAAAAGACTGACTCAGTACAGAGAGACAGACTCAAAACAAAACAAAACAAAGACTGACTCGACACCCAAGTCAGAATTTACAAAACTAGCATTGGTCGATGCTCAAAAATGCGTGCCAAACGCTACACCCAAAAATGTACAGAACCGCTCATGCGGTTCACCTTCCAAACACACACTCACGGTATCTGTGTCCTCGGTATCTGTGTCCTCAAAATCCAAGAATTCTGTAGTGACTGATTTGGCCGAGGTAGGCGGGAGGATAACCTTGTTGTCAATCAAATCCTGTACCTCATGACGGAGGCGGAAGCAATTATCAGTGGGGTGGCCAGCCTGCTGATGGTACGCACAATACTGAGTGGCATCATGGCTTGCTGGAAGGGGTTTAGAGAGCGGCCTAGGATCGAGAGGTGTAAGATGCCCCTTTTTGGCCAAGATCAGGAGTGCCCTAGACAAAGGCATGTAGAGGGGATGGAAGACCCTGCGCCCTTGGGGCAGGTACTTCGGAGCCTGAGCACTCTTGCTAGATGCACTAGCGAACGGATCGTGGCGCGGACCTTGATTCGATCCTTCCCGGATGCGAGGTTGGGAGTGGGAAGAACTGTTTTGGCATGACGGGGCCTATCCCGGTTTTCCGATTGACTGGAACTGCCCTCAGGCGGGGTGGGGAAAGCGTCTTCCACAACTTTTGTCACAACTGCAGATACCTGTAGCTTGTTCATTCCCCCGGCTTTCAAAGCCTCGACTGCCCACAACAGCTGTTCGATAGGGTCGGCATCTGCCTTCATCTTATCTTTACTTCTGGTCTCGGCCTAGTTGAGGGTTTGGGTGGATATTGGTGCATCATTGCCATGGTTGGAGGCCATCTCCGGTTGACTCAGTTCAATCACAATTCGCCCCAACAGCGGGGGCTCCTGAGGTACAAAGCTCCCGGCATATGGTGCGACTGGCGGTGAAGCAGACATCTCATAGGCGAGATCCGCCACGGATCTTTGGAGATCACCTATCATTCCCATTAGTTCAAATGTAGTAGGCTCGCGAGCCTGATATAGTTGAGGGATCCAAATTGGATCTTGTGATGGCGACACAGGTGGATGCGGCATGTCATGATAGTCTCATCCTGTGGGGTAATTCCTTGATCCAACGCGGCCGCCATGACCACAATCTCTTCTGAATTCTGCGTCATGCTGAGACACTAGCTATCCTGGATCAACCCTCTGAATCTCTGAACTGAAACGGAAAACAAGCAGTATTTCAGCCCCAAACAGATCAAACACGGATGTAGCCGGACAACTGCACTCTACTCTTGAACCATTCCCCGAATCACTATTCGAATCGAATCGACACCCGCAGACACAGCTAATTCTCAACAACACTGATACTGGTGCCCTCAGGCCGGATACCCAAACTTGCAAACTGATATATGCGTTCCCTGCAGAGATACACTCTAAAAGCACATAGCAAGTAAGAGAGAGCCAAAACACCCCTATGTTGGGGTAGGGTTTCCCTATCCTATTTTGTCAGGAGCTAGGGTTTCAGTACGCACGCAGCGGTTTCAAACAACCTATATCGGGTGAGCAACCTGTCCTAGTTTGGAATGGTCACTATGGATCCGAATATGCACTAGGTCGAATGGTCGAAAAGGGTGCCCCGGTAAAACCGGGGTTTGTGTCCCCATACTGGCAGAGCCCGCAACCGGTCAGCCTTATGGACATGCCTTGACAAGACAAGCCTCCGGCAAACCGCTCAGGAATAGCAGATGGCCAACACGGTGTCCTAGGCGCACCAATGCACATGCAATGCAAAGAAACACGTAAGTGTAGTCAAAACAGGATATCACGAGTTCGAGTCAAGCTCTCTAAACTCCCCAGCAGAGTCGCCAGAAACTGTAACAAGCCCGCGGGGGACCTCATGCTACAGCTCGGACTCCCTTTTGAGTCACGGTTCTAAATCTGAACCAAAGAGTCCAACTCTGGCAAATCGTTTGAGAAAACAGATTTTTTGAAAAGTAGTGCCAAACATGGACTGCTTTGCCAAATACAGAGTCGCCACCTAAATATTTTAAAATGGGAAATTTAGGAAACCCTGACTCGGTGCCGAAGGCCACGTGTTTGTCATCACCAAAGTGTCTTGGCTCGGGAGCTTGGGTACGATCGGGGAAGGTCAGCTATGAGCACCCCCTTTCGCCCGGTCCGAAGACCGGCCTTTACTAACCGTGATATCCGATTTTGAAAACATTACATGCTCTTATTCCAATTATTAACCTAGAATTACTATGTGATACGCACAGCAAACAAGTATAGACTAGATTGCCTAATTTGGAAACAAGCATTGCATATCCGTTTGTTTGGAAAATGCTTTGGAATTTGCTACTCGCAAGTAGGCTAAAACACGGATTTCAATGAGTTTTCCAACTCAAGCAACCCAACCTTCACCCACAGGCATTCAAACAGTTTATCTCACATAAGCACTTAGCCTTATGGTAGTCATGCTTTTATGGCAACACTCACACACGTGCAAGGATGCTAAAGCATAAAGACTCACTTAGTACTCCAAGCCAAAACAGAAGCTCATTAGAAATCCGTGCATGGACCTAAGCATACTGAAATGTCTAATGCAACACATGCAAAGATGTAATCTAGGCAAGCTCGGTTATCCTAAACATGGCATATGGGATGCTACAAATAACACGTATTCAATTTGGAATTGAAATACAATGCAGTTTGTATGATGTACCGAGCCTGATGCATGTCAACAAATGCATGGATGCACGCATGCATTGCATAAGGTATGCTAATTTTAAATATGCCCTAATCTACCATCATAAGCAGGTAAATAAAATGGAAGAAAGAAGTGGGGGTTGGAAGACATACACCCACTCACGCACACTTATTACAATTGCGCCCTCGCTCGGAGGGACCGAATAAATATTACAGATAATTAACTACGTAAGCTAATTAAATATTACAAATTAATTAAATTAACAAATTAATTAATCTAAGGAAAACGATAAAAACCGCCTCGGCGGGGCTCAATGCTGCAGCTTGGATTCCGCTTCAATTGCATTGCCATGCCTAGATTGCCTCTGTTTTCCCTGCTTTGCACCTCAAGACCGCCGAGTCTCGAATCGCTTCCTTGATCTTTGGGGATCACCAAGCTAAGCAGAATACCCACCGGCTATATGTGGCCACCGCACAAAATGAACTCATCGGCTATCAATAGGCTGGTAGGCACTAAATCTTGCCGCCTTTGAATGTCTCAGAACACGCAACTCACAAAGCGAGGGAAAAAACTTGCATGGCAATGTAATTCCAACAATGTATGCACCAACCATGCCCCTTATCATATTTGTGACTCAAAGGGACATGTGCCTCGATTCTCGGGCCACCAATCACGCATTCCCATGCATGATGGCCTAAGGAACCAAATGTGCACTTTCAATTTCAAATGCATGCAAACCATATAAACAAACCAAGGGGCTTCTACCTCCATCATGATTTGGTCAAGAGGTAGAGCATGCATGCCAATGCAATGCAACCCTAAGCATGTTAACTAGGCATGTAACATGGCAATTCAAGCGAGGATGCTAGTATGCAAACACATATGCAAGGTAATCATACAAACCTAACAATAGGGTGAACTCAAACATGACTTAGGCCATTCCAAATGAGCCCGAAATCAGTAGCCAAAATGCTAAGTATGAGGGCTAAACACACATGCACATGTACACATGTAGAGGCATACAACTTAGGCATTAAACAAACCACTCTCAAGCACACTTGAAAGGAGATAACATGGATGATTAGCATGCAACATGAGCTCTAAAATCATGTCAAAGTGTGATGCTAAACCAACTCAAAATAGACCAAACAAAGCATGCAAATGGTCCAAAACTTAAAGCAAGTCAATGAGGCATTGAACTATACTTATGCAAGACAATTATGGTATGCATTAAACAACTAAAAATAGGTTTTTAGCATGTTAAAACAAAGCCAAAAGGCTACTTAGATGACATCTAAGAGGCTTGAAACCAAAGGCATGCACAATGACCAAAACATGGAGCATTCGATACATGCTTTTAAAGCATTAAAGAGGCAACTAAGGCAAGCATACAAGCACACCAAAGGGACTAAAATGACATGCTAGATGATTCCAAACCATCAAAATGAAGTAAGCAACACATGCTACACATGCATGCTCAAAGGCTAGCAAGCCTAAAATGCAAAGGGGCTATATAATGCATGCCAAGATCAACCCAAATGACTATGGACAGAGCTAAAACATGTCAAAATAAGCACAAAACATTCACGAATCTATGCCTAAAGCATGCTCAAATTAGGGCTAACAACCTAAGGTATGTTAAGGCAATACAAGGCATTACATGGCAACTATGCTAAGCATGCATAAGGGACCAAAACCAACACATAGCAACGTTAAATCATGATATCCTAAGCATGAATAATAGTCCATACATGCTCAACACACACTCAAGCACAATGCTCCCTCAAGAGGCAAAACTTGCCCTTTTCAAGGACAACAAGGAGAGGGGTGGCCCCCTCCTTCTTGGGACTTCAAGGTATCATCTTCACCACTGAAATCCCTCAAGATTTCAGTGGTGAAGAGACCCCAACACCAAAATCCCGGAGCTCTCACAAAATAGCACAAAATGAGCCCTTTTCAAGGCCTAAGGGTGGTTAAACCTACCCAAAGCACAAAACACTCTTAATAAACTACCAAGAGGGCCTAAAAACAGAACTTTTTTGTATTAAACACTAAGCTTAAAAACAGCTTTAAGATAGGTAAAAATAAGATGCAAAAATGGGGAATAAAAGGTTAGTTTTGTTACCCTTGTAGACCTCTTCACAAATGTTGACTTTGTTGCTTCCTTGAGCTCCAAACCAGTCAAGAACAGCAAGAACAACCAATTGGGACCTCAGTAGCCAAGGGAAGGTGAAACACTAGGTGTTGATGAGCAATAGTAAGTCACAAAAGAGTGACAAAATTGACTGCCGACCGGCACAAAAGAGTGCCGACTAGCACAATATAGTGCCGATGGCAACACCAACCAGCCGGTGGCCTCTAGCCACTACCGATGGTGTGTGGGGTTGCCTCACAAGACATTCCCTGCCCCTCCAAGGCAAAACATAAGTGTTTGGTGCAAAACCAGACACAAAACGGTCAAGTTCGGGGGTCCTGAGGCAAGGCGTGTAGCCGAGAACTCCGGGAACTCCAAACGAACACGAACATGGATAATCACCAAGTGTTCAAGCGGTGACGTCCAAGTCTTGAGGACGGTCAAAAATGGGGTGTCTACAGTATTATTGCGCTCGAGCAGATCCAGTTTTTGTGCTTGATGCTGAAGCGTCCTATTCTACGCTCGAGCGGACTTGTCGTATATCAGGTGGCAACTGGGTGATTTTAAATCACTTTTCACACTTTCTTTCTCTTTCTTACTTTTCAAAACCTCCATTGGAGAGCACCTCACTCTAAAACTCCAACTTCTCTCTAGGGTTTGATCTAGTAGGGTTGATCTTCTATCCTTGGGCCTTTGTAAAAAGTGTGAAGCTTGTTGAGGGCTACATTTTGATCTGAAAATATTGGGGTTTGGACCACTTTCGATTTTCTTCACCTTCTCCTTCGAGCTCCGACTTTAAGGTAGGGATAACTACTCATTTTTATGAGCTTTAACATAGATGTTGAGCTTTTTGTATAAATGGTTTGATTTGGTAAGTTAGGGTTTGAGATGTGAAATATTGGAAAGAGGGGTTTTGTTCTTTTGATTCAAACATATGTGTTTTGGGTCTGAAAAGGAGGTTATTGATTGTTGTTGATAATATTTGGACCTTTGGGTCAATGTTGAGAAAAGGGAGAAAATGCCATGTTTGGGTATATTTGGGTCATTAGTATAATTAATGACATTTATTATGGAAATGTGAAATTGAGTAGAAATAAAGAAATTGGCTCATTATGAGGTAGAATGATGGAGTTGGATTCATTAATCACTCACCTTTGAAAATGTTGATAAATTATCTGTTGAAATAATTACTATCTGTTTAGAAATAATTGATTTGGGCTATCGGTGGAGGATAGTCTTGATTGTTGTAGACATTGCATGATGATTAGGAAAATTAAAACTAATCGGCTGAATGTCATTGAATATAATGAATGGAATAATACATCAAATTTGTGTATTGATTAAACATATATATGATAGATGCTTACATACATTGTGTTGTGTGGGAGGAGCTAGGGGATGTACTCTAGGGTTTGGGAGGAGATAGGGGATATACTCCTAAACCGGATATTTGGGAGAAGATAAGGGATGGACTCCATTGATACAGCAAATCTGTGTATCATATATGAAGTATGGAAGTGTTTTATTTGAGATTGATACAGCAAATCTGTGTATCATATATAAAGTATGAAAGTGTTTGAAAAGAGTTGTTATCTTCTTTGTAATGGAAGTATTGTTGATATGAGATGTAATCTCATCCAAATTGTTTGGCTAGGTTCCGAGCCACGGTTATGAATTGTGAATTGGATAAGTAATGGAAAATGAAATGAAACATAGACATAATGGTCATGGAATTGAAATGTGTTATAAGTTGGCATATGTGAGTTAAACATTTATTGAATACTAATGTTTTAGTTATTGCTCATACTATGTTTAGCATATCTCTACTGGGCGTTGGCTCACTCTATATGGGACATCTTTTTCAGGTACAGGTGTTATGCCACCTCCAAGGACGTAGCTTGGAAGGCTTGAGGCTGTTAAACTCTTTTTGTTGCTTTTGTTGTATTACATGTATATCAAGCCAAGGGCTTATTTTGTGTAGAGTTAGTACTCTCCCTTTTGTAACCAAGTGTTGACTTGGAAAGTTGTAAGCCCATAGGGCATTTACTTTTGTTGTCAACATGTAATACCTTTTGTAAGAATACTATGATGATTGTAATATGAAATCTCTTTTCTTTACCATGATTGTATGATATTATGGATTTATTTTGAGGGCGTTACAACTTGGTATCAGAGCGTACCGGGTTCAAATACTTTGGGTACGCCGGAAGTAGTTAGTACCACAATGGGTTTGTCTCGCTTGTTAGAGACTTAGACGTAATGTTATATGCTTATGTGATAACATGTTTATGTGACTATATGGGTATGAGATTTAGTTTCTAGGATGTTGATTGGATCCTTGGGTTTTTGGGAGTCTTGTTGGAAAAGCACTTGATCAATGCTGTTTCTAACCGGAACTCTAGTAACGCCTCGGGACTATCATTATCCAGAAATGAAATTTGTAAGTGTTTATGTGATTATGTGCTTACGTGGAGTGAATTACTGTTGTCCATGCATTAGGACGCGAGTGTTATAGCTTCGGCACATTTGTGAATGTGCTAATGTTCTTCGTTACCTTTATTAGGATGTTAGGACAAGGACGTGGTGGTAGGCGAGGTAGGCCTAGAAGGCAGGAGATGCCTATACCGGATGAGATTCTGGAGCAGCAGGAGGGTGTTGGCCAGGCCAATGTGGCTGTGCCAGTAGGTCAGCAGGCCATGAGTGCCTTAGCCCGCGAGATGGCAGGAGCTTTGAGGGAATCTTTAGGCATTCTCAGAGCTGAGAATCAGGTCCAGGCCCATGTTGTTGTGGCAGGGCCTTCATTTTTGAAGAGGGAGTTCTTCCGGTCTAATCCAGATGAGTTTGTTGGGGATCCTAAGGAGCCATTGAAGGTTGATGAGTGGCTGGAGCAAATGACTAAGACCTTTGAGATGCTTAGCATCGAAGACGGGGCATTGAAGGTGACCTTGGCATCTTTCCAGCTTAAGGGCGATGCGGGTCAGTGGTGAGAGTTTATGAGGAGTCATATTAGTGGCACTTGGGAGGTCTTTGTAGATGCTTTCAAGGAAAAGTTCTTATCTCCAGCTGTCAGGGAGAAATTGAGGGACCAGTTTTATCACCTTAAACAGCTGAGTTCTTCAGTGGCCGAGTTTGAGGCCGCATTTACTAGTTTATCCAGGTTTGCACCTAAGCTTGTGGCGTCTGAGGAACGCCGTTGTATTGAGTTTGAGAGGAAGTTGAGGCACGAGCTCAAGATGAGAGTTGGGGGGTCTATGACTCGAGAGTATGGGCGTCTTGTGGATGCTGCAGCCTATATGGAGATTATGATGCAGGAGGAGCAGGAGAGGCAGAGAGGCTCCAAGAGAAGTCAAGATGGCTAGGGAGACGACAGGAGGCAGAGGGGTCCTAACCCTCAGCAGTCCCAGGGTGCTTTTGCGAGATCTATCTTTCTAGTGCCAAGTGCAGGCTCTGAGAGAGGCAGTCAGGGAGGCATTACTTGTTTTAAATGTGGTCAGCTGGGCCACAAGTCTCCAGCTTGCCCGCAGAGGGAAGGAGGGCAGAGAGCAGCTTCATCCTCGACTAGACCTCAGAGTCAAAGTCAGGACAGAGGACAGCCGCTTTCGTGCTACCAGTGTGGTCAGGTGAGGCACCTGAAGAGATTTTGCCCACAGTTGAGTGGCACATCTGGTGTATCTGGGTTGAGGCAGAGTTTTCAGCCAGCTCAGTCAGTTCAGGCCTCGAGGGCCAATCAGGGGGCTTCATCGTCCCAGTCTGTGCAGCAGTCTTTTGCTCCGAGAGGTGAGCAGGTAGATCAGGGGCCTACAGGGCATATGTATGCTGTTACCGCGCAGGATCTAGTACCGACTCCATCTGTTGTAAGAGGTACCTTTTTGTTTTGCAACTCGGTTGCCAATGTGTTGATTGATATAGGTGCATCTCATTCCTTTATATCTGCTGCATTTGCATCTATTTTGGGGCTAGAGTTGGCATAGTTAGTATCTCCTATTTGTGTAGTATCACCTGTTGCGGGTGAATTGATTTTGAAGCAAGGATGTCGGGGCTGTGATATAGAGGTCGCCAACCGCCGGCTCCCATTTTCTTTTGTAGTTATGGCTATGTCGGGTTTTGATTTCATTTTGGGTATGGACTGGTTATCGTCATACCGAGCTGTTATTGATTGTTACCGCCAGAGGGTCACAGTATGTACCTTGAGCGGGGATTGTTTCCATTTCTTGGGGGATCGGGTTGGTAGTGTATTGCCACCGGTGTATGATCCGCGAGGGCGGAGTGAGCTTAGTGGTCTTCTCGCTAGCTTTATTAGTGGTGAGTGTGATGAGACCCAGACTGTATTGTCGAGAGTGGTTTGTGAGTACTCGGACATTTTTCCCGAGAACCTTGTGAGTTTGCCACCACACCGAGAGATCGAGTTCTCTATTGACTTAATGCCTGGCACGACGCCAATTTCTATGGCACCTTACAGTTTTGCCCTAGCCGAGTTGAGTGAGTTGAAGATTTAACTCCAGGAGTTGCTGGATAAGGGCTTTATTCGCCCCAGTGTTTCACCGTGGGGAGCACCGGCCCTCTTTGCTAAAAAGAAAGATGGTACCTTGAGACTTTGTATCGATTACCGGAAATTGAATCAGGCTACAGTTAAGAATAAGTACCCTATGCCCCGTATAGATGATCTGTTTGACCAGTTGAAGGGGTCCTGTTGTTTCTCTAAAATAGACTTGAGATCCGGTTACCATCAGTTAAGGGTCAGGGAGGAGGATATCCCGAAGATGGCATTCCGTACGCGGTATGGCCACTATGAGTTTCTGGTGATGCCTTTTGGGCTCACCAATGCACCGGCAGTGTTTATGGATTTAATGAACCGGATATTCTGGGAATTCTTAGATCGTTTTGTAGTCATTTTCATGGACGACATTCTAATTTATTCACCTTCGGAGGAGGAGCATCAAGAACACTTGAGAGTGGTGCTTGAGTTGCTTAGAGCCCATAGGTTGTATGCCAAGTTTGGAAAGTGTGAGTTTTGGCTAAGAGAGGTCAAGTTCTTAGGCCATGTAGTCTCTGAGGAAGGGGTGTCTGTTGATACATCCAAGATAGAGGCAGTGCAAGATTGGACACAGCCTAAGAGTGTTTTTGAGATCCGTAGTTTTTTGGGATTAGCTGGGTATTACCGCCGGTTTGTGAAAGATTTCTCCAGGCTAGCTTCGCCGTTGACTAGATTGATGCGAAAAAGGGTCAAATTTGTATGGAGTGAGACTTGTGAAAAGTCGTTCCAAGAGTTAAAAGTTAGATTGACCACCGCTCCAATTTTGATTATCCTGGAGAGAGGTTTGGGTTATGCGGTTTATTGTGATGCCTCACGAGAGGGTTTGGGTTGTGTGTTGATGCAAGAGGGGAAACTGGTAGTCTATGGTTCACGTCAGTTGAAAATACACGAGAGGAATTACCCTACGCATGACTTAGAATTAGCAGCAGTAATTTTTGCCTTGAAGATTTGGAGGCACTACTTTTATGGTGAGAGATTCGAGGTGTTCTCGGATCATAAGAGTCTGAAGTATCTGTTTACACAGAGAGACTTGAATTTGAGGCAGAGAAAGTGGATGGAGTTCATTGAGGATTATGATTTCGAGTTGCACTATCACCCGGGAAAGGCCAATGTTGTGGCCAATGCCCTTAGTAGGAAATCCATTAGTGATGTAGCTTGTATAGCCATCCGGGAGTGGGGATGTTGGGTACCCTTGGCGAGTTTGATTTGCTTCTGGGCGAATCCGTTGAGGCTGCGGCCTTGTTTTCTGTTGTTGCATAGCCTGCACTTGTGACTCGAGTGTTAGAGGCTCAAGGGGGTGACCTTAAGGTAGAATCCCTCCGAGAGAAGATCTCCAGTGGGAAGGGTGAGAAGGGTTTGACTGTGTATCCCGACCTGAGTGTGAGATACCGAGACCGTCTGTTTGTGTCGGAGTCTTGCCGAGAGGAAGTACTCCGAGAGTTTCACCATTCACGCCTTGCGGTGCATCCGGAAGGCACTAAGATGTATCGTGATTTGGGTCGCCAGTTTTGGTGGCGGGGTATGAAGAAGGATGTGGCAGTCTTCGTATCGAAGTGCCTTACTTGCTAGCAAGTGAAGACCAAGTATCAGAGGCCAGTGGGTTTGTTGCAACCCTTGTCTATTGCAGAGTAGAAGTGGGAATATGTCACTATGGACTTCGTTGTAGGTCTTTCGAGGACTCAGCGGGGTAGTGATGCTATTTGGGTGGTTGTAGACCGGTTGACTAAGTCAGCGCACTTTATCCCTATGCGCGTGAGAGATTCGGTAGATCATCTTGCCGACTTGTATATTCGGGACATAGTGAGGTTGCACGGGGTCCCAGTGTCGATCGTCTCAGATAGAGATCCACGTTTTACTACTAGGCTTATCATCCTCAGACTGACGGGCAGTGTAGACACCCCATTTTTGACCGTCCTCAAGACTTGGACGTCACCGTTTGAACGCCCAGTGATCATCCATGTTTGTGTTCGTTTGGAGTTCCCGGAGGTCCCGGCTACGCGCCTTGCCTCAAGATCTCCGAACTTGACTGTTTAGTGTCTGGTTTTGCACCAAACACTTGTGTTTTGCCTTGTAAGGGCAGGGAATACCTTGTGAGGCATCCCCACACATCACCGGCCATGGCTAGAGGCCACCGGCTGGTATTTTGTTGCCATCGGCAATGTATATTGCCGATCGGCATTATTTGTTGTCGGTCGGCAGTCCATTTTGTCAAAATGGGATTTTTGAGCGGCCGACTACTGTTCATCTGCTTTTGCAGATATTTTAAAACAGCTGACTTGCATTTTGTTCCCCTCCATACACGTGTATGGAAGGATAGCCTTCTTGTTAGCTTCTTTGGTAAGCTTTACAAGATTGGCTCCTCTATAAGAGAAGCCCTTCTCTCTTGGCTTTAGGGTTAGAGATTTTGGTTAGAGAAGTTGTGAGAGAAGCTCTGGACTAGGTTTAGGGTTTTATATCTATCCTATATCTATATCTCTCATTTTCTTGTGTTTGTGTGTGTTTAGGCTTACTATTGCACACAAACACATAGTGTTACACCTTTTCTTAGTTTGTGAAGGGCCAGAGGTTTGTTCTTGAAGCTTTGGAGCTGTTTTGAGCTCAAGGAAGGGGCTGGTCTATCATTTGTGAAGAGGTTCTTCAAGGGTAACAATCTTACCCCTTTTTATCCCATTCTTGCATACTATTTTTGCCTATGTTAGAACTATTTTTGTGCTTAGTGTATAATATAAAAAAGTTCTATTTTTGGACCCTCTAAATAGTTTGTTTAGAGTGTTTTGTGGTTTGGAGGTGTTTGACCCCTCTTAAGCCTTGAGAGGCTCCATTTTGTGCTATCTTGAGTGAGCTCCGGGACTTTGGTGTTTGGGCCTCCTCACCACTGAAATCTTGAGGGATTTCAGTGGTAAGGATGGTGCCTTGAAATCCCAAGAAGGAGAGGGCCACCCCCTCTCCTTATTGTCCTTGAAAAGGACCATTTTTGGCCTCTTGAGGGAGCACCATGTTTGTGGGTTTATTGATCATTCCTTGGCTGTTTTTCATGCTTATATTGTCATAATATAACATGGTTTTAAATTGGTTTTGGTGCACCATGCATGCTTAGCATACCTACCTTGTAATGCCATGTTTAGGCTTTAACATGCCTTAGGTTGCAAACCATTGTTCTAGCATGTTTTAGGCCTAGCTTTGTGAAGCTTTTGTGCTTATTTTTCAATGTTTGAGGTCTGTCCTTAGTCTTTTTGGTCGGCCATGACATGCATTATATACCCCCTTTGCATTTTTGGTTTGTTGGCCTTAAGTGTGTGAGTGTGTAGCATGCATTACTTGCTTTATTTCAGTGGTTTGGCACCATTTGTAGCATCATTTCAGTCCCTTTGACATGCTTGTATGCTTGCCTTGGACACCTCTTTGATGCTTTGAAAGCTTGTGTTGTATGCTCCATGTTTCGGCACTTATGCATGCTTTTGGATTAGAGTCATTTAGATGCCATCTAAGTGGTCGTTTGAGCTTTGTTTTATGTGCCAAAACTCTGTTTTTGGTCATTTAAGTCTTGCCATGTGTGGTTATATCAAGTGTAGTTCAACACTTCATTGGCTTGCCTTGAATGCTTGGGTCATTTGTCGCATGTTTAGCCTATCTTGTTTGGTTGGTTTGGCACCATGTTCTTGCATGATTTTCGAAGTTTAATGCATGCCCTATGTCCATGATTGTTCCCTTTTAAGTGTGCTTAAAAGATGTCCTTTGATGCTTAGGTGTTTAGGCCTTAACACGTGCATGTGTGTATGTGTGTTTAGTCCCATTTTCTTAAGCTTTGGCCACTGTTTTGGACCTAACTTAGAGCCGTCCAATTAGTGTAAGTCCATCCCTTGTATGCCATTCAAGTGCTATCACATTATCTCATGTTTGCATGCTTTGGTTGCATGTGTTGCATGCTTGAAATCATTTGCATTTGGCATGCATTCCCTTGGTCAAATTATTAGCATGTTGCATGATTAGATTACATCTTGCATGCTCTAAGTAGTTTGCATAATTGTGGCATGCTTGTTTGCCTTGTTGCTTAGGTTATATACCTAATGTGCATTGCATGTTTGCATGCTCCCTTTTATGCCATGTTGCATGTTAGTTAACATGTTTAGGTTGCATTGAACATGCATGCCTTGTCCCTTGATTTAGTGATAGGGATTTGGGGCCCTTATGTGCGCGCGTGCATTACATTTGAAATCAAAATGCACAACTTGGTCCCTTGGGCCATCACGTATGGAAATGCGCGATTGATGGTCCGAGAACCAAGGAGCATGTCCCCTTGAGTCACTAACATGATAAGGGACATGATTGGTGCATATATGGCTTGAATTGTATTGCCATGCAAGGCTCATCTCTTCATTGCCAAACAAAGTTCTGCAGGAACTTCTTGCCGATCGACTGCACAAAGTGCCGACCGGCAATAAATTGGTGGCCGATGGATTCATAAACAGCCGATGACCACATCCCACTGCCGGTGAAAATTCTACTCAGCCGGTGGTGTCTCCCAATGTCCAGGGAAGCAATTCAGAGACTTTGGCAGTCTTCAGAGGGGCAGAACAGGGAAAACAGAGGCAGTCTATGCATGGCAGTGCGCTTCCGAGCAGGACCCGAGCATGCATTGTGTTGGGCTCTCTTCTCGAGGTGGTTTACTGTTTTTCCTAGCTTAGTTAGTTTGTTAACTACTTAGGCAATCCGTAATATTTAATTAGCTTGTAGGTTAATTATCTGTAATATTTATTTGTTTCCTCCGGGCGAGGGCGAATTTGTAATAAGTGTGGGTACGTATGTGTGCATGTCTTCCAATCCCCACTTCTTTCTTCCCTTTTATTTACCCGCTTATGATGGTAGATTAGGGCATGTTTAAATTAGCATACTTTATGATGCATGCGTGTATCCATGTATTTGTCTCGCATGCACCAGGCTTGGCGCATCATGTTAACTGCATTTGTACTTCAATTCCAAATTGAATACATGCATCAATTAATTGCACTTCACATGCCATGTTTAGGTTAGCCGAGCCTACTCTAATTGCATCCTGTATGTGTTGCATTAGGCAATTTGACACGAACTAGGACCATGCATGTTTGCTAACTAGTTTATTGTTTTGGCATGGAGTACGATGTAAGTCTTTTCGTGCTTTAGCATATCGCATGTGTGTGAATGCTATCATGACAACATGTTTACCATGTGGCTAGATGCTTATGTGATAAACTGTTTGATTGCCTGTGGGTGAAGGTTGGATTGTCTGAGTTGGAAAAACTCGTCGAAATCCGTGTTTTAGCCTACTTGCGAGTAGCAAATTACAGAGTATTTTTCAAAGACAAACGGATACGCAATGCTTATTTCCAAATTAGGCAATCTAGCCTATACTTGTTTGCTGTGCGCATAACATAGTAATTCTAGGCTAATAACTGGGATAAGAACACATAACGTTTTCAAAAACGAATATCATGGTTAGTAGAGGCCGATCTTCGGATCGGGCAAGAGAGGGTGCTCATAGCTAACCTTCCCCGATCGTACCCAAGTTCCCGAGCCGAGGCAACTTTGGTGATGACGGACATGTGGCCTTTGGCATCGAGTCAGGGTTTCCTAAATTCTCCCATAAAAAAATATTTAGGTGGTGACTCTGTATCTGGCAAAGCAGTCCATGTTTGGCACTTCTTTCAAAAAAAATCTATTTTTTCTCAAAACGATTTGCCGGATTTGGACTCTTTGGTTCATATTAAGAACCGACAACAAAAGGGAGTCCGAACTGTAGAGTGAAGCCCAAGGACGCGTCTACAGGCAGTCCGAGCGTACTATTCAGATCCTTGAGGATATGCTTCGAGGTTGTGTCCTTGACTTTAGTGGGATGTGGGAGAGGCACTTGCCTTTGGTGGAGTTTGCCTACAACAACAGTTTTCAATCGAGTATCGGTATGGCACCATTTCAGGCCTTGTATGGCCGACCGTGTAGGTCTCCAGTTTGTTGGGCCGAGGTGGGTGATGCACCTTTGTTGGGCCCAGAGTTGGTGAGGGAAACGACGGAGAAGGTTGAGCTTATCCGTAGGAGGCTTGTGATAGCCCAGAGTCGCCAAAGAGCTATGCCGACCGTAGGAGGAGGCCTTTGGCATTTGAGACGGGTGATCATGTTTTTTTGAAAATATCACCTAGACGGGGTTTGATGAGGTTTGGGAAGAGTGGGAAGTTGTCCCCTCGGTTTATTGGTCCCTTTGAGATCCTTGAGAGGATTGGCGAGGTTGCCTACCGTTTAGCTTTGCCGTCGCAGTTGTCCGAAGTACATGACGTGTTTCATGTTAGCATGCTTTGGAAGTACGAGCCGAATCCATCGCATGTATTAGATTGGACCGACTTAGAGGTTGACGAGGATGCCTTGTATGAGGAGAGACCGGTTCGGGTCTTGGATAGACGGGATCAAGTCTTGCGAGGCAAGACAATTCCTTTGGTAAAGGCTTTGTGGAAACATCACAGAGTGAAGGAAGCCACTTGGGAACATGAGTTGGAGGTCCGTGAGAAATATCCAGACTTGTTTGTTAATACGTAATCATGTATTGGGAATTTTGTAATATTGATAAACTTTAAGAGCATTAAATATGTCTTAAGTTGTAAAACATTGTAAATGTTTTGGTTTATGGAAGTATTGTGGAACTTGCCTTGAAATGAAAGTTTATTTTAACATTGTATATGTTAATGATGTTTTCAAAATGCAAATATATCGTTGGCATTGAATATATAATTGAGTTGTGGAAAACGTGTTGAAATTGGTAAATTTCAAAGGAAATTATGCTAATGATGCATATTGAGTTGTATGTTGTAAATTGCCTATTGAATAGAGATGGGATGACCGGTAATGGGTCAGGTTATGGAATATTGGTTGGTAATGTTATTGAGAATTGAGGAAAACTTGTTTTTGAAAACTTGTACTTAATTTCGGAGACAAAATTCCTTAAGGAGGGGACGTTATAGCGATCCCGGTTTTTCCTCTCATGTTTACTGTATTCTGGACTCGGTTTCGTTGATAGTTGTTGTCGTTTGTATTTCATTTCCGACCTTTAACTCTTTGTATTTGAGTTTAGAATTGTCTTGGGCGTGTTTCGAACAGGTTGGTTGAGCTTTTGTCCCAATTCTTGTTGCCCAGATTTTTTGTGATCCGCTCGAGCGGAGTTTGCACACTTCCAGCATTTTGTGCCTCTGCAAAAATACTGCAGGGTTTTTTTTTTCACGCTCGAGCGAAGTTCTTTATGTTCGAGCGGGTCATGCTCAAGCGGGCCCTTTTGCTCTCGAGCTGGTGTTCATTGTCTGTAAAAGTACTGGAAGAGGGTAATCTACGCTCGAGCAAGTTCCCTTTGCGTTCGAGCGAGTGTGTTTTGTAGTTGTATCTTGGCACTCGAGCGGGTATTATTGCGCTCGAGCAGATCCAGTTTTTGTACTTAATGCTCGAGCGTCCTATTCTACACTCGAGCGGACTAGTCGTATATCAGGTGGCAGCTAGGTGATTTTAAATCACTTTTCACACTTTCTTTCTCTTTCTTACTTGTCAAAACCTCCATTGGAGAGCACCTCACTCTAAAACTCCAACTTCTCTCTAGGGTTTGATCTAATAGGGGTGATCTTCTATCCTTGGGCCTTTGTAAAAAGTGTGGAGCTCGTTGAGGGCTACATTTTGATCCGAAAATATTGGGGTTTGGAGCACTTTTGATTTTCTTCACCTTCTCCGTCGAGCTCCGCCTTTGAGGTAGGGATACTACTCATTTTTATGAGCTTTAACATAGATGTTGAGCTTTTTGTATAAATGGTTTGATTTGGTAAGTTAGGGTTTGAGATGTGAAATATTGGAAAGAGGGATTTTGTTCTTTTGATTCAAACATATGTGTTTTAAGTCTAAAAAGGAGGTCATTGATTGTTGTTGATAATATTTGGACCTTTGGGTCAATGTTGAGAAAAGGAGGAAAATGCCATGTTTGGGTATATTTGGGTCATTAGTGTAATTAATGACATTTATTATGGAAATGTGAAATTGAGTAGAAATAATGAAATTGGCTCATTATGAGGTAGAATGATGGAGTTGGATTCATTAATCACTCACCTTTGAAAATTTTGATAAATTATCTGTTTAGAAATAATTGATTTGGGCTATCGGTAGAGGATAGTCTTGATTGTTGTAGACATTGCATGATGATTAGGAAAATTAAAACTAATCGGCTGAATGTCATTCAATATAATGAATAGAATAATACATCAAATTTGTGTATTGATTGAACATGTATATGATAGATGCTTACATAAATTGTGTTGTATGGGAGGAGATAGGAGATGTACTCCAGGGTTTGGGAGAAGATAGGGGATGTACTCCTAAACCGGATATTTGGGAGAAGATAGGGGATGGACTCCATTGATACAGCAAATCTATGTATCATATATGAAGTATAGAAGTGTTTTATTTGAGATTGATAAAGCAAATCTGTGTATCATATATGAAGTATGGAAGTGTTTGAAATGAGTTATTATCTCCTTTGTAATGGAAGTATTGTTGATATGAGATGTAATCTCATCCAAATTGTTTGGCCAGGTTTTGAGCCACGGTTATGAATTGTGAATTGGATAAGTAATGGAAAATGAAATGAAACATAGACATAATGGTCATGGAATTGAAATGTGTTATAAGTTGGTGTATGTGAGTTAAACATTTATTGAATGCTAATGTTTTAGTTATTGCTCATACTATGTTTAGCATATCTCTACTGGGCGTTGGCTCACCCTATATGGGACATGCTTTTCAGGTACATGTGTTATGCCACCTCCAAGGACGTAGCTTGGAAGGCTTGAGGCTGTTAAACTCCTTTTGTTGCTTTTGTTGTATTACATGTATATCAAGCCATGGGCTTATTTTGTGTAGAGTTAGTACTCTCCCTTTTGTAACCAAGTGTTGACTTGGAAAGTTGTAAGCCCATAGGGCATTTACTTTTGTTGTCAACATGTAATACCTTTTGTAAGAATACTCTGATGATTGTAATATGAAATCTCTTTTCTTTACCATGATTGTATGATATTATGGGTTTATTTTGAGAGCGTTACAATTTTCATCAACAACAACATCATCAACAACAAAAAAAATTATTAAAAAAAAAATGGAAACAGATAGAGATAGAGAGACCCACATAGTGACACATATACATACATGTATATATACACACAAATGGTGGGATATGATCTTCACAGATCTAAGATGTGAGAAAAAGGGAAATTCCGAAGCCGGAGTATGAAGGTTCTGCTCAGATCTGCCCAAATCTGCCATGGCAGAAACCGAAGCCGAAGTATGAAGGTTCGGCGGTGGCGCGGAGGAGGAGGAGACAACGGAAGAAGAGAAGGAGGAGGTGAGGGTGTGCATACTACCACGGAGGAGAAGACGACGCCATCATCACTGCAGAGAGAAGAGTGAGTGGGAGAGAGTCGTTGCGAGCCATCGCCAACTGTGGAGAGAAGAGTGAGTGAGAGAGATTGGGGAGAGAAGAGAGAGTAGAGAAAGATAAATTTGATCTGATCAGAGGAACATAGTGGGGGTTTTATATATATGAATAAATAGAGGGGTATTATGGTAATTTTATTTCAGAGAGAAACGGGAACGGGGACAGAGATAGGGCTGTAAAAGCTATCCCCGTCCCAGGCCCGTCGGGAGTACTTTTCGGGAAAAAACCGCTTGTACTAGGGACGGGGGAGCAGGTTCCTGTCGGGCTAGGTTTAAATTGCCATCCCTAATTCAAGGGGATAAGAGTGCAACTGTTTCGAGGCAGGTAGGAGTAATTAGGTGCTACTCAAACATCTTATCAATTGATATAAAAAAGACAGAAGAATCTCTGGTAGTGTTGGGTAAGGTTTTAGAATTAAGATTTAAGGATTGAGTTGTATTTTGAATTTGTATGATTTGAGTCTAAAAAATTTATTTGGTTATAAGTTTTGAAAAGAGTTTTCAAAAGAGTGTTGAATTGAGTTTGAAAATTTTTGATGTGACATATGATATTTGATTAAAAAACTTACAACTGATAACTAAACACATAATCTAAAATTTTATTTAAAACTCATAAAAAAATTTAAAAATTTTCAAAAATATTTTTATTTAAAATATAAAAATAATAGGTGAAAACAAAAATGAACACTGTTCCAGGTAAACTTGTTTTCAAAATGGGTGTGGGATCAATTTTTAAAAACGCTAATCAAACACTACGGTAAAACCAAATGGTGGAATTAAATTTAGAAAGTTTTATCAAACAGAGCCTTTTTTTTTCTCAAGTAGTTTGGGAAATTGGATTTTCGGATTTAACAAAAAAAAAACAAAAACTATGTTATTTTTTAAAAAATTGGAATCAGACAAAGTGGGTGGTTTTTTTTTTGGGTGTTTGGCAAGCTTATTGGCTAAATAAGTCACTTCTTTTAATGTTTTTTTTTTTAGTGGTTTTTTTTAAATGTCACATTGTTCTAATTTTTTGGTTTGTTTTGTAGAGGCGAATTTAAAAAAAAAAAAAAATTCAAAATAAATAAAAAAAAATCCTTGTAACTTATTTTTTTGTCTTTTCCAATTTCTTTTTTAAATTTTTAATTTTTTTGAAATTTTTTAATTTGTCTAATTGAACTAAATTTAAAAATGTAAAAATTTTTAATATTTTTTTTTAAAAGAAGTTTAATATAGACGAAAATAAACAAATAAATAAATAACCACATGAGCAAATGCTGTACACCCCATGGCTCGGGTTGTGCAAGCGTTTTTTGGACGGCCTATTTTGGAAAGAGTAAAGTTTTTTTTTTTTTTTTTTTTAATTTTTCGGCAAATGCTAAACACCTCATAATTACATTTTTGTTCATAATTTAAAAAAATAAAAATAAAAAAAGTAATGAAGTCAATTGGAATTAAAAACATAATTATTTTTTCTTCAAAAAAATATAGTGAGTTATAAATCAATAACAAATTAAATTAATTGATAGTTAAAAAGTACAATCATATAATTTAATCATCATCAATAGTGGGTTTATGTGAACCTAATGAATGCAATCTTTTTTTTCTTTTTCTTTTTTTTTTTTTCAAAAAACACAGATATTGTCACAACTCAAACAAATTTTCTTCTCATCATATGATGGAAATTGAGTGTAAAAAAACACAATCAGTTAAAAAATAAAATCACCATGTGATCAAAACGGAGTGTAAAAAAATACAATTACATTTTTACTCATAATAATAAATAATAAAAAAAGCAATGAAGTTAATTGGCAGTTAAAAAACACAATCATTTTTTTTTATAAAAAAAACACAGTAATTTAAAAATTAAGTCAATTGATAGTTAAAAAATATAATCATTCTCAATCACAAATTAAGTCAATTGATATTTAAAAAACATAATCATTTTTAAAATATATATATAGTGAGTTAAAAAATCCAATTACAATTGTTTTTGCTAGACAAAATACAATATAATCATCATCAATAATGGATACGTTATGTAAATTTAATGATTACAATCCATTAAGTGATCGAATAAAAGACAAGGATTGTCACAATCCAAACAATTTTTTTTTTTCTTATCATGTGATCAAAATGTAGTGTATAAACACACAGTCAATTGATCGTAAAAACACAATCACAAATACAGTGAGTTAAAAACCTAATCAGAAATTAATTAAATTTTTTTTAATTGATATTTAAAAAAACACAATTATTTTTTTTTTCAAAACCCAATCAGTTTAAAAATATAATCACCGCATTGAATAATAAATGAAAAAATTACTTACAGACTTTGAAGATTGTGTTGGAATGAAAATTATAACTGTGAAGCTAGAAAATAAAAACCTTCGATCCTGTAAAAAAATTATTGTAATAAATCTGGAATGAATATTTAATAAATTATAAAGAAGAAAATAAAAACAGAAAAATAAAAACAGAAAAATAAATCTGGAATGAATATTTAATAAATTATAAAGAAGAAAATAAAAACAGAAAAATAAAAACACACCAACATCTCTATTGGTACCCATTTATTTTTTAACATAAAAATAAAAACACACAAATAATCCCATGCATAATATGGATGATATGGTAGTTAGTATTTAGTATTGGCTTCCCTCTAGTCTATGATCGGACTAGAGGGTGCTATTGGGCCTGTGGGGGCCCACAATGAGTCTCGTTTCGATAATTTGAACCATTCAATATATAGAACTCGTCGAGTACTATATGGCTGTAAAAAATCACGTTAATCAGATATCAATAGCTATTTCATCGAATCAAATTTCTGTCAACCGTTTATTTTTTCACCATTCATTTTTTTTATTATATACAAAACAGATTTGATCACGTAACTATCGATATCCAATCAATGTGATTTTTTTACAGAGATATAGTACTCAACGAGTTTTACACATTGAACACTACAGATTATCAAAACGAGACTCGTGGTGGGCCCTCACATGCCCAACAGTACCCTACGAACTAGAGGGAAGCCAAACCCTTAATATTTATATTGTGAAATAGAAGGTTAAATAATCTATTAGTTGATTGAATAAGTTTTTAAAAAACACAGAGATTGTCACAATCCACACAATTTTTTTTTCTCGTCATGTGATTGAAACCGAGTATACAAAAACTCATTCACAAATTAAATCCATTGGTAGTTAAAAAAATACAATCATTTTTTTGTTCAAAAACATAGTGAGTTAAAAGACCCAATTACATTTTTTTTTTTTTTTTGCAAGACAACATACAGGCCCGGCCCTGAGATTTCTAGAGCCCAAAGCCAATAATCAACTAATATATTTTTGGGGCCTTTCACATTTCTTTTTTTATTGAATGAAATTTTTTTTTAAAGGTAAAGGACAAAAGATTTGTGTCAAGATCACAAAAAATAGTTAGTATTACATTACAACAACTAATAAGTATCACTTGATCCTTACTCTTCTTGCATTTTTAGAAGCAAATAATCAATCATACTTGCATAATCTAGTTTTTTTGCAAAATCATTTTCAATGGATAACAATGTTAATTATTTTAAATGGACCTTTCAATTTTTTAATGGGTCAATTTATTTTAAGTTAGTTTGGATCTTCTTTAAATTTTTTTTTAGACTTAAAATATGCCTAATATATTACATTAAACTATAATAGGGGGACCCATTTTTTGGGTCTATTTTCAATGGATAACAATGCTAATTTTTTAAATGGACCTTTCAATTTTTTAATGGGTCAAATTATTTTAAGGTAGTTTGGGCATTCTTTAATTCTTTTTAGACTTAAAATATATCTAATTATAGACATCCCATTTTTTACAGCCCTTAAGACTTGGGCGTCTCAAATTGATCACTCGATGATGAAAGTTATGTTGTACAAATATTCGATTTCTTCAATAAAAAGAGCTTTTAAATCCCAACCTTTCACCCCATTTTGGACCAAAACAATTTTAGACCTTAAAACCCTCTCTTTCAAAATAATTTTTCCAAATGCTTCTACAATGTTCCAAGGCTCGCATTTCGTTTAAAAGTTGCACTTTTGGGTAAACCGAGCAAGGATAAAATGAAAATAAATGGAAGAGAGGTGAACTCTTTGAAATTTTTTTAAAAACATCTTATTAAGAGGTTTGGATTTGGAGAAAATATGAGGAGAGGGAAGAAAACTAGTTGGGGAAGAAGTTGAGCATAAAACCATTAAGGGAGAACTGAGCAGCCTTCACTAAATCAGACCTATCTCTTTGTACACTTAGACTTTATATGTAAGGCCACCACTATTGGAAATTATACTTCTGGCGCTTCAATTTAGACTCAAAAATCTCCTAAAGCGGAGTCCGAATGAGGGAGATATGACAGTTTGAAGTTAGGCATCAATCCGGTTAAGATAAAAATGAGAAACCTTCAGTAAAATAGGTATATCTCTTAGAAAACTTAGAATTTATATGTGAGGCTGCCACTATTTGGAAAATAGACTTCTGGGGCTTCAATTTAGACTCAAGAATGACCTGAAACCGAGTTCGGATGAAGGAGATATGCCTATTTGAAGTCGAGCCTAGAAGCAGATTTTCTGTGGCCGGTAAGCCACCATTTGTGGCTGGCAATTCAAACTTCTAGTCTGCCGGCCACTAGTGAAAAACATAGATATTTTTCGCCAACTATCCCCCAAAAGCTCTAGCTATTCCAAGCATGATATTTTTGACCTGAGGGGCTGTTTTTCTATATATAGGAGACCTTCCTTCATGGTTTAAGGTTACAAAAAATTCCAAAACCTCAAATTCTTGAAATTTTCTATCTATCTCTAACTTGAAACCTATACACCCTCTCTCTACACTTCCTAAACCAATATTGGAGCTCTCATTGTTGAGATTATTTAGTCCAAATTTCAGCCCTTGAGTGAGAACTTGTTGGTTTGTGAACAAAAGTGTTATTCCTCTTCAAGAGGTATAATTTTGAGCATCTTTACCCTACTTCTCTCCCATCTTTTTTGAACTAATTTTGGACTATTTTTATGGGTTAAAGCTTGCGGTTTAAGGCTATTAAAGGTAGATGGGTTAATCACCCTTCTTTGAACTTTGTTCTCTAAGCCTTTACACTTGTGTTTCCCATCTCTTCATCAACTTTTTTTGAGCTTTTTACCACTGATTTTCATAGGTTTTTAGAGGATAAAAAAGTGGTTTTAAAGTCCCAAAAATGGAGAGGTTAGCCACCCCTTCTTTGGCTTGTTTACTAACTTAAATTGCTCCATGTTTTAGCTTATTATTTTAGCTACTTTTGTCTTCATTCCAACACACTTTTGTACTATTTTTGGACTGTCTAAACTCTGAAATTTTGGGCTGAAACTTGTGGTTTAAGGCCAATAAGGGTAGAGGGATGGCTCACCATTCTTTCTACCTAGCTTCCAAGGCCTTTACCCTTGTGTTTCCCACCTCGTTGTCACCTTTTTTTGAGCTTTTAAGTACTAAATTTCAGAGTTATTTCAGTGGCTAAAACACTTTTTGAAATCCAAAATTAGAGGGGTTAGCCTCCCTTCCTTGTGTCTTGCTCACTAGCTTACATAGCTCTATGTTTTAGATTATTATTCTAGCTATTTTTGTCTTAATTTCAGCCTGATTTAGGACTTATTTAGCACTATTTTAGGACTGTTTTTAAGTTTTCATTACATCTGAGCCTTATATTGCATGTTTATAGTGTAATTATCCTCATGAGTTTGGTGTTTTAGGCCTTAGGCACCACCTTATTTGAGTTGATTGCATTTATTTAGTGCTTTTCTTACTTGTTCTCACCTTTAATCACCTCTGCAACCTCCCTCCTTTCTTGGCTTTTTCTTTGTTTTGAAAGTGGTTTCAAATTATTTGTTTGTTTAAGCGTGAGATTAAGGTGTCATGCTTAATGGTTTAATACCTTTAGGGGGTTCATTAGTAATGGTATGATGTCTCTTTCATGCTCAAAGCAACACTTGGTTTGAGCCCTCTTTCCATTAGAGGACTTAAATTCACTTGTGGACTTAATTGATTAATGAGTTGAGAGGTAATTAAAATGAAGTAATAAAATTGGTGAATAAAAAAGGTGCAAGATAATAATTTGGTTTTGGGTTCAATCAGACGTTAATTGAACCCTTGAGTCTTGAGTCATTTCATACTCATTAGTGATGAAAATGGTTTAAGATTCATTGTCAACTACTTCCCTTGATCATTAATGATAGGGAGGTGGTTTTGAGAGTCTTATTTTTGTTGCATTTATTGAACGTGCACACTTGGTTCATAAGCCATCATGCAATGAAATTACATCCATTATTGGTTTGTGAATCAAACTTACTACTCCTTTGAGCTGTTCAAATGATAAGGAGGGGTAAATTGTGCAAACAAACCCTTTGAGAATACCCTGTCCCTACTCTATTTGCTCTCTGTTGCAATAGGACAATTCAGTCATCAATGGCCGATAGGCCCTCTACCAGCCACCAATGCAAAATCCAGCAATGTACTTTTGAAGAAAAACAAAACAGGTTTTGAGGTGGAAAGCAGTGCAAGTGTTTAACTGTGCAACAAAGGCATTTGGTAGCAGAAATAGTGATTTTTTCGGGTGAAAAGTCCGTGCATGCATGAGCATTCCTCGTTTCCCGAGGCAAAGTAATTAGAATAGCTAGCTTACTACTCTTTTCATGTTGTATTCATTAATTAGTTCAATTAGTTAGCTAATTTTGTCTTGTAATAATTAGTTAGCTAAAATAGTTAATTAATTCGGTTTGTAATAATTAGTTATGTAGTTTAGCTAAATTATTCATTTGGGTTTGTAATAATTACTTAATTATTTTAGCTTTAATTGGTTAGCTAGTTAGTTTATTCAAATTCTCCTTCGTGAGAGCACAAATCTTGTAATAATGTGTATGCCTTCCAACCCCATGTCTTTCTCCCTTTTATTTACTAGCTTATGATGGTTAGTTTAAGGCATCATGTTTTATTTAGCATCACTCATGCCTTGCATCCACTTGTCTTGCATGTACCAAGGCTCGGCGCATCATTCTAATTTGCATTGTTAGTTTAATACTTCTTTGAATTCGTGTTTAGACCGCAAGCTATCAAATTAATTCAGATGCCATATTAGTAGCCGAGCCTAGTAATTGCATATCACTTGTGTTGTATTAGTCATGTTGCATATTTAGGATCATGCATTTTTCTAACTCTTTCATCTTTTTGGCTTGGAGTACTAGGTGAGTCTTTACTCGCTTTAGCATATCGCATCGTGTGATTGTTGCCATGTTTAGCATGCTTGCCATGAGGCTAAGTGCTTAAATGATAAACTGCTTGAATGCCTGTGGATGAAGGCTAGTTTCTTGAATTGGAATAATTTGAGTAATGTTTATATGCGATCACTTTTTTCAAGTGGTACATATTCGAAACAATTTTCAAAACAAACATGAATCAAAGCGTTCCAATTCTTGCAAATTAGTCTATACTTGTGTGTGCATCACATAGTAATGCTAGCCTAATAACTGGAACAATAGCATATAATGTAAATAAGATTCACATCATGGTTAGTAGAGGCCGATCTTTGATCGGGTGAGCGGGGGTGCTCAATTCATGACCTTCCTCTCTCGTAACTAAGTTCCCGAGCCGGTGATAACAGACACGTGGCCTTTGCCACAAGTCATGGGTTTCCTAAATTTTCCAAAAATATTTAGGTGGTGACTCTATATCTGGCAAAGCAATACATTTTTGGCAATTTGATTCAAAATTGATTTTTCAAAAGATTTGCCAGATTTAGACTCTTTGGTGTTTATCTATTTCACATTGCAGTTGTGGAATCAAATTCAGAACCGTGGGAGTCCGATACTGTAGGGCTTATTCGTCTTCCGAAAGGGAGCACGAAAAGTTGAGCTACACTAATATATTACATTAAACTATAATTGGAGGGAGTCCATTTTTTGGGTTTATTTTGAGGGGCCCTAGGCCATGGCCTGGTGGGCCTATGCCCAGGGCCAGCCCTAACAACGTACAATCTAATCATAAAAAATATAGAGATTGTCAAAACCCAATCTAATAAAATCACTGTGCTATCAAAACAGAGTGTAAAAAAATACAATCACATTTTTGCTCATAATAATAATAATAATAATAATAATAATAATAATAATAATAACAATGAAGTCAATTGGTAATTAAAAACAACACAATTATTTTTTTTTTCAAAAAACATAATGAGTTAAAAATCTAATCACAAATTAAGTTAACTGATAGTTAAAAAGCACAATCAAATTTTTTTTTTTCCCCAAAAAACATAATGAGTTAAAAAAGTCAATTACAATTATATTTTTTTCAAGACAAAATACAATCCAATCATCATTAATAGTGGGTATTTTACGTGAACCTAATGAATATGATCTTCTTTTTTTTTTTTCAAAAAATACAGATATTATCACAACCCAAACAATTTTTGTTCACATCATGTGAATGAAATAGAGTATAAAAAACACAACTTACTTAAAAAATAAAATCACCGTGTGATTAAAACGAAGTGTAAAAAAACACAATCACATTTTTGCTCATAATAAAAAATAATAATTAAAAAAAAAGCAATGAAGTTAATTGGTAGTTAAAAAACACAAATTTTTTTTTTTTTCAAAAAACACAGTGAGTTAAAATCCAATTACAAATTAAGTCAATTGATAGTTAAAAAATACAATCATTAATTAAGTCAACTGATATTTAAAAAACACAATCAGTTGTTTTTCAAAAAATACAGTGCGTTAAAAAACACAATCATTTTTTTTTTTCCAAAAAGCATAGTGAGTTAAAAACCCAATCACAAATTAAGTCAATTGATATTTAAAAACCACAATTTTTTTTTCAAAAAATACAGTGAGTTAAAAAATTGATTTATAAATTCTTTTTTTTGCTAGATAAAATACAATCTAATCATCATTAATAGTGGGTACTTTATGTAAACATAATGATTACAATCCATTAAGTGATCAAAAAACCCACAAATATTGTCACAATCTAAAAAAAAAAAAATTTTCTCATCATGTGATCAAAATGAAGTGTAAAAAACACAGTTAGTTGATAGTTAAAAAACACAATCACTAATACAGTGAATTAAAAAATGAATCAAAAATTAATTATAATTTTTTTTAATTGATATTTAAAAAATGGAATCATTTTTTTTTTCAAAAAACACAGTGAGTTAAACAACCCAATCAGTTTAAAAATATAATCACCATATTAAAAAATAAATGAAAAAAATTATTTACAGACTTTGAAGATTGTGTTAGAATGAAAATTGTAACTGTGAAGGTGTCAACCTTCCATCCTATAAAAAAATATATATTTATATTTTAATAAATCTAAAATAAATATTTAATAAATTATGAAGTAAAAAATAAAAACACGCAAATATTTTTTGGTACCCATTTATTTTTTAACAAAGAAATAAAAACACACAAATAATTCCATTCATAATTTGGATGATATGGTAGTTAATATTTATATTATGAAAGAGAAGGTTAAATAATCTGTGTGAGTAATTTTCCGATCACACTGCCAACTCAGTGATCAGCTAGAGAGAACTGGCAGAATAGATGACACCTGGCTAACCTGCAATAGAAAGAGAAGATTCCGGCGGTGGTTCTTCCACCTGGGAGCACTCCGACGATCAAGTCAGTATATCTCTCAAAGATAATCAAGTGCTAAATTCACTGTTCAAAGCGTAAATTGCGTACCTTAGACCCACGGGGGTGCCTCTCTTTTATAGTTTACTCAATCCTAGTCCCACTAGAAGCCTGACTTCTATGGACTCCCATTCAATGCTTACTTTGGACTCTACAAGAGATAAGGATAGACTCCCTAAGAATACTATCCTTATCCATCTTGAAGTCTTTCTTTATTCTAGGACTTTTGTCCCTTATCTGCTCATCTCGGATTCCGATATCTTCGGAGGTAACCTCGGCCTTGCCGAGATAACCTCGGCATCAAGAACAGGACACGTGGCACCTCAACTGACACGTCGGCATCACCTTGCCACGTGTTGGTAATCAGAAAATATATCCCCACAACTGACCCCTAGGTTCTATTATCTCGGCATTCTGAGGTGATAGAACCTACATCGGTACTTCCTGCTAGTACATCGGCTTAAAATTTCTTCTGCCGAGATAATTTATTTCAGGCCGACATGCCTCCATTAAAACTAAGGACTCCAAGAGTTCTCTCTAACATATGAACTGTCACGCATCACTTATTTAACTATTTCATCCACGTGTTCCATCCTTACGGGATCGTGCACATGTGGCGCTACCGTAAAGCCGTCTTTGCGTCATGTGCGTCGGCGATATCCGATCTTCTAGGTTTTCATTAATGATTTCTTTTGCCGCCGTTTTGAATTTTATCAAAACTTTTCCCTCTTTTTCGTCTGTTCACTTTACACTATCAAGTTCTTTCTCTCTCTTGCCTTTCCTCCTGAATCCGCCATTGTTCCAGCTTCGAGCTCTGCAACTGCCTGCATCCCTTCATTCTAGTGAAGCTCTCGCCGCTCTATTACTTCTGTAACCGTCGCCTGACTTCTGCGATCCTCTCATCGGCTTCACGTTTTCTGGTAAGCCATTGTTCCTCTTGTTTTTCAATTTCTTGATGCTCTCCATCATTTCGTTGCCATTACTGCTCTGTTCAACATTTGATTTTGTGAATCATATATCTGAATGCATTTATTCAATAGCTTTTTCTTGCCCATGTTTTGAATGTGTATTGTTCACCTCTTTCTTGCATTTTTCCCACTGTTCTTGACCTTGTACTCCTTGTACTTTCAATGCTCTTGATAGCCCACATTTGTTCTTGATTCTGAAACTCATTCTTTTTTCTTTTTTTTCTTTTTTTTGTCTTTTCCAGATT
This sequence comes from Camellia lanceoleosa, assembly GCA_025200525.1. NCBI lineage: Eukaryota > Viridiplantae > Streptophyta > Magnoliopsida > Ericales > Theaceae > Camellia > Camellia lanceoleosa. The sequence goes on from CM045769.1 coordinate 113,278,267, forward strand.
TGTGCTTTCAATCTTTGTTTCCATAGACTTAGGTTTGGGATTTGTCTGTAGAACCCAAAATTTAGGAAAAAACTGAAACCTGCACTTACCTAAGTGTTTGCTGAGGTCCCAATAACCTTTCCAAAACATCTTCTGAAACCCAACCTCTTTGATTAAGCCGATATCATGGGTATGTGGAAACATAGGGTGAGCACCCCATCCAAACTAGAATACTTTAGACAGGAGTTCGAAATCCCAGCTGACGTCCATCTAAGGTTGGCTGCGGATGATGACTCCATCATGCCTACTGACAATTCCATGCCCTTTCCTGTAGTTGCCTTTATTGAGTGTGGACTTCGGCTTCCACTCAACATCCTTTTTCGCGAGATTCTCCATTATTATAAGTTGAACCCCATGCAACTTGCCATTAATTCTTATCAAGTGATCAATGGTATCATAGACTTAGCTAAACAGGAAAACGCTAGGATCACCTTAGCCGATATCCAATACTGCTATACCATGTGCAGCCTTAACTTGAAAGAAAAATGCTACATTTATTACCTTAAGCCGAGGTCCACAGAGTTCAAAATTGTAGTTGATCTCCTAGACTCCAACAAGGGGTCTGGAGACGATTACTTCATTACCTCAGGAAATTGAGAGTTTGCTCCAAACGAGGACCTCCATCTCTACCCTCTTCCTCGATCAATTTTAGAGGGCAAGGGTAAGAGCCTAGTGTTAATACTTGGTTGTTTCTTTTCAAGTCCTTAATACTTTACCTGTTTCTAATGTCTGTTTTCCCTTGCAGTTCTCCCTCAGCCACCAAAGAACTTTCGCCAATCCTTCATTCCCAGCAAGGATTTGAAGAAACTCTTAGACCTGCCAGTCCATAAATGGAAGGCGCCCCTGCTTCTCAATTTTATCCCAACGTACAAATCAGCTCTCCCCGACGTCCCTAAGAAAAAGAAGAAGAAAAGCCTTCTCCACCTTCTGCCACAACTCCACAGACTGTGTCCACATCTCGAGCAGATCAAGGATCAACATTTGATCCAGCTAATTAGCCATCAACCTCGGCTCCATACTTGATTCCAATATCCCAACGCCGCCGTCAACGCCGAACAACTTCTTCTGCCGAGATGGGTCGCCCAAAACCAATTGCAAAAGACCTCTTGGCCAGCATACCTTCTGATGTTGATGCACAACCAACACGAGCCTAGCTTCCACCCAAACAAAAACGAATCAAAAAGGCCCAGCCCAAGGCAAAGGTAACTCAGGTTGATTCTGAGGATACCTTACCAATTTCCAAACTGGCTCCAAGTGAGAAGACTGCCTCTGTCCCTGCGAAGAGGTCCGCTGAAACCCTTTCCTCCGAATCCACCAAGTCAAAAAGGCCGAGGTCATCGTCTGGAACGACCTCGGGGTCTAAAAAACCTGACGCCCCCTGGGCCCCCGAAATCACTTTGGAAGATAAGCCTGTTATGGCTAGTGATAGTGCCGACGACATCAATGTCGGCGTTGCACTTAGTACTGCACTGATTCTTCCAGGCGATCTGGAGCGAAACGCCGAGTTCAGTGAGTACGAGAATTATGCCCTGATGCTCCAACGTTCTGTTCAGGTAAGTGTTTTTGCTTAGTACTTTTTCTTTCTTTCTCTTCATTTCATACTTAGAATATTTTTTCATACTTCTGTTTCCTTTCAAGCCATTCAGCATGCCCATTCTTTCTCAATGAAATCTTTTGAGAATCGTAAGAAGCTTGCCGAGAAGATGAGGGAGGTCTCCATACTTTAGAAAACCAATAAGAGCCTGCAGTCAAAGATGAAGATGCTGGAGGACCAGGCCGAGGTCGCCATCAAAGAGAAGGACAATGCCGAGAAAAAAGTCGGTGCCACTGAGGCAATAAACAAAGTTCTTCACGCCTAGCTAAAAGAGGCCGAGGACAAAGTGGCCCAAGCCCAGAAGGAGCTTCAAGATGCCTTGGCCACTAAAGAGGCCGAAATTAAAGATGTCAACGAAAAGGCGTATGCTCAGGGCATGGCCGATGTCATGGAGCCCTATGAGCAACAAGTGAAGCAGGCATGCAACAGGGGTTTCTCCCTTGGTTGGATGTCCTTTCTAAAAAAGCTCAATGTCCCCGAGGACTCGCCTCTTCAAAGTGCCGACACCATTCCTCTTCCATTCCCTCTGTCGCTACCTCCAGCTCAATCTGATGATGATTCTGATTCTGAGGATCAAGATGAGGATGAGGCTTTGGTGAGGAAATCCAAGGAGGCTACTAGGGCCAAGTTCCCTCCTCAAAACGAGCAAGTCCTTGACTTGACTCAAGATGAGGAGGTTAAGGAGGTTCCCAAGGAAGCTGCCCTTGAGCAGGTATCATCCGACGTTCCTCTAGCCGACAAAAGTATTGATGAAACCCTTGCCCAAATCGATGCCGAGCTTGCTGCGGAAAAGGCGGCCGAGGTGGCTTCTCAACAATCTTCCGAGGTCCAGACTCATCTTGTTGCTGATGCTGAGGAATCTTAGTTTTGATGTTTTTCTTCTCTTGTCTTTTGTACTCTTGTACTTTTTGTTTTTCAGACAATGTAGGCTCTGCATATGGCCGATGTGCCTCTTTTGTATACAAATGCATCTGCTTTCCCTGAATGCTTGAGTCTTTATCCTCTCTTTACTGCTTTTGCAGGATTCTTTACTTAGAATATTCTGCATGTCTTTAATATATTCTTCCTTCTTTGGGCAACCTTCTCGGGGTGACTTACCTCGGTTAACAATGATCTCGGTTTAACTTTAACTTGTAAATTGCTACAAATTTCAACAAGTGTTAAACATAACATTGGTTTAACTTCAACTTGTAAATTGCTACAAATTTCAACAAGTGTTAAACAATGATCTTGGTTTAACTTTAACTTGTAAATTGCTACAAATTTCAACAAGTGTTAAACATAACATCGGTTTAACTTCAACTTGTAAATTGCTACAAATTTCAACAAGTGTTAAACATAATATCGGTTTAACTTCAACTTGTAAATTGCTACAAATTTCAACAAGTGTTAAACATAACATCGGTTTAACTTCAACTTGTAAATTGCTACAAATTTCAACAAGTGTTAAACAATAATCTCGGTTTAACTTCAACTTGTAAATTGCTACAAATTTTAACAAGTGTTAAACATAACATCGGTTTAACTTCAACTTGTAAATTGCTACAAATTTCAACAAGTGTTAAACAACTCTGTCTTCTCTCTGCCCCCTAATGTGAACCTGAGTTCCACTGGGGTTCTCATTATTCATGTCTTCTAGAAACCACATTATGCATTTTTATCAGTCATAAGTGTTGAATAATTTTGCTAAGATTTTATTAATGTTGTTGGTAAAAAACAAGTAACATCTAATGATAGAAAATTTTCAAATTACAAGTGTTTCAGGGTCTTGGCAAGGCTTTGCCCTCATTATCTTCAAGCCGATATGCCCCATTTTCCAATACTGAAGTGGTTCTGTAGGGTCATTCCCAGTTTGGGCCAAGCTTGCCCTCCCTGGGATCCTTCTTGTTGCCGACGACTTTTCTCAGGACTAGGTCACCGACTTGAAATTCCCTAGGATTAACCTTCTTGTTATAAGCTCTGGCAAGCTGTTGTTGGTATACTGCAAGCTGTATTGCAGCCTTCTCTCTTCTTTCTTCTAGAAGATCCAAATCTCGGGCTAAGAGTACATCATTAGTCCCATTCTCAACTCCCTGAGTTCTGATCCCTGGGATGCCGACCTTCAACGGAATGACTGCTTCTGTGCCATAAGCCATGGCGAAGGGGGATTCCCCTGTTGATCTTCTCGGCGTAGTCCGATATGCCTAGAGTACATTGGAAAATTCGTCTACCCACTTCCCTTTTGCTGCCTGCAGCCTCTTCTTTATCCCATCCAGAATTACTTTGTTGGATGTTTCTGCTTGTCCATTGCTTTGTGGAAAGCTTGGGGTTGAAAAGTAGTTCTTGATCTTGAACTTTGCACAGAAGTTCTTGATCAGCTTACTGTCAAATTGAGTTCCATTGTCTGCAACAATTGCTCTTGGAATCCCAAATCTGGTGATGATGTTTCTCCATAAGACGTTCTTGACATCCACATCTCGGATCTTGGCAAGAGGTTCTGCTTCTATCCACTTTGTGAAGTAATCTGTTGCTACCAGTAGGTACTTCCTTTGCCCAGTTGCTTGGGGCAATTACCCAACGAGATCCATGCCCCATTGGGCAAATGGCCAAGGGCTGGATACAGGGTTTAGGTCAACAGCTGGCTGGTGTATCAAAGGTGCAAACCTTTGGCATTGTTCACACTTCTTCGCATAGGCTTCTGCATCTTTTTGCATGTAGGGCCACCAATACCCCTGGGTAATGGCCTTGTGAGCTAGTAATCTACCCCCAGCGTGGCTTCCACAAATTCCTTCATGAATTTCATATAAAAAATCTTCAACCTGCAGAGGGTGTATGCACCTTAAAAGGGGTCCAGTGAAGGACCTTCTATAGACATGTCCTTCTGCTGTCAGACTGAATCTTGCCGACTTCAATCTGATCATGTGTGCCTCCTCTCGGTCATCTGGCAGCTTTCCTTCTTTTAGGAATGCAACAATTGCATCCATCCAGCTTGGTCCCATGTCTACGCACATTGCTTCAGGCTCTGTGGTTACTGGTTCAATGCTCGGGCCCGACAAGTATTCAATCATTACTGTCCTTGCTTTTCCTGGTTGTATTGCACTTGCTAGGTTAGCCAATGCATCGGCATGGTTGTTATCATCTCGGCTGACTTGAAGTAGTCTGTAGTTCTGGAATAAGCCTACCAGCCTAATGACCTCCTTTCCGTAGGCTGACATTCTTTCATCTGGGTTTGCAAACTCGCCCGTTGTCTGGTTAACTATTAACTGTGCGTTACAAAAAACTATTACCTCATCTGCTTATACTGCTGCTGCCAGCTTCAGTCCTGCAATCAATGCTTCATATTCTGCCTCATTGTTTGAGGCCTTGAACCCCAATCGAATGGATTGTTCTAATATCTCTTCATCTGGAGATATCAGTACTCTCCTGCCCTCGCTCCTTGTCGGTTTGAACTCCCATCAACGAACAGTTGAAAGGAGTCGCCGATGTAAATGCTGCAGGGTCTAAGTTTTTCTTCTTTCCTTTGTTCTTTTGTCTTTGGCTAGGCTTCTTCTTGCTTGTTCAGACATCGTTTATCCTAGCTTAGCGGTGCCCGATGTTGGATGGATTCTGGCGTGAACTCGGCCACGAAGTCAGCCAAAACCTGGCCTTTGATTTCAGTTCTGGGCCTGTACTCTAAATCATACTGGCCTAGGGCGACTGCTCATCTGGCTATTCTTCCTATTAAGTCTCCCTATTGCAATAGGGACTTCAATGGATGTTCTGTCAGTACCACAATTTTATGGGCCTGGAAGTAATGGTTCAACTTTTTTGAAGCCATTACTAAGGCCAGTGCCAATTTTTCTAAGGGTAGATACCTTGTTTCTGCGTCGGCTAGGGTTTTGCTTACATAGTAAACAACCTTTTGCTCCCCTTTTTCTTCTCGGATTAGTACTGCACTTATCGCATGTTCTGAAACTGCTAAGTACAGGAACAGCTCCTCCCCAGGTTCTGGATTCGAAAGAACTGGAGCTGTGGTCAGGTATTTCTTCAGATCGGCTAATGCTTCTTCGCACTCCTCCGTCCAAAGAAAGTCTGTGGCTTTCTTCACTAATTTGAAGAAAGGTTTGCACTTGTCTGAGCTTCTGCTTATAAACCTGTTCAGGGCTGCGGCCCTTCCAGTTAGCATCTGCACCTGTTTTGCCGACGTCGGGCTCTTCAGCTCTAGGATGGCCTTGATCTGATCTGGGCTGGCCTCAATGCCCCTCCTGGTCCCCAGGTATCCTAAAAACTTACCAAATCCAACTCCAAATGCACACTTCGATACATTGAGTCGGAGCCGATATGTTTTAAGGATTTCAAAGACTGCTTTTAGATCGGCAAGATGACCCTCAGTCTCCTTGGCCTTAACGACCATGTCGTCAATGTAGACTTCTACTGTTCGGCCAATCAAGTGCTTGAACATCTTGGTCACCACTCTTTGGTAAGTGGCTCCTGCGTTTTTCAATCCAAAAGGCATCACTCTGTAGCAGTATAGCCCTTTGGGAGTGATAAATACAGTCTTCTCTTCATCTGCTGGGTCCATAGCTATCTGGTGATACCCCCTATAAGCATCCAGGAAGCTCATCCTTCCATGTCCCAAAGTGGCATCCACTAGCTGGTCAATCTTGGGTAGAGGGAAGCTGTCTTTGGGACAGGCCTTGTTTAAACTGGTAAAGTCTACACAGACCCTCCATTTACCGTTCTTCTTCTTTACTATCACTGTATTGGACAGCCATGTCGGGTAGTGAACTTCTCTAATGGCCCTAGCCTCCAGAAGTCTGTCTACTTCTTCTTCTACCGCTTCGACTTGCGTCAATGTCGGTCTTCTGGCTCATTGAATTACAGGTTTGGCCGACTTGTCAACATTCAGTTTGTGGCCAGTGACCTCGGGGTCAATGCCAGACATTTCGTAAGGTATCCAAGCAAACACCTCAATATTTGCTCTCAAAAAAGCCTCAAACTCTCTTTCTTCTTCTTCAGTTAAGCCCGAGCTAAGAAGAAAGAAGCGTTCTTCATCCCTATCCTGAACGAGAATTTTCTTCAGTGCCTTTTCGCTCTTCTCAGCTGGCTCCTTGCCGATGTCTTCTAGGACTTTCATGTCCTCATCTTCAATTTCTTCCTTTTTTGGCTCTCGTATGCTGCAGGTAGATTCCATTGCTGCCATAGAGCAATTCTTCGCCTGCAGCTGATCGCCCCTGACTTCCTCTATCCCATGCTCTGTTGGGAATCACAATAGTTGATGCAATGTTGAGGGAACTACCTCCATTGCATGCAACTATGGCCTTCCCAAGATGATGTTGTAAGGGGAGGGCGTGTCGATGATGGTGAATTTTGTCTTGATCTTCCTGGTGCCAGCCCGCACCTCCAAGTTTACTGCTCCCAGTAGCCATGTCGGCGTTCCATTGAACCCAACCATTCGTCCATTGGATTGTTCCATGTCGTCCGGATGAAGGCCGAACTCCTTCTAACATCGGACGTACATGATGTCACAAGAGCTGCCTTGGTCAATCAGGATGCGTTTCACTTGGCACTCCCTAACCTAGAGGGATACTACCAAGGCATCATTATGCGGATGCTGGACCATCTCTAGGTCGACTTCAATAAAGGTTATCATTGGTCCCTGGCATTCTTCTGCCCAATGTCTTTTCTCTCGGACTTGATAGACATGTTGTAGGTGTTTTACCTTCTGGGTCTCCCCTCTGATTTCATTCTCGTTGACCTTTGAATGAATCACATTGACTACCCGAGGTCCTCCTGCTTGAGGTTGCTGTACTGGGGGAGGCGGAACTGCTGGTGCTTGAGGCAATCTTGCCTGTTCTTCTCTTGTTCTGGCCTCGTCGACCAGATCTCTCAGATGGCCTTGCCTTACCAAGTCTTCCAAGTGTGCTTTCAGGGCTCTGCAACCCTGAGTTGTGTGCCCCTCTTCATTGTGGTAGGTACAGAGCCTGCTGACGTTCCTATCCATGAATTCCCCTGGTGCCCTTGCTGATGCTCTAAAATAGGGCTGGTTCCAAATTTGTTCCAGGACTTTGTGAATTGGGACTCGGAACACAGTCGTCACTGCCTGTGCAGCCCTCAGGTCTGCTTCTTGCTTGTTCGTTCCATTGTTACCTCGGCCTCGCTTCAACGGGTCGTTTCCTTTCTCTTGCTTTATCTCTCTTGTCCCCGATGTATTTTCCTCGGCTCTGGCATACTTCTCGATTCTCGCCATGAGCTCTTCTATGCTTTTTGGCAAAGTTTTTGCCAAAGACTTCCGTAGTGGACAGTTGTCTTTCAGGCCGTTCTTGAATGACACGACCGCCACTTCTTGATTACACTCTGGTATTCGGTTGAATACCTCATAGTATCTTTTTACATAGGCCCTAAGCCTTCATCCTTACTGATCTTCAGAGCCATCAGTGCGTCCACCCTTAATGGCTGCAACTTGTTTGTCACCAACCTGGCCACAAATATCTCGGTCAGGCCTTCCCATGTCTTCACGCTTTCCTTTGGTAGTTTGTGGAACCAATCTGATGCAATCTCCCCGAAGGATGAGGGGAACACTTTGTAGAGCAATGGCTCGTTCCCACTATACAATGCCATCGAGTTCAAATATAATCCGACGTGGAAGTTGGGGTCTGACTTACCATCGTATATTTGAAACCTCGGCATGTTGAATCTCTTGGGCGCCTCAAATCTGTCCAATTCCACCGAGAATGGTGTCCTCGGCTTATCTGGGGAGTTTACCTCGGCGTATGCATTTTGTTGCTTTCTGTTGAGGTAATCTCTTATGTCCTCTTTTGTCCTCCCAGGAGCTCGGCTATCTCCTGCTTTCAGTCTTTTCGGTGTACTACTTTCAGCTTCGTGGTGAGTCATTTTCGACCCCTCTCCATGAGTTATGTCAACGCACAGCGCCTGCCCCTGAACATGCTAATGTCCCTTGGGGTCTGCTTCCTTTGTGTGATGCGTCCTCTGTGATTTTTCTCTTCTTGGCTCCCTTTGTCCAACCTCCCTGGAAGGTCGGTGAGATGTGCTGAGGGGCTACGGGGATTGTTCTATGCCCTCCCTTCTGGGCATTGGCTACTGGAATCGATGTGTCCTACAGCGGGAATGGCGGCTGCATGACGTTATTTTGCATCATGAAATTGACGACCGACTGCAGGTCTGCCAATTTGTTTGCCATCTCCTTCATCTCTTCGTCCCTCCGCAGGCATCTATCCTTCCATACCTGGAGGTCGTCTTCGTTGTAGTAGCCATTTCGATCTGGTTTCTTTGGTGCGTCGCTAGTCTGGCTGACGTCTCTCACTCCATGATTCTGGTCACGAGTTTCTATGTTGCATTCGTCTTCTATGACATCAAGGTCAATAGGTCTCCCACTCCCAGCAGGGGTGTCGTCCCCAATCTTTTCCTTCTGTCCGTTGCTGGCCATCTATTCTCCTATCTTTCCCACAGACGGCGCCAAATTATGTGAGTAATTTTCTGATCACACTGCCAACGCAGTGATCAGCTGGAGAGAACTGGCAGAATAGATGACACCTGGCCAACCTGCAACAGAAAGAGAAGATTCCGACGGTGGTTCTTCCACCCGGGGGCACTCCGACGATCAAGTTAGTATATCTCTCAAAGATAATCAAGTGCTAAATTCACTGTTCAAAGCGTAAATTGCGTACCTTAGACCCACGGGAGTGCCTCTCTTTTATAGTTTACTCAATCCTAGTCCCACTAGAAGCCTGACTTCTATGGACTCCCATTCAATGCTTACTTTGGACTGTACAAGAGATAAGGATAGACTCCCTAAGAATACTATCCTTATCCATCTTGAAGTCTTTCTTTATTCTAGGACTTTTGTCCCTTATCTGCTCATCTCGGATTCCGATATCTTCGGAGGTAACCTCAGCCTCGCCGAGATAACCTCGGCGTCAAGAACGAGACACGTGGCACCTCGGCTAACACGTCGGCGTCACCTTGCCACATGTTGGTACTCAGAAAATATATCCCCACATAATCTATTACTTGATTGAAGAAGTTTTTAGGGAAAATTATTTATAAGTCCTATTTGGAAAACTTATTTAATGTGAAATCCTATAAATATTATTTGAGTTTGAAATCCCACTTAAATATGAATATGTTCCATAAGGTTCTATGAGTTGTAAATGAATTATATTAGTGTACTATTATACCCTTAATTTGTTTCTATATTGTACCTTATTTTCTCATTCATCATATCACATTTGGGAAGGCTTTTAGAAAAGACATGTCTACAGGCAACGACTGTGCGAGTTTTTTTCGCCTTGATCGCAGGATTCCAGTGCATTTTCAAAATGTTACTTAAATGGATGTGGATATGGTCGATGATATGATGAAGTTTGAGAGTTGTGTGTTGATTCTTTCGACAGATTTCAACTCCAATCGGTTGAGGGAAAGAGGTTTTTTTTTTTGAAGTGTGTTGTTGTTTATTGAAGTGTGGATTGTTCATCTTTAGTAGGGCATTGACAATCTATTACACTCATTGATAGGCACACTTTGGCCAATGTTTTGATTAAATGTGTGTATTTAACATTGTTCGATGTGTGGGGTGGTATGTATGGGTTCAAGAGTTGGATTGGGGGTATTTGGTTTTGCTTGTTAATAGGATATCGAATGTAAACCACGTCGTAGGATGGCAATTGTACATTGGGGCCTGGATGATCATGTTACGATGCATGTTACATTTAGTGTGTAACGTTAATCCACATACACCATGTAGTAGATGACATTCGTGTGTTTGTTCGGTTATATATGTGTTTGAATGTGTATCATGTCTTTATTGTAATCATTATTTACATACATGTCACAGTATGTTGCGTAAAATTATTGGGGATTTGGGTTTGTAATTGAATGTGAATTGAATCTCATCGCTTAATGTTGGAGTTACGTTGGGTTGGAGGTGATGATGGTTCAATATATGAGTTGGGTTGGAATGTTACATGTTACATTTAAGAGGTTACATTATTCATAATTCAACGGTAGAGTATTGGAATGTCACGTTGGGTTTGGGATGAGAAGCATATGGGAATGTCACGGCAGGTTTGGAATGTTCCATGTTACATTTACGTTGGGTTTGGGATAGAAGCATATGAGAGTGTCACGTTGGGTTTGGAAATGTCACATTGAGTTTGGGATGTTACATGTTACATTTATGTTTTGAATTTCAAATTTCCAACTATATAGATATGATCACAATCTATGGTAATATTGGATTTCCCAAATATGGTATTGCCATTAATCAAATTATTTTGAATTTCATAAGCATATGGAAATGTCACGTTGGGTTTGGGAATGTCATGTTGGGTTTAGAATGTTACATGTTATATTTACATTTTGAATTTCAAATTTCTAATCATATAGATATGATCATAATCTGTGGTAACATTAGATTTCCTATATATCGTATTGCCATTAATTAGGTTATTTTGAATTTCAAATTTCTAACCATATAGATATGATCACAATTTATAGTAATAGTGGATTTCCCATATATGGTATTATCATTAATCAAGTTATTAATTAATTAAGATTGGGGGTAGATGTGTCCGCAAGAAAACCATAGGACTTATTGGGTTATAAATTTTTTCATAGGACCATATCTTGTATAAGTCTTCCAAATAGGATTTATAAATAATTTACCCAAGTTTTTAAAAAAGTCAAAGATTGTCATAATCCACACAAAAACTCAATTACAAATTAAGTCAATTGATAGTTAAAAATACAATCAATTTTTTGTTCAAAAAACACATTGAGTTAAAGGCCACATTACAATTTTTTGTTTTTTTGCAAGACAACATATAATCTAATCATCAAAAAATATAGAGATTGTCACAACCCAAATTTTTTTTTCTCATCATGCAATCGAAATAGAGTGTAAAAAAGCACAATTATTTAAAAATAAAATCATCGTGTGATCAAAACGGAGTGTAAAAAAACACAATCACTTTTTTGCTCATAAATAAATTTTAAAAAAAAACAAAAACAAAAAGAGCAATAAAGTCAATTGGTAATTAAAAAACACAATTCGTTTTTTTCAAAAAACATACTGAGTTAAAAATCCAATCACAAATTAAGTTAATTGATAGTTAAAAAGCACAATCATTTTTTTTTCCAAAAAATACAGTGAGTTAAAAACCCAATCAATAATGAAGTTAATTGATATTTAAAAAATACAATAATTTTTTTTCCAAAAACACAGTAAGTTAAAAAAACCTAATCAATTTCAAAATATAATCACCGTATTGAAAAATAAATGAAAAAAATTACTTACAGATCACAAATACAGTGAGTTAAAAATTATTTTAAAAAACACAATCACTTTAAAAGTATAGATCATTTTAAATGAAAAAATTACTTATAGATCACAAATAAAATGAGTTAAAAATATAGTGAGTTAAAAATTATTTTAAAAACACAATCATTTTTTTTCAAAAAACACAATGAGTTAAAAAAACCTAATTAGTTTAAAAATACAATTACCGTATTGAAAAATAAATGAAAAAAATTAATTATGGACTTTGAAGATTGTATTAGAATGAAAATTATAACTGCGAAGGTGTCAACCTTTTTCTCCAAATTCTGTCCAACTCTCTCTCTCCCAAACTTTCTCTTTATATAAAAAAAGGTTGGGTTAGTAGGATTGATGTGAAGAAGGCTCCAGAAGTGCAGATTTCGAAAAGACTCAAATTAAATGGTGGGCAGGAGGGTTTTTTTTTTTTTTTAAATCAGAAAATTAGGATAAGTCAAGAAGGTTACGTAATATGATAAGTCAAGAAGGCTGATAGTAGGGTTTAGGGTAGTAGAGTTTAGGTTTTTGAAAAGGCTTAAATTAAATAGTGGGCGAGGGATTTTTTTTTTTAAATCAGAAAATTAAAATATTAAGATTAAGATATGGGAGCTTCCGCAAGGCTTGTGGGTTAGAAACATTTTTCCCTTATATAAGCCTCTTTTGGATAGAGGGTTAAGGGTCAGTTTTTGATTTTTAACCTATTTTGGATCACTATATCTTTATTTTATTTTTTTACATATTTTTAAAAAAATCAAAAAAAAAAATAAAAAAGTTAATTTTTAACAAACTTTCCAAAACAACCCATAAATATTATAGATAGATAGATAAATATAAATAAGCCAAAAATAGATAGATATAGATAAGCCAAAACTGTTTCCTCCCAATTGAGACCAACACTTCTCTCTCTAAAACCCAAATGCCTTAATTCCAATAACGACTTTGATTTGATCCCAAAAAAAATGAAAATAAAAATAAAAATAAATTCCAATAACGACAACTTTCTCGCTATCCAAACAGACCCATACCCAATTTTCTGGATCTATCACTCCGAGAAATGGCTCTTACGCACTTCCCACCAGGTAATCTCCCTCATCAATGATGTTGTTGAGGATCTTTATGATAGGATTAGGGAGTAGTATGAGTTGGGGTTATGAGCTGTAATTAGATAATTTTGTTAGTTCTGTTCTATTAGGCAGTTGTGTGAGCAGTTATTTTGTTACGAAAAAAAAAGGATTATAAGAGGGGAGGGTGTTACAGATAAGGGTGTGTTGTGTCTTTTCTTTTCTTCCTTTTCTTTTACTCTCTTGTTGTAAAACCCCATGGAAGAGTTCTTCCTTTCGTTTGATGAGAATTGAATAATAAAAGTTGAGTTTTTCTTTTCTAATTTCTAAGATTAATTGCTAGAAGCTTATTAGTGGTATCAGAGCCACCATTCTTCGAACTTGGAGAAAACCACTTCGGTAATGGCAGACGGTACACGATCTCAGGATATCAGATAAATCGAGGATGTTATTCAACATCTAAAGGAAAGCTAGGATAAACAAGTTGAAACCATGGCTGGAATTAAGGATCTAGTTTCAGCTTTGAACCTGAAGTATGAGCAAATCGCAGAAAATGTGAGTTCTTCTTCTTTGGTTTCTCGAATCATTCCTACACAAGAACCCACCAATAATCCAAATTGGTGGCACACTAGATTTGCCAAATAGGATTTTCCAAAAATTTTCGGTGAAGACCCTGAGGCTTGGGTATACAAATGTGAGAAGTTTTTTGAGTTTAATCCAATCGATGAAACACAAAAAGTGCGATTGGCTTCAATACACATGGAGGATAGGGCTATTCATTGATTTCTATGGTATGAAAAGACCCATGTTCTCAGATCTTGGAGGGAATTTGTTAGGGCCTTGGTTGCTAGATTTAGAGATAGCCTATTTGATGATGCTATGGGACAACTATCGAAATTTAGACAGATATCAACAGTCCAAATCTACCAAGGGAAATTCGAAGGACTGGCTAATAAAACAAATGGATTATCAGAAGAATTCTTTGTTAGTGTTTTGTAAGTGGCTTGAAAGATGAAATCAGAGCAGGAGTATAGATGTTTAGACCAAGAAATGTGTCACAAGCCATGGGTTTAGCAAGGTTACAAGAAAACAAAATCGCGGCCTTAGCCAAGAAGAACAAAAGCTACAATACCAGTTTCCCTACAAGTAGAAAATCAATGGAGCCAGCTCCAAAACCTGTGGAGACAGTAACTATTGTAAAGAAAATGACACAGAAGGAATTGGAGGAGAGATGAATGAAAGGATTATGCTATAGATGTGACGAGAGATATTTCAGAGGCCATGTTTGTAAGAAGAAGCAACTCTTTATGCTTGAAGCTGAGGATGAGGAAGATGTCTTTGAGGATGTGGTCCAGGACATGGACAAAGAAAATGTGCAAGAAGAATTGCAAATCTCCATTCATGCCCTATCAGGTTCTTTCTCTTATAAGACTATGAGAATTAAGGGAAATGTTAAGAAGAATATGGTCACTATATTAATTGATTCCAGTAGTACCAACAATTTTTTGGACCCAGTAATGGTAAAACGAACTGGAGCATCAATCCAATTTACCAATCCTTTAACAGTAGTGGTAGCTGATGGTACCAAGTTATAAAGAAATGCTATGGTGAAAGATTTCCAATAGGTTATGCAGGGTACAACTTTTACAACAGACATGAGATTATTACCTTTGGGGGGTTGTGACATTGTATTGGGAGTCCATTGGTTATCTACTTTAGGACTGGTGTTATGGGATTTCTAGAATTTGAGGATGGAATTCACTGCATTTGGCAAAAAACACATGTTGCGAGGTGGTGCAACAGTGGAGATACAGCAAAATGAAGTTAAGGCAATGGAGAAGTTGGTGCAGAAAAAACCATAGGGAATCATAGCTCACATTTGCAGCCTACATTCCAATTATGCTAAAGTTGACTAAGAGGTCCATTCGGATCTTAATAGAATCTTACATGATTATGTTGATGTGTTTCAGGAACCCAATGACTTACCTCCAATTAGATCACATGATCACAAAATACCTCTCAATGATGGTACTCATTCCCCAAATATTAGGCCTTATAGATACCCTTATATTCAGAAGAATGAGATTGAGAAAATAGTGAAAGAGATGCTGAATTCAGGGGTTATTGTGCATAGTGTGTCTTCTTTTTCTTCACCTCTCCTTTTGGTCAAGAAGAAGGACAACACTTGGTGAATGTGTATTGACTACAGAGCTTTAAATAAGGACACTATCAAGGACAAATACCCTATTCCCATGATTGATGAGTTGCATGGAGCTCAATTCTATTTTACGTTGGATTTAAGATCTAGGTACCATCAAATACGGATGCATGCTCCT
The DNA here is from genome assembly GCA_025200525.1 of Camellia lanceoleosa. Taxonomy (NCBI): domain Eukaryota; kingdom Viridiplantae; phylum Streptophyta; class Magnoliopsida; order Ericales; family Theaceae; genus Camellia; species Camellia lanceoleosa. The sequence continues at coordinate 113,293,588 of CM045769.1, forward strand.
GACATTGAAAAAATAGCTTTTCAAACACATGAAAGCCACTATGAATTTTTGGTCATGCCATTTGGCTTGACCAATGCTTCATCCACATTTCAAAGTCTGATGAATGATGTGTTTAAGCCATTTTTGAGGAAGTTTGTGTTAGTATTTTTTGATGATATCCTCGTATACAGTAATAGTTGGGCTGAACATATGTCTCATGTGACCTTGACCTTGGAAAAATTGAGAATTCATCAACTGTATGCCATGATGTCCAAGTGTGCTTTTGGGAAGTAGCAAGTGGAGTATTTGTGGCATATTATTACTGGTTCTGGTGTGGCTGCAGACCCCATTAAAATAGAAGCTATGTCCACTTGGCCTAGACCTCAATCTTTGAAAGCTCTTCGAGGATTTTTGGGTTTGACTAGCTATTATCGAAGGTTCATAAAAGACTATGGCAAGATCAACCTACCCCTTACTACATTACTAAAAAAGGATGCCTTTAAATGGTCTGAGGATGCTAAACAAGCTTTCTTCCTATTGAAAAGAACTATGACTAGTGCTGTGATAACCCTGTCCCGTATTATGCTAATTAATCTTAATTGTGACTGTGATTATGTGTTTGATATGATTTGGTGTGCCATTTATATGAATATATGTGGTTTTGAATTTCTATATGTTCACCGTAGGAAAATCTGTTTGATTTTCTGCTTTGGAATTTAAATTGAAGGCCCTATCGGCCACAGAAACCGAAATTGACTGCGCCATTATGATTAGCGTAATTTTTAGAGCCTATAATGAAATTTAATTGAAAATTGATTCGGATCAAATTAAATAGATTAAATTAATGGGATAGTGCTCAATTAATTTGATTAAGAGAGCCAATAAATAGGCCCCATTACACTTATCTCCACTTTTGTTTGAACTCAAAATCTGAATTACACACTAGTGAGAGTGAGGGGCCGGCTCTAGAGAGGGAGAAAGAAGGAGAATTGTGTGTTTGGCTCAAGTTTGTGAAATTGGAAGGTTGGACTCAAGATTCAACTAGAATTTGTGAAGATTAAAGCTCCTAGGTGAGTAAATTCATGAGTTTGAGCTTGTAATTTTGTGAATTCAAGGTTGAATAATGATCAAGAACATAAATTGGATTGATTATAATGAAATTGAGTTGGTTTTGGTGAATTGAAAGTCAATAGCTGCATGCATGTGGGAAATTGCTATGAATTTGCATGTTTGAGCATAAAATGTATAATCCATGCTAGATGTTAATTGAAGTTCATATTTTTTATCACCTCTTCACCGTCTAAGTTGAGAATAGAAGTCATGTTCCACATGCAAGTGCAATTCATAGAAGCATGGGTGTTGAATATATGAATTTGTTGTGTTGGAAATAAATTTGATATGATTTGGAGCGTGCATGTGTTTGATTCATGGAATTTGAGCTTCATAATGTTGTAATTTGGTGTTTGTACCATGTTAGTATATGTTTATGAGAAATAAGGGCTGTAAAATGCAAGAAATACCAACTTGAATGCTTGGTTGAAGCTCAAGAACAGTTATGGAAAACCCAGAATTCTTGAAGTCCGCTCGAGCGGGGGAACCGCTGCTCGAGCGTAAAATATGAGCTCCCAGAATATTTTGCAGACATTGATATCTGCTCGAGCGGGGATTTTCACGCTCGAGTGGGGAGCTATGTAGAGTGACTTTCAACTCGAGCGTCCAACTTCACGCTCTAGCGTAAAAGCCAGGCAACCAGTACTTTTGCAGACCTAATGGGTCCGCTCGAGCGGGCAAGTCCACGCTCGAGCGGGGACCCTTGTTTCTAAAATTTTGTAAAAGTGTTATGTATTTCGTTTTTTGTTCTCTTTCGCTTCTAAGCACTCTTAGGCATGCATTGAGCATTATGAACGAATTAAAAGAATAAGAAAGAAGCCTAAGAGGGATGTTTGAATTAAGAACGGATTGAATCGTTTGTGACCCATATGTGTTATGTAATGTGTAGGGTCAAGCTCAAGGGTGAATCCACCGGCAGAACACTGTGAGTAATATCTTAGTAAAGATATTTTGAAGTATGTTATTTGTCCAATTGCTTATTTTCTTACAAGTCTTATAAGTCTATTAATTGGAATTGTGGACGAATGATTGCTATACCATATGGATGGGCCAAAGGCCGTTTGACATGAATGAAAGAATGAATGGGCCAAAAGCCGTTTGACATAAATGAAAGAATGAATGGGCCAGAGGCCATTGGATATGAATGAATGGGCCAAAGGCCGTTTGACATGAATGAAAGAATGAATGGGCCAGAGGCTGTTGGATATGAATGAATGGGCCAGAGGCCGTATGACATAAATGAATGGGCCAGAGGCCGTATGATACGAATGATTAGGCCGAAGGTCGTCGGATAGGAATGATTGGGCCAAAGGCTGTCGGACATGAATGAATTGGGCCTGAGGCCGCTTGATGTGTTTGGAATCACAGTCACTTGACCTATATATTTATATATATATATACCAGATAGATATATGAATTGGGCCCAAGGCCGTTTGATGTATATTGTTCTAAGCACTGTTCGTGTAACTTCCTTATTTGATATTATTCACTGGGTATTCGCTCACGCTCATTCATACGTCTATAGGTGAGCCAATGGAGGTCTAAATCCAGCCTCAATGAAGTTGTGTGAAACAGGCAAGGTTTTGAAGAGTTATCCGAAACGTCTCACGCACGAGACCCATTTTCGCGCTTTTTCCATTTTGTTATATTTTGTCATGTTGGCGAAAACGTTTGTCTATCTTTGTATATAAGTTTTAGTTAGGCTGACTAAGACTTGAATGATCCTGTATGTACAGTTTATGTGTTAACATCCCTTTGATGTGAGTTATTAATGAATACTTATCTGAAATGTTATGATGTGCATATAAGCACAGTTCTAAGGACAAAGTCTTAAATTTGATTCCATTTGGCCCATTTACTCTGATGAGTTATGTCTTATTCGGTTTGAGGTCGTAGGTTGTAGCACTTGAGCCCTTTAAAGCTTTTGGTAAATGTATTTGAACCCTTTATTTTATTTTGGGAATCTTTAGTATTGTTGTACCTCAGTTTTGGAGGTATACAAATTGATTTAAACTTGTTGGGATTGCTCGTTCACGCTCGTTCGCGTTGAAAAGTTGTTTGAAAAATTGAAAATCATGTTCTGGGGTCGACACCGGTCTTAGTGGTGTCGACACCTTCTCTTTTGTTTGCCATAAGGGTCGACATCAAAGCTGGGAAGGGTCGACCCTTGTTCTGAATTTGTTCACTGCATTTTGGTGTCGACGCCAGCCTTAGTGGTGTCGACACCTTCTTTTTTTGGTTGGCCACAAGGGTTGACACCAATCTGTGGAAGGGTCGACCCTTGTTCTGAAATTGCCCACTGCATTATGGTGTCGGCACCAGCCTAGGGAAGGGTCGACACCTGCAGTGCAGTCACACTTAGTGTTCCAGATTTCTTCTTAGGTGTCGACACCTGTGTGGTGAAGGGTCGACACCTGCGACTTTTTCCCAGATTTTTCTCACGATTTAGACCTACTTTTTGGGGATATTTTGACTAAATATTTTGAGTTGACTTTGGGGCTTATATCTATTTTTGACCTAGTACTATATAAAGGCCCTCACTTGACCTTTTCTCTCACTTTTTCTTCCCTTTCCTCTCTCCAAACCGTGAAACACCTTCTCTCTCTCTCAAAAGGCACTTTTTACTCAAAGATCCTTAGATCTACTTGTTTGAAGACCTCTACTCACCTTGCTCCTTTGAGATAAAGTGTAGAGCTTGTCGAGGGCTTCATTTTGATCGTAGCAAAGCATGGTTTCTCTTCCGTCAACTTTTGGGTTTTTCTTCCTTCTTCCCCTTCTAAATTTGAGGTAGGAATATCCTACTCCTCCTTATGAGCTTTGTCTTTAAATTTTAGCATTTTGATATGTTGGGGGTTGTTGAGTAATTTTGAGAAAGTTTGCGCCTTTATGTAATCTTACAAAAGAAGGGGGTTTTACTTATATAAACCTATATGCATGTTTAACCTGGAGAAATGAGGTAAATGTTGGGTTATTGATAGAAATGGAACCTTAGGGTTGTTTTGTTAATTATGGGAAATGCCCTAATTACATTTATAAATTAATTTGTAAAAATTAATTTTGAGAAATGAGAAATTGAATTGAGAATGTTGAAATTGGGAATATATGGGATTAAAGGGTCTAGTTGGATCATTTATCACTCACCTAGTTGAAATGTTGATATTTTATCCATTTGGTGCATTTAGTTTCTGTTTAGAAATACTTGCTTTGGGCTATCGGTGGAGGATAGTCTTGATTGTTGTAGACAATGCATGATGATTAGGCAAACTAAAACTAATCGATTGAGTATGCTATCAAATATAGTGGTTGGAATAATACATTAACTCTTTGTATTGATTGATTATGTATATGATCTGCGTTTATATACATTGTGTGTGTGGGAGGAGATAGGGGATGTACTCCACGGTTTGGGGGAAGATAGGGAATGGACCTCTAAACCGAATTTTGTTTGACATTGATACAGCACTAAAATGTGTATCAAGTGTGGATTATGGAAGTGTTTGAATTGATTTGATATAGCACTAAAATGTATATCGTTATCAATTGTGAAGTATAGAAGTATTTCTATGTTATATTGATACAGCATCAAAATGTGTATCCTTCGTGAAGTATGGAAGTGGTTTATGTATTATTGATACAGCACCAAAATGTGTATCCATCATAAATTTCAAAAGTGTTTTAAAGATGAGTCATAATCTCATTAAGTTATTTGGCTAGGTTTTGAGCCCTGTTTTCAAACTCAAAGTTGAAAGAGAAGTGGGAAATAAAACGTAACATGGACTTGAATGTCATGAAACTGTAATGTGTTATAAGTGGGAATATAAGTGTGGACCATCTATCGAATGCTGTTATTTTAGTCATTGTTTATAGTTGGTTTAGTGTATTTCTTCTGGGTTGTGGCTCACTCTATATGGGACATCATTTTCAGGTACAGGTAGCATGTCACCTCCAAGGACATAGCTTAGGAGGCTAGAGGCTGACAGACTTTTTGAGTGTTTTGCTTTCCTTTGTTGTATTACATGTAAATTCAAGCCAATGGCTTAATATGTATATGAGTTAGTACTCATTTCTTGTAATCAAGTGTTGCCTTGGAAAGTTGTAAGCCCATAGGGCATTTACTTTTGTTGTCAACATGTAATACTTTTGTGAGAAGTACTCTGATAAAGAGAAAGATGTTTATTTCTCTTATATTGTTGCATGTCAAGAATGATGGGTTTTATGTATTTTCTTGAGGGCGTTACAACTTGGTATCAAAGCGTACCGGGTTCGAATACTTTAGGTACGTGGCAAGTGATTAGTATAACAATGGGTTTGTCTCACTTGTTAGAGACCTATATGTGACATTATGTATTTATTTCATAACATGTTTATGTGACTATGTGGGTATGGGATTTAGTTTCTAGGATGTTGATTGGATCCTTGGGTTTCTCTACGTCTTGTTGGAAAAGCACTTGATCAATGTTGTTTCTAACCAGAACTCTAGTAACGCCTCGAGACTATCATTATCCGGAAATGAAATTCGTAAGTGCTTATGTGTTTATATGCTTACGAGGAGTGAATTACAGTTGTCCATGTATTAGGATGAGAGTGTTTAGTTTTGGCACATTTATGAATATGCTAATGTTCTTCGTTACCTTTATTAGGATGTCAGGACGAGAAATAGGTGGTAGACGTGCCAGGTGTGGTAGGCAGGAGATGCCTTTACCGGATGATATTCCAGCACAGCAGGAGGGGGTTGGCCAGGCCAATGTGGCCCAGCCAACAGGTCAGGAGGCTATGGGCGCCTTAGCCTGAGGGATAGCTAATGCTTTAAGGGAGTCTATGGGTATTCTCAGAGTTGAGACTCTAGTTCAGGCTCTAGTGCAGGCCCCGGTTGTTGAGGCAGGGCCTTCCTTCTTGAAGAGGGAGTTCTTTCGGTCTAACCCGGACGAGTTTGTTGGGGATCCAAAGGAGCCACTTAAGGTTGACGAGTGGTTGGAGCAGATGAGTAAGACGTTCGAGATGCTTGGCATCGAGGACGGGGCGTTGAAAGTGACCTTGGTATCCTTCCAACTTAAAGAGGGTGTGGGTCAGTGGTGGAAATATATAAGGGGCCGTATTGCTAGCACGTGGGAGACTTTTGTGGAGGCTTTTCAGGAGAAGTACTTATCTCTAACAGACAGGGAAAAGCTGAGGGACCAATTCTGCTAGCTTTTGTAGTTGAGTTCTTCAGGGGCCGAGTATAAGGCCGCTTTTACTAGCTTGTCCAGGTTCGCACCTGAACCTGTGGCGTCCGAGGAACGCCGCTGTATCGAGTTTGAGAAGAGGTTGAGGCGCGACCTCAAGATGAGAGTTGGCGGTTCTATAATCCGAGACTATGGGCGCTTGGTTGATGCTGCAGCCCATATGGAGATCATGATGCAGGAGGAGGAGGGATAGAGAGGCTCCAAGAGGAGCCAGGATGATCAGGGTGATGGCAGGAGACAGAGGGGTGTTAACCCTCAGCAGTCTCAGGGTGGTCTTGCTAGATCGACCTTTCCAGTGCCGAGTGCAGGCTCAGGGAGAGGCAATCAGGGAGATTTCACCTGTTACAAGTGTGGTTAGCTGGGCCACAAGGTTTCGGTTTGCCCACAGAGGAGAAGAGGTCAGAGAGCTGCTTCATTTTCAGCTAGACCGCAGAGCCAGAGTCAGGGCAGGGGTTAGCCCTTGTCTTGTTATCAGTGTGGTTAGCCTGGGCACCTGAAGAGGTTTTTCCCACAGTTGAGTGCCACTTCGGGCGCGTCTGGTTCTAGGCAGACGCAGGGTTTTTAGCCAGCTCAGTCTGTGCAGGCCTCGAGGGCCAATCCAGAAGCTTCGTCGTCCCAGTCTGTGCAGCAGTCGTATGCTCTGAGGGTTGAGCAGGTGGATTAGGGGCCTACTGGGCGCGTTTATGTTGTTACCACGCAGGATCTTGTACCTGCTCCATCAGTTGTGAGAGGTACCTTCTTGTTTCGCAACTCGGTTGCTAATGTATTGATTGATACGAGTGCATCTCATTCTTTTGTATCTGCTGCAGTTGTATCTGTTTTGGGATTGGAGTTGGCACAGTTAGCATCTCCTATTTGTGTAGTGTCACCTATTGGGGGTGAGTTGATTTTGAAACAAGGATATAGGGGTTGTGATATAGAGGTCGCCGATCGCCGACTTCCGTTTCCTTTTGTAGTGATGCCCATGTCAGGATTTGATGTTATTTTGGGTATGGGGACTGGCTATCGTCATACTGGGCTGTTATTGATTACTACTGCCAGAGGGTCACAGTTTGTACCTTGAGTAGGGATTGTTTCCATTTCTGGGGGATCGGGTTGGTAATGTGTTGCCACCGGTGTACGATCCGCGAGAGCGGAGTGAGCTTAGTGGTCTACTTGCTAGCTTTTTGAGTAATGAGTGTGGTGAGACCCAAACTGTGTTGTCGAGAGTGGTTTGTGAGTACTCGGACGTCTTTCCCGAGAATCTTGTTAGTTTGCCACCTCATCAAGAGATTGAGTTCTCTATTGACCTAGTGCCCGGCACGACGCCGATTTCTATGGCACCTTACCGTTTTGGCCCAGCCGAGTTGGTTGAGTTGAAGATTCAGCTCCAGGAATTACTAGATGAGGTCTTTAGTTACCCTAGTGTTTCGCCGTAAGGAGCACCGGCCCTCTTTGCTAAACAGAAAGATGATGCCTTGAGGCTTTGTATCGATTACCGGAAGTTGAATCGAGCTGCAGTCAAGAATAAGTACCCTATGCCCCGTATAGATGATCTATTTGACCAGTTGACAGGGTCCCATTGTTTCTCTAAGATAGACTTGAGATCGTGTTACCATCAGTTGAGGGTCAAGGAGGAGGATATTCCGAAGACGGCATTCCGTACGCGGTATGGCCATTATGAGTTTCTGGTGATGCCATTTGGGCTCACCAATGCACCGGCAGTTTTTATGGATTTGATGAACCAGATATTCCGGGAATTCTTAGATCGCTTTGTGGTCGTTTTTGTCGACGACATTCTCATCTATTCACCTTCAAAGGAGTAGCACGAGAAACACTTGAGAGTGGTGCTCGAGTAACTTAGAACCCATAGGTTGTATGCTAAGTTTGGGAAGTGTGAGTTCTGGCTAGGAGAAGTCAAGTTCTTAGGCCATGTGGTTTCTGGAGAAGGGGTATCTGTTGATACATCCGAGATTGAGGCAGTGCAAGATCGGGCACAGCCTAAGAGTGTGTTTGAGATCCGTAATTTTCTGGGATTAGCTCGGTATTACCGCTGGTTTGTGAAGGATTTCTCCAGGTTAGCTTCGCCGTTGACTAGACTGACTCGGAAGGGAGTCAAATTTGTATGGAGTGAGACTTGTGAAAAGGCATTCCAAAAGCTGAAAGTTAAATTGACCACCGCTCCAGTCTTGATTATTCCGGAGAGTGGGTTGGGTTATGCAGTCTATTGTGATGCCTCACGAGAGGGTTTGGGTTGTGTGCTGATGCGAGAGAGGAAAGTGGTTGCTTATGGCTCACGTCAGTTGAAAATACACGAGAAGAATTACCCTACACATGACCTAGAGCTAGCAGCAGTGATATTTGCCTTGAAAATCGGGAGGCACTACCTTTATGGTGAGAGATTCAAGGTGTTCTCAGATCATAAGAGTCTGAAATATCTGTTTACACAGAAAGACTTGAACTTGAGGCAGAGGAGATGGATGGAGTTCATTGAGGACTACGACTTCGAGTTGCACTATCATCCGGGGAAGGCCAATGTTGTGGTCAATGCCCTTAGCAGGAAATCCATTAGTGATGTAGCTTGTATAGCCATCAGGGAGTGGGAGATGTTAGGTGCACTTGGCGAGTTTGATTTGCTTCTGGGCGAATCCGTTGAGGCTGCGGCCTTGTTTTCTGTTGTTGCTCAGCCTACACTTGTGACTCGAGTGTTAGAGGCACAGAGAGGTGACCTTGAGGTACAATCCCTCTGAGAGAAGATCTCCAGTGGGAAGGTTGAGAGGGGTTTGACGGGGTATCCCGACCAGAGTGTGAGATACCGAGACCGTTTGTTTGTGCCAGAGTCTTGCCGAGATGAGGTACTCCGAGAGTTTCATCATTCATGCCTTGTGGTGCATCCAGGAGGCACTAAGATGTATCGAGATTTGGGTCGCCAGTTTTGGTGGCGGGGTATGAAGAGAGATGTGGCAGTTTTTGTGTCAAAGTGCCTTACTTGTCAGCAAGTGAAGGCCGGACATTAGAGGCCAGCGGGTTTGTTACAACCCTTGCCTATTGCCGGGTGGAAGTGGGAGCATGTCACCATGGACTTCGTTGTAGGTCTTCCGAGGACTCAGCGGGGTAATGATGCTATTTGGGTGATTGTAGACCGGTTGACTAAGTCGGCGCACTTCATTCCTATGCGCGTGAGAGATTTGGCAGATCATCTTGCCGACTTGTATATTCAGGACATAGTGAGGTTGCATGGGGTCCAGTGACGATTGTCTCAGATAGAGATCCTCGTTTTACAACCAAGTTATGTTAGAGTTTGCAGAGTGCCTTGAGTACTAAGTTGACCTTTTGTATGGCTTATCATCCTCAGACTAACGGGCAGTCCGAGCGTACTATTCAAATCCTTTAGGATATGCTTCGGGGTTGTGTCCTTGACTTTAGTGAGACGTGGGAGAGGCACTTGCCCCTGGTGGAGTTTGCCTACAACAACAGTTTCCAGTCTAGTATCGGTATGGCACCGTTTGAGGCCTTGTATGGCTGACCGTGTAGATCTCCAGTTTGTTGGGCCGAGGTGGGTGATTCACCTTTGTTGGGTCCGGAGTTGGTGAGGGAAACAACGGAGAAAATTGAGCTTATCCGTAGGAGGCTTGTTACAACCCAGAGTCGTCAGAAATCTTATGCCGACCGTAGGAGGCGACCTTTGGTATTTGAGGTGGGTGATCATGTCTTTCTAAAGATATCACCTAGGCGGGGATTGATGAGGTTTGGGAAGAGTGGGAAGTTGTCCCCTCGGTTCATTGGCCCTTTTGAGATACTTGAGAGGAGTGGCGAGGTTGCCCATCATTTAGCTTTGTCGCCGCAGTTTTCCGGAGTTCATGACGTGTTTCATGTGAGTATGCTTCGGAAGTATGAGCCGGATCCATCACATGTGTTGGATTGGACCGACTTAGAGGTTGACGAGGATGCCTCGTATGAGGAGAGACCAGTTCGGGTCTTGGATAGGCGGGATCAAGTCTTGCGAGACAAGACCATCCCTTTGGTAAAAGTTTTGTGGAAACATCACGGGGTGAAGGAAGCCACTTGGGAACATGAGTTGGAGGTCCGAGAGAAATATCCAGATCTATTTGTGGATGTTTGAGTATATGTTGTGTATTTTGTTGTATTATTGGACCTTAAAAGTATTGAATATATCTAAGGTTGTAAAACATGGTATATGTTTTGGTTTAATGGAAGTATTTTAAAACTTTCCTCGAAATAGAAGTTTAATGTGACATTGCATATGTTGATTATATTGTAGAAATGGAATTATATCATGAATGTTGAATATGATGTGGGATTGTAAAATCATGTACATTGGAAATTGTTGGATTTGAAGGAAATGCATGTTAATAATGCATGTTGAGCTATATTCGTAATGTTGTTCTCTTGAGAAGAGATGGAATGACCAGTAGATGGGTCATGATGATGAAATTAACTGATTATTATTGTTGGGTTTGGTTTAATTGTGACTTTAAATACTTGCTTTAAAATTTCGGGGACCAAATTTCCTAAGGTGGGGAGGTTGTAGCACTTGAGCCCTTTAAAGCTTTCGGTAAATGTATTTGAACCCTTTATTTTATTTTGGGAATCTTTGGGGTTGTTGTACCTTAATTTTGGAGGTGTACAAATTGATTTAAACTTGTTGGGATTGCTCGTTCACGCTCGTTCGCGTTGAAAAGTTGTTTGGGAACTTGAAAATCATGTTATGGGGTCAACACCTGTCTTAGTGGGGTCGACACCTTTTCTTTTGTTTGCCATAAGGGTCGACACCAAAGCTGGGAAGGGTCGACCCTTGTTCTGAATTTGTTCACTGCGTTTTGCTGTCGACACCAGCCTCGGTGGTGTCGACACCTTCTCTTTTTGGTTGGCCGCAAGGGTCGACACCAATCTGTGGAAGGGTCAACCCTTGTTCTGAAATTGCCCACTGCATTATGGTGTCGACCCCAGCCTAGGGAAGGGTCGACACCTGCAGTGCAGTCACACTTAGTGTTCCAGATTTCTTCTCAGGTGTCGACACCTGTGTTGTGAAGGGTCGACACGTGCGACTTTTTCCCAGATTTTTCTCACGGTTTGGACCTACTTTTTGGAGATATTTTGACTAAATATTTTGAGTTGACTTTGGGGCTTATATCTATTTTTGACCTAGTACTATATAAAGGCCCTCACTTGACCTTTTCTCTCACTTTTTTTTCCCTTTCCTCTCTCCAAACCGTGAAACACCTTCTCTCTCTCTCAAAAGGCACTTTTTACTCAAAGATCCTTAGATCTACTTGTTTGAAGACCTCTACTCACCTTGCTCCTTTGGGATAAACTGTAGAGCTTGTCGAGGGTTTCATTTTGACCGGAACAAAGCTTGGTTTCTCCTCCGTCTACTTTTGGGTTTTTCTTCCATCTTCCCCTTCTCAATTTGAGGTAGGAATATCCTACTCCTCCTTATGAGCTTTGTCTTTAAATTTTAGCATTTTGACATGTTAGGGGTTATTGAGTAATTTCGAGAATGTTTGCGCCTTTATGTAATCTTACAAAAGAAGGGGGTTTTACTTATATAAACCTATATGCGTGTTTAACATGGAGAAATGAGGTAAATGTTGGGTTATTGATAGAAATGGAACCTTAGGGTTGTTTTGTTAATTATGGGAAATGCCCTAATTACATTGATAAATTAATTTGTTAAAATTAATTTTGAGAAATGAGAAATTGAATTGAGAATGTTGAAATTGGGAATATATGGGATTAAAGGGTGCAGTCAGATCATTTATCACTCACCTAGTTGAAATGTTGATATTTTATCCATTTGGTGCATTTAGTTTCTGTTTAGAAATAACTGTTTTGGGCTATCGGTGGAAAATAGTCTTGATTGTTGTAGACAATGCATGATGATTAGGCAAACTAAAACTAATCGATTGAATATGCTATCAAATATAGCGGTTGGAATAATACATTAACTTTATGTATTGATTGATTATGTATATGATCTGCGTTTATATACATTGTGTGTGGGGGAGGAGATAAGGGATGTACTCCACGGTTTGGAGGAAGATAGGGGATGGACCTCTAAACCGGATTTTGTTTGATATTGATACAGCACTAAAATGTGTATCAAGTGTGGATTATGGAAGTGTTTGAATTGATTTGATATAGCACTAAAATGTATATCGTTATCAATTGTGAAGTATAGGAGTATTTCTATGTTATATTGATGCAGCATCAAATATTATATCCTTCGTGAAGTATCGAAGTGCTTTATGTATTATTGATACAGCACCAAAATGTGTATCCATCATAAATTTCAAAAGTGTTTTAAGGATGAGTCATAATCTCATTAAGTTATTTGGCTAGGTTCTGAGCCTTGTTTTCAAACTCAAAGTTGAAAGAGAAGTGGGAAATGAAACGTAACATGGTCTTGAATGTCATGAAACTGTAATGTGTTATAAGTGGGAATATAAGTGTGGACCATCTATCGAATGTTGTTATTTTACTCATTGTTTATAGTTGGTTTAGTGTATTTCTTCTGGGCTGTGGCTCACCCTATATGGGACATCATTTTCAGGTACAGGTAGCATGCCACCTCCAAGGACATAGCTTGGGAGGCTAGAGGCTGACAGACTTTTTGGGTGTTTTGCTTTCATTTGTTGTATTACATGTAAATTCAAGCCAATGGCTTAATATGTATATGAGTTAGTACTCATTTCTTGTAACCAAGTGTTGCCTTGGAAAGTTGTAAGCCCATAGGGCGTTTACTTTTGTTGTCAACATGTAATATTTTTGTAAGAACTACTCTGATAAATAGAAAGATGTTTATTTCTCTTATATTGTTGCATGTCAAGAATGATGGGTTTTATGTATTTTTTTGAGGGCGTTACAACTTGGTATCAGAGCGTACCGAGTTCGAATACTTTAGGTACGTGGGAAGTGATTAGTATCAGAATGGGTTTATCTCACTTGTTAGAGACCTATGAGTGACATTATGTGTTTATTTGATAACATGTTTATGTGACTATGTGGGTATGGGATTTAGTTTCTAGGATGTTGATTGGATCCTTGGGTTTCTGTGAGTCTTGTTGGAAAAACACTTGATCAATGTTGTTTCTAATCGGAACTCTAGTAACGCCTCGGGACTATCATTATCCGGAAATGAAATTCGCAAGTGCTTATGTGTTTATGTGCTTACGTGGAGTGAATTACAGTTGTCCATGTATTAGGATGCGAGTGTTTAGTTTTGGCACATTTATGAATGTGCTAATGTTCTTCGTTACCTTTATTAGGATGTCAAGACGAGAAAGAAGTGGTAGACGTGGCAAGCGTGGTAGGCAGGAGATGCCTTTACCGGATGATATTCCAAAGACAGAGGAGGGGTTGGCGTGCCAATGTGGCCGAGCCAAGTCGAGGCTATGGGCGCTTTAGCCCGAGGGATTGCTGATGCTTTGAGGGAGTCTATGGGTATTCTCAGAGCTGAGACTCCAGTTCAGGCTCCAGTGCAGGCCCAGGTTGTTGAGGCAGGGCCTTCCTTTTTGAAGAGGAAGTTCTTCCGGTCTAACCCGGACGAGTTTGTTGGGGATCCAAAGGAGCCACTGAAGGCTGACGAGTGGTTGGAGCAGAGGAGTAAGACATTCGAGATGCTTGGCATCGAGGAGGGGGCATTGAAAGTGACCTTCGCATCCTTCCAGCTTAAAGGGGGTACGGGTTAGTGGTGGAAATACATGAGGGGCTGTATTGCTGGCACGTAGGAGACTTTTGTGGAGGCTTTTCAGGAGAAGTACTTATCTCCAGCAGTCAGGGAGAAGCTGAGGGACCAGTTCTGCCAGCTTTTGCAGTTGAGTTCTTCAGGGGTCGAGTATAAGGCTACTTTTACTAGCTTGTCTAGGTTCGCACCTGAACTTGTGGTGTCCGAGGAACGCCGCTGTATCGAGTTTGAGAAGAGGTTGAGGCACGGCCTCAAGATGAGAGTTGGGGGTTCTATGATCCGAGACTATTTGCACTTGGTTGATGCTGCAGCCCATATGGAGATCATGATGCAGGAGGAGGAGGGACAGAGAGGCTCCAAGAGGAGCCAAGATGGTCAGGGTGATGGCAGGAGACAGTGAGGTGTTAACCCTCAGCAGTCTCAGGATGGTATTGCTAGATCGACCTTTCCAGTGCCGAGTGCTGGCTCGGGGAGAGGCAATCAGGGAGATTTCACCTGTTACAAGTGTGGTTAGCCGGGCTACATGGCTTCGGTTTGCCCACAGAGGGGAGGAGGACAGAGAGCTGCTTCATCTTCAGCTAGACCGCAGAGCCAAAGTCAGGGCAAGGGCCAGCCCTTCTCTCGTTATTAGTGTGGTCAGCCTAGGCACCTGAAAAGGTTTTGCCCACAGTTGAGTGCCACTTCGGGCGCATCTAGTTCTAGGCAGACACAGGGTTTTCAGCCAGCTCAGTCTGTGCAAGCCTCGAGGGCTAATCCAGGATCGTCGTCCCAGTCTGTGCAGCAGTCGTATGCTCCGAGGGTTGAGCAGGTGGATCAGGGGCCTACTGGGCGCATGTATGCTGTTACCGCGCAGGATCTTGTACCTGCTCCATCAGTTGTGAGAGGTACCTTCTTGTTTTGCAACTCGATTGCTAAATTATTGATTGATACGGGTGCATCTCATTCTTTTGTATCTGCTGCATTTGCATCTGTTTTGGGATTGGAGTTGGCGCAATTAGCATCTCCTATTTGTGTAGTGTTACCGATTCGGGGTGGGTTGATTTTGAAACAGGGATGTAGGGGTTGTAATATAGATGTCGCCGATCGCCGGCTTCCGTTTCCTTTTGTAGTGATGCCCATGTCGGGATTTGATGTTATTTTGGGTATGGACTGGCTATCGTCATACCTGGCTGTTATTGATTGCTACCGCCAGAGGGTCACAGTTTGTACCTTGAGTGGGGATTGTTTCCATTTTCTGGGGGATCGGGTGGGTAGTCTGTTGCCACCGGTGTATGATCCGCGAGGGCAGAGTGAGCTTAGTGGTCTACTTGCTAGCTTTTTGAGTAGTGAGTGTGGCGAGACCAAAACTGTGTTGCCGAGAGTGGTTTGTGAGTACTCGGACGTCTTTCTCGAGGATTTCGTTAGTTTGCCACCTCATCGAGAGATTAAGTTCTCTATTGACCTAGTGCCCGGTACGGCGCCGATTTCTATGGCACCTTACCGTTTTGCCCCAGCCGAGTTGGTTGAGTTGAAGATTCAGCTCCAGGAATTACTAGATAAGGTCTTTATTCGCCCTAGTGTTTCGCCGTAGGGAGCACCGGCCCTCTTTGCTAAAAAGAAATATGGTGCCTTGAGGCTTTGTATCGATTATCGGAAGTTGAATCGGGCTACGGTCAAGAATAAGTACCCTATGCCCCGTATAGATGATTTATTTGACCAGTTGAAAGGGTCCCGTTGTTTCTCTAAGATAGACTTGAGATCGGGTTACCATCAGTTGAGGGTCAGGTAGGAGGATATTCCGAAGACAGCATTCCGTACGCGGTATGGCCATTACGAGTTTCTGGTGATGCCATTTGGGCTCACCAATGCACCGGCAGTTTTTATGGATTTGATGAACCGGATATTTCAGAAATTCTTAGATCGCTTTGTGGTCGTTTTTGTGAACGACATTCTCATCTATTCACCTTCAGAGGAGGAGCACGAGGAACACTTGAGAGTGGTGTTCAAGTTACTTAGAACCCATAGGCTGTATGCCAAGTTTGGGAAGTGTGAATTCTGGCTAGGAGAAGTCAAGTTCTCAGGCCATGTGGTTTCCGGAGAAGGGGTGTCTGTTGATACATCTAAGATTGAGGCGGCGCAAGATCGGGCACAGCCTAAGAGTGTGTTTGAGATCCGCAGTTTTCGGTGATTAGTTGGGTATTACCGCTGGTTTGTGAAGGATTTCTCCAGGTTAGCTTCGCCGTTGACTAGACTGACTCGGAAGGGAGTCAAATTTGTATGGAGTGAGACTTGTGAAAAGTCGTTCCAAGAGCTGAAAGTTAGATTGACCACCGTTCCAGTCTTGATTATTCCGGAGAGAGTGTTGGGTTATGCAGTCTATTGTGATGCCTCATGAGAGGGTTTGGGTTGTGTGCTGATGCAAGAGGGAAAGTGGTTGCCTATGGCTCACGTCAATTGAAAATACACGAGAAGAATTACCCTACACATGACCTAGAGCTAGCAACAGTGATATTTGCCTTGAAAATCGGGAGGCACTACCTTTATGGTGACAGATTCGAGGTGTTCTCGGACCATAAGACTTTGAAATATCTATTTACACAGAAAGACTTCAACTTGAGGCAGAGGAGATGGATGGAGTTCATTGAGGAGTACGACTTCGAGTTGCACTATCATCCGGGGAAGGCCAATCTTGTGGCCGATGCTCTAAGCAGGAAATCCATTAGTGATGTAGCTTGTATAGCCATCCGGGAGTGGAAGATGTTAAGTGCACTTGGCGAGTTTGATTTGCTTCTGGGCGAATCTGTTGAGGCTGCGGCCTTGTTTTCTGTTGTTGCTTAGCCTACACTTGTGATTTGAGTGTTAGAGGCACAGAGAGGTGACCTTGAGGTAGAATCCCTCCGAGAGAAGATCTCCAGTGGGAAGGTTGAGAGGGGTTTGACGGGGTATCCCGACCAGAGTGTCAGATACCGAGACCGTTTGTTTGTGCCAGAGTCTTGCCGAGAGGAGGTACTCCGAGAGTTTCATCATTCACGCCTTGTGGTGCATCCAGGAGGCACTAAGATGTATCGGGATTTGGGTCACCAGTTTTGGTGGCGGGGTATGAAGAGAGATGTGGCAGTTTTCGTGTCTAAGTGCCTTATTTGTCAGCAAGTGAAGACTGAACATCAGAGGCCAGCGGGTTTGTTACAACCCTTGCCTATTGCCGAGTGGAAGTGGGAGCATGTCACTATGGACTTCGTTGTAGGTCTTCCAAGGACTCAGCGGGGTAGTGACGCTATTTGGGTGATTGTAGACCGGTTGACTAAGTCGGCGCACTTCATTCCTATGCGCGTAAGAAAGTCGGTAGATCATCTTGCCGACTTGTATATTCGGGACATAGTGAGGTTGAATGGGGTCCCAGTGACGATTGTCTCGGATAAAGATCCTCGTCTTACTGCCAGGTTGTGGCTGAGTTTGCAGAGTGCCTTGGGTACTAAGTTGACCTTTAGTACGGCTTATCATCCTCAGACTGACGGGCAGTCTGAGCGTACTATTCAGATCCTTGAGGATATGCTTCGGGGTTGTGTCCTTGACTTTAGTGGGACGTGGGAGAGGCACTTTCCCTTGGTAGAGTTTGCCTACAACAACAGTTTCCAGTCTAGTATCGGTATGGCACCGTTTGAGGCCTTGTATGGCCGACCGTGTGGGTCTCCAGTTTGTTGGGCCGAGGTGGGTGATGCACCTTTGTTGGGTCCGAAGTTGGTGAGGGAAACGACGGAGAAAGTTGTGCTTATCCGTAGGAGGCTTGTTACAACCCAGGGTCGTCAAAAATCTTATGCCGACTGTAGGAGGCGACCTTTGGTATTTGAGGTGGGTGATCATGTCTTTCTAAAGATATCACCTAGGCGGGGATTGATGAGGTTTGCGAAGAGTGGGCAGTTGTCCCCTCGGTTCATTGGCCCTTTTGAGATCATTGAGCGGATTGGCGAGGTTGCCTATCTATTAGCCTTGCCGCCGCAGTTGTCCGGAGTTCATGACGTGTTTCATGTGAGTATGCTTAGGAAGTATGAGCCAGATCCATCGCATGTGTTGGATTGGACCGACTTAGAGGTTGACGAGGATGCCTCGTATGAGGGGAGACCAGTTCGGGTCTTGGATAGGTGGGATCAAGTCTTGCGAGGCAAGACCATCCCTTTGGTAAAAGTTTTGTGGAAACATCACGGGGTCGAGGAAGCCACTTGGGAACGTGAGTTGGAGGTCCGAGAGAAATATCCGGATCTATTTGTGGATGTTTGAGTATATGTTGTGTATTTTGTTGTATTATTGGACCTTAAAAGTATTGAATATATCTAAGGTTGTAAAACATGGTATATGTTTTGGTTTAATGGAAGTATTTTGAAACTTTCCTCGAAATAGAATTTTAATGTAACATTGCATATGTTGATTATATTGTAGAAATGGAATTATATCATGAATGTTTAATATGATGTGGGATTGTAAAATCATGTACATTGGAAATTGTTGGATTTGAAGGAAATGCATGTTAATAATGCATGTTGAGCTATATTCGTAATGTTGTTCTCTTGAGAAGAGACGGAATGACCGGTAGATGGGTCATGATGATGAAATTAACTGATTATTATTGTTGGGTTTGGTTTAATTGTGACTTTAAATACTTGCTTTAAAATTTCGGGAACCAAATTTCCTAAGGTGGGGAGGTTGTAGCACTTGAGCCCTTTAAAGCTTTCGGTAAATATATTTGAACCCTTTATTTTATTTTGGGAATCTTTGGTGTTGTTGTACCTCAGTTTTGGAGGTGTACAAATTGATTTAAACTTGTTGGGATTGCTCGTTCACGCTCGTTCGCGTTGAAAAGTTGTTTGGAAACATGAAAATCATGTTATTGGGTCGACACCAGTCTTAATGGTGTCGACACCTTCTCTTTTGTTTGCCATAAGGGTCGACACCAAAGTTGGGAAGGGTCGACCCTTGTTCTGAATTTGTTCATTGCATTTTGGTGTCGACACCAGCCTTGGTGGTGTTGACACCTTCTATTTTTGGTTGGCCGCAAGGGTCGACACCAATCTGTGAAAGGGTCGACCCTTGTTCTGAAATTGCCCACTGCATTATGGTGTCGACACTAGCCTAGGGAAGGGTCGACACCTGCAGTGCAGTCACACTTAGTGTTCCAGATTTCTTCTCAGGTGTCGACACCTGTGTTGTGAAGGGTCGACACCTGCGACTTTTTCCCAGATTTTTCTCACGGTTTGGACCTACTTTTTGGGGATATTTTGACTAAATATTTTGAGTTGACTTTGGGGCTTATATCTATTTTTGACCTAGTACTATATAAAGGCCCTCACTTGACCTTTTCTCTCACTTTTTCTTCCCTTTCCTCTCTCCAAACCGTGAAACACCTTCTCTCTCTCTCAAAAGGCACTTTTTACTCAAAGATCCTTAGATCTACTTGTTTGAAGACCTCTACTCACCTTGCTCCTTTGGGATAAAGTGTAGAGCTTGTCGAGGGCTTCATTTTGATCGGAACAAAGCTTGGTTTCTCCTCCGTCTACTTTTGGGTTTTCTTCCATCTTCCCCTTCTAAATTTGAGGTAGGAATATCCTACTCCTCCTTATGAGCTTTGTCTTTAAATTTTAGCATGTTGATATGTTGGGGGTTCTTGAGTAATTTTGAGAGTGTTTGCGCCTTTATGTAATCTTACAAAAGAAGGGGGTTTTACTTATATAAACCTATATGCATGTTTAACATGGAGAAATGAGGTAAATGTTGGGTTATTGATAGAAATGGAACCTTAGGGTTGTTTTGTTAATTATGGGAAATGCCCTAATTACATTGATAAATTAATTTGTAAGAATTAATTTTGAGAAATGAGAAATTGAATTGAGAATGTTGAAATTGGGAATATATGGGATTAAAGGGTGCAGTTGGATCATTTATCGGTCACCTAGTTGAAATTTTGATATTTTATCCATTTGGTGCATTTAGTTTCTGTTTAGAAATAACTGCTTTGGGCTATCGGTGGAAAATAGTCTTGATTGTTGTAGACAATGCATGATGATTAGGCAAACAAAAATAATCGATTGAGTATGCTATCAAATATAGAGGTTGGAATAATACATTAACTCTGTGTATTGATTGATTATGTGTATGATCTATGTTTATATACATTGTGTGTGTGGGAGGAGATAAGGGATGTACTCCACGGTTTGGGGGAAGATAGGGGATGGACCTCTAAACCGGATTTTTTTTGACATTGATACAGCACTAAAATGTGTATCAAGTGTGGATTATGGAAGTGTTTGAATTGATTTGATATAGCACTAAAATGTATATCGTTATCAATTGTGAAGTATAGAAGTATTTCTATGTTATATTGATACACAATCAAAATTTATATCCTTCGTGAAGTATGGAAGTGGTTTATGTATTATTGATACAGCACCAAAATGTGTATCCATCATAAATTTCAAAAGTGTTTTAAAGATGAGTCATAATCTCATTAAGTTATTTGGCTAGGTTTTGAGCCTTGTTTTCAAACTCAAAGTTGAAAGAGAAGTGGGAAATGAAACATAACATGGACTTAAATGTCATGAAACTGTAGTGTGTTATAAGTGGAAATATAAGTGTGGACCATCTATCGAATGTTGTTATTTTACTCATTGTTTATAGTTGGTTTAGTGTATTTCTTCTGGGCTGTGGCTCACCCTATATGGGACATCATTTTTAGGTACAGGTAGCATGCCACCTCCAAGGACATAGCTTGGGAGGCTAGAGGCTGACAGACTTTTTGGGTGTTTTGCTTTCATTTGTTGTATTACATGTAAATTCAAGCCAATGACTTGATATGTATATGAGTTAGTACTCATTTCTTGTAACCAAGTGTTGCCTTAGAAAGTTGTAAGCCCATAGGGAGTTTACTTTTGTTGTCAACATGCAATATTTTGTAAGAACTACTCTGATAAATAGAAAGATGTTTATTTCTCTTATATTGTTGCATGTCAAGAATGATGGGTTTTATGTATTTTTTTGAGGGCGTTACAACTTGGTATCAGTGCGTACCGGGTTCGAGTACTTTGGGTACGTGGGAAGTGATTAGTATCACAATGGGTTTGTCTCACTTGTTAGAGACCTATGTGTGACATTATGTGTTTATTTGGTAACATGTTTATGTGACTATGTGGGTATAGGATTTAGTTTCTAGGATGTTGATTGGATCCTTGGGTTTCTGTGAGTCTTGTTGGAAAAGCACTTGATCAATGTTGTTTCTAACTGGAACTCTAGTAACGCCTCGGGACTATCATTATCCGGAAATGAAATTCGTAAGTGTTTATGTGTTTATGTGCTTACGTGGAGTGAATTATAGTTGTCCATGTATTAGGATGCGAGTGTTTAGTTATGGCACATTTATGAATGTGCTAATGTTCTTCGATACCTTTATTAGGATGTCAGGACGAGAAAAAGGTGGTAGACGTGGCAGGCGTGGTAGGCAGGAGATGCCTTTACCGGATGATATTCCGGCACAGCAGGAGGGGGTTGACCAGGCCAATGTGGCCGAGCCAGTAGGTCAGGAGGCTATGGGCGCTTTAGCCCAAGGGATAGCTGATGCTTTGGGGGAGTCTATTGGTATTCTTAGAGCTGAGACTCCAGTTCAGGCTCCAGTGCAGGCCCAAGTTGTTGAGGCAGGGCCTTCCTTCTGGAAGAGGGAGTTCTTCCGGTCTAACCCGGGCGAGTTTGTTGGGGATCCAAAGGAGCCACTTAAGGCTAACGAGTGGTCGGAGCAGATGAGTAAGACGTTCGAGATGCTTGGCATTGAGGACGGGGCGTTGAAAGTGACCGTAGCATCCTTCCAGCTTAAAGAGGGTGCGGGTCAGAGGTAGAAATACATGAGGGGTCGTATTGCTGGCACGTGGGAGACTTTTGTGAAGGCTTTTTAGGAGAAGTACTTATCTCCAAGATCGGGAGAAGCCGAGGACCGCCTGCTAGCTTTGCAAGTTGAGTTCTTCAGTATGAGTATAAGGTCGCTTTACTAGCTTGTCGAGTTTGCACTGAACTTGTGGCGTTCGAGGAACGCCATCAGACGAGTTTGAGAAGAGGTTGAGGCGTGACGTCAAGATGAGAGTTAGGGGTTCTATGATCCGAGACTATGGGCGCTTGGTTGATGCTGCAGCCTATATGGAGATCATGATGCAGGAGGAGGAGGGACAGAGAGGCTCCAAGAGGAGCCAGGACGGTCAAGGTGATGGCAGGAGACAGAGGGGTGTTAACCCTCAACAGTCTCAGGGTGGTGTTGCTAGATCGACCTTTCCAGTGCCGAGTGCAGGCTCGGGGAGAGGCAATTAGGGAGATTTCACCTGTTACAAGTGTGGTCAGCTGGGCCACAAGGCTTCGGTTTACCCACCGAGGGGAGGAGGTTAGAGAGCTGCTTTGTCTTCAGCAAGACCGCAGAGCCAGAGTCAGGGCAGGGGCCAGCCCTTGTCTTGTTATCAGTGTGGTCAGCCTGGGCACCTGAAGAGGTTTTGCCCATAGTTGAGTGCCACTTCGGGCGTGTCTGGTTCTAGGCGGCAGGGGTTTTCACCAACTCGATCTGTCTGCAGGCCTCGAGGGCCAATCCGGGAGCTTTGTCGTCCCGATCATGCGGCGATCGTATGCTCGAGGTTGAGTTGGTGGATCGAGGGCCAATTGGGCATGTGTATCTTATCTTCTGCGAGATCTTATACCTGCTCCATCAGTTGTGAGAGTTACCTTCTTGTTTTGCAACTCGGTTGCTAAAGTATTGATTGATACGGTTGCATCTCATTCTTTTGTATCTGCTGCATTTGCATCTGTTTTGGGATTGGTGTTGGCGCATTTAGCATCTCCTATTTGTGTAGTGTCACCTATTGGGGGTGAGTTGATTTTGAAACAGGGATGTAGGGGTTGTGATATAGAGGTCGCCGATTGCCGGCTTCCCTTTCTTTTTGTAGTGATGCCCATGTCGGGATTTGATATTATTTTGGGTATGGACTGGCTATCGTCATACCGGGCTGTTATTGATTGCTACTGCTAGAGAGTCACAGTTTGTACCTTGAGTGGGGATTGTTTTCATTTTTTAGGGGATCGGGTTGGTAGTGTGTTGCCACCGGTGTATGATCCACGAGGGCGGAGTGAGTTTAGTGGTCTACTTGCTAGCTTTTTGAGTAGTGAGTGTAGTGAGACCCAAACTGTGTTGCCGAGAGTGGTTTGTGAATACTCGGACGTCTTTCCCAAGGATCTCATTAGTTTGCCACCTCATCAAGAGATTGAGTTCTCTATTGACCTAGTGCCCGGCACGGCGCCGATTTCTATGGCACCTTACCGTTTTGCCCCAGCCGAGTTGGTTGAGTTGAAGATTTAGCTCCAGGAATTGCTAGACAAGGGCTTTATTCGCCCTAGTGTTTCGCCGTAGGGAGTACCGGCCCTCTTTGCTAAAAAGAAAGATGGTGCCTTGAGGCTTTGTATCAATTACCGAAAGTTGAATAGGGCTACGGTCAAGAATAAGTACCCTATGCCCCGTATAGATGATCTATTTGACCAGTTGAAAGGGTCCCGTTGTTTCTCTAAGATAGACTTGAGATCGGGTTACCATCAGTTGAGGGTCAGGGAGGAGGATATTCCGAAGACGGCATTCCGTACGCGGTATAGCCATTATGAGTTTCTGGTGATGCCATTTGGGCTCACCAATGCACCGGCAGTCTTTATGGAGTCGATGAACCGGATATTTCGGGAATTCTTAGATCGCTTTGTGGTCGTTTTTGTGGACGACATTCTCATCTATTCAACTTCAGAGGAGGAGCACGAGGAACACTTGAGAGTGGTGCTCGAGTTACTTAGAACCCATAAGTTGTATGCCAAGTTTGGGAAGTGTGAGTTCTGGCTAGGAGAAGTCAAGTTCTTAGGCTATGTGGTTTCCGGAGAAGGGGTGTCTGTTGATACATCCACAATTGAGGCAGTGCAAGATTCGACACAACCTAAGTGTGTGTTTGAGATCCGCAGTTTTCTGGGATTAGCTGGGTATTACCGCTAGTTTGTGAAGGATTTCTCCAGGTTAGCTTCGCCGTTGACTACACTGACTCGGAAGGGAGTCAAATTTGTACGGAGTGAGACTTGTGGAAAGTCGTTCCAAGAGCTGAAAGTTAGATTGACCACCGCTCCGCTCTTGATTATTCCGAAGAGAGGGTTGGGTTATGCAGTCTATTGTGATGCCTCACGAGAGGGTTTGGGTTGTGCGCTGATGCAAGAGGGGAAAATGGTTGCCTATGGCTTATGTCAGTTGAAAATACACGAGAAAAATTACCCTACACATGACCTAGAGCTAGCAGCAGTGATCTTTGCCTTGAAAATCGGGAGGCCCTACCTTTATGGTGAGAGATTCGAGGTGTTCTCGGACCATAAGAGTCTGAAATATCTGTTTACACAGAAAGACTTGAACTTGAGGTAGAGGAGATGGATGGAGTTCATTGAGGACTACGACTTCGAGGTGCACTATTATCCGGGGAAGGCCAATGTTGTGGCCGATGCCCTTAGTAGGAAATCCATTAGTGATGTAGCTTGTATTACCATCTGGGAGTGGGAGATGTTAGGTGCACTTGGCGAGTTTGATTTGCTTCTGGGCGAATCCGTTGAGGCTGCAGCCTTGTTTTCTGTTGTTGCTCAGCCTACACTTGTGACTCGAGTGTTAGAGGCACAGAGAGGTGACCTTGAGGTAGAATCCCTCCGAGAGAAAATCTCCAGTGGGAAGATTGAGAGGGGTTTGACGGTGTATCCCGACCAGAGTGTCAGATATCGAGACCGTTTGTTTGTGCCAGAGTCTTGTCGAGAGGAGGTACTCCGAGAGTTTCATCATTCACGCCTTGCGGTGCATCCAGGAGGCACTAAGATGTATCGGGATTTGGGTCGCCAGTTTTGGTGGCGGGGTATGAAGAGAGATGTGGCAGTTTTCGTGTCTAAGTGCCTTACTTGTCAGCAAGTGAAGACCGAACATCAGAGGCCAGCGGGTTTGTTACAACCCTTGCCTATTGCCGAGTGGAAGTGGGAGCATGTCACTATGGACTTCGTTGTAGGTCTTCCGAGGACTCAGCGTGGTAGTGATGCTATTTGGGTTATTGTAGACCAGTTGACTAAGTCGGCGCACTTCATTCCTATACGCGTGAGAGATTCGGTAGATCTTGCCGACTTGTATATTCGGGACATAGTGAGGTTGAATGGGGTCCCAGTGACGATTGTCTCAGATAGAGATCCTCGTTTTACTGCCAGGTTGTGGCTGAGTTTGCAAAGTGGCTTGGGTACTAAGTTGACCTTTAATACGGCTTATCATCCTCAGACTGACGGGCAGTCCGAGCGTACTATTCAGATCCTTGAGGATATGCTTCGGGGTTGTGTCCTTGACTTTAGTGGGACGTGGGAGAGGCACTTTCCCATGGTGGAGTTTGCCTAATACAACAGTTTCCAGTCTAGTATCGGTATGGCACTGTTTGAGGCCTTGTATGGCCGACCGTGTGGGTCTCCAGTTTGTTGGGCCGTGGTGGGTGATGCACCTTTGTTGGGTCCGGAGTTGGTGAGGGAAACGACGGAGAAAGTTGAGCTTATCCGTAGGAGGCTTGTTACAACCCAGGGTCGTCAGAAATCTTATGCCGACCGTAAGCGGCGACCTTTGGTATTTGAGGTGGGTGATCATGTCTTTCTAAAGATATCACCTAGGTGGAGATTGATAAGGTTTGCGAAGAGTGGGCAGTTGTCCCCTCGGTTCATTGGCCCTTTTGAGATCCTTGAGAGGATTGGCGAGGTTGCCTATCGTTTAGCTTTGCCGCCGCAGTTGTCCGGAGTTCATGACGTGTTTCATGTGAGTATGCTTTGGAAGTATGAGCCGGATCCATCGCATGTGTTGGATTGGACCGACTTAGAGGTTGACGAGGATGCCTCGTATGAGGAGAGACCAGTTCGGGTCTTGGATAGGCGGGATCAAGTTTTGCGAGGCAAGACCATCCCTTTGTTAAAAGTTTTGTGGAAACATCATGGGGTGGAGGAAGCCACTTGGGAACGTGAGCTGGAGGTCCGAGAGAAATATCAGGATCTATTTGTGGATGTTTGAGTATATGTTTTGTATTTTGTTGTATTATTGGACCTTAAAAGTATTGAATATATCTAAGGTTGTAAAACATGGTATATGTTTTGGTTTAATGGAAGTATTTTGAAACTTGCCTTGAAATAGAAGTTTAATGTAACATTGTATATGTTGATTACATTGTAGAAATGGAATTATATCATGAATGTTGAATATGATGTGGGATTGTAAAATCATGTACATTGGAAATTGTTGGATTTGAAGGAAATGCATGTTAATAATGCATGTTGAGCTATATTCGTAATGTTGTTCTCTTGAGAAGAGATGGAATGACCGGTAGATGGGTCATGATGATGAAATTAACTGATTATTATTTTTGGGATTGGTTTAATTGTGACTTTAAATACTTGCTTTAAAATTTCGGGGACCAAATTTCCTAAGGTGGGGAGGTTGTAGCACTTGAGCCCTTTAAAGCTTTCGGTAAATGTATTTGAACCCTTTATTTTATTTTGGGAATCTTTGGTATTGTTGTACCTCAGTTTTGGAGGTGTAGAAATTGATTTAAACTTGTTGGGATTGCTCGTTCACGCTTGTTCGCGTTGAAAAGTTGTTTGGAAACTTGAAAATCATGTTCTGGGGTCGACACCGGTCTTAGTGGTGTCGACCCCTTCTCTTTTGTTTGCCATAAGGGCTTTACACCAAAATTTGGGAAGGGTCGACCCTTGTTCTGAATTTGTTCACTGCATTTTGGTGTCGACACCAGCCTTGGTGGTGTCGACACCTTCTCTTTTTGGTTGGCCGCAAGGGTCGACACCAATTTGTGGAAGGGTCGACCCTTGTTCTGAAATTTCCCACTGCATAATGGTGTCGACACCAGCCTAGGGAAAGTTCGACACCTGTAGTGTAGTCACACTTAGTGTGCCAGATTTCTTCTTAGGTGTCAACACCTCTGTTGTGAAGGGTCGACACCTGCGATTTTTTCCCAGATTTTTCTCACGGTTTGGACCTACTTTTTGGGGATATTTTGACTAAATATTTTGAATTGACTTTGGGGCTTATATCTATTTTTGACCTAGTACTATATAAAGGCCCTCACTTGACCTTTTCTCTCATTTTTTCTTCCCTTTCCTCTTTCCAAACCGTGAAACACCTTCTCTCTCTCTCTCTCAAAAGGCACTTGTTACTCAAAGATCCTTAGATCTACTTGTTTGAAGACCTCTACTCACCTTGCTCCTTTGAGATAAAGTGTAGAGCTTGTCGAGGGCTTCATTTTGATCGGAGCAAAGCTTGGTTTCTCTTCCATCGACTTTTGGATTTTTCTTCCTTCTTCCCCTTCTAAATTTGAGGTAGGAATATTCTACTCCTCCTTATGAGCTTTGTCTTTAAATTTTAGCATTTTGATATGTTGGGGGTTCTTGAGTAATTCTGAGAAAGTTTGCGCCTTTATGTTATCTTACAAAAGAAGGGGGTTTTACTTATATAAACCTATATGCATGTTTAACATGGAGAAATAAGGTAAATGTTGGGTTATTGATAGAAGTGGAACCTTAGGGTTTTTTTTGGTTAATTATGGGAAATGCCCTAATTACATTGATAAATTAATTTGTAAAAATTAATTTTGAGAAATGAGAAATTGAATTGAGAATGTTGAAATTGGGAATATATGGGATTAAAGGGTGTAGTTGGATCATTTATCACTCACCTAGTTGAAATGTTGATATTTTGTCGATTTGGTGCATTTAGTTTCTGTTTAGAAATAACTGCTTTGGGCTATCGGTGGAGGATAGTCTTGATTGTTGTAGACAATCCACAATGATTAGGCAAACTAAAACTAATCGATTGAGTATGCTGTCAAATATAGCGGTTGGAATAATACATTAACTCTATGTATTGATTGATTATGTATATGATCTGTGTTTATATACATTGTGTGTGTGGGAGGAGATAGGGGATGTACTCCACGGTTTGGGAGAAGATAAGGGATGGACCTCTAAACCGGATTTTGTTTGACATTAATACCGCACTAAAATGTGTATCAAGTGTGGATTATGGAAGTGTTTGAATTGATTTGATATAGCACTAAAATGTATATCGTTATCAATTGTGAAGTATAGAAGTATTTCTATGTTATATTGATGCAGCATCAAAATTTATATCCTTCGTGAAGTATGGAAGTGGTTTATGTATTATTGATACAGCACCAAAATATGTATCCATCATAAATTTCAAAAGTGTTTTAAGGATGAGTCATAATCTCATTAAGTTATTTGGCTAGGTTCTGAGCCTTGTTTTCAAACTCAAAGTTGAAAGAGAAGTGGGAAATGAAACGTAACATGGACTTGAATGTCATGAAACTGTAATGTGTTATAAGTGGGAATATAAGTGTGGACCATCTATCGAATGATGTTATTTTCGTCATTGTTTATAGTTGGTTTAGTGTATTTCTTTTGGGTTGTGGCTCACCCTATATGGGACATCATTTTTAGGTACAAGTATCATGCCACCTCCAAGGACATAGCTTGGGAGGCTAGAGGCTGACAAACTTTTTGGGTGTTTTTCTTTTCTTTGTTGTATTACATATAAATTCAAGCCAAGGACTTAATATGTATATGAGTTAGTAGTCATTTCTTGTAACCAAGGGTTGGCTTGGAAAGTTGTAAGCCCATAGGGCGTTTACTTTTGTTGTCAACATGTAATATTTTTGTAAGAACTACTCTGATAAATAGAAAGATGTTTATTTCTCTTATATTGTTGCATGTCAAGAATGATGGGTTTTATGTATTTTTTTGAGGGCGTTACATAGGTAATCTCTAGATTACTGACCCGTTATGTCCTTAACCCATAGGGGCGGGTTCGGGTCATGACAAGTGCTCTTGCATTAGCTTTACCCAATTATGATAAAACCTTTGTGCTAGAATGTGATGCTTCTAATTAGGGGTTGGGAGCTATATTGATGCAGGAGGGACAACCCATAGCCTATTTGAGTAAATCATTGTTTGCCAGAAGCTTTGGGTTATCTACTTGTGAGAAGGAATTTTTGGTTGTAGTTGTAGCTGTTACCAAATGGAGGCATTACCTTTTGGGTAGGCATTTCCACATTAGGATAGATCACCAAAGCCTCAAATTCTTACTGGAGCAGAGAATTACAACTCTCATGCAACAAAAATGGCTTTCCAAACTCATAGGTTTTGATTACGAAATTTGTATACCGAAGTGGTAAATCTAATCATGCTGCAGATGCCTTGTGCAGAAAATAGGAGGGAGATGCCTTATTGCTGCATGAACAAATGGGTAGTATGTCAGCTCTCTCTGTTGTCCTCTGCCATTGGGTTAAGGATCTTTAAACTAGTTGGGAACAAGACCCTTTTATCCAACAACTCATTATAGATTTGATTCAGAATCCAACTAGTCATCCTCATTTTCTTTGGCAGCATCAAATGCTCGATTACAAAACTAGATTGGTGGTAGGTAATTCACCTCAGCTAAAGACTACACTGTAGACATCCCATTTTTGACCGACCTTAAGACTCAGACGTCATCGATTGATCGCTCGGTGATGGTGCATGTTGTGCTCGTTTAGAGGTTTCGGAGTTTTGGCTGAGAGCCTTGCCTCCGAGCCTCTGAACTCTTTTGTGCTTCGGCTCGGTTTGTGAACCAAATCTTGTTTTCTCTTCCTGAGGGGAGAGAGAGGTCTTGTAGACCATCTCTTTGTGGTCGTAGGCCACTTTTCCCGTTTGGAGACTAGTTTCTGGTTTTTGGAGCCTTTGGTTGCGCGCCTTGTCTCAGGACCGCTTAACTTTCTCCATTTGGTGTGATTTTTGAACCACACCTTGTTGCCTCTGCCTAGAGGAACACTGTGGTCCAGGAGACCACTTTTGTGGTTGCATACCACTTTTGGTGCTCGTCAGCTAGTTTTCGGGGCTTTCAGCCGCGTGCTTTGCCTCCCGATCTCTCGTCTTGCATCCATTTTGGTTTGTTTTGGTACAAACCATATTTTCCTTGTTTGGAAGGTGGTACAAGGGTGGGAGACCACTTTTTCTCCTTGGAGACCACTTTTCCTTCTGCCAGCCAATTTTCTGGTCAGATAACTAGCTT
This sequence comes from Camellia lanceoleosa, assembly GCA_025200525.1. Lineage (NCBI taxonomy): Eukaryota > Viridiplantae > Streptophyta > Magnoliopsida > Ericales > Theaceae > Camellia > Camellia lanceoleosa. The sequence continues at coordinate 113,323,736 of CM045769.1, forward strand.
GCTTGGTCTTTGGGCCACATTTTCTGGTCGGCCACCACACCACTAGCTTTCTTTCATGCCCTGGACTCTCTCCCACCATGGCCGACCAGTTTGTGTCTTGGAAGACCACTTGAAGTGGTCGGCCAACCACTTTAAGTAGCAGGCCGACCACTTCAAGTGGTCGGCTGCTTTTTGGTACCTTTTTGGAGATATTTTCCTCCAGCTAGCATAGCTGGGGGGCTTTAGAGCTATCCTCTATACACGTATATGGAGGGATTTGTTTGGGGCTTAGCTTCTCCAAGAAGCTTTTCCTTTAAGTTTCTATAAGAGGGAAGCTCCTCCTCCCTCCTCTAGGTTCAAAAAAACTCCCTTGAGCCATACATATAATCTATATCTATACATCTTCATTTCTCTCTTGTTTTGTGCCTTAAAGTGTAGATTTGTCTCACTTTTGTACACAAAGACACACTCAAACACCTTGCTTGTGTTGCTGAGGCTTCTTGAAGTTGTTTTTGGTGTTCTTGGGTTGGTTTGAGCTTGAAAAACTTGTTGGAGTTACAGTTATAAAGGAGGTCTCCAAGGGTGAGTCTTTAGCCCTTAAATCCCCCATTCTTGCTTAAGTTTTTAGCCCTTCTTCCATACGTTTTTAAGCTTAACTCTTAACTAGAAAAAGTTCTATTTTTGCATGCGTAAAATAGTTGTTTAAGGTCTCTTTTTTTGGGGGGGTGATTTACCCCCTCTTAGGCCTTGTTAGGCCTTGTTTTGAGCCATCCCTTTAGGCTCTTGTTGAACCCTTTTGCATGACCTTTCTACCACTGAAATCCAGAGGATTTTCAGTGGTGGAAAGGTGGTTTTGGTATCCTAAATCGGAGAGGGTCATCCCCTCTCCTTGTATTGTGTTTACTAGTTTCACATGCCTCATGTTTGAGCACCTTTGTTAAGCTTATGTTGGCTTGTTCTTAGCATTTATTTGTGGTTATTTTGCTAAGGCATACCACTTTTTTTGCTCGCTTTGGTCACTCCATGCATGGTTAATACACTTGTAGTGTAAATCACACAAACTAGCTTTGTATGCTTCATGAAGTAGCATGTCATTCTAGCCTGTTTTCTTTCCATTTCAGTATGTTTTTGGTGATGTTTTTCCATGTCATGACTTTGTTTTGGTTTGGTTTGGTTGGCCCTTGCATGCTACATGCACTTGTAATGCAATTCCATGAAATAGCCTAACATGCGTCATGTTGTAACATGTCATTCTAGCATGCTTTTGGCTTAACTTCATGAAGTTTTTGTCCATGTTTTAACATGCTTTAGCTCTAATTTTAGTTATTTTGGCCATGCATGACTTAGCTCGTATGCTTGCATGCCTAGGCCTTAGCTCGTATGCTTGCATGCCTAGGCCTTTGAGCCCTCGTCTCAGCATGTTTAGGTCCTTATTTTGACGTATTTGAGCTCTGTCCATGCTTAGTTCATGCATTTGTGCCATGTATTGCATGCCTCATTTGTAGTCATCTTTACTAACTTCATGCTTTAAGGACCCTAGCATGCAATACTTGTGTTAGTTTAAATGATTTAGCATCATTTCTTACCTCATTTCAGTGCACTTAGTGTTGCTACACTTCCATGCTTTTTCACTCTTTAAGTGTTCTTGAGAGTTGCAACTTAGTGCCTTAATTGGTGAGCCAATTGGCATGCATGCTTGTATGTGTTTTCGGTGCCTTCATTTTAACATTATGGCCTCTGTTTTGGCATGGCTGAGGTCTACCCACATTCGGTTTAAGCCCATTGAGCATTGTGTATGTCATGTCACATCGCACTTTGCATGTTATGTTGTTGTTTGCATTGCGCATACCATGCTCTTGATTCGCACAGTGTATGCCATGATCATATTGCATTGAGTATGCCATGATAGTCATTGCATTGAGTATGCCATATTGGTTCATTGCATTTGTGTATGCCATGTCCATTCGCATTGTGTATGCCATGTCCATTCGCATTGTGTATGCTAGTTACATTGTATCATGTTGTTTGCATGCTTATTTTGCCTTGCATTGAGTATGCATGTCCCTAACATTGATAAGTTGCCCTTGTTGCATTGCGTTGTGTATGCATGCATTAGCACTATTCGCATGTCATTAGCTTTGTTAAGTTGATCATGTCACTTTGCATCGAGTATGCCATGTAGTTGCATTGTGTATACCATGTTGTTTGCATTGTGCATGCTTATGTTGCCTTGCATTGAGTATGCATGCCCTTAGCATTGGTAGTTTGATCATGTTGCCTTGCATGTTGTTTGCATGCTTGTCCCTTGCATGTTGTTTGCATGCTTGTTTCATTGCATTACATTACATTTTTGCATACTCCATGTTACATTGCATTGTGCATGCCATGTTATGTGTTGCATTGTGTTTGGAATAGGTGTTAGTCCAAACACGGGAAAAGAGGGACGTTTCATACTTAAAGTGATGAAACGTGCCTCGATTCCCAGTTGTCGACGCACTTGATCATATATGGTAGAGTTTTAGGCTTTATGTATTTACTTGTGCATTCATTTCATATTGAATTGTGTAACTTCACCTCTCGGCCATCATGCATTGAAATGCGCGATTGGTGGCCCGAGGGTCGAGAACCACTCTCCCTTGAGCTGATGATATGATAGGGAGGAGGGTTGTGCACACATATCTTGCAAATACATTGCCATGCCCTTTCTTGCTCTTTGTCGCAGAACCGAATTTACAAAGAACAATCGGCCAGCTAGAAAAACTAGCTGGTCGACCACTTTTCTGGTTTTTCAACAACCAAAAGTGGTCGGCAAGTGTCTGGGGAGACCAAAAGTGGTCGGTCACCCTCCCACAGGACTCCCAAGATGAAGTTTCAGCTTTCTAGAGCTTGGTGCAAGTTTCTAAGAACAAATGAAAACAGAGGCAAATCGGGGCATCGCATTGGATTTCTGAACGAGGTGACCGGGTTTGCATGCATCCAGTCTTCTTCCTCTGAGAACCTCCTGCTTTTACTACTTTCCTTAGCTGCCATGCTTAGATAGCTAGTTTACGCTTTGGTTTATACTTTATTAGTTAATGCATTAGCTATTTAATTTGTTTTGTAATAATTAGTTAACTAGGATTAGTTAATTAATTGTGTTGTAATAATTAGTTTAATTTGCTTAGATTAGCTAGTTAGCTTCTTATTCGGTCCCTCCCTTGAGAGGGCACACTGTTGTAATAAACGTGCGTGCGTGTGTGTGATACATGTCTTCCAAACCCCATTTCTTTCTCCCTTTTACTTAACCGCTTACGATGGTTAGTTTTAGGGCATATTTTGTTTAGCATATCTTATGTTTCGCGTGCGTGCATCCATTCATCTGTATTGCATGCACCGGGTTCGGCGCATCATACTAACTGTATTGTATTTCAATACTTATTTGAATACATGTATCAAGTTGCATTTCACATGACATCTTAGATAGCCGAACCTATCTTAGCTTAGCCATCTTAACATGAACTAAGATCATGCATGATTTCTAACTAGTTCTCTGTTTTGGCTCGGAGTACACTGTGAGTGTTTACGCTTTAGCATACAACATGTCTATTATTGATTGCCATGAAAGCATGCTTGCCATGAGGCTAACTTCTTAGTTGATATTAACTGCCTGAATGCCTATGGGTGAAGGTTAGATTACCTGAATTGGAACAATTCATTGAAATCCCCATTTTAGCCTACTTGGGAGTAGCAAACTTCAAACCATTTTCCAAACAAACAGATATGCGATGTTTTGTTCCAAATTAGGCGATCTAGTCTATACTTGTTTGTTGTGCGCATCATATAGTAAGACTAGCTAATTAATTGGAATAAGGGCACATGTATTTTCAAAAACAAGATATCATGCTTAGTACTGGCCGATCTTTAATTGGGCAAGCGGGGGTGCTCATTAAATGACCTTCCCCAATCGTACCCAAGTTCCCGAGCCGAGGCAATTTTGGTGATGACGGACACATGGCCTTAGGCACGAATCAGGGTTTCCTAAATTCTCCCAAAATAAAATATTTAGGTGGCGACTCTGTATCTGGCAAAGCAGTCCATGTTTGGCACTTCTTTATAAAAATCAGTTTTCCAAAACGATTTGCCGGATTTGGACTCTTTGGTGATTTATCGGTCTCACATTGCACATTGTGAGATTAGATTCAGAACCGTGACATTTGAGTTCGAACTGTAATAAGCCCAAATGGACAAAACGGAATCCCGCGCCGTTTTTCGCGCGCAGAGCCCGGGACGTTCGGGGCACATCTACATACACTCATCAAGGAACATCATGCAACTCCCACAAGTGGGCATTCAGGAAGGGAGAGAACTTATAGAAGAATCAAACAAGGCTTTTATTGGAAAGGCCTCAAGTCTTATGTACTTAAGTTTATGGTTGAATGTGACGTGTGTCAGCAGAATAAGTATGAAACAATGGTAGCACTTGGGTTGTTACAGCCCCTTCCCATTCCTACTAAGCTTTGGAGTGATATTTCGATGGCTTTCATTGAAGGGTTGCCCAACTCTTCCCATAAAACTGTGATCTATGTGGTTGTGGACAGGCTTAGTAAATATGCTCACTTCATTCCCTTAACCCATCCATATATAGCTACTGCCGTAGCTCAAGCATTCTTAGATAATGTGTTTAAACTTCATGGGATGCCTTTTTCTATTGTTTCAGACCAGGACACTATGTTTACTAGTAAATTCTGGAAGGAATTATTTTGATTGCAAGGCACTAGCTTGTGTATGGGTTCTTCGTATCACCCCCAAACAGATGGCCATACTAAAGTAGTTAATCGATGCATTGAGGGGTACTTGAGGTGCTTAGTGGGGGACAAACCTACTATATAGACCAAATGGCTATCTCTGGCTGAATGGTGGTACAACACTACCTACCATGTCACTATGGGAGTCACACCATATGAGGCCTTATATTAGAGTAGAATTGAGCTCCATGCAACTCATCAAGTAATTCATCAATCATGGGGATAGGGTATTTGTCCTTGATAGTGTCCTTATTTAAAGCTCTGTAGTCAATACACATTCGCCAAGTGTTGTCCTTCTTGACCAAAAGGACGGGTGAAGAAAAATGGGACACACTATGCCTAATAACCCTTGAATTCAGCATCTCTTTCACTATTTTCTCAATCTCATTCTTCTGAATATAAGAGTATTTATAAGGCCTGATATTTGGGAGATGACTACCATCCTTGAGAGGTATTTGGTGATCATGTGATCTAATTGGAGGTAAGTCATTGTGGGTGTTTGGGAAGTAAGTTTTTATGTAGATTTTTAGTAGAGATTTTTTTTTTATAAAAAAAAAAATTTTTTGGTGGAAGATAGTTTAGTTTTTTTTTTATGTGTGTGATGTGTGTGAAAGAAAAAAAAAAAAATTAATTGGATGATATTTTTGTTTTTTTTTTTTTTTTTTTTTTTTTTTTTTTTTTTTTTTTTTTTTTTTTTTTTTTTTTTTAAAAAAAAAAAATTTTGGGATGTTGCTTCCCAAACACCACCATTGTGTTCCTGAAACACATCAACATAATCGTGTAAGATTCTATCAAGATCCGAACGAACCTCTTGGTCAACTTCAGCATAATTGAAAAGAGTCCGTGTTTCTGAGAATTTTGATTTATTTAAATAAGAATTAGCCAACCCAATTTTTTTTTTAAAAAAAAAAAAAAAAAAAAAGAAACGAAAATGAAATTTGAACATTTTTATGTTCTAATTAGTTACAGTTTTAGTCTTCTTCAAAAACTCTTCTTCCTCAAGCCAAATAGTTTTCACTAGGCTCAATGGATAATCTAGGTCCACATTCTTATGTCTTTTCTTTTCTTCTCAATTTTGATTCCATTATCTATTCATACATTTTAATGCCTCTGAAGTGGGATATCAATTCTTTTCTTCTTATTTGTTCTTGTCTGTCTTATTTTCTCAGCAACCGAAAAAGGCATAATCAATTACTCTTTGGCCTTGTTTGATCCACAGGATTAATAGTGAAATGATTAATAATCCCATGAATTAATGTAGGATTAGTTATCCAATTAAATTAGTGCAATAATCATTTATTATGCATTTTTTTTTTTTATGCATTCAATGTTAAAATTATGATCCTAGTCCCTCTCAATATTAAAAATTCGTCAATTTTATCGAATTGAATGTCCGTCATACATGTAATGCGGTTAATGAAATTTACAATCAAATATAGGATTGTGAGTTTATGAACTAACAATCTCAATCTTATACATATCCTTCAGCCCTTGAAATCCCTAAGCACTCACTTCAATTAAAATCTAATTCTTTGCATATTAATGTATTACATTCTATGTTAAAATCCTCTAGCCCACTACGGAATTCAATGCATTCAATGAGGAAGATCGACTTGACAAAACAGTGGATTGACAGGCATATTTGAAGAAAACAGAACTATAAAAATCGAGGCTTCATTTCACTTGATCTAGCATTATCACAATCACATATGTAATGTTTTAGTTTTTCAATGAGTTGTCAATACCGTTCTCCGCTTTTCCGTGGACCTTTTAGTTTGAATTATTTAGTTTTTGGCTGTTGACAAGCTGGGTTGATTTTTTATTTCTTGTTGAAATATTTCAACACTAACTCATTGAATTTTCTTCTTGTTCATCTCAGCATAAAGCTTTCAATAAATATGCATTTTTTTTTTCCAACTCAATTCTACGTCAAATTAATTTGAGAACCCAATTTGAGGCTGATTGAGGGCAATGAAGAAGCTAGTCTCTGAGTAATAAAATTTTAGATTTTAGGAATTGTATGAATACTTTTGATCTTTTTATGGTTTACTTTATTTTTTCACGACTTCTTCCTAATCAAGCATAAATGTGTGTCAGTCTGCAATCTTGTGGTTCGATAATAACTGAGTTTGTTTTTTTATTTGGTTATTTTCAGGGATTTGGATAATAAACTTCAGAATGCACTTTTTGAGTTCTTCTGTTTTCTTGCATGAATTTATGATGAACAATGATAGAATTGAGATTATTCAATGGTTACAGATACATTTGATGGCTTTGTTTGGTTGAGTTTTTTGAATGTGTTCTCTGAAAAATTTCAAAAACTAGTTTAGGAAGAAAAAAAAACTCATTTATATGGTTCTCTTTTTTGAGGCGTAAATTATTTTTGAAAATTCAAAAACTTTTTTTTGGGTGTTTATTATTGTCAAACTAGTTTTTTATTTTTTATTTTGTGTGTCAGTCTGCAATCTTGTGGTTTGATCATAACTTTTTTTTTATTATGGTGCTCAAGCATGCATCTAGTTTAGTATGCTTGATGTGTAAATACTAAAAAACCATGTAAACACTTGAGAACAGAATGAAGACCCAAATAAACTATTAGAAGAGTTTTTTGAGCCCCTTGAGCACATTATGACTCATGTTACTGAATTGTGTAGCTGTGCCAAAGTCTGGAGCCATGAACTTCTCACCTCAGTTCCAGGAATTGATAATCTCTCTCAAATTCCACATCCACATGCTTGTATCAAAATAAAGTCATTTACTCATGAGACTAAATAATGTCTTTTGGCTTGGGTCTTGACTTGAAATGAATTCCCTAGAGGCTAGAGATAGATCATTTCCTGTCATTGAGATAAAATGTTGAGTTGGTGGTAGAATTTGCTAGGTATAATTGATTCAAGAGGAGGAACACCATATTGTAGAAGGCACATAAATCTATAAAATCTGCGGATTGCATTCTGTTTGAAATTTTTTTTTTTTAACATAGCAAATGGATAGCAATCCATTAACAGGGGCAGCATTATGCTGTTTCATGTAGCTATCAATTTTTAAAGAAGCATCAGTTGAAAGGGCCTTATGTTTGCACATCATAAATTCGAGAGGTGTGCTACCGTGCTAGATTACCCGAAAAATAATCAGACAATGCCATCTGAATGAGGAACGAGAAACAGTCCTGAGGAAATTTAGGTGTGATAAACGTGAATCTGGTCTCACAGAACTGATGAGCAAAAATCTAACAATTCATGCCTGCTGCGCTTTTTTCTTTTTTCTTTTTTACCAGGCTTGTGTGCATGTTTATTAGTTAATGAGAGTATGAATCTTTCTACTATAGGAATACTTGTGCCTGGTTGAGCGTTAGTTAGGCTATTGAGATGCTGGAGAGCAATTGAAATGTCATGTAAAGTCTGCAACTAGATTTATTTAACCTTCTTTTTTTTCTTTTTCTTTTTCATTTTCATGCAGCCAAGAAGTTTGCCTTCCTGCTGTTTAGCACCTAATCAGTCGTCCTTCGATAACCAAATCAAACAACGACAATGATGAGAAGAGAGCTGGGACAACAGATAATTACTCTCGTAAATGTGTCTGTTTAATTATATTTGATAGATTTTTACAGTTAAATTTTTTTGAATATTTTGAATTCCTCTATAACTGTGATGCCATATGCCATTTGTCTTAATAATCCTGGTCTTTTTTATATTCAGAGTTTTAATATTATTTTTAATTATAATAAAAACATGTTGGGATGAGACTAGTATGCCAAGTTGAGAATAAGTTATTCACTGTCATACAAGCATGAACACAATTTTAATTACTGAACAAAAGCTATAATAGTTGAACCATCATGACAACATGAAACTTGGGGAGACAAAGTAGAAGAACCTGCAAATAGATCTATATAATGACGTGTGTAATCACATTTATGCTTTAAAAGAAGGAATATTTAAAACCCCTATGTAGAGCCAGTAAACCACACAGTAGACCTATTTCTTGTTTGTCTTATGATTAGCCACAAATAGTGCAGCTAGCTGCTTAAAACACAGTTTATACATCTTCAGCCTTCAGTCAGCGGGCAACCTACCTCAAGGTGGCTTGCTGCTTATCATGAGAACCCTCCCTTTGTCAATCACCGAAATTTTGTCTGATTTTTGAACTGTTGATAGTCGATGAGCTACAACCAAACTTCTCTTACCAACCATGGTATTCTCCAATGCATCTTGCACAAGGTTCTCCATTTTGACATCTAATGCACTTGTTGCTAGTCGAAATTTTGTCTGATTCATGTTCATTACTATTCTGCCAAGTCTCCTGCAGTTGCAGTGCATAGCGGAGGTTACCCAACGCATCATCCATCGATTGACGCTTAATCCCCTCATCACACACGCAATTTTCAGCATTCTTGACATATTCTTTCAAACATTCTGGTGCTATTTTGTCAGTTAGATATGGATCAATGATCTGATCAACAATGCCCATTTCGATATTAGTTTTGAACCAGCGAACTAAATTCACTTGATCCTCGTCCTGTGAATAGATCATTGGCTTCCTACCACACAATAGTTCAAGTAAGACGACACCAAATGAGTACACATCAGATTTTGTAGTTAATCTAGCACTGTGAAGGTATTCTGGATCCATATATCCCACGATGCCTATACTTGGTTCAGTTTTGGGCGCCACTTTGGCATTCCAATTCTCGTCCAACAAAATATTGGTCGAATTCAGGTCGCGATGAATGATTGTTTGCCTTGTACCTGCATGGAGGTATTGCAGTCCTCGTGCAACACCAATGCAAATCTCAAGTCGCTTTTCCCAGTTAAGTGAATACTTGTTGGTTTCATTGAGGTGATTGTAGAGAGGCCCATGGGCCACATACTCGTACACAAGGATCACATCATGCTTATTGATGCAGTATCCAATTAAAGAAACAATGTGGCGGTGACGGAGATGGGAGTGCACCTGGATCTCAGCTCTAATTTGGTCCAAGTTCCTCTCTCTTGATGTTCCTTCTTTCAACCTTTTAATTGCCACATGAAGATTCCTGCTGCTGATATGGCCTCTATACACTTTGCTGTCACCACTAACTCCGATCACCAGAAGCTCATGAAAATTATTTGTGGCTGCTCGAATCTCTGTCAGAGAGAAACGACGGAATGATTGAATGACACCATCCTCAACTAGATCCCTCCACAACTGCCCTGACACTCCATTCTTAGGACCCCAGTTCTTCCACTTCCTCCACCCAAGATCAATACCTTTAGCCACGACATGTGCAGTACTCAAAAACAGATTGCTTATTATTCCCTTTTGTCGAGATAAACGGATATTGCCCTGTGATGCCAATGCATGCATGAGGCTTCCCATAACTTCGCGCATTGTAGGCCTTCCTTCTGGATAATTATGTAAACATTTTTTAGCAACTTCTGCAAACACCTTTAGACAATTTGGTGATATTTGTCCTCTTATAGAGGGATCAATGATCTGGTCAAGGGTTCCCTTTTTGATGCATTTTTGAGCCCATAGGGCTAAACCAATTTGCTCCTCCTCCTCAACACTCGTATCCACCGGTGGCCTCGCACATAACACTTCAAATAGAACCACACCAAAAGCATACACATCTGATTTCTTGGTTAGTCTATGAGTCAAGAAATACGCTGGATCAAAATAACCAAATGTGCCTTTAACATTTGTACTAATGTGGGTTTGTGTATGGGTTGTCCTTACCGTTTTTGACAATCCAAAATCTGAAATCTTCGCTACCCAATTCTCGCCCAACAGAATGTTTGTAGTCTTTACGTCCCTGTGTATGACACCTTGCTCAGTATTCGTATGAAGGTAGTCCAATCCATGGGCAGCATCAATACAAATCTTGAGCCTCTCCTCCCAAGCAAGATGATAAATATCATTCCCGTTTCCTTTCCTACTATTTTTGTAGAGATGATCGGCGAGCGTCCCATTGGCCATGTGTTCATAAACGAGTATCATCTCACCGCAATCATCAGAGTAGCCAATCAGAGTCACGAGATGTGTGTGGCGGAGCTTGGAAAGCATCTTGATCTCAGTCCAAAACTCTCCTGCCCCTTGTTTGGACTCTGCATTCGACCGCTTAATGGCGACAGTGGTAGCTCCACCGTCGATGAACCCTTTATACACCTTACCGAATCCGCCTTTCCCAATGACCAAAGCATCATCGAAGTTGTTGGTGGCTGATTGAACCTCAGCGAGTGAAAACCAACGGCACAATTCCTCCGATTGATATATATCGTTTGTAATTGTATTCCCACTGTCAAAAGTTGACATATTTCTCATATTAGATATGAAATCACTTTCTAAAATGAGATGATGAAGGAAGATAAAGAGTGGAGGGATTGGATAAGACAATGAAGATCATGAAGAAATGAAACTCAAATTGGCTACCTCCTCAGGTCAACAATGGTGGGCTCATCAGTAAAGTCAACTGCTAAGATGACTGAACAACAGACAATCCACAACTACTACATTTTTGTATCCATAAATTTATTTATTTATTTATAATTTTTGTATAGTTTTTCAACATTATATGCCTACTCTTCCCCAAAATCATATGTACAAGCCTCAATCATGTCAATTAATAGGATGATTTTTAAAGTCTGGAGACAAAAAAACTAGGTATAAAATCACTTTTTAGAATACTTTATTTGTACAAAATGTTATTGTTATATTTTTAATAATGGAATTAGACATTTAATAATGACACCAAAATTTTCATCTTAAAACTTAATTTTTTTGGTTTCCAATTGTTTTGTGCCCAAAAGTACATTTCTTAATAATATTTTCAAAATTTTGTTGCTGAAGTTTTTTTTTTTCCCCCTTAATTTAATTGATTTTTGGGAATAACTTTTTAATGATGACTCACATGAAAGTGATTTCTTAATATTTTTTCCGTAACAAATTTTTATTTTTTACGAAAAATGTTGGTTCCTAAAACATTGTAGTGAATCTTCACAGTTCGGATTTAATTTTACATGATCAATGAAAAGAGTAAATTTTAGCCAAGTAAATTGCTATTTTAAAATTATTAAAAACATTTCCAATAAATGTTGATTTTTATATTCCCCACCATAAATTATTTGGCAACAACGCTAGGGTTTACACTGATAGTGGGATATTTTATTATTATTATTTTTTTTTCAAACTAATGATAGTAATATATATGGTAACTTACTTTTGTTAAATAATAACTCACTTAGTTTGAATTATAATTTTGTATCAATCAGAAGTAGAAAATACCACAAAATAATAGTCCGAGACTATTTAATAATTTTTTTATTATATATATGTGTGTTGGTTTTGAAAATTCATTTCTATTATTGATTAATTTTTTACTATATGTGTGTGGGGGAGGGAAGTAGTTTTGGACAAAAGAAGAGGAGCCCCAGCATGTCTAATTAGGGGTTATCAATAGAATGAGCTGGGTTTATTCAACTCGTAATTATCGTGTCAAAATATTATATATTAATTGAGATTTTTGAGTTTTGACTAGTTAACAGTCTTGTATAGGCCAGACCTATTTAAAATATGAAAATCACATCTCATCAATAAGTCTAATTTTCACCTGTCAAAATCAAACCAAACCAAACTACACATTTTTCATTTACATATTTTTAATATTTTTATTAGTTAATTTTCTTTTCTACCTTCTAACATACATTTTTTTTTTTGTTGGTGTTTTTACCTTTGTACTTTTTTACATCTCATATAATTAAAAAATAATCCAGTAACATAATATAATTTTATTTATAATATCTGCAAGGAATATGATTAGTTGCTGATATTTTTTATTCCATTCAAATCCTGAAACTCCGTGTATATAAATTATAATACACACATGCATATATATATATATAATTATCAATGTATGTTAATGGATTAAATTTGAATTGAACAGTGTTAATTCTTTTTGATACATATTAAAAAACAATGAATGAAATAGTTTGAGGCGGGCTAATGGGATAGTCGGGTTAGAATTACCCATGCGGACTCTGGCAGGTCGGGTTAATAGGCGCGATCAAATTACAAATCTTTATTTTAAAATCCTAAAATATCTTTTATGAGTTGAATACTGAAGCAAACTGGGGCAAATCATGAAACCAATTGAGTAATACCAAATGTTTTCATTGGTGAGCCATTTAACAATCCATATGTGCAAGGATTCTCAAAGCTTCAACCACACTCCAAATCTAACTTTGTTTTAAATTAGTTATGTTCTTTTAAATTAATATAGTTATGTTCTTTTAAATTATGATTCAAAATACAAACATATGATATGTTTAGAAATATTATGCTATTGTTTTGTTATGAATGAACATCATATATTTGGTATCATGTATTAAGATGACATCTTAAAACTTGTTTGTTATTGGGAATCATACCAATAACCTCTTGCTAACTAAGCTCTGCCACCGGTTGTGGCCTCTTGACTCTTGATTCAAAGTGCCTTGAGAATGATCATCGCTTTGTATATGTCATAAGATAAGCTTGTTTTACTCGAAAAGCTATATTATGTTCAAAATGTTCATAAGCTTGGTTTTAATAAAGCTTGTTGATGTTCATTCATTTACTACTTTACTATATTGTTATTCACTGGACTTTAACTAATCTCTCTCCCCTATATGTATCTAGGTGATGGCAAGGATTCTGCTATGGATGAGAGATCCAGTTAGAAGTATTTTTCTTTTCTTTTTCTACTTTTGGAAGTTAGAGTTTTCGGATGAAGATCTTGTCTTCGAGTTTTGGTTTTTGTTGGTTGTATATTGGGCAAATTACACTAACAGTTCCTATAGTTTGGGACTCGTGTCACTTTAGTCCCTGACTTTTCAATTGTGACATATTTGACCATAAATTTTGAATCTTGTTCCAAATAACGACAATTGAAGATATCATTGTTTAATTTCAAGGACAAAATCGTCAATTTAATAAAATATAAATTAATTTGACAAAAATAAACGTCAAAAAAATAATTTTAATTTTTAAAAAATTATTTTTATCTACCAATGATAAAATTATGTAAAATCGATAAAAATTAATAAAAATTACATGATTAATTTTTAAAATTTAATTTTACATAATCATTATCCAAACATATAATAAAAATTAATTTGGTAAAAAAAATAAATAAATGTCTAAAAGATTTATCAATTTTACATAATTTTATTTTTAGTGAGTAGAAATAATTTTTAAAAATTCAAAAATATTTGTTTGACATTTATTTTTGTCAAATTAGTTTATATTTTATCAAATTGACGATTTTACCCTTGAAATATCTAATGATATCTTCAATTGTCCTTATTTGTAATAAGATTCAAAATTCATGGTCAAATGTGTCACAATTGAAAAGTCAAGAACCAAAGTGACACAAGCCCCAAACTATAGGGACTATTAGTGTAATTCACCCTTATATATTTGTAAATGTTTTACTTTCCTTTTGGATGTTGAGCTTGCAAATGTCAAAGATAAATAAATAAAGATGCTTGTTTTGTATCATATGACTTATGCACAGGCTCTGGAAGGACTCTTGGTAATTAATGGACAATGTTGTTTTTCCGCATAAGCCCCAATGTCTTAGTGCAACCTTGTCCTGTCTTGTTAGGCCTTTGGTAGTCAAATACTACTGGCCGGTCATAACTACTATCATGATTGGGGCGGGATGAAGTCGTGACAGAGTGGTATCAGAGCACAAGTTTGTACACACACACACACACACTATCCTCCAAAACATAGGACTTTCCCTAGAAGAACTTTAGGAATGCATTCACGATGAGTGTGTATGACTAGATGCGCATCTTATGTGTTAATTGGTAAACAATTATATACATATTATAATTGTTTAACATATGCTTTGCATGCATAGCATCATGGTGAGGGAAAAAGCTGAGTCCTCTACTAGCCACATGAATCGACTAGAAAGAATATTAGAAGGTGTGGCGGAAGTGGTAGAGGCCTTAAGACAAAGGAATCAAGAACAACCACAATAAGAACAACAACCGCAACCACAACAACAACCACCACCACAATAGAAACAACAATTACCATCGTAATAACTGCCTCTACAAATAGACTTCCCAAACCAGGCAACAATGGCACTAATAAGAGAATACAAAAGAATGAAGCCAATTTGGTTTGAGGAAGGAATTGATCCTTTGATGGCAGAGGCATGGATGTTAGAAGAAGAGAAATTCTTTGAGGTTTTCCCCTGCACAGAAACTCAGAAAGTTGCACTTGCTACCTTCACCCTAACAGAGGAGTCACGTAGATGTAACATATTGCTATTGATATTCACTGGGCTTTAACTCACCCCTCTCCCCTATATGTATGTAGGTGATGACGCGGATCCTGTTATGGATGAGAGATCGAGTTAGAAGTATTTTTCTTTTCTTTTTCTACTTTTGGAAGTTGGAGCTTTCAAACGAAGATCGGGTCTTCAAGTTTTGGTTTTTGTTGGTTGTATATTTGTAAATGTTTTACTTTCCTTTTGGATGTTAAGCTTGCAAATGTTAAAGATAAATAAATAAAGTTGCTTGTTTTGTATCATATGGCTTATGCATAGGCTCTGGATGGACTCTTGGTAATTAATGGACAATGTTGTTTTTCTACATAAGCCCTACTGTTTTAGTCCAACCTTTTCTTGTCTTGTTAGGCCTTTGGTAGTCAAATACTTCTGGCCGGTCATAACTACTATCCTGTTTGGGGCGAGATGGAATCGTGACAGAGTGGGATCAAAGCACAAGTTTGTACACACACACACACACACACACAGACTCTTCCAGAACATAGGATTTCCCCTAGAAGAACTTTAGGAATGCATTCATGATGAGTGTGTATGACTAGATACGCATCTGATGTGTTAATTGTTAATTATATGAATATATTACAATTGTTTAACATATGCTTTGCAGGCATAGCATCATGGTGAGGGAAAGCGCTGAGTCCTCTACCAGTCGCATGGATCGACTAGAAAGAATGTTAGAAGGTGTGGCGGAGGCGGTAGAGGCCTTAAGACAAAGGAATCAAGAACAACAACCACAACCACATCCACAACAACAACCACCACCGCAGCAGCAGCAACAACTACCTCTACGAATGGACTTCTAGACCAGGCAACAAGAGAATACAAAAAGATAAAGCCAATTTAGTTTGAGAGAGGAGTTGATCCTTTATGGAAGAGGCATGGGTGTTAGAAGCAGAGAAGTTCTTTGAGGTTTTCAGATGCACAGAAACTCAGAAAGTTGCATTTGCCACCTTTACCCTAGCAGAGGAGGCATGTAGATGTAACATGAAATGTAAATGAGAGTCCAGATTTGACAACTTTTATAGAAAATTCATTTTATTGCAAAACTTTTTGCCAAAAATGGACTGTGTCATTAGATCTCAGAGTTGTCACCTAATGTTTTGGAAAAATTAGGAAATGGGGACTTGTTCCAAGGTCACTATTCGTCGTAACCAATGATGTTTGTCTCGGAACCTTAGGTATGAGAGGGGAAGGTCATTAATTAAGCACTCCCGCTCACCCAATCAAAAATCGGCCTCTACTAAACCATGATATGAATGTTATTAACTTTATATGTTTATGTTCCACTTATTAATAATCCTAAAAATTACTATGTAAAAGTAAACAAGTATAGACTGTGTCATTTATTTTGAAACAACTTGATTTCATGTATTTTGAAAGAGTTTGAATAATGTTCAACTCAACAGAAATTGAGTTGGCAAACACAAAAATCGATATTATTTCAAATTGAACAACACAACCTCCATCCACTAGTATTCATAGAGATATATCAAATAAGCAAATTGCCATATAGTAGGATGCTAAACATAGTAAGAAAAACAAACAAAAGCGAGATACTAAAGCATAAAAACTCACATATTTATTAGCATCCCGCGAACAGCTACAAAACAAAGTTAGCAAAATATGCATGATCCTATATACAAATCCTAATGCAATTTACTCATGAAATGTAACTAAAGATCCGACTTCTAATATATGATATGTGAATCGTCTCAAGACATGAGGTAGTGCACAAAATCACATAAAAATCGATTAAATCCATAGATGCAAATTTAGCCGAATCTTAATGCATGAAGCATGGATGCAAAGCATAGACATGCTGAAAAGACAATATATGCTGCATATTCACAAATAATGAAAGCAAGTAAAAGAATTGGATAGAAAGAAAAGGGGTAGGGAATTATTACAACATTTTGAATAATTACATATCCGAATAAGGGAAGAGGGGAAGAAAAGTATCACAACAAAATAAAAACCTCATAACTCTCTCTAAATAAAAGAAAAACAAAAACTTCAAGTGCCTTGGAAACCACCGGAAACCATTCTTCTCAACACCAAAAGACTGCTTGGTTTTGTCCAAGAAAACACATTTGGTGAAAGCACTATTCATCCGGTGGTATAAGTCATCGTTGACAGTACTATTCACCATAACAATTACTATTCACCCTCCTTGATCATTCTTCATCTTAGCAAGCATTTTTCGTTTGGAGATACTATTCAACGTCGGGGTACTATTCACCACCGGAGGTTACTATTTATCGCCAGTCATTATTCATGTGGCGGGGTCACATTTTTAAAAAGTAGGTAGTTTCAACCGACCATTTAAAGTAGTAAATTACAACAATTTATGTAGGTGGCGTGGCACCAATCATTCAAAGCTGTAAATTACAATAGTTTATTTGAAGTAATAAATTATAACAATTTATGTACAACAATAATTGCAACAAATATGTGGGTGGTGCAACCTTCCCTTTAAAGCAGTAAAATAGTTCTATAAAAAAAATAGTAAATTACAACCGATATGTGGGTGATGTAGCCTTCTCTTTAAAGCAATAAACAAAGCGATAAATAAAGAAGTAAAAGAATTTAAACAAATTATAATACATTTTTAAATTTAAATGAAAGTTTGCGAAAATTCACTTTTTGGAGAAATGACGAATTTTTTCTGATTTACAAACTTTCTTCCAATCACCCTCAAGGTTGTGGAATGTGTTCTCAATAGTCAATCCAAAATTTAGAATTTCAGCTTTAATGGAGTTTTGGTGTATTGTTGAAAAGGCAATAAAGAGAATGAAATGAAAGGTTTGGTTCAGAAAAATAAATATCTGAGAAAATATTTCTCTTTTCTCTCTTCTTCTTTTTTTTTTTTTTTCCTAATTCTTTTTTCCTCTTAGATTTCCCCTTTCTTTTTTGATCTCCTCACCCCAATTCTTCTCTCCCTTGTGATTCCCTTCTGCCTACTTCTTTTATAGGCAAGAACCTTAACAAAGAAATTTTGAAATGGTGAAGATGATGAATTTTTCAAATGGTGCACAATGAAAACACTATGCAAAGTTGGGATTTTCAAACGGTGGAATGATTTTCAAAAGGTACACCGTGAAAATACTGTGCACTTTATAATATAATAATATATAAAAGGTATTATTAGCATAAATATATGTACAAATGCCCAAAAAAATATAAAAATACACAAACAGATGTAAAATTATAAAATAAAATAAATAGACTAATAAACACATTTTAGCGGGCCAAATATGTAAAATTTAGGCTAAAATCGGTTTAAAACAATTTGGCTAAAATGGGTGAATGTTGGGATTAAAGCTTAAATTTCATTTTTCCATTGAGAATTTTGTGAAATAGCATATTCTTATTTTTATTATCAGGTAATCAAAAGAAAATGGCCAAGTCTTAGAGCCAGTCAAAATAAGATGTCTACTGTAGATAGTGGATGTTAGTAAAGGGCCAACAATTTGGAATCATTTTTTGGAAATCTTCTACGACAAGTACTTCCCACAATCAATCAGGGACAGGAAAGCATTAGAGTTCTAAGCACTTAAACAAGGTGGGGGCATAGTAGCGAAATATGATGCAAAGTTTATGGATCTAGCCAAGTTTGCTCCACACATGGTTAATTCCGAGTATAACAAAGCAAGGAAATTTGAAGAAGGGCTTAGAGGATTGCTTTGGCACAAAGTAAATCTTTTCAAATTTCCTACATATGCGAAAGTTTGGACAGGGCAATCATGGTCGAGCTCAATGCAAAGGATGAAGAGCAATCCAAGGAATGGTATAATAAAACAAAGGGATATAACTCGAGAAAGGGGCTAGCAAATTTGCCTATCAAGAAGCCCAGAGTATGAACCACCAGTGGTACCAATCAAGGGAGCAAGATTGTTCCAATTTGTCCGGACTGTGGAAAGAATCATTTTGAGTGTGTCGACGAGCTTCAGGAGCTTGTTTCGAATGTGTTTAAATGGGGCATCAAGTAAAAGATTGCCTAAAGGCTAGGCAAAATTCTTGAAAAGGCACTAGTAGTCCATCGGGATAGGTCCAAAGGCCAATTGCTAAGACTAGCACCACAGGGAAAGAACCAGTGAGACAAGCAAGGGTGTTTATCCTAGTCCCCGGGGATGGTCAGAGTACGGATCCCGTTGTATTAGGTATACTCTCCATTTATGCTCATGATGCGTATATTTTGATAGATTCAGGGTCCACACATTCATTTGTATCTAGTCAATTTGTGAATAAGTTGAATAAATTGCCAGAACCCTTGAATTTTCTAATGTCAATATCTACATCGTCGAGTGAATCTATGATATGCACATCTATTTATCGGGATTGTGAAATATTAATTGGGAATGTTAGCTTGATTGTTGATTTGCTGCCTATAGAAATGAGTCATTTTGATGCTATTTTGGGAATAGATTGGTTGTCAACCAATTATGCTACAATAGACTATGTATCAAAGTCTATCTCATTTCAACCACCAAGTCAATAAGGATTTTCTTTTCAAGGTAAAGGTGTAGTACCACCACCATATCTCATTTCATCCATGAAGGCATGTAAACTACTTTAGAAGGGGTGTCGAGGATATTTGTGTAGTGTTTTAACTATACAGGGATCTAATAGTATTTTAAATGACATACTAGTGGTAAGAGAATTTTCAGATGTGTTCCCTGAAGACTTACTAGACAATTTGATTGATAGAGAAATTGAGTTTACAGTTGATGTTGCATCGGGAACTCAACCAATTTCCAAGACTCCTTACAGAATGTCGCCAGCAGAGCTAAAGAAGTTAAAAATGTAATTGAAAGATTTATTAGACAAATGCTTCATCTGACCTAGCACTTCACCTTGGGGTGCACCAGTCCTATTTGTGAAAAAGAAATATGGAACTCTTCGTCTATGCATTGACTATAGAGAATTGAATAAGGTGATTATCAAAAACAAATACACGTTGCCAAGAATTAATGATTTGATTCATCAACTTCAAGGGGCACAAGTCTCTCCAAGATTGATATTAGATTGAGATATCATCAGCTCAAAATTAAAGCAGAGGATGTTCAGAAGAGGATGTTTAGAATAGGTATGGCCATTAAGAGTTTTTGGTCATGCCATTTGGGATCACTAATGCTCCAGTATTATTCATGGATTTGATGAATAGAATTTTTAAACCTTATTTGGATGAGTTTGTTGTAGTCTTCATTGATGACGTTTTGATTTAATCTAAAAGTGAAGGGAACTATGAACAACATTTGAGATTGATCCTTCAAAATCTTAGAGATAAACAATTGTATGCAAAGTTAAAGAAATGTGAGTTTTGACTATCTAGTGTGACATTTTTAGGACATGTTATTGATAAATAAGGAATTTCTGTTGATCCCCAGAAAATTGAAGCTATAGTAGACTGGCCAAGGCCCATTAATGTAACAGAGGTTCGGAGTTTCCTTAGTTTAGCAGGTTATTACAAGAGGTTTGTTAAGGACTTCTCCAAGATAGCAGTGCCACTCACTCACAATAGATAAGAAACCCCATTCACAATTTGAAATTGGTAATCGTTGTTTTTGTGTTAAAGATATGGCTTCATTACTTATACGGGCCTACATATGAGGTGTTCACATACCATAAGAGTGTAAAATATTTGTTCACTTAGAAGGAGCTCAATATGAGGCAAAGGAGATGGTTAGAGCTGATGAAGGATTATGATTTGCAAATAGAATATCATCCTAGCAAAGCAAATATAGTAGCAGATGTCCTTAGCCAAAAGTCAATGGAGAATTTGGCATGCCTAGTCACTAAACAAGGAGATATACTTTAAGACCTTTAGAAAATGGAGATAGAATTGGTCCTACATGAAACGGGAGGAACTTTAGCTCTAATCCCAGCCGAACCATCCATCATTGAAGAAATCAAACAAGGACAAATGGAGGATGCCTACTTCATGAAGATTTTTGAGGAAATTGATTCAAAACCAAGACCGACATTTATAGTTAAGGACCAAGTGCTACAGTTTGAAGGCAGATTATGTGTTCCAGATATACAGAGTTGAAAAAGAAAGTCATGGAGGAAGCTCTCATTTCCAAGTTTGTAGTCTACCCGAAAAGCACCAAAATGTATCAATATCTCAAATAAGTCTATTGGTGGCCAAACATGAAAAAGAACATAGCTGAGTTTGTCTCTCGTTGCCTTCAATGCCAACAAGTAAAAGTGGAACACCAAAAGCCCACCGGTCTATTGCAACCTCTCTCTATTCTAGAATGGAAATGGGAGCATACCACGATGGATTTTGTAGTTGGCTTGCCTCGCACGCCAAGAGGTATGAATTCAATTTGGGTCATTGTTGATAGATTGACCAAATCTTCTTACTTCTTACCTGTGAAATCTTTTTATAATGTGGACAAGTTAGCTACTTTATATATAGATGAGATTATTCGACTCCATGGTGTGCCTATTTCTATTGTGTCGGATAGAGACTCCAAATTTGTGTCTAGATTTTGGCAAAGTTTGCAGAAAGCGTTGGGAACAGAATTGAAATTTAGTATTGCCTTCCATCCGCAAACCAATGGTTACTCAAAACGAACAATATAGACTTTGGAAGATATGTTTTGTTTGTGTGCATTGGATTTCAAGGAAAGTTAGGAAACTCACTTACCGTTAACAGAGTTCGCTTACAACAATAGTTTCTAAGCAAGCATTGGCATGGCACCTTATGAAGCACTGTATGGAAGAAA
The DNA here is from genome assembly GCA_025200525.1 of Camellia lanceoleosa. NCBI lineage: Eukaryota > Viridiplantae > Streptophyta > Magnoliopsida > Ericales > Theaceae > Camellia > Camellia lanceoleosa. Next base: position 113,345,551 of record CM045769.1, read on the forward strand.
ATGCAAATCACTAGTTTCCTAGACAGAAGTTGGGGACAGAACGATGTTAGGACCTGAAATTGTTCAAGTTACTACAGAAAAGATCAAGGTTATTCGACAATGACTCAAAATTGCCCAAAGTCGACAAAAGAGCTATTTAGATTTGAGAAAGAGTTTTGTAGAGTTTGAGGTTAGGTATCATGTATTTTTAAAAGTTACTCCAATGAAGGGCTAGACTCGATTAAAGAAAAAGGGGAAATTATCTCCACGGTATATAGGGACATTTGAGATCCTTGAAAAGATTAGTCCAGTGGCATACCGAGTAGCATTACCACCAGAGATAGATCAAGTCCATAATGTTTTTCGCATTTCCATGTTACGAGATTATGATCGAGATCCTTTCCATATGATTGATTATCGATGCTTGGTTATTAACGAGGATTTAGAATATAAAGAATGACCTATTGAGATTGTTGATTGCTAGGTGAAGCAACTGAGGAGTAAGAAAATACCAATGGTAAAAGTTATATGGCAAGAACATTATGGAAGAGATGTTACTTGGGAAGTAAAGGAGGAGATAAGAATAAGATACCCTAGTCTTTTTCCAAACTAAGGTAAGACAAGTTTGGAGGACTAAACTTTTTAAGAAAAGAAGAATGTGACAACCAAACCCATTCATACATCATGTATATTTAATTGTTCATGCATTCATGTTATATGTTGTGTGCTTGTGTAGTGATAGAATAAAGAAAGAAGAAGTATAAAGGGTTATGTTAGAAATTTGTTTTGTTATGTGTTTTGAGTTAGGAAAAGTTTAGTGCTTGATTTGAGAACCATATGGTATGCCTAAACCTTAAGTGAGGAGCTTAAAGACCTTAGTCTAATAAACCTGACCATGTTATGCTATTTGCTAATTTGCTAATTAGGATTAGTGATAATTAAGTATGAATAATTAGCTTAAGTAGGATTAAACATAAGCTTGGTTAATTAGTTCTAACCTAGATTAGTTAATCTAAGTAAGCAAGATTGGCTAGTTAATGATGTTGCAACCTTGCCCTAGCTACACACAATAAAATCTTAAGTTCTAGATCACAAAAATGAAGAAGTGGAGGAATCAAGAACTAACAAGAGGAAAATGAAGAAGAAGAAGAAAAGAGGAAAAAGAAGGAGAAAAAGGTGAAAATTCAAAGGAGCTAGAGATTCAAGCCTAAAAATCTTAAGAAAATCATTACAAGGTAAGAAACTTGACCCTCTTCCATAATCCCATAGCAAAACCTAGCTAAAAATTGATTAGGAATAAGTTTTGGAAGATTGAAATGAAAAAGAAATATAAAAGTTTGAAAACTAGAAAGAGCTTGAAGAATCCATGGAAAAACTATGTTTTGAATTAATTTTATGTAAGATTTGAGCAAAACAATTGTTGTAGTATTAACTTGCATCACTTTTTCATGATTAGGGAGCTTTAGAACTTGATTTTGGAGGATTGAAAGCATTGAACAAAAGAAAGGTTTGAAAAGATTTAAAACTTGAATTTAATCTATCTTTCACTTGTTTAATCCAAAAATCAATGCATATTCATGAGTTTTTATTAGTTTTTCATCATATATATATATATATATATATTAGGATGTTATGGAAAAAGTTTTGTGTTTTGAAAGCTTGGAAATTAAGCTTGGTAGCCCAAGAATCGCAAAGAACAGCTTCAGCCGCGACTGGGTTCTTCTTCTACACGTGCAGCTAGAAGCACCTCACGTGCGGCACACCCTCCGTACATGCGGCCAACTACCTTCAACCCAAATTTGATTCTAAAATAATTGCGTGCACATCTATAGACACCCCATTTTTGACCGCTCTTTAGACTTGGATGCCACTAATTGATCACTCAATGATGAATGTGTATGCTTGTCACATGCTCGATGTCCTCAGCAGGAAACCTCAGTTTTGAGCTTCAAAAAATCCCAAAACCCACAAACCTTGTGCCTTGTTTTGGACCAAGATGGTAGTTGTTCAGGCCTAGGCATCCAGGGACTTGCAAACCCATTTTTTTGGCCTGAAACCCACTACTAGTGGCCGGTCACCCACTATTAGTGGCATGCCGGCCACTTGTGTAAAATTTTAGATATTTTCTGCCAGCTATCTCCACAGATGCATGCACCATTCCAATTGTATTTATTTAGATATTTTCAGGGTAGTCTCATGTTTTTCTATATATAGATGGCCCTCTCTCATTGTTTAAGGGTTAGAAAATTTGGAAGCTAAAAAATATTTTCTCTCTCTACATTTCTCTCTCTCTCTCTCTCTCTCTCTCTCTCTCTTGCAACTTTCTTAACCTTTGCCTATACACTTTAAACCAAACCTAGAGAGTTCTTTGCTAAGGTGATTTGAGCTTGAATTTTAGCTCTTTTAGCACTTGAGAGTGTGAAATTAGTGGTTTGTAATCCCAAGGATCATTCATCTTAAGAGGTATACATTCTATTTCTTGTACCATCTCTTTTCCATCTTTTCTTGCTGTTTTTTTGGCTGTTTCTTACCTGTATTTTTCAGCTAAAACTTGTGGTTTAAGGCCATTAAAGGTAGAGGGGTTGACCACCCTTCTTTGAACCTTGCTTCTTAGGCCTTTACCCTTGTGTTTCCTATCTTCTCATCAATTTTTTTTTTGGAGCTTTTTATCACTAATTTTCAGAGGTTTTTCAGAGGCTTAAATCATGTTTTGAAGTCTCAAAAATAGAGGGGGTAGCCTCCCCTCCTTGTGCTTGTTTACTAGCTTAAATTCCTCAATATTGTAGCTAACTTTTTCAAGCTTTTCTATGTGAATTTCAGCACTATTTTTGCTCATTTTGGGACTATTTTAGTGTGTTTACTTCATTTATGCTTTGTATTGTAGGCTTGTAGTGTAATGGTCCTCATAGGTTTGGTGGTTTAGACCTTAGCCACTAACCTATTTGAGTTGATAGTGTTTATTTCTTATTTTCCATACTTGTGTTCACCTCTAAGCATCTCTGTAATCTCTCTCATTTTTTGACTTTTTCATTTGCTTTGAGAGTTGTTTCGACCAATAGATTGTTTAAGCTTGAGATTGAGGTCGTTGTGCTTAATGGTTTAATCTTTTCGGAGGTTCATTACCAATGACATGACATCTCTCTCATGCCTAAAACAACCCTTTGTTTGACACTTCTTTCTATTAGAGGACTTAATCTTCATTTTTGGACTAAATGAATTAAGGAATGGAAAGGTAATTAAAAGAGGTAATTAAAATTGAAATAAAATGGACCAAGATAATCAAATGGTTTGGGTTCAATCGGACGTTAATTGAACTCATTGAGTCTTGAGTCGTTTCATACTTGTTAGTGATGAAAACGGTTTAAGAATCAAGGTCAACCCTTTTCCTTGATCAATCCGTGATTGGGAGGAGGTTTTGAGAGTCTTTAATTGTGCATTTATTGAAATTGTATCCCTTGGTTCATGAGTCATCACGCAATGAAATTGCGCCGATTGATGGCTTGCGAATCGAGCATACCCATCTTTTAACCTGTTTGATGATAAGGAGAGGCAGGGTGGACAGACATCCCCTGAGAATGCTCTATTTGTGCTCTGTATGCTTGTTGTTGCAGCAAGAGGAACCAACTGTTGGCCACTTTTTTTAGATGGAAGGCTACTTTTAGTGGCTGGCCGGCCACTACTTCTAGTCTCCCGGCCACTTTTGTCAAACCAAGCTGTACCTTTTTAGAACAGAACAAAGTAGAGGCTGAGGTGAAAAAAACAGTGAAATGTTTTAACTACGCAACAGAGGTATTCTGGCGATAGAACAGTGGGCTTTTCTGGTAGAAATCCGCGTGCACTCATGAGCATTCCTCACTTCCTAGGGCTAAGTAGTTAGAGTAGTTAGCTTAGTTATTTCTTTTAGATTGTATCTGTGTTGTTAATTTGTAACTAATTAATTAGTGTACTTAATTTGTTAATTCCAATTTGTAATTAATTATGCTAGAATGGTTAATTAATTGTGTTGTTGTAATAACTAGTTAGCATAGTTAGTTTATTTCATTTGGTTTGTAATAGTTAATTAATTCGTAGTAATTAGTTAGCTAGTTAGTTTATTCGGACCCTCCTGCGCGAGGACACAATTGTAATAACGTGTATGTCTTCCAACCCCACGTCTTTCTTCATTTTATTTACTTGCTTATGATGGTTCAAATACTTTTAAATTGTATGATAAAAAAAAAAATAAAATTTATCACCACCAAAAATATATATATATATTTCCCCCAAAATAACTATTTTACTCCAATCATACTGGAAATGGAAAGGGTTTCAATCTCTCTCTCTCTCTCTCTCTCTCTCTCACAATCGCTGCAACTAGTTCTCTGACCGGTGCTGCCATTGTTGTTGATTCACTCACTTCTGTAAGTTACTCTCCCTCACCGCCATTACTCTCTCCCTCAATTTCTAAACCCTAACTTATTTGAAAATAAGAGTGCCCTGCTATTTTTTTGGAAAAAATTTTGTCGGTTCCTAAATTTTCAAGGATACCTCTGCTAATGATTCTTTCATCCTTTGATCATTAACAATTTAATAAGAAATGGAAAGGAAACATGATGGGTTGAGAGAGCCTGCCTTCTCTCTAGAAACTACCTCTATTTCTAGGGTTTGTTCATTCAATATTTCGTTGATGATGGTTGATTACTCATCTGATCTTGATTACTCATCTGATCTACACGACTTAGATACGATGGGCGATGAACTAGTGATTGAAGGTACTACTACACCTAAGGGGAGTTCGTACATCTTGAAGGATAGTCTTTCGGATAGTGATTTGTTAATTTTGATGGACATCGCGAAGAGAAATAGGGGTAAGAAACATCGTTCTGCATCTGATATCGAGATGGGAAGGAGCCCTAAGGCTTCGATTGGGGTTGAGTCTGAGATCCCTAGTCCAAGTTCTTTTGTTGACGCTATGGGTGCTCTCTGCTCTGAGATTCGAGAGATGAATGTTATTCAGCTCCACGTTAAAACAACAGGTATTTACTTTTCTCTCATGATTTTTCTAGAGTTGTTATATAACATATATCATGGTATTGTGAAAAAGAGATGTCTAATGGTTTGATAAATTTGAGTGATTGATTAATGCAATAGACTCATAAGGATTCAGATTGATTAATTGTTTTAACCCTTTTCTTTGGTTGCTTCGGATGGTTTTGTGGGTCTTGTTGGCTATTGGGCATAGTTTATGGGTTTTGTTGACTTTGGTTGTGTATATATGTAGATGAATTGTGTTAATTTTTTGTTTGTACATTCTGGAATATATACCCCATTTTGAGGGTATTATATACCCTTTTCTTCTTTTTCCTTCTGGGTTTTTGTTCTTTTTCAGTTTGTTTGGGTTTCTAGAAAGTGCGAGAGAAAATCAGGCGAGAAAGTGCTTCATTAAGGAATTAATTTTACTGGGCATTCAGATAATCTTATAGTTCTCCCTGCAATTTCACTCCTGATGATTTTGTGTTTGTATATATGTGTGGATGTAAGTAGTTAAAGTAGACATATGCGCTTCACTTTAGGGGTTTAGTAATTTATTAGTCTTCTCAAATTGTTTATGTGGATTGGTTTTTTTTGTTTCCAAGATGTCAAACGGGTTTTGGCCCTTTTGGGGATTGAGGATATAGTCCTAAATTGACATGGAATCTAGTAGTAAAAAAAAAAAAGTTATGAATTTATTTAGTTTGAATGAGTAAATAACCTTTGAGGGAGCAGAATAGGAAAAATAAAATGATTTGACCTGATTTAGACATAAGACATTTTGTATTCAATTATGGGTTGAGCATTTGTTAATATCAGTATTTCTGCTTTTGATGTCATGCTATAATGTGGGTGAGATTGATGGGTATATGCTTTTTTATTTTTCATTAATGGGGAGATTCTAAAATGGATTCTTTCTACCTATTTTTATTCCTCCTCCTGTTAAGTTGCTCTACAATTTACTGGATTAGAGGGTTTTCGTATATAAAATTCAACTTTAATTTTATTTTTCGTGTTCACTACTTCGTAATGTAGGTTTCTATGTATGCATACTGCTTGTGATGGAGTCATTTTGTTTTGCATGCTTGTTTTCAAAATAGTTTATAAAACATTGTATAAAAATTAAAATCAAAAGAAGTATTAGGATATCTTCCCTGTTGTATGAATTAGATGTTGAAACCACAACAATGATTGTATCATTGTATTGGGATGTTCAGGAGTTAACTAAGCATGAAATTTGACGTATTGCAAAATATTGAAGCATAACCTAATTACAGCAAAATCTAAGCTATCTTTTTTGGAGGTGCTTTATGCTTACTTTGATTTGTGTTAATGGAAGGGGATCTGAAAAGGTGTATTGCCCAACAAACTGGTTTGGAGCCTAATCAACAAAGATTGTTGTTTAGAGGAAATGAGAAAGAGGATCGAGAGCATTTACACATGGCAGGTGTGAAGGACAATACAAAGGTGTTACTCATTCAAGAACCAACAAGAAAAAGAGGAAGCATGAAGAGGCTAAGAGCATTGAAATGTCAAGTGCCTGTCCAGCCGTTGCTGACGTCAAACCAGAGGTTGATAAGCTTGCAGAAGAGGTAGCTCCTTTTTATTATTTTTGTCGGTATTACCCATGTACCCTGGGGACTCATTCTGCTCTTTTATTTATTTATTTATTTATAACAGGTGGCTAATCTGAAAGGCACAAGCAAAGAAAGAAAGGTCGAGGGGGTGAAGAGTGATATGTTGTCAAGAGCCTATGCAGCTATTGCTGAAGTCAAGGTAGAAAGGTTGATAAGCTTGTAGAACAGGTGAGCCCTTTTTATTCACTATCACTGTATTAGTCCGGTTCCTATTAGACTCATTTGGGCAGTTTTCTTTTATAGATGGCTACTCTGGAAGCAATTATGAATGGTGGGACCAAGGTTGGAGAGAAAGATTTTGTTGTTTTGAGTTACTAATGAGGTAGCTGCTGAAATTGGATAGCATTGAGGCTGAAGGAGAAGGGAAAGGGCAACAAAAGCTTGAGGTTAGTGTTCAGCATCCTTGAGGTTGTTGTTATTGTTACTTTTTTTTCCCCCCTGTTCTAGATATACTGCTTGTCAAATTTAGAATCTTAGATTGCTTAAAGCCAGAATCTAATTGAGCTTCTGACCAATAGTTGTTGTTGTATGATGTTCAAAAATTCACTGCTAGATTTTGCATGACTGGCTGCGTATATTGATGTGTCCAAAAATGTTCATATTCCATTCATTAATTGTTTTGAGAATTATGTTTCTCACTAACTTGGTTTCCTACACTTAATTTATGTTTTTCACTTATTTGGTTTCCTATTATTCTTTTTCCTTTATTGGCATGGCCGGCTGCATGTAATGGACAGATGACTGTAACTAGAAATTTAACCCACCACAAAAATAGAACATGTTTATATGAAAAACAACTACAACTTTCAGAACTAGCATTTAAAAGCAGTATAATAGTTGGAAAAAGTTGAGATCAGGTTCCCATGAATGTTATATGCCCTTCAATGTTTTCTTTTTCCTTTTTTCTTCTCTCTCTCACTCTCAGTATAAGTGAACAGAAGGCAATTCTATAGCTTTATCTGATTGCGTCAATACTAATTTACCATGCTTTGTGTGCCATATTTTATTTGTCAGTTCAGTTTTTTTTTTTTTTTCCCTTCAATATTTTGTTTTGAATTGATGACTCAGCTCTCACAATGTTGGGGTTTATGAATAACAGGGCAGCAGCACCTGCAACTAAGAAGTCACCAGCTGTAGGGGGCACTGCTCCATCTAACCCAGGTAAAGCAGCAAACGTGAAGGATCCTAAACAAGGAAACATTATGTCTTTCTTCAAGAGAGTTTAACCATATTGCTAAAGGAGAATGACCTGTGTTTTTGCTTCAGTTAGCTGGTGATTCATGTGCTAGCCTGATTTGTGAATAATTATAGGGTTCTAGCTCTCATACAACTGCTTTTTTTTTTTTTCTTTTCTTTTCTTCTTTTGCTCTCTAAAATTTGTACTGGTGGCTGTGTAGGTATTTCTGTGTTTGGTTTAATATCATTGGAACTCTAGAGATGTTACTTTGCAATATTGGAATTGGAGGGCTGCCAAAAGCTTCACATGGTACGATGCCCACATACTTTGGAAAAATATTTACCTGGTCTAGCAATAAGCCTGTAATCCTTATGGTAATTTAACAGTCCTTATGGTAAATTAGGTCAGAAAAGAAATTAAAATCTAATTTTTTATTTTAGTGAAGAGAAGAAAACAAATTAATGTGGTTGTGTTGTGTTTATATGAACAATAAATAAAAGAGAACATGTATTATTTTATTTTTAATGTTTTGCATTTAGTTGGACAAATTAGTTTTTATTTTTTATTTTAATTATATAGCATTATACAAATATTGAAGTTACCTGGCTAATAGGATTTGCACAACTCAATAAGGCTGTGTCCTATTATGAGTGTCTTGATGCATAACTCAAAAATACTGTGTCCCAAACATGAGGTTGGCTAGAAGAATTTTGTTTCAACATTCATGGATAGAAATAGGAAAATGTTGAACAGCATAGATTATGTTTAGGATTGTTATAAATATTGGTTGTAATTTTTGTATTCTACAAGTTGAATATAAGTTATCATTACAAGAGTATGGCATATCTTTGGTGGTGCATGAAGTTGTAGTAGTGCTATAAGACCAACAATACTTCATGGTACAAAATGTTAGGCAATCAATAAACAACTTACTCCTAAATTAAGTGTAACCTAGATGAGGATGCTGAAGTGAATGTGTAGCAAAACTAGGGAATATAGGATTAGGAATGAACAAATTTATAAGATGGTTGAGGTAGTATCTATTGAAGTTAAAATGAAGGGAAATCGATTAAGGTAGTCTGGTCATGTATAATGAAGATGGGAAATGCACCAATTAGGAAGAGTGACACTATCCATTGCAAGAGTAATGCCATGAGACGAGGGAGACTGACTTTAATGTGGGTTGATATAATAATGAAAAGCATGTTATTTTGTAGTTTAACTGAGATTATAGCCCTTGATCTAGCGAAATGGCAAACAGAATTCATGTCACTGACTCCTAGTAGTTGTGACGACAAGGTTTTGTTCAGTTGAGTTGAGATGGTAGAAATCATGGCCGTGGTCATGTTTCCAATTGAAAATTCAGCAATACTCTTTACTCAATCATTTAGTGAACTTGCTTAAAGCCATTTCCTATTGCTTTCCAATGTAAGGTGCACAAAGTGGTTGCTATCAAATTTGAATCTGCACCCTCATGGTTGTCAACTTGTCATCATCTCTAGCTTTTACCATTTTACCAAGTGATAGATCCCTTAAAATCACAACATTGCCTTAATGGAATGATGGAAACAATACAGTGCAAATCTTTGTTATCTTTGATGTATTTTCAGGACATTGGACCTTTATTTTGATAAGAACTTTGGAATTTCTACTTTATTCATTCTCTATATTTGCATTCTCATTATTATTTGGACCTTTTTGTTTATTTAACTGTCCACTCATACGTAAACAATTTATTTGTGAAAATTTATATAATGCTTTCATGCAGAACTGCAATTTGGCTGTATTTTTTATGGTGCTTGGGACTGTATGCTTTTCAAATTCTTCATTACTTGATCGACTTTGATATACAAAAGTCAAGACTACTACCCTTGTTCTATTTAATTTAGTCAAGAATTTTGGACACTTCATATATTTAGACAAAAGAGCATATCCTCAAGTGTTAGCTACTATATTGATTTGTGTTAATGTTGCTGCTAGTAGTAGTAAATATTTATTGCAAGTTCATGTTTGATTTTAATGTGGCATGTGCAGGGTCTTCATGTTAAACTCCTGATAGCATCTGCGGCATCTTATTTGCTCCCCAGAATGATGCAAGTAAACTTCATGAATAGATTGATAAAAGTGGCCCAAGATATACTTTTCTCTGCTGCAGTCACAAGTTTGCCCTTCGCTTGTATGTCTAGTTCCCCAGATAAACCCACACCTCTTCGGTTGGATGTATCTTTGCCCTCATTGCAAGATATGGGGTGGAGTTTTGCAAGGTTACTTTATTTATTCAACATCCAACTTGAAAGGAATGTTGCTACGTAAGTGAAGCTGATAATGCTCTTATGTGATTTGATTTGATTTGATTTTTTTCTTTCGATTGATGTGTTATTTATGTGGTATTATTGAATTTGAATGACATTGCGGTCAAAATATGAAATACCTGCTATTCTATCTTCCTCTGGGAAGTATGATGTGATAGTAAATGAGCTTATTATATTTTACAGTATGAAATACCTGCTATTCTGTCTTCCTCTAGAAGTATGATGCGATAGCATATACTATATTTTACGGTATGAAGTATCTGCTATTGTGTCTTCCTCTGGGAAGTATGATGTGATAGCACATGAACTTACTATATTTTACAAAATTTAATCATTCTTTTCTATTCTGTCTTCATTTAAAGGATTGCTTGCATTAGCAGTGCTTTATGTCCATCCACTTACCAATACTATGGAACAAATCCTTAAAATGGCAAACCAAGAGCTTCTTTTTTTTTCAATTTTTTTTATAGATATTTATTATTATTTTTTTATATATGTTTTTTGGGGAGATTCACCTTTTTTTGAAGTATTTTTGTATTTTCTTTTTTAGTGCTATCCTTTTTCTTTATTTTTCATTTTTTAAATTTAGGCATTCTCCCCTTTTTCATAATGAAAAAAGGGTTACAACTGCCCTTTAGTAAAGCCAAGGCCAAACAACATTGAAGTTTCTGGCAGCATGTTGGACTAAATTTTTTGTGACTGTTTTATCATTTCCAGATAGGCTCCTGTAATGTCTTGGTTTGGAGAGGCCTGGAGCTGTCTCATTTCTTTGTTGGTTTGCTAATGGTTGCATTTTGTTATTGCAATATGATGGAGTCTATTGTCTTTTTTCTTCCATAAGCAAGGGCAAAGTCTTTATGTATCCTTTCGACTAGTGCTCTTTCAGTTGTTGTGTCCTACTTGATAGGCTCATTTTTTTATTTTTTTTTTCCCCTGGATGGTTCTGCAGGTTCTTTATTGTGCTCCTTGCAGTATGCTTCTCCTTTGTTCTCATTGGTGGTTTCCTCTTCTTCAAGTTCAGGTGACATTCTACTTGGCATTTTGGAAAATAATTTGATGCTACTGCTCTCTTCTTTGGAAATTATGGATTTTTAAGAGAGAGATAAAGTATTTTATATCTATTACACAGTTAAGAGAGAGATAAAGTGTTTTTTTTTATAATTTAAAGGGATTTCAGAAAGTTGAATTTTTTCTCAAAACACTCTACTCTGCTGTATTAAAAACAGGGTTGCATATTTCTTCCCATTTTTTCTGCTAATTAAATATTGAATTGCAATGGTCAATAGGTCTGGTTCTTGTCTTAATTGACTCTTGCAACATTCATGCTGAAATAACACAGGAATAATACACTCATGTGTTGTTATTTATTGATCTTCTTGGAGGAAAGATGGGGGAAGGGTGATGAAAGGAATTATTTTGAAAGTTAATTTTGGTAGTACTATATTGAATTTGTGTGAGCTTGTGCTATTTTTTGGCAGATATCATAATGTCTGAAGTTACTAGGCAACTTTTTTTTGTAGAACTCATTTCTGGAGCTGTATGTTTCATGTTTGGCAAGAGGGTTACTTATCTGAAAAATAAAACGAGGAAACAAATTGTGAGAGTGTTGAAAGTTCACTAATCTTATCTCAATTCCTTCTCTCTCATTATCCACCATTACTATATGATTATTTTTGTTGTTATTCCTTGTGAACAAGGAGTTATGATATTTGTTTGCTATATAGACAAAATACAGTAAAAATAGACATTCACTTAATTTAAAGATTTTTTGGATTTCAAATAAATGGATGCGTAACTTTTACTGGATTAGATAAAATTATTCAGTCTTACTTCATTTCTTACATGTTTGAGCTTTTGCTTGTACAGCTGCAGTTTGAGCTTAACAAAATCATTTGAAAGAGCTGCAGCCAATAAGATAATTATTTTACCAACCAAGGAGATCAAATATATTTTGAAATAGTAATTATTACTATTATTTTGTTTTCTTTTGTTTTGTTTTCTTTCCTTGTCATTTCACTTTTTTGCCCTTTCCTTTCTTGTCTTATCTTGGTTGAAGACTTTCCTTTTGTCCATGGACATCATCTAAAGTAGCTCAGAACAATATTGAAGTTGCTTTCATATTTATACGATACTGGTTATACTGGACCTATACATTTATTCTCAAATGGCAATCAACTTTGGGTTGTCAGCTTGAGAACCTGTGATTATAAGTATAATTAGCCTAAGCTATTGTAGCACAGTGGTTGAATGTTCATATCAACTGAAAAAAGGCGGCCAATAACTTTCCAGAAAGAAGGGGGGAAAAAAGTGATGAAGAATAGTTTCCTAATGGCATGTAATATGACATTTTAAGGGTGATTGTAATACAATATTTTAGATGGATTGAACATATTTCTATGGATTGGGTGTTCAATCTAAGAAACAACATTGTAACTCGGTACATTTCCTTGGCTACTAAATACTCATGCAACTATTTTGTTGAGGTAGCCAGAACCCTATCTTTTGTTGAGGTAAATTCTTCATATCGTCTCTTTGTTCTTTTCAGCCATCCTATTTCCTATTCAAGGCTTTTCAGTGCTATGCTATCACTTGTTTCCTTTTCATCCTTTTTCTTACCCACAGGGCTAGTCATCTATCTTTGCATGTTTATCTGTTCAAGCTACATTACATACTTTGGGTATGGCTGCGTAGCCAAGATTACATGCCCTAGTATGCTCATGTTGGGTGCTTTTTTTTGGCACTCTATAATCATCATCATTGCACATAATGACAATTTGCTAGTTAGAATTATAAAGTTATACTTCTTACAGTCTTTTGATTTCAGATTCTCAATTTATCAGATATGAAGTTGATACAGATGCATTTCTTTCTGTACTTGCCCTTCAACCACTTCCAGAAATGGCTTCTGTGCCCACCATTGTTGAGGTACATTTCTTGTGTAAAGTTAAAAGCTGACATACCATAAAAAGGTTCAGTGCAAAATTTAAGTTATCATCTTTTCATGCGTGCAGGTTTCAAAATCCAATACATGTGAGCTCTTAAAGTCAATCACAGGATTGAAAGTGGAACCTGTGGAAAATGTTGCATCCAAGTTATTTGTTCAATGCTCTCGGCAAAAAGGCCTAATTAAGATTTACAGGCACCTCCTTAATTATCGAAGTACTAACACTTTCAGATTCTATCAAAGATGATGCAATTGTTCATGCATTTGGTCCAAAACGGCGTGGTAGGGTAAGAGGGCTTGGATTTGGAGCATTGCCATTGAAAGTTGATGCACAAGCATACCAAAGTTATAAACCATCTATGGATAGTTTTTGAAGACTTTGATGAATAGATTTCTATAATTTTTGAATAGTTTTGGGTAATATTTACAAACTTATATATGTACTTGGATGGTTTATAACTTTTGGAAAATTTAGACCTTAAAGGATAGTCCTTTTGTATGTTTGGAATGTATATATTGATAATTTTTGAATGTTTATAATTTATAGACATAGTTTATTTTTCATGGTTGAAATAATATTTTGGTGGTTGATTAATATTTTGTGAAACTTGTTTGTAATATTAGATTGTACAAAACAGGTCAAATATAGACTAATGAATTAAAAAAAAAATGCACATTCTAAGTAGGTCATTATATGAAATATTCCATTATATATTTTTTAAATAGTGGTTAGTTTAGAAACATCATATTTCATTAAGCATTTCTCATGCCTTGCACCCATTGTCTTGCATGCATTGAGCTCGGCTTATCATTCTAACTTGCATGGTTATTGTTAATACTTCTTTGAACACGTGCTTTACCGCATGCTATCAAATTGATTCATATGCCATATTAGTAGCCGAGCCTAGTAATTGCATATTGTATGTGATGCATTAGTCATATTGCATTAGTTAGGATCATGCATTTTTCTAACTCTTCTATTTTTATTTTTTTATTGTTTTGGCTTGCCGTGGAGTACTAGGTGAGTTTTTATTTGTTTTAGCATATCGCATGCGTGTGTTAGTGTTGCCATGTCAAAGCATGTCGCCATGAGGCTAAGTGCTTAACTGATAAACTGTTTGAATGCCCGTAGATGAAGGCTAGTTGCTTGAATTGGGATAGTTTGATTAATGTACATTTGAGCCCACTTTTTCAAGTGTCACATTCACAAATTCTTTTTTCAAAAACAAACATGAAATCAAATATTTTAATTTTTGCAAATTAGTCTATACTTGTGTGCAACACATAGTAAGTTAGCCCAATAAATCGGAACAAGAACATATAATGTAAATAAGAATCATATCATGATTAGTAGAGGCCGATCTTTGATCAAGCGAGCGAGGGTGCTCAATTCATGACCTTTCCCTCTCGTATCTAAGTTCCTGAGCCGAGACATTCTTGGTGATGACGGATAAGTGGCCTTTGGCGCGAGTCTCGGATTTCCTAAATTTTTCAAAAAATATTTAGGTGATGATTATGTATCTGGCAAAGTAGTCCATTTTTGGCATTTTTCATCCAAAATCGATTTTCCAAAAGATTTGTCAGATTTGGACTCTTTTGTGTTTTTCTATTTCACATTGTACTTGTGGAATTAGATTCAGAACCATAGGAGTCTGAACTGTAGGGCTTATCGTCTTTCGAAAGGAGCACGAAAAGTCAAGCTACAACGTCTTACACGTGCGGCCAGGGTTTCACACATGCGGCCCTATTCCACTGTACATGCGGAATTCAAGGGAGGTGCCTGTTTTGGTTTCTTTTCATTTTCTTCGCTCCTCAAGCCCCCTATATGTGTTTTGAACCTATTTCAAAGTCAAATGCACCTAGAAACCAACCTAAAATAAGTTAAAATACGAAAGGAAACTTAAGTTAGAAACCGATTTGCCTTGTTTATGTTTAAAAAGTTCAATGTCTTGTGCTTGTTTTGTAGGCCAAGTCTTGAAGAAGTTATGTCTTGAGTAAGGAGCCAATTGTGAGTAGTAGTGTGGTAAAGTTATGTTCTTTTAAATTATGATTCGAAATAGAAACATATGATATGTTTAGAAAGATTATGCTATTGTTTTATTATGAATGAACATCATATATTTTTTTTATCATGTATTAAGATGACATCTTGGAACTTGTTTGCTATTGGTAATCATACCAATAACCTCTTGCTAGCTAAGCTTTGTCATCGGTTGAGGCCTCTTGACTCTTAATTCGAATTGCCTTAAGAATGATCATTGCTATGTATATGTCATAAAATAAACTTGTTTTACTCGAAAAGCTGCATTATGTTCAAAATGTTCATATGCTTGGTTTTAATAAAGCTTGTTGGTGTTCATTCATTTACCACTTTACTATATTGCTATTCACTAGGCTTTAACTCACCCCTCTCCCCTATATGTATGTAGGTGATGGCAAGGATCTTGTTATGGATGAGAGATCGAGTTAGAAGTCTTTTTATTTTCTTTCTTTACTTTCGAAAGTTGGAGTTTTCAGACGAAGATCGAGTTTTCGGACGAAGATCTTGTCTTTGAGTTTTGGTTTTTGTTGGTTGTATATTTGTAAATGTTGTACTTTTTTTTTGGATGTTGAGCTTGTAAATGTCAAAGATAAATAAATAAAGTTGTTTGTTTTGTATCATACGACTTATGCATAGACTCTGGATAGACTCTTGGTAATTAATGGACAATGTTGTTTTTCTGCATAAGCTCTAATGTTTTAGTCCAACCTTGTCTTGTCTTGTTAGGCCTTTGGTAGTCTAACATTACTGGCTAGTCATAACTACTATCCTGTTTGGGACGGGATCAGGTTGTGACACTTACTTAGGTCTTCTAGTTTTGTTTTATTGATGATTTTTAAAACTAATTAATTAAACCTTGCCAATTACATTGGCACATCTCAGTCCATTAAAATATAATAAGAATAATAAAATAAAGAGAAAATTTGTGATAAATCTAGTCTAAGGAGGGTATGAAAATTAGGTTTAATGGATATTTTTTATTAGTGAAAAATCCATCATTTGTGAAATAGTTTAGTGAGAAATCTTCTTTATTATTTTAGAGGACATTTTGTTTTTAATTTTATCCCTTACTTTATTTGTTAACCTTTTGACTATCTATTCAAATAATTTTTTTATCTGTTTAAATTTACATCTATATGTTCAATTGTTTTGACTATTTGTTTAAATTGTTTGACTATCTATTCAATTTTTCTCCCTTATTTGTTCAAATATTTGTCCAAATTTTATTATCTGTTCAATTTTTTCCCTTATCTGTTTAAATTTACACGCATACATATATATATATATATATATATAGAAAGAGAGATTGCAAAGTGGAGAGGAGGAGAGAGATATCAAAAAAATAAATATACTTGCAGATCTACAGTTGAATATACAAATCAAAATACAGATCTTACCTCAATCAATAAATCAACTCATTTTTTAATCTAATTAAATCAAACACAAATAGATCAAATACAAACACAAATACAAACACAAATATAAACAGATCAACTCCACTGATTTCAGAATCAAGCACAAATAGATTTCAAAATAAAATATTTATCAAATCAAAACTGTTTATTTATAATAAAAAAGTAAAAAATAAAAAACCTTATGATATATATATAAGTGTTGCAGAGCAATCATGGTTTTAATATAAACATGTATATAATAAGAATAGTCACTCTCATTTCATTCCCTTTGGGACCAACGAATAATAACTAAATAAAGTAATTCAACACATGCGCGCATACACACGCACACACATATACGTCAGAGCCTGTTCTTGCTGATAGATATCTATTGGAAGTAGAAGACCTTCATGTGAGTCTCACACTTACAGTCCATCAAATCTACGATCAATGATAGATCTACTTAGATTGGTGGCGACAAAGGTGGTGACGAACAAGAATTTGAGACTTCCCAAAGATGGAATTGCAGGTGAGCACATATTCTGGTTCGCGACGGGGCTGGTGCTACGGCGCATGAGAAAGAGTTGCATCGGTAAAAAAAAGAGGTATTGTAACAGAAATAAGAGATAGAGAGAAGAGAGAGAAGAAGCTGTGGCAAAGGTGAGATATATACATCTATCTAATAAAACAGAATGATTTTTAAAAATATATAAAATGTGTCAAAGATACATTTGATTTCAAAGCCTTAGATTAATTCTAATAAATATCAATGGTTTAGATGATGCTTTGATTCTTGCCCAAACGATCATCTCTCTCTCCCACGTCTGCCCAAACACATCTGCCCCTTTCTATACATTCTCTCTCACATTCTCATAAAAGGGACCTGAAAAAGAAGATCGACGCCCACCCTCCTCGGTAGTTTTCCCAATCTCCTCGGCTCTCTTTGAACTCGCACTCGCACCCCTTCCTCTTTGCTTAGCTCCTTTCAAACCCATCGTTGCTACAATTCAAACCCATCGTTCAGGTAATTTCAATGTTTTTTTTTATGTTGTGTTGCCTCTTCCCTTCTCTCTTTGTGTTTGTTTTTGGCTGATGGATCGCTGCTTTTATGTTGTATTGCCTCTCCCATTTTCTCTCTGTATTTGTTTTTGGCTGATGGATCGCCGTTTTTATGTTGTGTTACCTCTCCCCTTCTCTTTCTATGTTTGTTTTTGGATGTTGGATCGTCGCTATTGAAGATCACCCACCCTTCGTACATGCACCCCTCCCCCTTTGCTCGGATCCCTTCAAACCTACTACAGAGGTAAGTTCTTCAGTTCTTTGTTTGTGGGTCTTTGTTTATGGGTCATTTACTCAACTTATCTTAATCTAATCTAAGCACCAATTATTTTTTGAACTGGAGAATTGTTTCTACCTCTCCCATTCTTTCTCTGTTTTTGTTTACCTCTGATGGCTGTGTTTGTTTCCCTAGCATTAAGCAATTATGGTGTTTCTGCTGTTGGGAAAGAGTCAATTGTTCGAGGGATTTAGAGGCGAGGAAATACTTCAATTGCTCCACAATTGTTCGATATTTTGACTGTTGTTAGGAACGAGTCGATTGTTCTCTCACCTTCCCTAGCGAGGTCGCTCTCTCTCTCTCTCTCTCATGCAATGCCTTTTGTGTATAATTGTTGTTATGTTTTTGTTCTTCCTTTTTTTTTTGTAGGCTTCAGTTCTTTGTAGGTCATTGAATTTGGGCTTTATTTTTATTTCTTGTTTTTATTAGAATGCTTTATTAATTTGGGCTACCATTCTCTCTCTCAATATGGGTTTATTTCCTATTTTTGAACTGGTTTCTCTATATGGTTGCAACATCTACTTGCAGTTTAGTATGGTTATGGTAAAGATTATCATTGAGTGTATGAACACCATTGACTGTTACCACTGAGTTCAATTTGTTGTCAATACTCTAATCAATATACAATTTATTGTTTTGTCATGTGAACCAACTGTTTGACAAAATGATTATGAGAGAAAAAAAATACTGAAACCCACATTTCTGCATTTTTTTAATTATTTGCTACTTTTGGAAAGGTTTGCAAAAGATGGTTATTGGGTTATAGAGAATTTGTCATTGCATTGTTCTTCAAAACTTGCTCAATTGCATCTAATTGGTGTTTGTGTGTGTGTTTCTGTAGACACCCCATTTTTGACCGACCTTAAGACTCAGACGTCACCGATTGAGCGCTCGGTGATGTTGCATACTGTGCTCGTTCAGAAGTCTCAGAGTCGTGGCCGCGCGCCCTGCCTCCGGGCTTCCGAATTCTCTTTCGTGCCTTGTCTCGGTTTGCGAACCAGGCTCGGTTTTCTCTGTTTTCTTTCCTGAGGGAAGGGAGTGGTCCCGTAGATTATCTCCCGGTGGCCGTGAGCTACTTTTCGTGGCCGTAGGCCATTTTGCCCATTTCGGAGCCCGGTTCGGTTTGCTGGACCGCAGGTCAGTGCCTCGGCTCGGGACTGCCCAACCATCTCCGAGTTCTCCGGTTTTTGGCTTGCACCTCTGTTTTATAGTTCCGAGGAACCCTGGGGCCTCTGATGCCCACTTCGTGGCCGTATGCCACTTCCGGTGCCTGTAGCCGGTTTTCGGGACCCCGAATCGCACGGTTTGGGCCCCGAGCATTCATTTTGCATCAGTTTTCTCTGATTTTTGGCAGGAACCTCTGTTTTGTCATTCCGAGGGACACTGGAGTTGCAGATATCCACTTCCGCACCTGGCAGCCCATTTTCGGGATCCCGAATTGCTCGGTTTTGGCCCCGAACGTTCATTTCTCATTAGTTTTTGTTCAAATTTGGCAGGTACCTCTGTTTCAACACCAGGAAGATCACTGAGGGGTGGGAGGCCAGCAATTATCCCAGATAACCAGTTTCGCTCTTCCGGCGCCCGTTTTGCTCACTTCCGGGCCAATGTTGAACACCCTGGGGGCATTTTCTTCCAACCAAAGCCACATATCTGTGATCAGGGGACATGGGAGGACCCTAAACAAGCATGGTCGGCCAGAAAATTGGAAGTTCATTTTTGGGCCCCTCCTTCAAGCTCTATGTTGTGGCTCCTTCTTCAGTGTTGCCAAATTCCAACCTTGGAACCTTGTTCCACACATCTGGGAGGACACCAAGGGTATATGGTCGGCCAGAAATTGTGCATTTCATTTTTGAGGCTCTCCTTCAAGCTCTATGTTGTGGCTCCTGCTTCAGAGTTGCCAGATTCCGACCTTGGGGCCTTATTCTACACACTTGGGAGGACACCTTTCTATACTGGTCGGCCAGAAAATCTTTTGTTCATTTTTTGGTGGTGGCCGGCCGGCCATGGTGAGTGGCTGGCCAACCAGGTGGGGTGGCCGGCCACCTCCCGTAGTTACTGCCGCCTTCTTGCTTTCCAGCTCAGTACAGCTGTCCGGATATTTTTGCTAAAATATCACCCCATCCGGGGGATATTTTGGGAGGGAAAGCTTGGGTGCTTTTCCCTCCCCTTTTACACCCTTTTTGTGCCTATTTAAAGGGACCATCAGCTCCTTCCTCAAGGTTACAAAAATTGTCTTCAAGAACACTTAAGCAAAAACCCTAATCTCCATAGCCAAAACCTTCAAAAAAGCTTCAAGTCTTGCTTGATTTCTTCACCAACACCTAGCCTCACCATTCCAACTTCGATTCCAGCAGCAAGGAAGTGTTCTTCAGAGGTCAAGAGGCTACAAATCCAAGCCAAGAAGCAAAGAAAGACAAGTCTTCAAGGGTAAGTCTTCAAAACCAACTTTTAGGGCTTTTTCTTGATTCATTTCTCTACTCCAATTGGTTGAGAATTGGGGCTCCAACCCCTACTGATTTTGTGCTCATATTGAGCCCCTCTACAACATTGTAGAAGGGCTCAACTTCATTTGGTGCTTATATATACTAGTTCCTTCAATATTCATCAAATTTGTCACATTTTTGCATGCTAAAATTGACCTATTTGTGTTTGTTTTTAGGGGTCCGACCCCTACTGGTTTTGTGCTCATTTTGAGCCCCTCTACAACATTGTAGAAGGGCTCAACCCCATTTGGCCATTGTATATACCACCTCCTTCAAATTCCATCAAATGTGCCACATTTTGTATGCAATTTTTGACCTATTTCTATTTGTTTTTGGGACTTCGACCCCTACTGACTTTGGTCTTATTTTGACCCCCTTTACATGTCTCATTAAGAAAATTTTGTCATTTGGTGTGTACTTTGCATGTCTCTTGTTATAGCCTTTTTTTGAGCTCCATTTTGCATGGAATTGTTAGCATGATTTCATTCTGATTTTGGGGTTTCCATAAACTGAACATATACTTATTTTTGGGCCCTCTTCAGTGTTGTAGAAGAAAATTTTTCTATTTGAATTTTCTATATACTACTTGCTTTGAAAATCCTCTCTTTTACCGTATTCTTGCGAGCTATTGTTGCCATATCTATGCTTGCATTTTGGCCATGTTTATTACTGAAAAAATGCCATATTTGGGACTGCCTTGCTACTGTTATTGCTTCCATGATCATATTTTGCATGTATAGCATGGCTATAGGCCATTTCGGGGCTTAATTTCACATTTTCGGGATGATTGCATGCTTCGGTTGTCATTTCGTATCATTTCGGGGCTGTTTTACATCATTTGTGAGTGCTGAAATTCCTTTGCCATGCTTGCATATCATTTCCCATGTCATTTCATGCCTTAATGCATTGCCTCGGTTTGCGCGCCCGTGTGCACGCGTTTCGAGGCACCTCCGTTTTATCCGACGGCCTCCTATGTGAGTGAGCTGAGGCTCTCCCATGTTAGTGTAAGTCCATCGCGGCATTCCGTGTGTCATTTCATTGCATTTCATCATCGCCTCGGTTTGCGCGCCTGTGGGCACGCATTTCGAGGCACTTCGGTTTTATCCGATTTTTATCTTTCATCATCGCCTCGGTTTGCGCGCCTGTGGGCACGCGTTTCGAGGCACTTCGGTTTTATCCGATTTTCATCTTTCATCATCGCCTCGGTTTGCGCGCCTGTGGGCACGCATTTCGAGGCACTTCGGTTGTATCCGATTTTCCATTTCATCATCGCCTCGGTTGGCGTGCTTGTGGGCACGCATTTCGAGGCACTTCGGTTTTATCCGATTTTCCATTTCATCATCGCCTCGGTTGGCGTGCCTGTGGGCACGCATTTCGAGGCACTTCGGTTTTATCCGATTTTTATTTCATATCATCGCCTCAGTTTGCGTGTCCACAGGCGCGCATTTCGAGGCACTTCGGTTTTATCCGACTGCATTTCACATCATCGCCTCGGTTTGCGTGCCTGCGTGCACGCCTTTCGAGGCATCTTATTTTCATCTCATTTCCCCAGTATTGTGCATACTATATCACATATTAGTTGCATTTCATGCATATCATGCATATTGCACGGGAAACGAGGCACGTTTCGTACTCCGAGTAACGGAACGGGTCTCAATTCCCAAGTCACCGACACTCCGGATTACCCATGATGGAGTTCGGTTTTGTTGTAGCATGCACCTACATTCATCCCTATATTGAGTTGTGCAATCCGGTTCCTCGACCATCATGCATCGGTATGCGTGATTGGTGGCACGAGGATCGAGGCATGCATATATTTGTGAAATACATTGCTATGCCTTTTTCCTGCACTCTGTTACAGCAAAACCAAGGATCAACAACCTTTCGGAGTCCGGCGCGCATTTCGAGAACACTGCAAACAGAGGCTAATTGGGGCATCCCAGTGGATTTCCGCGCCCGAGGCAGCCCAACAGGCACTGTTCATCATAGCAAGGCAGCTCCCTGGCCTGCGCGCCAGTTTACAGCTTTCTTAGTTTAATTTGTTAATTAATTAGGAATCTGTATATTTCGGACTGTAATATTCTTTTGATTCGGACTGTATATTTATTCGGACCCTCTGCGCGAGGGCAATGTTGTAATAAGGGTGTGTGAGTGCGATGTATGTCTTCCAACCCCCATTTCTTTCTCCCTTTTATTTACCCGCTTACGATGGTTAGATATAGGGCATATTTCATTTAGCATACAGCATGACAGCATGTTTGCATCATTCATCTGTTTTGCACGCACCGGGCTCGGCGCATCATACAAACTGCATCTGTATTTCAATTCCAAATTGAATACGTGTTAGTTGTAGCATTTCATATACCATGTTTAGAATAGCCGAGCCTGCTATAGTTGCATTTTTGCATGTGTTGCATTAGGCAATTCTGTATACTTAGGATCATGCATGGATTTCTAATCAGTTTCCTGTTTTGGCTCGGAGTACTCTGTAAGTTTTTATGCTTTAGCATCCTTGCATGAGTGTGAGTGTCGCCATGATAGCATGCTTGCCATGAGGCTAAATGCTTATGTGATATAACTGCCTTGAATGCCTGTGGGTGGAGGTTGAGTTATTTGAATTGGGACAATACATTGACTGTTTGTTTTAAGCCCACTAGATAGTGGCAACATCATGTTTTCTAAGCCCACCTCAGGGTGGCAAATCCGCATTTTAGCCTACCTGCGGGTAGCACCATCACACCATTTTCAAACAAATAAACATGAAATGTTTTGTTCCAATTCAGACGGCCCAGTTTATACTTGTTTGCTGCGAGCATCACATAGTAACCTAGGCTAATAACCGGAATAAGAACTCACAATGTTTTCAAAAACAGATATCATGGTTAGTAGAGGCCGGTCTTTGACCGGGCGAGAGGGGGTGCTCACGATGTGACCTTCCCTAATCGTACCCAAGTTCCCGAGCCAACTTTGGTGATGACGGACACGTGGCCTTTCGGCACCGAGTCAGGGTTTCCTAAATTTCCCATTTAAAATATTTAGGTGGCGACTCTGTTATCTGGCAAAGCAGTCCATGTTTGGCACTTCTTTCAAAAAATCTGTTTTTCTCAAAAACGATTTGCCGGATTTGGACTCTTTGGTTCAGATTTAGAACCGTAACAAAATCGAGTCCAAACTGTAGCGAGGTCCCCCGCGGGCGTTGTTACAGTTTCATTTTGTCATGATATAAGGTCCAACCTTGAGCTTTCGATAGTTTGCTAAGCATCAATCATAAGGTGGATTATTCTTGATTTTAGCGCTCCGTTTGTTTTAAGGGAAAACATTTTTTTTCGTATTTTTGGACATTGGGTTCAAAGAAAAATAAATGTTGATGGAGAAAACAAGTTTATTTGGGTGTAAAAATATTATACACTTTTGAAATGTGGAAAATATTTTTCGGACTCAAATCGCCACAACCACTAATCCTACCACTAATATAATGGCGGAAATTAGTTTGAAAGTTGCAACCATTGGGAAATGTTTTGTACGGAAAAAAATTGGAATTTTTTTCTTGTAAAATGTTTTTTGCCGAAACAAATGGAGTGTAGAATTTATCCCAGTTTGAGCCTGTCACCTTTATTATTTACTATTGGATGTAGTATTTCTAGTGATAAGAAACTACTCCAGCTTTAACTGGCCACCTTTCAGTCACAATGATTTTTTGTGGTTGTATCACAACAGAAACTAAGCTATTACAAAATCTGATTACTAGAACCAAATGCATTTAGTTTGAAAATCCATTAGAATGCATAAGCAACTCAGGGCAGATGCCCTGTATCAGAAAACGCGACATATCTCTACAGCATAATGGCCTCATATCCTCCACTCCACCCACTTTATTTGCAAGATGGCGTAACAAGATCAATTATTAGAGTTTTTTAATGGGTTTTTCATATTGTTAGTTATGTTATATATGCCAATCTATGTATTTCATCAAGTTTTTATGTATGCACAGTTTAGTTCCATGAACATGCATGCATTCACAGTTTCCAATTTGCTTAGAATTCTGCTACAGCAAATGGAATTATGCATATGCATTATCCAACATATATTAAGATATTAAAATGGTTAAGATATTAAAAAAATTCAATGAAAACAAAAAAATACAGAAAACAGAAAAGTAGAATTTTCTGAAAGTGAATTTTGAAAACTGAAACCAAGCAGAGTTATGAGTTGAAATTCTTGGGAAATAAGATTGACCAACTTTTTTATTTTTTAAAGTTTGAAGAGAGAATTTATCTGAAAAGTGAATTTATTTGAGTACTATTCATTCACAATATAACATCTTCAGAAACTGAATCAGATACTAAAACAAAGAATGCATTACACCATGTATTGCTTTAGTTGCCTTGATATAATTGCTGATGAAACAGTTTTTGTACACTTCATTATTGCTTATAAAATGGCTGATGAAACAGTTTTTGTTTTGCTTTATTTTTTAGGCATAAATTTATGTTTGGATTTTCTAAGTGATAAATGGTGAACTTTAGAATACTTATGGTTATAACGGATTTTGTTTTTGGTTTTAATTTCATCTCTATAAAATTGTTGTTTTCTGATTTTTATACTTTTCATGTTGTTAGGGCTGATTTTAATTTTATTATCTTAATGTGATTGTTAAAATACATCATTGATGGGTCTAAAATTATATAATGGAACAAACATTTTTAGGTTGAAGTACAACAGTTATAAATTACAATTACATTTTGATCATAACATTATTTATACCGTGCCTTTAGGCACGAGCATACACTAGTATATATATATATATATAAAGATGGTGAGAGAGAGAAATGGATTTGAAGTCTAAAACAAATAAAACGTGAGAAATGTGTATAAATGTATAGCGATAATTTGGTCATTTTGTAAAAACATGTCTTTATAGATAGAGGAAATTCTACTTACATCACATATTTGACTCCTTACAATCTTAGAATCTATTTATTTTATTTTATTTTTATAATTTCTTTAATTCTTTTATTACCCCCATCCCTAATCTTCCCCATTCCTTTTACACTCAAAACCTAAAAATGCTAACCCTAACACTCATTTCATCTCCTCTCTCTCTTCTCCTCACTTCCATCACCACTGTCACTACCGTTGGCCGCCACTGTCACCACACCACAACGTGGTTGGGACGCGATGGTTATAGAAAAGGGGGGATATGTTTTGCGGTGGGAAGAGAATGATAAGAATGATGGTCGCTGGTGGGTTGTTGTCGATGTTAGCGGTGGCCAGCAGAGTGGTGGCGCCAATGGTTGATCGGTGGAGGTGGTTTAGCACAAGAAGATCAGCCATATGTTTGAAAAAAATACTATACCAACCAAAAGAATCCAATTTAATTGACACTTTCGATTAGGTAGATTTTTTCAAAATTCTAAATAGGATCTATTACTGAGAAAATCATACATAGCATTTGCCATTTGTCAATTTGAGTTGGAAATCTGTTAATTGGTATGTTTTCCATCCATTTTTAGGAGAAAAAGAGGAGATGAAAATGGGTGTAGGGCCCCGTTTGTTTTGGGGTACAAAGGGAGTGATGGGATTAGGATAGAGGTGGGACCCATTTAATGTTGTGTTTGTTTGCAAATTTGGGAAAGGGATTGAGGTGGTAGAGGGATTAAGGTTGGGCCTTGGAAGAGGGATTGGGAGGAGGTGGAGGTGGTATTAGAAAAATAGTCCACCGGACTATTTTTTTTATTTTTATTTTTTAATTTTTTACATGTTCGGCATTTTTTTTTTTTTTGAACATTAATCTTTAATTTTTTGTATTTTTTGTTAAGTGAAAAATCATTTTTTTATTTGTTTTATTATTTGTTTTATTTTTTATTTTATTTTTTACATGTTGGGCATTTTTTTTTTTGAACATTAATGTTTAATGTTTATGTATTTTTTTATTTGTTTATTATTTTATATAAAAATAATTAAACAATCCCTACACCAACAACTATAATTAAAATAAACATAATTTTACTTAGTCCCCTCACTAACAATCCCCTCACTATGAATCCCTTCCATTTTATATTTTTGAAAACAAATGGGGCCTTAGGGTAAGGGTTTATAGGTTTTGGTTGTACAAATAAGGAGAAAGGTTAGGAATGAGGGTAATTAAAAAAAAATTATAAAAATTATAAAAGTATAAAATAAAAAAATTATATTTTAAAAAATGTAAGGAGTTAAATTAAGGGAAAATTAGTCTAAGGTCCCTCTCTCATTTTTAGTAATGGAGGAGATTCACAATATTATTTTTTAATGTCTAAAGTTTCTAAACCCACACCCATATATTAGATCAGCGAAATTTGACTCTCTTTATTTCTAATCTTCATTCTATCCAAACCAAACCCTCTCTCTCTGCTCCTTTCTCCTCTATCGGTCTTCATCTCCGATGCCGCCGACTTCACCTTGCCTTTGTATTTACCATGCCATCGCGAGAATGTCACGATCTGAGCTGGACCACTGCGATCTGAGTTGCGAACCACCACAATCTAAGTCAGACCACTGCGATCTGAGCTGAAATCAGCACTGACGATCAAGTTGCAGACGACGGCACAACTAGACGGCACTGGTCTGTACATCTTCATCTTCTTTATCTTTTTGTTCTTCTTTTGCGGAGGTTTCGGAGGTCGAACTCACCTAGGAAATTATCTTTGCTTTTTTGATAAGATTATCAATTGAATTATAGCAGTCAAATTTCACGAAGGTGTGTGTATAGAACTTTAGTTAGGATGATAGTACATTTTTCCCCATACGAAAGTCACTTGAACATGTATGTATAAGTGTTTTTTTTTTTTTTTTTTTTTGACTTGCCAACTAAAGCTACTGAAACCAAGTTACTGTGTTGACTAGTGAAATATAATTTAGAACAACTTTATTAGCTTAATATGTGTGATATGCTTTGTAAGTATCATTGAATTTTTTATATACCATCGTTCAGATCTACTGGTTTGTCAGCAATTTGGAACCTGCTGTGATGTTTCCATATCACTTTTATTGGTAATAGTTAGAGAATTGCTATGGGGCTGTAGAGAAGTGCTCGTGGAGAGATTGTTTGAAGGTGATCAAGTCTGTTGAATTTATCTGAGAAGTCTAGTCCAGAAAAATTTTGGATCAGAGAAAGCAGAGAAATTTGAATTTCTCTGGAATCAAGTATGTTTTAAACTAGCCATCTATGATCTCACTTGAGTTAACAACAGCTCCAAGAAAATAGAGAAAAACACAGCCATAACTCTAGATTAAGTAAGAACAAAGCAGAAAAATTTTGAATTTCTCTAGAGTGCTTTGAATTTTCTCTGGATCAGATAAGAATTTTCTATGATTTTGATTGAATTTCTCTAGTTTGGACCAGAGAATTTCTCTGAGTTGGATTGAAGTTTATGTGATTTTGATTGAAATTCTTTGGTTTGGACTAGAGAAATTCTCTAGTTTGGAATGAAAATTATCTGCGAAGTCCAGAGAAAATTTGTCCAGAGAAATTCTCTGTGAACCAAAATTTTCCTGTGAAATCCAGAGAAAATTCGACCAGAGAAATTCTAATTATCTGTGAACTAGAATTTCTCTCTGTGAAGTCCAGAGAAAATTCGTCAAAAAAAATTCTTTGAATAGAATTTTCTCTAGATAAATGATAAGGGACATTAAATATTATGAAAATATTAAGTGTCTTTTATACTATAAAATCTTAATATTAGAAACCTTAAAAAAAAAAACCCCTTAAATTAATGGTATACATAAAATTTCGTTATAAATAAAATATTTTAACTATGACCACAAAATTTTATAAAAACAACCTTTAGACTGAAAGCCCTAACATAAATGCATTGAGAGTTAAATAATCTAGTCGTTTGTAAAATGTGATTCTGTTTTAGCGCCTGGCATTCCGCGAAGGAGAATTCAAATGTAAATCTCTGACAAGGGCTTCACATAACCCAAAGCTATTAAGCATGACATTACTCCTAAATGCCTTTCGTTTATTTTTTGAATTTTTTATTTTTATATTTAATTTTTAGTAAATATTTTTTAAATTTTAATCAAATATTTTTACTTATTAACCAAAATATATTTAAAAGATAAAATATTAGTGAAAAAATAAAAAAATAATTTATTAAATACAAAAAAAAAAATGAAATCTAAAATTAATTTTGTCACATTTTGTTTTTAATTTTGTTTTTAATTTTTGATTTTTTTTGTCTTTAGTGATTTTTTAATATTTTAATCATTTTTTTTACCTTTTTAGATCCACTTAAAAGTAAAATATTTATAAAAAAAAATCTAAAATCAATTTATTAAATACAAAAATATACAAAAAATATATTTTATATATTTAGTGAATTTTCTTAAAATTTCGTTATAAATATTTTATTTTTAAATGAATTTAAAAGGTAATAAAAATAATTAAAAAATTAAAAATATCACTAAACACAAAAATAAATAAATAAAAAAAACCCTCAAACAACGGAGTGGGAGTCTCAAAACGAAACAAAATACCCCACTAGTTATTTTTGTTAGCTAAAAAAACAAAAAAAAAAAAGCACAATATTGATTGTAGATAATCACTTTAACTAATATGTATTATAATAATACTCTCTATTTAGTTAGCTATTTTTAATTATTATTATTATTTTTAATTAACACTTTTCAAGAAGAGAGAGAGAGAGAGAGAGAAATTTTTTTTAATGTTTAGATAGTGATTTTGGACCAGCTAACTAGCAAAAATTAAGATAAAATAACTAGCCAAATAGCTAGTCTCTTGAAAAAAACACAAAAAAAAAAGCCTAGCTAACTTACTGGAATTTCTCTAACAATTTTGCTATTGAATAATCACACCTTGATTCATTGGATTAATTCAATTTCTATATTTTTCTCAAGTCAGAATTTTGAGAAAAATCATCAAAAACTTTACTGCAAAAATATTTTGCAGTAACATATAGTACAAATGTAAAAATAGGTTTTTATATATTTTATAAAATAAGAATTTTATACAAACTACAACAAAGAAGATACCTTTATAAGTTAGAAAGAAGAAGGAAAAAAAGTAAAAATTCTCTTCTTTATTCGTGGGCCTCTTTTTTATTATTATTATTTATTTATTTATTTATTTTTCCATTTTACATTCTTCAATAGAACTTTACATCATGGATGTGGTAAAGTCCAATTTTGGAGGCTGACCTTGTTTTGAGGCCTTAATTGAGAAATTATCATTCTAATGATTGTTTATGTATTAGCAATATTAGCAAATAAACTTGATTAATAGGATTTGCAACTACCATTTTAAACAAACCAGTGTGTTAATATGTTTGAATAAAGGATTTGATGGAAAAAGAAAAAGAAAAGAAAAATGAAATACTTAGAACATTTTATTTTTATGAGTAACCAAACGAAAAATAGATTTTCTAAGAAACTTCCATATTCATTTGATTCTTTTTTTTCTTTCTTTTTTTCATCTCAACCAAACAAAAGCAAGAAATTTTATCAACCAATTTATCTCCATCTCTAACAAATCCAAATTCAATGTGTAGCCCCAATGTTTAAAATTCTTCATGTTGTTGAAGTTGGGGAAAGCACAAAACGATTGTAATACAGTGACAGATGGGCCCCCTTAAAATCTAAGTCCATGTTTAATTTGATTTTCAGAAACTTGTTTTAGAATTTTTTTTCAAAAAATTAAAATTTAATTTGGTGAAAGAAATAAAAAAATAATCAAAATACACATATTTTTTTATATAATTTTATCTTTTCAGAGGTAATTTTTAAAAATTTAAAATAATATTTTTGATATTTATTTTTATCAAACCAGTTTCCATTTTTTCAAAAATATTGCTGAAAAAAATTTCTAAAACACAAACCAAACAATTGGTCATTTCAATATTTTCAATTGGTCATCTTTGATTTGTTTTCCTTTACTGTCCACATTTTTTTTTAATTTTTTTTATACATTAATACTTGTTTAAGAGCATCTCCAATGACAACTAGCTAAAATCAATAGCTAAATTGATTTTTTAAACAATATATAAAAGTTGTATTTTATCAATGGTGCTCCAATAGTGACTAACTAAAGCAATTTTGCCCATACAAAAGTGATGCATAGTAAAGTAACAATTGACCAAAACATTGGTAAGTATTGCTTGGTGTATTACTTCTACTTTGGCAATGTTAGGTTTTTATTCTTGGCAACCCCGTTTGACAAAACTCCTTTCAGATGTATTTATTTTCGCACTTTTATTTCAGTGAGGTTTTGAGTTTATTAGATGCGAATCCAATCCGAATCGAGCCATACAGAGAAGTTTGTGATGTTAATGCTTTCAAGATTGCCACTTCGCTGATTATTACGGGGTCGATTTGCCGGTCATTTCATGGCAAGCAAAATTCAAATTTGCATTCAAAATTGCATATCAGTCGTTGCTCGCTCGAGCCAAGGAGTGCTCGCTCGAGCTAAGGCTTGCTCGCTCGAGCCAAGGAATGCTCGCTCGAGCCAAGGATTGCGTCCATACAAAAACCTGAAGAAAGTGATTGGTCGCTTGAGCCTAGGATCCGTCGCTCGAGCCAAGGCACTAGTAGAAATCATGAAAATTACTCTCCTCGCTCGAGCCAGGAAAGCTTCGCTCGAGCGAGCCTCAGAATCCGGATTTTTTTCAAAGAGTTGGTTTTCTTCTGAAACAGGATTTCTTTTGGTGTTCTACAAGAAGTTGGATTTCTTCCAAGACAAGGATTATTTTGGTTCTTTATAAGTAGTTGGTTTTCTCCCAAAACTAGACTACTGATTAATTATTCCTCCAGATCTTCTTTTTGGTCCTTAAAGGTTTATATCTGGGGATATTTTATTTTTCTTTGATGTCTTATTGAGTATTCAACTCATGATCTGAAAAGGCTACATCAAAGGTTTTGTTTGTTACACAAAAGAGAGAGTTGTTCTTCAGTTGTGAATTCTGAAGAATTCGAGCCTGAAGCTTTGGAGGGAATCCGGAGTGGCTCATCAGAAAGACAATTCCGTGCTGAAGATTGGGTTGGAAGAGGCACATAGAGGTTGGTTCAATTAGGCGTTGTGAATTCGCTAGATAATTGAGAGTGATACCTGTGTAATTCCTTTATATCTTCTTAGTGGATTGTTCTTGTGGTCATTGCGTGGTTTTTGATCACAATTGGAAGGTGTCCAATTGTGGTTTTTCCACGTAAAATCTTTGTGTCTCTTTCTCTTGATTGTTTGATTGGGATTGTTATATTCTGCTTAAAATTGATACATAATCACAAATCAACATCTAGGAGGTTTCTAGATTTTTCAGGCAATAATCATATCCCATTCAAATAATTGTTAAAGTGAATAATATTACATGTTTTCAGAATAAGCTAAACTAATAATCAATCTAATGATTTGAAATATATTTGATATTTTTTTCTACATCTAATTGAATTATATTTTGGTTTCATTGTAAACTATCTGACACTTACAATAACTTGAAGTACCTTAAATTGATATTTAAGACAATAATTATGAATATGGTATATATATATATATATATGTAGTTTTGCATTAATAATATAATTTTTGCACAAAAATATTATTTAGAATAATGTAGTAGCCACATTTCAAAAATTATAAATCATAATGATAGGTATTTTATATGAAATGATAGGAGTATCAAAAACTACATGATAACGGAAATTTTGTATCAAATTGTTTTTTTTATAATATATTGTTTTACGAAATGTACGATGTTTTGAGACTTTTGTATGCCTCAAATTTACACGAGTCATGCCAATTATCGTTGAAATGTTTTTAAAATATTTAAATGTTGTTTGAATTTTTAAGTTTTTATAATGTTCTTTCTTACATTTTACATTGTCCTTATAAAATCTTATCTCACATAAGAAAAAGAGAATAAAAGTTTTTCTATCTTGATTAGACGGTTAAAATAATACAAAATACAATCAAACGAATAGGTTTCAAACTGTCATTTTGACAATTGTGAAGTAATTGTTAAGTGACAATTTATAACAGTTATTAACAGTTATTTTAATCAAATTCAAAAGATTAGATTAGGCATTCAGATTTTACTAGAAAAATTCAAATTTCTCTTCCTATTTTCACAAGGCTTTTTATAAGGCAATCTACTATTCTTTCTCTTCTTCTTCTAAGTTCTATTTTCTGTAAAAATAAAATTCCAAAACCTGTTCTATTTTGTACACTACCAAAGGTATTTTGGGTCAACTTTTGTTAAGTTCAAAACATAGATTGAAAAAAAAAATTGGCTAGGTTTCCTTATATCCTGCAAACAATTTGCCATTACCCATTGCACTATTTGTGAGGACAAATAATGTCTCAAGAATAAAGACGCTTGTAACATACTGTAAACACCCCATTTTTGACCGACCTTAAGACTTAGACGTCACCGATTGAGCGCTCGGTGATGTTGCATATTGTGCCCGTTCAGAAGTCTCAGAGTCGCGTGCGCCGCCTCCCGGACTTAGAACCCTCTTCTCAGGCCTTGCCTCGGTTTGCGAACCAGACTCGGTTTTCTCTGTTTTCTTTCCTGAGGGAAGGGAGTGGTCCTGTAGGCTATCTCTCGGTGGCCGTGGGCTACATTTCGTGGCCGTAGGCCATTTTGCCCATTTCGGAGCCCGGTTCCCGATTTTCGGAGCCGTCAGGCCGTGTGCCTCGGCTCGGGACCGCCCAACCATCTCCGATTTCTCCGATTTTTGGCATGCATCTCATTTACTCCATACCGAGGGACACTGGGGTCTCAGATACCCACTTCGTGGTCGAACACCACTCCCGATGCCCAACAGCCCATTTTCGGGACCCCGAACTGCGTGATTTGGGCCCCGAGCATTCATTTTGCATTAGTTTTTGTTCAATTTTGGCAGGTACCTCTGTTTTAGCACTAGGAAGATCACTGGAGGGTGGAGAGGCCAGCAATTGTCTCAGAAAACCAGTTTCGCTCCTCCGGCGTCCGTTTTGCTCACTTCCGGGCTAATGTTGAACACCCTAGGGATATTTTCTTCGAGCCGAGACTACATATTTGTGATGAGGGGACATGGGAGGACCCTAAAAGGTGGTGGTCGGCCAGTAATTGTTATTTTCATTTTTGAGCCTCTCTTTCAAGTTGAATGTTGTGCCTCCTGTTTCAGAGTTGCCAAATTCCAACCATGGGGTCTTGTTCTACACACCTGGGAGGACACCAAAATATGGTGGCCGGCCATTAATTGTTCACTTCATTTTTGGCCATGGCCGGCCGGCCATGGGGAGTGGCTGGCCGACCAGTGGGGTGGCCGGCCGGCCATCTTCAAGAAAAGCACCTGGCCGGCCTGCTTCCTGCTTTTGACCACTTTACAGCTGTCCAGCTGTTTTTCCAAATATCTTTTGCCTCCGAGGGATATTTTGGGAGGGAAAGCTTGGATGCATTTCCCTCCCTTTTACACCCCTTTCTTGCCCATTTAAGGGGCTGACCTCCTTCTTTGTTAGGGTTAGCAACTTTCTTCTCAAGAGCATATCTCCCATTGCCTCAATTTCCGTCTCCAAAAGCTCCAAAAACCTTCAAGTTTCTAGCCCACTTGTTCATCAACCCTAAGCTTCACCATCACCACCTCCATTCCAGCAGCAAAGGAGGATTTTTCAGAGGCTAAGAAGCAACAAATTGAAGCCAAAAAGCAACAAAAGCTTGGTCTTCAAGGGTAAGTCACTATTTCCCCCTTTTGAGCACATTTTTGCATCAATTCTTTACCCTACTTGATCTCAGTTTTGGGCTCCGAACCCTACTGATTTTAGGCTTATTTTGAGGCCCTCTACAACATTGTAGAAGGGCTCAACCTTGTTTGGCACCTCTATGATGCACCTCTTTCAATATCACTCTTTGTGCCAATATTTTGCATGCTTTGTTTGGATTATGAGTGATCCATTTTCGAGCCTGATATAAACTGTGAGTGGGATTATTTTGAGCCCCTCTTCAACATTGAAGAAGGGCTCAACCATGTTTGGTGGTTCTATCATGCACTTGTTTTGTAATTCTTCCAATTTACCGTAAAATTGCATGGTTTCTTTAGCCTATTTGAAGTCTGATTTTGAGCATGCCATTAACTGAGATTGAGCTTATTTTAGGTCCCTCTACAACATTGTAGAAAGGATCAATCTTGTTTGGGGCCTCCATGCATGGCCTCTCCTTGTACCTCTCTTTGGCCCCATTTTGCATGCCTTTTTTAAGATTATTTGGCTTCTGATTTCAGCCTTCATCAGGCCTGAAAAGAGCCTTATTTTTTCCTTCTTGTCATGTTTTGTTAAGGGTCTTATGCTATTTGGTGAATACTTTTGGTACTTCATGTTATACCCTCTTATACCCCCTTATTTTTGCATGCCTTGCTAGCTCATCATGCTTCTGTTTTTGAGCCTTCATCAGGCTTGGAAACAGTCTTAAAATAACTCATTCTTCATTTTTTGTTAAGGGTCTTAGGCTGTTTGGTGCATCCTTTTGATACCTCATGTTATAGCCTTTGTTGGCTCATATTTTGCATGCTATTTTGAGCATATCTACATACTGAATTGGAGGATGTCATCTACTGTAAATGTGCATATTTTTGGTCCCTCTTTAATGTTGTAGAACTTTTTTTTTCAGTTTGAGCATTGTACGTATCACTTGTTTCATTGTTCCCCTATTTTCCCCCATTTTTGCATGCTGTTTTTGCCATACTTGTGATTGTTGTTTGGACATTCTTTGTACTGGAAAAATGCTAGTTTAGGGGCAGCTTAGAATCTTTCTTTACACTTCATGTCCATATTGTGCATGATTGGCATAGCTGTAGGCCATTTCGGGTGCATAACATTGCATTTCGGGCATCGGGTGTAATTTTCGCTATAATTTGGGGGCTGTTTTTGCATCATTTTGGCTGCTGAAATTTGCATTTTCCATATGCCATATGCCACGTCTCATTTGCATGTCATTTCATGCCTTAGGGCCATTGCCTCGGTTTGCGTGCCCGTGTGCACGCATTTCGAGGCACTTCATTTTCATCTCCCGGCTTCTTATCAGAGTGTGGCTGAGGCCCTCTCACATTAGTATAAGTCCAATCTGTTTTTGGAGTGCCATTTCATTCCGTGTGTCATTGCCTCGGTTTGCGTGCCGGTGGGCACGCATTTCGAGGCACTTCACTTTCCTCCAACGGCCTCTTATGTGAGTGTGGCTGAGGCTCTCTCATGTTAGTGTAAGTCCATTTTGCATTCTGTATGCCATTTTAGTCTCATTACATCGTGTATGCCATTGCCTCGGTTTGCGTGCCCGTGTGCACGCATTTCGAGGCATCTCTTTTTTCATCTCATGGCCTCTTATGTGAGTGTGGCTGAGGCTCTCTCATGTTAGTGTAAGTCCATTTTGCATTGTATATGCCATTTTAGTTCCATTGCATTCCGTATGCCGTTGCCTCGGTTTGCGTGCCCGTGTGCACGCATTTCGAGGCACTTCATTTTCATCTCCCGGCCTCCTGCGTGAGTGCGGCTGAGGCTCACTCATGTTAGTATAAGTCCATATTGCATCGCATATCTCAGTTTAGTGTCATTTGCATTGCGTATGCCTTTGCCTCGGTTTGCGTGCCAGCGTGTACGCATTTCGAGGCACTTCACTTTTATCCGACGGCCGCTTATGTGAGTGCGGCTGAGGCTCTCTCATGTTAGTGTAAGTCCAATTTGCATTCTGTATGCCATTTCATGCCTATATGTCACCGCCTCGGTTCGCGTGCCCGTGGGCACGCATTTCGAGGCATTCCACTTTAGTCTCATCGTATATCATATTGCATGTTATTTCATGCTTTAGTATCATCGCCTCAGTTTGCGTGCCCGCGTGCACGCATTTCGAGGCATCTCATTTTCATAGCATTGTGCATGCTAGGATTGTATTTTAGTTGCATTCATGCACATCATGCATATTGCATTGTGTTCGGGACAGGCAGTAGCCTGGGCACGGGAAACGAGGCACGTTTCGTACTACGAGTGACGGAACATGTCTCAATTCCCAAGTCACCGACACTCCGGATTATCCATGACGGAGTTAGGTTTTGTTGTAGCATTCACACGCATTCATCCTATATTGAGTTGTGCAATCCGACTCCTCGGCCATCATGCATCGATATGCGTGATTGGTGGCACGAGGATCGAGGCATGCATATATTTGTGAAATACATTGCTATGCCCTTTTCCTGCTCTCTGTTGCAGCAAAATCAAGAATCAGCAAGTCTTCGGAGTCTGGCACACATTTCGAGAAATATTGCAAACAGAGGCTAATTGGGGCATCCCAGTGGATTTCCGCACCAAAGTAGCCCAGCATACATCACCCATCAGTAGCAAGGCAGTCCCTGGCTTGCATGCCAGTTTTACTTTTTTGTAGTTGATTTGTTAATTAATTAAAAATCTGTATTATTTATTCGGACCCTCTGCGCGAGGGCATAATTGTAATAAGTGTGGGTGAGTGTGATGTATGTCTTCCAACCCCCATTTCTTTCTCCCTTTTATTTACCCGCTTATGATGGTTAGATATAGGGCATATTTCAATTAGCATAACAGTATGACAGCATGTTTGCATCATTCATCTGTTTTGCACGCACCGGGCTCGGCGCATCATACAAACTGCATTTGTATTTCAATTCTAAATTGAATACGTGTTAGTTGTAGCATTCCATATGCCATGATTAGAATAGCCGAGCCTGCTATAGTTTGCATCTTTGCATGTGTCGCATTAGGCAATCCTGCATTTAGGATCATGCATGATTTCTAATCAGTTTTTTTTTGTTTTGGCTTGGAGTACTTGGTGAGTTTTATGCTTTAGCATCCTTGCATGCATGTGAGTGTTGCTATGAAAGCATGCTTACCATGAGGCTATGTGCTTATGTGATATAACTGCCTTGAATGCCTGTGGGTGGAGGTTGAGTTACTTGAATTGAGACAATTCACCAAATGCTTGTTTTAAGCCCACTAGATAGTGGCAAAATCATGTTTTCTAAGCCCACCCGAGGGTGGCAAATTCATGTCTTAGCCTACCTGCGGGTAGCACCATCAAACCATTTTCAAACAAACAAACATGAAGTGTTTTGTTCCAATTCAGGCAATTCAGTCTATACTTGTATGCTGTGCGCATCACATAGTAACCTAGGCTAATAACCGGAATAAGAACATACAATGTTTTTTTCAAAAACAGATATCACGGTTAGTAGAGGCCGGTCTTTGAACAGGCGAGCGGGGGTGCTCACGATGTGACCTTCCCCAATCGTACCCAAGTTCCCGAGCCAACTTTGGTGATGACGGACACGCGGCCTTTGGCACCGAGTTAGGGTTTCCTAAATTTCCCATTTAAAAAATATTTAGGTGGCGACTCTGTATCTGGCGAAGCAGTCCATGTTTGGCACTTCTTTCAAAAAATCTGTTTTCAAAAACGATTTGCCGGATTTGGACTCTTCGGTTCAAGATTGAGAACCGTGACATTTGAGTCCTTCGAACTGTAGTGACCCAATATCGAACCAGAACGGGGGGGACTCGCGCTCCCTTCCCCCGGGATGCGTTCGGGGACGTCTACACATACCTTGAAGCGATATTCTCCATCGTTCGTGACATCATCTCTATTCCAATTTTTCTAACAATTATAGCTACTAAGGTTATCATTAAGTGAATAAAATGAAAAAAAATAGAATTATTTTACATTGAGAGGGAAGATTTGCATCGGGCAGTACGGCCGAGTTGATACAACGTTAGACTTGACGGACTACATGACGCCGAGCAAAGTCCTCTATTGACTCGGCCTGACTTGCACGGTCGGGGATGTTGACCGGTTTGGCATGCTCTTGCCCAGCCATGCTGTGATTGCACGTATTGGGCGGAGCTCAAGTTAGTGGATGACGACCGAGTTAAGAGGTAGTCCGAGCTACACCGTGGGTGCGATCAGGGCTAGTACGCCCTGGACCGATCAATCAATAAAGATGACTTCGTGTGACCGAGATTGGAGATAGAACGGTTGGAGGCCGGCATGCCTCGCAATCGGTTGATCATGATGAACCGGTCAAGGATAGTTCGGCCGAGGTGGTCAGGCTTTCGCCTAATCCCAAGTCACAGGCCGGTGGCCCATAGCACGGTTAGGTGCATGTGATGGCAATTTCTCACAAGTGTTAGGCCGGTCGTGGTACCCCGGTTAGGAGTGCCACCTGGGCCAATGGCGTGAGGGAGAGGACATCTGCTCCACGCACGCCTCAATACCGTTGGACAGTTCTGTGTGTACTGGTGGAAGGACAAAACCTTTACACGCGTAAGGTGGTGAGAGGCGAGCATTGCCACCTGTCCAGGGAAGGACAGCAGAGGTAGTGCGCGCACAATCTTGGGCTGCATGGCCAGCCTAGAAATAGGGAGAAAGGCGAACGTTGGAGGTATGAAAATTCACTCTCACAAACACTCTCCTCTGACTGTCTTCTTCCTTAGTGAACTGACTTGATCGTCGGAGGGTTTTTCCGGCGCACCACCGCCGAGTAGCTCACCATTTTTGTGTTGCAGAGATAGACGCCGTCACCAGAAGCTTAACGTTCAAAGCATACGGAGAGCAAAGGATATTTCGCCCCCGTACAATTGGCGCCGTCTGTGGGAAACGTTTTGATACTCAACCCTTGTTCTGTAAGCTTCTTCGACCATTTCCATGGCCAACAACGACGAAGTTCTACTGTCCATCGTCAATGGTGTCACTCTAGAGTATGTCCGGAGGAGAGAAGGCCCCCCGAATGTCCCAGCTATGGTGGGTCTGGCAACTTCCTCGCGAAGTACGCGAGACAAACGTGGAAGGAGTTCAGATCGTTCGCAGAGCCCAGAAGGCTGCCGACGCCGGGGGGAGTCCCGTACGCAGTGCCTGGAGCACAAACTCAAAGACCAAGACGCCCTCATTCGCAAGATGGCGGCAGAAATGGAGCTGCTGAAGCGCCAGATTGAGGGGAAGGGTGTTGCTGGAGAGGGCAACCTCAGTGAGCGCACCCCCTCCCCTCGTTCTAGTAGTCGTCACCAGAGGAGGACTCACTCTATCTCCATCACCAGGAACTATGGAGTTAGAGATTCCGACCAAAGTGAAGGCAGGTCCCTCTCTCGCGACAGCACCTACCACCCCTCACGCCCGACGCCGACATCG
Organism: Camellia lanceoleosa; assembly: GCA_025200525.1. Classification (NCBI taxonomy): domain Eukaryota; kingdom Viridiplantae; phylum Streptophyta; class Magnoliopsida; order Ericales; family Theaceae; genus Camellia; species Camellia lanceoleosa. Next base: position 113,385,024 of record CM045769.1, read on the forward strand.
CGATCCTCATTCTCCACACGTTCTAGGGACTTGAGGGATGTATTGGAGGAGAGGGTGTGCCGTCGGAAGGCTCAAAGAGTGCCAGCGTTGCAAAGGTTGAGCGCTCCAGTTCGTTGTAGTGAAGAGGTGGTAATGCCAGCTCCCAGAGTGATGGCCCCTGCGCTGGAGGACAAAGAGCTGGCGCGACTTACAACCACGCCGTTGTCCCCAGAGATTGAGAGCACACCACTGCCCGCCGGATTCCACCAGCCAAAGTTCACTTTGTACGATGGCAAGACGGATCCGTACATGCATATGAGTCATTACCGGCAAGTGATGGCTGGCCACCGGCGCAACGACGCCCTGATGTGCCTCATATTCCCAGCAAGCTTGGGAGATCTAGGTTTGAAGTGGTTCAAAAGGCTCCCGGAGGGAAGTATTGGGGGGTGGTAGCAACTAGCGGAAGCCTTCGTCACCAGATTCAAAACCAACACTCGAACGCCGAAGGAGGTCGATCATCTCCTGGGCGTCAAGATGGAATCTGGATGGTCGTTGAAGGCGTACAATGCGGAGTACTGGAAAACCTACAATGAGATCCTCGACCGCCTTACCAATCAACAGCGAATACAAGCGTGGTCTCCCGATGGGCATATAGGTCATGAGACTCGCTCACAATGAATCAACCGTCGACCATGGAGTTGCTCATGCGACGCATTAATGAGTACATCCGAGTCGAAGACGATGCAGCCGCTGCTACCGTGACAGCGAGTCCGGTAATGGAGAACAAGATGATGGCCATGCAAGCCACCATGGAAGAGATATAGGGAGTTCAGGTTTTGGAAGAAGAAGACCGAGGAAAAGGGGCATAAAAATCGCAGTTTGTGAATGACCGATCCATTTCTAGAACATCAAGCTCTGCCAATCTAAAGTTTTGTTCTTGGTTACATTTACAGAACCCTTTTTGCCATTGGCACAATGAAACAAGTAAACTATTTTCTTGAGAATTATTGTATGTTTGCCTCGCCAAGCGGATTCAGTGCGGACCTAGGGGCAACTAACGATCATTTTGATGGAAAGATCAAAATTCCTTGCCGGACGGATTTTGCTCGGCAACAGGTTTGTTGATGGTTTTATCAACTTTGAAGTTCCTTGTCGGATGGATTTTACTCGGCAAGAGAATTGTTGATGGTTTTAATCAACTTTGGAATTCCTTGCCGAGCTGATCTTGCTCGCCAAGAAGCAAGTCGCCAAGCGGACCTAGCTTGCCGACCTTGGAGTTCCTTGCCGAGTTGATCTTGCTCGCCAAGAAGAAAGGCACCGAGCAGACCTAGCTTGCCGACCTTGGACTTACTTGCCGTGTTGATCTTGCTCGCCAAGAAGAAAGGCGCCGAGCGGACCTAGCTCACCGACCTTGGTGTTCCTTGCCGAGCTGATCTTGCTCTCCAAGAAGCAAGTCGCCGAGCGGACCTAGCTCGCCGACCTTGGAGTTTCTTGCCGAGTTGATCTTGGTCGCCAAGAAGAAAGGCGCTGAGCGGACCCTGCTCGCCAACCTTGGTGTTCCTTGCCGAGCTGATCTTGCTCGCCAAGAAGCAAGTCGCCGAGCGAACCTAGCTCGCCGACCTTGGTGTTCCTTGCCGAGCTGATCTTGCTCGCCAAGAAGCAAGTCGCTGAGCGGACCTAGCTCGCCGACCTTGGAATTCCTTGCCGAGTTGATCTTGCTCGCCAAGAAGCAAGGCGCCGAGCGGACCTTGCTCGCCGACCTTGGTGTTCCTTGCTGAGCTGATCTTGCTCGCCAAGAAGCAAGTCGCCGAGCGAACCTAGCTCGCCGACCTTGGCGCCAAGAAGAAAGGGGCCGAGCGGACCTTGCTCGCCAACCTTGGTGTTCCTTGCCGAGAAGATCTTGCTCGCCAAGAAACGAGTCACCGAGCGGATCTCGCTCGCCGACCTTGGAGTTTCTTGCCGAGTTGATCTTGCTCGCCAAGAAGCAAGTGGTTGAGCGGACCTAGTTCGCCGACCTTGGTATTCCTTGCCGAGCTGATCTTGCTCGCCAAGAAGCAAGGCGCCGAGCGGACCTTGCTCGCCGACCTTGGTGTTAATTGCCGAGCTGAGCTTGCTCCCGAAGAACCGAGTCGACGAGCGGACCTTGCTCGCAGAACTTGGTGTTCCTTGCCGAGCTGATCTTGCTCGCCAAGAAGCAAGTCGCTGAGCGGACCTAGCTTGCCGACCTTGGAATTCCTTGCCGAGCTGATTTTGCTCACCAAAAAGAAAGGCGCTGAGCGGACCTTGCTCGCCGACCTTGGTGCTCCCTGCCGAGCAGATCTTGCTCGCCAAGAAACGAGTCGCCGAACGGACATTGCTCGCTGACCATGGTGTTCCTTGATGAGCTGATCTTGCTCGCCAAGATGCGAGTCGCCGAGCGGACCTTGCTCGCGAACCATGGTGTTCCTTGACGAACGGATCTTGCTCGCCAAGAGCCAAGTCACTGAGCAGACCTTGCTCGCCGACCTTGGTGTTCCTTGCCGAGCTGATCTTGTTCGCCAAGAAGGAAGTCGCGGAGCGGACCTTGCTCGCCTTCTTTGAAGTTCTTTGCCGAGCTGATCTTGGTCGCCAAGAAGCAAGTCGCCGAGCGGACCTAGCTCGCCGACCTTGGAATTCCTTGCCGAGTTGATCTTGCTCGCCAAGAAGCAAGGCGCCGAGCGGACCTAGCTCGCCGACCTTGGACTTCCTTGCCATGCTGATCTTGCTTGCCAAGAAGAAATGCGCCGAGCGGACCTAGCTCCCCGACCTTGGTGTTCCTTGCCGAGCTGATCTTGCTCTCCAAGAAACAAGTCGCCGAGCGGACCTAGCTCGCCGACCTTGGAGTTCCTTGCTGAGTTGATCTTGCTCGCCAAGAAGAAAGGCGCTGAGCGGACCTTGCTCGCCAACCTTGGTGTTCCTTGCCGAGCTGATCTTGCTCGCCAAGAAGCAAGTCGCCGAGCGGACCTAGCTCGCCGACCTTGGTGTTCCTTGCCGAGCTGATCTTGCTCGCCAAGAAACAAGTCGCTGAGCGGACCTAGCTCGCCGACCTTGGAATTCCTTGCCGAGTTGATCTTGCTCGCCAAGAAGCAAGGCGCCGAGCGGACCTTGCTCGCCAACCTTGGTGTTCCTTGCCGAGCTGATCTTGCTCGCCAAGATGCAAGTCGCCGAGCGGACCTAGCTCGCCGACCTTGGCGCCAAGAAGAAAGGCGCCCAGCGGACCTTGCTTGCCAACCTTGGTGTTCCTTGCCGAGCAGATCTTGCTCGCCAAGAAACGAGTCGCCGAGCGGATCTAGCTCGCCGACCTTGGAGTTTCTTGCCGAGTTGATCTTGTTCGCCAAGAAGCAAGTGGTTGAGCGGACCTAGCTCGCCGACCTTGGTATTCCTTGCCGAGCTGATCTTGCTCGCCAAGAAGCAAGGCGCTGAGCGGACCTTGCTCGCCGACCTTGGTGTTAATTGCCGAGCTGAGCTTGCTCGCCAAGAAACGAGTCGCCGAGCGGATCTAGCTCGCCGACCTTGGAGTTTCTTGCCGAGTTAATCTTGCTCACCAAGAAGCAAGTGGTTGAGCGGACTTAGCTCGCCGACCTTGGTATTCCTTGCCGAGCTGATCTTGCTCGCCAAGAAGCAAGGCGCCGAGCCAACCTTGCTCGCGGACCTTGGTGTTAATTGCCGAGCTGAGCTTACTCGCCAAGAACCGAGTCACCGAGCGGACCTTGCTCGCGGACCTTGGTGTTCCTTGCCGAGCTGATCTTGCTCGCTAAGAAGCAAGTCGCTGAGCGGACCTAGCTTGCCGACCTTGGAATTCCTTGCCGAGCTGATCTTGCTCGCCAAGAAGAAAGGCGCTGAACGGACCTTGCTCGCCGACCTTGGTGCTCCCTGCCGAGCAGATCATGCTCGCCAAGAAACGAGTCGCCGAACGGACATTGCTCGTTGACCATGGTGTTCCTTGACGAGCTGATCTTGCTCGCCAAGATGCGAGTCACCGAGCGGACCTTGCTCGTGAACCTTGGTGTTCCTTGACGAACAGATCTTGCTCGCCAAGAGGCAAGTCACTGAGCGGACCTTGCTCGCCGACCTTGGTGTTCCTTGCCGAGCTGATCTTGTTCGCCAAGAAGGAAGTCGCGGAGCGGACCTTGCTCGCCTTCTTTGAAGTTCTTTGCCGAGCTAATCTTGCTCGCCAAGAAGTAAATCACCGAGCGGACCTAGCTCGCCGACCTTGGTGTTCCTTGCCGAGCTGATCTTGCTCTCCAAGATGCAAGTCGCATAGCGGACCTTGCTCGCCTACGAATTCATAAACTGAGAAAAGCGGATCACCGAGCAAATTCTGGCCCGGCCTCGTAATGTAATTCCAGTCACGCTTGCACGGACGGAATTAAGGGGCAATTGAGAGAGAAGATTTGCATCGGGCAGTACGGCCGAGTTGATACAACGTCAGACTTGACGGACTACATGACGCCGAGCAAAGTCCTCTATTAACTCGGCCTGACTTGCACGGTCGGGGATGTTGACCGGTCTGGCATGCTCTTGCCTAGCCATGCTGTGATTGCATGTATTGGGCGGAGCTCAAGTTAGCGGATGACGACCGAGTTAAGAGGTAGCCCGAGCTACACCGTAGGTGCGATCAGGGCCGGTACGCCCTGGACCGATCAATCAATAAAGATGACTTCGTGTGGCCGAGATTGGAGATAGAACGGTTGGAGGCCGGCATGCCTCGCAATCGGTTGATCATGATGAACCGATCAAGGATAGTTCGGCCGAGGTGGTCAGGCTTTCGCCTAATCCCAGGTCACAGGCCGGTGGCCCATAGCACGGTTAGGTGCATGTGATGGCAATTTCTCACAAGTGTTAGGCCGGTCGTGGTACCCCGGTTAGGAGTGCCACCTGGGCCAATGGCGTGAGGGAGAGGACATCTGCTCCACGTACGCCTCAATACCGTTGGACAGTTCTGTGTGTACTGGTGGAAGGACAAAACCTTTACACGCATAAGGTGGTGAGAGGCGAGCATTGCCACTTGTCCAGAAAAGGACAGCATAGGTAGTGCGCGCACAATCTTGGGCTGCATGGCCAGCCTAGAAATAGGGAGAAAGGCGAACGTTGGAGGTATGAAAATTCACTCTCACAAACACTCTCCTCCGGCTGTCTTCTTCCTTAGTGAACTGACTTGATCGTCGGAGGGTTTTTCCGGCGCATCACCGCCGGGTAGCTCACCATTTTTGTGTTGCAGAGATAGACGCCGTCACCAGAAGCTTAACGTTCAAGGCGTACGGAGAGCAAATGATATTTCACCCCCGTACATACATTATGCGTTTAGATATTTCCTCCGTCCCAAAATAATGGTTCCTTTTGGGAAATCTAATTTTTTAAAATTATTTTATTTAAGAAATATTAATTTTTCAAAATTACTCTTTGATAGTATATTTTTTTAAAAAAAAATATCAATTATCATAATTGTACTTTTTGTGTTATTAATAAATTTTAAAAAAGGGTAAAATAGTAAATTCATATTATTTTATTTGTTAATTTTTGAAAAAAGATTAATATTTTGAAAAAATAAAAAATAGAATAGGGGACTAATATTTTAAGACGGGAGAAATATTTCCAATTGATACTTCAACATATTTTTATATATTTTGTTGAGCAATGCTACAGACCACTAAATTGTCATCACTAATCTCACCACTTGTGTGGTGGTAATTGAAAAAAAAAAGAAAAAAACAAGGCACAAAACACATGTGGTAGTGGGTGGGATTAGAGCTATCACTAATTAGTGGTCTAAAGCATTTTTTTATTTTGTTTATACGGATATTAAAATTGATAATCACTGATACAATCATTGGCATTTTTTAATTTTTTCTTGAAAATAACATAGCAACTACCTCCTACTTTAGTTGTTCTTGCACTGACCAATTGCAACATGCAACAGGATTGTCCTCTGTTTCCATTTGGGATAGGGAAGCGAACCATGATATATACTATAGTAATGACTGAATATATATTGTATATAATTTGTTTGTCAATGAAATTTTTGGTTTCTCTCTTTTTTTTTTTATTTTATTTTATTATAAAAGTATTTTTTTTTATTTTTTTAAATATTTAATTTTTTTTAAATTATAAAAAAATTTGGATCGCCCATATATATCTAAATCATAACAATTATTTGGCCAATACTTAACAAAATAACAAAGTATTTTTTTCTTCAAAAATAAAATAAAAATAATAAATATTTTTCTTCAAAAATGAAAAAATAAAATATTTTCTGAAAAAAATATTTTTTCAAAAAAATTTAAAAATAAAAATAATTTTAAAGAACAAAATATAAAATTATGTTTTTCTGAATTTGTTTTTGTATATAGAGTTTTGAAAATAGTTTTTGAATTGTGTTTTGAAAAATTTATTTGGTTATGAGTTTTGAAAAAAAAATTTGAAATCTTTTTATTGAAATCTTAATTCCAAAAAAAAAAAAAAAAAAAAACACCCAACAAACTCTACCTAAAATTTCCAGGTCGATGTCAAATGGTCAATTCGATTCTATTGATTTTTCTTACACTTCAATCTCAACATTACTTCTATCTGGAGAGTATAACCAGTCGTAGCAAGGGTAATTCGTGCACGTAACTTCAATGTTAATTTAGTAATTTTAAAAGTAAAAATAATCTAATATAGTAGAAATAATCTCATGTGTCTATGTGTCCGACTAATGAATGTCATATTTTGTCCACCATCTTCTTGTTATTAATACCATCTATTCATTTAATTCCTTAGTATTGACTGGATGGGTGATTATTGACTACTTTAAAAATACAGATGTTTTATATTATTATGATTAGTGGAGAATATAAAATTTTATAACTTTATATTGAGTAATTAAAAATTCTAAAAGATATAATAAATGATAATTAATAAAAAAAAATATAAACATACAATACTCTAAGAACACTTAATAATTTTCCTAATTAGACACGCTACTAACGTAAAATTCTTGAAAGATAATATAGGATTCCTTTCTTTCTCCCTCTCAGGCTCACGAGACTGACCGAGTCCGCATGACAACACACTAAGCCAACTGTCAAACACACTCCCCATTTGGCCAAGTTTGGCATCCCAATATAAGTGCACTTATTTCATCTTTTTATCTTTTTTGAGTCACATCAATCAACATCTCCTCTCTACTTTTTCTACACATAATACAAACAAAGTCAAAAAGTGCACTTATTCTAAACTTCCCAAACTTGGCCTAAATTTTCTCACAACTTTCCGTGCCGTTTAATATCCGCTACTTGTACTCTACTTTAAACTGTGAAGGCTAGGGTGTAATTTAAGCGGATTTTTAAGATTTGAATAAGATATTTTTAAATTTGGTATAGATTTGAATAAAAATTTAGAAGTCTGAATTAACAGATGTCAAATAATCCGAATAACTTAAAATCCGAATTATAGATATATAGACATATAAAAATATTAAATATATATAAATTATTAGCCATTAAATAATATTAAAGTAATTTAGATTATTAAATCATATTGAACATAATTATATATACAAATAACATAAAATCTTACTTTTTTTAATTTCCACTCATAAATTGTAAAGTTTGCTATAGCGGCATCTCTCTTACATTATATAAATTATTTGTTTTGATGATATTAATGATTTTCTATAATATATATATATATAATATAGTCAAATTTTAATAATTTAATAATGTAGCTACAAAAAAACAAAAAACAAAAAAAAAATAAAACAAAAATTCATTATTCACGTCGTGCTTGGGTAGGCAATCTCGGATTGCAATTCCAGCTTAAGCAGGCCTCGGCAGCTCTCAACACAACTTAAACTGGGCTTGAACAACTTCCTAACCCGCCCGAACCCACCCCGAGTTGCACCCATAACAGAGACAAGAAAAATATTTTTAAAAAATTAAAAAAATTAAAATTAAAATTATTAATATTTATAAGGGAAAATTGGCCTAAGGTCCCTTCTCTACTTTTGATAGGAGGAGAGGTCCAAAATAATATGTTTTGATGGCTAAGGTTCCTCAAATTTATTTTAGGTTATAAAGTACCTAAATTACCCTTCCTTTATAACATAAATTTATTTGAATATTATATTGTTGACTTAACTGATAGATTTTGAAAACCGAATTTGCAGTGGAGATTTCGTCGGAGATTTCAGTGGAGATTTCATGGTGGAGATTTCAGTGGAGTTGACGAGAAAGATTGCTATGATCGTGTAGATTTCGTTGGAGATTTCGTCGGAGATTTCAATGGTGTTACAGTGTGTTGATCGCGTAGATTTTCAGTGGAGTTGAATCAGGTTTGTTTTTGATGGAGATACCACATGCATTTTGATTTTTGTTTTGAATTTTTGTTTAGAGAGAAGCCAGTTTGATAGAGTTAATTTTTATTTTTGGAATTAATTTTTGATTATTTGTTTTTTTAATCAATTTCAAAGAGTGCTGACAGTGTGTTGATCGCGTAGGTTTTTGAGTGGAGTTGAATCAGGTTAGTTTTCGATTTAGATTCTACATGGATTTTGATTTTTGTTTTGAATTTTTGTTTAGAGAGAGGCTAACTTGATAGAGTTGATTTTTATTTTTGGAATTAATTTTTCATTCTTTGTTTTTTGATCAATTTCAAATAGTGTTGACAGTGTAGGTGATTTTGATGTTTAGAGTTCATTTTTCGTGCTTTGTTTTTTATCAACATGCTGATCAATGATAAGTTTTGTTCTATGTTTTTTCAAACCAGAGAAATTTCATTTTCTGCACTTTTGTTTGTGTAGTCCAAAGAAAATTATAAGTGCAGATGGACATATTATTAGAAGTTTCTAATGCAGATAGAATATGAGAAAGTGAATGTAAGTTCATAAATTTCTCTGGACTTGTATTTGTAGTTCAGAGAAAATTGTAAGTTTGTTACTCACTTTCAGTTTCTAATTCAGAAAAAATTATATGTTTGTAGAAGATGAATAGAAGTTTTTGTTTCTCTAAGCAAAAGTTATTTTTTGTGCTTTTTCTTTCAGTTTAGATGGACAATGCAGTGTTTTTTGTTATCTTGAAAGTGTATATAAGTTTCTAAATTTCTTTGGATTTTTCTATGAGTGCAATATTGCAGAATGACGCATAGAAAATTGTTAGCTTGTAGTGAGATGAAAATCACGGAGAAGCCTATAATTTCATAACAGATATTCTGTGTGATTTTTTTTCTATGATTGTGTTTAATAGTTAGCAGTAAATTTCTCTGTGATCCATTAAGTTTCTGTGATTTTGTTTTTTATCATCTTGAAGGTGAATATCAGTTTGTAGATGTCTTTGGACTTTTATTTTAAGTTTAGAGAAAATTATAATTTTTAGAAATTTCTTTGGACTTTTATGTTGTTCTTGTGAAGTGTTTCTATGTTAAACAAATTATTTTTCTCGTTTTTTGTTTCAGTTTCAATGGACAGTGCAGTGTTGTTGCTGTGCAAATATGGGAATGATACTATTGTCATTAATGTTTCATGCGAATTGAATTTTGAGGAATTGGTTGGCATTTTGTGTAAAACATGGAAGAATTTGAAACCTGAGACTGTGTATTTCATATTCTATTTTGGGCTATCCGAATTGTATGGTTCGAAATAATATTGGTTTTCTAAATATGTTGAGGATTGTTTGTATACGCAGTGTTGATATAGTTGATGTTTCAGTTACTAGGTGTAGTACTTATGATGAAGAGGATTAAGTGGGGTCTAATTGCGTAGATGTTATGGATGGTGAGTGTGATAGGCTGGTGGATATTGAAAGGAATTCACTTTCTAAGTTTTGTTCTCACCAAGAAAAGGTGTTATTGTCGGCTGGTTGGCGAAATAATATTACGAGTGTTGGACAAAAGTTTGAGGGTGGTGTGGTTGAGTTCCGTACTTTTTTATGCAAGTATGCTATTGAGGTTGGTTTTCAGTTTACGTATGTTAAAAATGACAAGCTGAGGGTTACGGCAGAATATACATATAAGGAATCAAGGGGATGTATGTGGCGTGTACATGCTTCTGTTGAAAAAATAAATGGGTTCTTCTACATAAGGACTTTGAACAATGAACATATGTGTGGTGTGGCGGTTCGTACGAGTAAATATTCGAGGATGACTTCCAGCTTAGTTTCTGGGCTGATACTTGAAGAGGTAAGTGCAAAACCTTTAACTCGTCCACTGGATGTTGTGAAAGAAATGAAAGACAAGTATAGGGTCTCAATCAATTATAACTGTGGTTGGTTGGGTGTTGAAAAAGCAAAATGTAGTACATATGGGGATTCTTGTTTGTCATTTGATCAATTACGGTGGTATTTTGATGAGGCGTTGAAGAACAATCTAGGTTGTCATTTTGAGTTAGATTTTGAAGATAACAAGCGTTTCAAAAGAGTGTTTGTGGCTTTTTATGCATACATTGCTGGTTTCAAATATTGTCGGTCATTGCTTTTTCTTGATGGAACATTTTTGAAAGGACGATACAAAGGAGTTATGCTTGCTGCAACGGGGAAAGATGAGAATGAAGGTAATTGTAAATATATATAATTTTATCTAACTATGTGAATTTTCTATACATGTAGGAATTGAGTGAATGTGATTTTTCTCTGAGACTTTGAATTTTCTTTGGTTTTGGCCACTGTGTGGATTTTCACTGGATTTTTGTCAGTGTGTGAATTTTCTCTGGATGTTGTCATTCTGTGAATTGTTTCTGTAGGTGGTTACTAAGTGAATTTTCTCTAGATATTATGATTGTGTGAATTTTCTCTGTAGTTGGTCACTAAGTTAATTTTCTCTAGATGTTGCCAATGTGTGAATTTTCTTTGGAGTTAGGCACCAGGTGAATTTTCTCTGGATGTTGGCAGTGTCAAATTTCTCTGGTTGTTTATTGTTCTAATTTTCTCTGCATGTGTATATCTGATATGCTTGTTCCTATTTGTTTTGTAGGTCTTTTTCCTGTAGCTTTTGCTGTTGTTGATGCTGAGAATAAAGACAATTGGTGTTGGTTTCTTGAACATTTATGTAGAGTATTGGGATCAGAAAGGGTGATAAGTTTCATATCAGATCGACATTGTGGTATTGTGGAGGGAATTGCTAGGTTTTTCACTAACTGCTTTCATGGATTTTGTCTTGAACATCTAAAGAGAAATTTGAGTGACAAGTTGTCATGTGGAAACACAAATTTGGTTAGAGAGATGATTGTGTCCAAGTTTTCAGAATGTGCATATGCGCCAACAAAGGCATCATTTCATTTCAATTTAAATGAATTAAAAAGTGAGGGAGGAGACATTGTAATTGTTTTCTTGAGAAGTTTACCATATGAAAATTGGAGTGATGCATATTTTGCGGGGAAACGTTATGGTGAGATGTATTCAAATGTTGCTGAGTCATTCAATTCATGGATACGAGAAGCTTGACACTTGCCAATAACAAATTTGGTGGACATGATACGGTTGCAAATTATGAATATGAGGTCTGATAGGAGGCTGCTCTCTAGTAAATGGAATAAAGTTCTGTGCCCTCGTATGGATAGTGTATTGGAGAAGTATTTTTTGGATGGGAGACATGGAATGTGAGTTTATCATCTGATAATGTCTTTGAAGTGCATTGTTTTCCTTTGGTTATGGTTGATCTTGGGTTGAGAACTTGTTCGTGTTGAAAATGGGAAATAAATGGGCATCCATATCAACATGCTGTTGCTGCAATTTTTAGGAGTAGAAGGAATTTGAATTTATTTGTTGAACCATTTTTTCATGCTGATATGTATCATCAAGCGTACTCGTTTTCGATTGGCCTAGTTCCAACTGTTGAAAAACCTCTGTGTAGCATTGAAGATGCTATGATTTTACCTCAATTGAGCAAAAGACCAGCTGTGAGGCCGAAGAAGAACAGAATTGCTTCTACTGGAGAGTTTAAAAGGGTGATTAAGTGTAGTCGATGTGAGAGTATTGGTCATCATAATAAGAGGACATGCAAGGAACCTTTGTTAAATAGTTGAGGATAATACATTTTATTGATTGAATAATACATTTGATGATTAGTTTGTGTATTTTGTTTTGTGAAATGTATTTTTTAGACAGTGTATATAATAATATCAATCAAATTCATCCAGAGAAATTTTTGCAATATCAGTTAAAGTGTGCATTGTGTTTGTTGATATATACTATAGGTAGTGGGTTTGTAATACCTGTCAAATTCATCCAGAGAAATTTTCTATGGCAGAGAAAATTCTGTGTAATGTGTTTTGAAGCTTCAAATTCATCCACATAAATTTGACAATGGCGTATAAAAAGTCTTGTGTGGATTGTGTTTTTTAAATTTGATAATTGTTTTGTACTAACACAGTGCATTATAGATTGCATGATCATATAGGCACCTTCTTTGGCATGATACGAGTTAAATTTCTCTGTGAATTTCTGGTAACTTCATATCAGTCATTTCAAGAAATGTGTACACCAGACAGAGCATACACAAAATTATTGCAGTGAATACAACCAAGAAACAAAATTAAGCTCTTTTGAAATTTCTCTGAGTTGAGAATTTCTCTGGACCAGGGAAGAATTTATCTAGAATGACTTTAACTCAGAAATTTTTCTCAAAGCCAGAGAAATTTTCCTTACCAACCCAGAGAAATTCATAACTTAGAGATTCCATTTTGTGTCACCATTTGAATCCATCAATTTCATCCGGAAAAATTTTCCACTATCAGAGAAAATTATCTGGGCATTGTGTTTTGAAATTTCAAATTCATCAAGTGAAATTTTCCAGTAGCAGATAAAATTACTGTGCGCTTTGTGTTTTGTTGAGTTTGATGATTGTTTTGTACCAACACAAAGCATTACAGATTACATGATCATATAGGCATCACATTGGGACGATACAAGTTAAATTTCTTTGTGAATTTCTGGTAATATCATACTAGAGAAATTTCTGCAGACAATTTTCTTTGTGTGGATTGTGTTGGCAATCACAATAAAAAATATATATATATATATTTAACCATCGATAGGTATGAAATTTATATTAGTCGAAATAAAAAAAAAAATGAAATTTACATTAATCAAGAAAGGATGTATATGGATAAGTCAAGCATCATTATTCCTTCAATGTATCAACAAAAAACTGAATGGTTAATAATGTATGGATATATACATATATGTGAGATAATTTTGTCTGTCTGGCTATGTACATTGTCTTCCTTTCACTAGTTTCACTATTACATGTTTGGTTCTTCTTGAGGTATTTCAATTGGTTCAGTCCATGATCGGCCAACTTCGGTTACAAATCTCTTTATGAGTTCTGCCCTCATCAACCTGATCTCTTGTGTGGACAATTTGGAGCTGATAGGTTCATGCTTGCTATATTGTTTCATTATATAGCAGACAAAGAAGCCATAATCCAGACTGCATACAAATTATAGGTATGGTTAGTTTTAAGAAACATGCAAATCAGAGTATCTTATTTATAGATGTATGAAACTTACGAGTTACTTTCTTGTTATGGAGCATTGTTGACATACTCAAAGTCGTTACTTGTGTTTTGTGAGTTTATCAATTTGAAAGAGGGTTGTGATTGAGCGTCTCTTTCAAGGCAAGCTTTCAAAAAATTCTCTACATATTCTTGCTGCAAAAAAATAATTTTTAAATAATAGAGAAATTTACAGACAAATCAATGGGATTGTATGAAAATTATCATCACATAAAGATTATGATGGATCAGAGAAATTTGCACTCGTTACCAATTGTTTTGCATCTTTGACATATTTGTCTTCTGCATCATCCCTCCTTGGCCTCAGTGAGTTGTAGACCTTCCATAAATTGTCTTGTTTGTCGAGGATAAGCAAGGTCCAGTGATTTCCAGCTATAGACTTCTCATTACCTCCAGTATTTATTGGGAATGGAGAAACTTTGTAGTTCTTCCTTGCAGTTTCAATATGCTTGTCAAATAAGGACACTCGAAAAGATTGATTTTCTGTCATCTTGATGAAATTCTGTGTTCAGAGAAAATCCAAAAATGGTTTTGTTCAAAGAAAATCCAAGAAGTATCTTAAGAAGAGAAAGTAGTAAGTAAATTCCAGAAAAAATCAAATAAAATAGTAGTAACATACTAAGCTCATGGATGTGAAAAAAAAATAAGGTTGGTTGTTGTCTTTCTCTCATTTGGTCAGCCAAAAATATCTCTCCATAGCCATCAATGACCTGAAAAATATGATTTGTAATTGTAATATTGGTTTATAAAGCCTGATGGAACATTGCAGAGAAATTTTGATGAAAGGGAAAGACTTACATTGTTGGCAATTTCTTTTTTCTTTATTAGGTTTCCAATGTCTTTGAAGGTAATGAGGTTCAACTCACTTGTCCAAATTAAAGCCCTACAAGATGACAAAGAAGGGATTTAATTGTTGTTAATGCAATATAAGTTTGTAATTTGTTGTTTGTTATCTTCTATTTTGTTTGTTGTACTTACTCAAGTCCAGACACATTTGATATGTGCTGCAACATATCTTTTACATGATCTTTTATCAATCTTGAAATCGAAAGAGTTTGTGGAAAGACTCAAGATTTTCTGATGTTTATAGGTTGAGGCAAGATGTACGCATCAACATCAAGCACTTGTTTGTCCTTCGTGCTTTGCTCAGCTTGCTTTGCAGCTTGTTTTGAAGCTCTAGTCACTTTCGCAACTTTGAGATATTGAAATTCTGGATCGTGCTGTTTTTCCTTCTTTTCTTTTGCCTTTAAATTTTTTATCATTGACGTCGGATCTTTTTTGACTGTAGACAGTGAAAATATTAGTAAAAGTGAAATTTCTCTGAAGTAACAGATGATATTTCAATATGTAAATTTATGTGATTCAATATTTTCCAGTTACCATAGACTTTCGTCTTTTGTTTTGATTGTTCTTTACGTGCCATTTCTTTTTGTTGGGTTGTTGGTTGTTGTTCAACTCGGATTCCAACTAGACACAGTGAAAATCAAACAAGCCCAAAAAATGGAATAAGAAAATAGACAGAGAAAATGAAATGAGAAGTAGAAATCAATAGAAATAAGCGGCAGAAACTAATGTGTTCAGAGAAATATAACTTCCAGAGAAAATTACCAATGACAGAAAATTATAATAAATAGAAATTTCTCTGAGTTATGCTAACACAAGGACATAACTTTTTGTGGCTCAAGATTTTCACTGACCTTGTGGTTGAAGTTATGTTGGTGTTCTGTATGGTTGTGTTGCTAGTTGGACTGACAGTTCTTGAACTTGTTCATGCAATTTAGCATTTTCTGTTTCAAGCCCCGAATTTGAATTCCTCAACTGTTGAATTGTTTTCATATTGTCTTCTTTTTCAACCTCCAACATCCTTAGTTTCATTTGGATTGTGCTTTCTTTTTCTTGAAGTTCTAAGTTAAGTGATGTCAGGGTTTTTATTGAAATATCATTTTCAGCAAGTAATTCCATCCAATTTTTGTCTTCTTCTTGTTTAGATTGAGAAAGTGCCTTCAGTCTTTGACGTAGATCAGCAATTTGGGCATCCTTTGATTCCTCAAATTCTTGAGGCTGATGCATTGTTGAGCCAGAAATGCTATCACGTTGTTGGTCCACTGGCTTATTACGTTCTTCTTCATTACTTTCCTAATTTTCTTCTTGCTGTTCATCTTCTTCTTCACTGTCTTCTTCTTTCTGTTCATTCCGTTCTTTGTCTTCTGCCTCTATTTCTTCACTTTGTTCTCTAGCTTCTTCTTCTCCACTGCTTTCACTTTCTTCTCTGGCTTATACTTCTCCACTGTTTGCTTGAGCTTCTTGTCCATTGCTGGCTTCGTATTCTTCTATGTTGCCTTATGCTTCTTCATTGAATTTGACAATTGCTTGACCTTCAGATGAATCTTGTAATGTCTCATTGAATTTGACAACTGCTTTTTTTAATTCTTTCTTTGTCTTTTTACCAAGACAGAACTTCTCTGATGGATTTTTGACTAGCTGCTTGTTATCTATTTGTAACAGGAGGCTCTTTTATTAGAGAAATGTTACAAAATTCACTGAGAGAAGAAATTCAAATGAGGAAAATAAAATTCATCTAAATAATACTAATGGGAAACAAACTTCGAGAAAATTGTATGGGCCAGAGAAAATTACAGACAAGGAGTTAATTTTATGAGGCAGAGAAAATTATGAAATGAGCAACATAATTTAGATATTAGAGAAAATCAATCAAGGCATAGAAGTTAACGTTTGACTATAATTGTGTAAGAGAAATTTGGATTCCAGAGAAAATTCATTAGAAGGGTAGAAATAAACAATGTTTATTAAAGATGCAAGTTATGGGCCAGAGAAAATTACACATAAGGAGAAACAATTTTATGGGCCAGAGAAAATTATGAAACAACCAACATAATTCATATATTAGAGAAAAGTAATCAGGGCATATAAATTAATGTGTTACAATTGTGGTCAGAGAAATTTGAATTGCAGAGAAAATTGATGACAATGCAGAAATAAACCAGTTGGTACCAAAGAAGAAAACATAAATTGATAGTTCAGAGAAAATTGATCTTAATCAATCAATGCACAAGGAGGGAAACAAAGTAGTGGTCAGAGAAATTTTGTAATTTCGCTGAGATTTCAGGAGCAATGGGAATCTAACCTGTCGAGGTGCAAGAGAGTGGACTGGTGTCTTCTGCAGCTGTTTCGTCAAGGTTTGTAGGTTTCACTTCGCACATCTTGGGAAGTCAGTTGTGTTACTGTGTTCCGAGATAATGATAGTTGCATGTTCACATAACCAATACTGTGATGAAAATTAAAGTAAATAAAATTTTCTAAATGCACAAATTTGTAAGTATGATAACTGCAAATTTGAATGGATATTATACTTACCAGCACTGCAATGACACATCCCGTAACTTTTTTTGGAGTTTTGTGCAATGCCATGATAGAATCAATCAATGTTGATGTGATTGCTTCTGGCCAATCATACTGTTTCATTGATTCAAGAGGTTCCACATACTGCATAAAAACCCACCCTATTGAATTCCCACTTGTTGCAACAAATAGGGTGAGACACAAGTACAATGTAACAATGATTGCTACATCTTTGAAGTCTGTTGGTTGCTTGTCTTTCATTGCTTTGAGCAAGGCGTTTTTACGAACAGGACCAGTGAGCCTTGTGTCCTTTTGGAATCTTCTCCTTAGGAATGCAGATTTTGGCTTTTTAGAGTATCTTAATGACATGGCTCCTTTACCTCCTTCCAAACCAAAAATCAAGGTCATGTCATTTGTTGTGAAGGTCAGGTTCTTCTTACCAACTGTGAATGATTTTGTTTTTTCATTGTAACATTTGATTATGGCAACTACATCATCATCGAATTTCCTAGTTTTCTTTGGGTCC
Organism: Camellia lanceoleosa; assembly: GCA_025200525.1. NCBI lineage: Eukaryota > Viridiplantae > Streptophyta > Magnoliopsida > Ericales > Theaceae > Camellia > Camellia lanceoleosa. Next base: position 113,402,389 of record CM045769.1, read on the forward strand.
ATCATTCCATTGGCTAGAGCTTGGATCAAATACCAAAATGGGGTCTTTTGAAGCTCTACAAGTTGTTTTGAATTGAATTTAAGTGTTTGAAAAAAGGAGCCAACAGATGAGAGGTTGGATCGGAATTGAATGGTGTAGTGAGCTCTCTTTCTGTGGAGTTTAACAGGTTTTTTCCCGCTTGAGCTTGAGTCTTTTGAAGTTGGGGTACTCATCTGGATGCTAGTTGCTTCATCACCTTGGACTTGTGTGTTTTGTTGAGGAGTTTGTGGTGTTTTGCTGCTGGTTTTTGATCTTAGATCATAAGAAGACTGAGAGAGTTGTTCTGTCTTGATTGGTGTTTCTAGTGTTTTGCTGCTAGTTTTTGATCTTAGCCCATAAGAAGACTGAGAGAGTTTTTGTTTTTTGCTTGGTGTTTCTGGTGTTTCGCTGCTTCTACGTTTTGCCATTCTAGACAATGATTAAAACATAAAGATGTCAACATTAAATCCCAAAGAAAATTGAACATGCCAGAGAAAATTAGACATGTCAGAGAAAATTATAGATAAGGGAGAAAATTGCAGGTAAGAGAAAATTGGAAATGTGAGAGAAAATTACAGATAAGGGAAAATTACAGAAAATTGGCCATGCCAGAGAAAATTAGACATTAAAGATGAAATGTTCGAGAAAATCAACAAAGCATCATAAACATAGGAGAGAAATTTTCAATTATTGTTAAAATTACATATAGAAGTAAACATACCAGAGAAAATGAATCGCAGAGAAAAGTAAACATGGCAAGCCAAAGAAAATTTCCATTCCACAATTAGCAATATAAAATAAACAAAGTAATGTAAACATGCCACTGAAAATTACACCAAATTGAAACCAAGAATTGAACAAAATAAACATACTAGAGAAAAATACACATTCTTGAGGAAATTTCATTCCAGAGAAAATTTTCATTCATAATATTAAAATGCCAGAGAAATTTACATGCACAACCAGAGAAAATTAACCATGATAGAGACACACAAGGGAGGAAAGTGGTGTGTTGTGGTCAGAGAAAATTATAAACGCCAGAGAAACTTAGACAGAGGCAAGAGAGTAATAGACATTCCAGAGAAAGATAGACATTCCAATTAAAAATACATATTACAGAGAAATTTACAGAGCAGGGAAATTTATAGATTAAATTACAGAAACATGTTCAAGAATAAGATAAAAACATAGAAAATTGCTTTTTTCAAAATAAAGATGCCAGAGAAAATTGAAAGAAGAAACATACATCAAGCAAAAATCAGAGAAATTCAAATGCCAGAGAAATTTACAGATAAAATCACACAAACATGTTCAAGAATAAGTTCAAAACACACAGAAATAACTGTTTCCAAATTCAGGTAGCTTTTTATTACGAAATTGAAACCCTAATTTATGGAAGGTTAATATAAAATGCTATTAACTTTGTTTCCAGAGAAAATCTAGTTGTATTGCAGAAAAACTTACCAGAGTTAGGATGAAACTTGAATAACGAGCTAATATGGCCTGAGATGAAGATGCGACGTGACGAAGATGGACTGAGATGACGATGAGCAGTGAAAACAAAGCTCTAACGAAGGTTAGAGAAATTTGTGAGAAAGGAATGGGAATGATTTTTGTAGAAGAGAACGAAACTCTAATGTCGATGGTGAAGATGATGTTGAAACCCTAATTCTGTTGTTCTGCTGTTCGTGAAGATACTAGATGGTTGGAATGGAACTCAGGCGTCGGAATGAGTTTTGTTTCTGTGTTGATTTCGGTAAGGGTATTTTGGTCCACAAAAATAATTAAAAACGCGCGCCAAGTTGTCCAGGGACCTGATGCATCACTATTTTTTTGGGTGTCCTTTATCCTCTAAATTAGTATTATTAGGGAGCTGAAAAAAAATTCGCCTATTTATAACGTTTATTATTTTTTTTGTAAAAACATATATATATATATATATGTTTTATCTTTCCACTAATATGTAATTCTCTTTTAAACTAATTGTAAAATTACAAGTCAATTGTTTGATTCGAGATATTGTCAACCTAATTAACTGTGGTTGAGAAAAAAACAACAAAGAAAGCTCAAGTCCAAGGTGAATGGGAGGAAAATTATTTTTTGCTCCTAGGACTTAATATGGTGTTCTAACTTAATTTTTAGGGAATTTGTTTTAAAGATTCATGATATTAAGATTTTATAAGATAAATGACATATAATATTTTCATAATGGTTAAGGTTTCTCAACATTTCTATAAAGAAAATTCGACTCAGAGAAATTTTACCTGACTCAGAGAAATTTTGTCCTAACTCAGAAAAAATTTAATTTTTACAGAGAAATTTCTCTATGATCATACTAGAGAAATTTTAAAATTTTTTTGAGTTGGGCAAAATTTCTAAGTCGAATTTTCTCTATGAAAATATTGAGGGATTTTAGCTAATAAAAAAAAATATATCTTAGACCTTTCTTACTAGGCAAAGTTAGAAAGGGAAATTTTATTAATTTTTTTCTAATTTTTATTAGATGAAATAGTGAGATTCACAATCTTGTCTCTTTTTAGAAAATAATTGAACAAATATCTCTCAATGAATAATATGAAATAATATTTCAAGATTACCAAATAATTTGAAAAAATTGCAAATCAGTATAAAATTTTAAAAATAATTTTAAATTAATGATAAATTTTATCAATTTCAATAATTAAAATTATAAACTTTCTTATAAATTTATAAATATTTTGTCATGTTTGATCGGATTTGTAATTTTCTCATAACTTCTTGAATGGGGGGAGACAAAGCTAAACAAAAATGGGCACACTCACATACGACGTTTGTACAACAAAAAAAACTGGTCTGGTCGGAAGGAAATGGAATCTCTCACAAAGACAAATGCAACTCCAATCATAATCAAAACGACTCGTGCCAGCTTCATCACAACTCAAAAGATAATAAACTAAATTAATTAATTAATTAATTCAAATAATATTAGAATAAGGTAATATTAAAAGAGTGTGTATCATGTACAAGTTATAAGATTTGTATTACAAATATTATAACTCAATCCCATGAGTTATAACTAAAAAAAAATAAAAATATGAGTAACAATAAAACTCTACATATGATATAATTAAAAACTTTTTCTTCCCAAGGGTAAGACTGGACTTGAGTTGAAGCCATAGAGTGGCGACTCCACAAGGAGTAAGGCTTCAGGGGTCAATCCCAACATTTTGAAGAGTCCATAGTACATAATTTCAGTTGAACTACCTTGATTGATCAGTATCCTTCGAATAGCAAATTCCCTGATTTGTAGTGTCATTACCAGGGCATCGTCAACGGTCCAAGATGAGAGCTAGTGTCCAAACTAATCTAGGCCATCAAAAATAAAACAAATCCAACAGTGGCAAATCAGGACAACTTGACCACTTGCCCGGCCAATGTATAGGGGCATAAAACACCATTGGATCAAGACAGCCATCCAACGGCCCAAATGCAAGGTATTGACACTATAAAAAGGAGAACCAAGAATAACAAATGAAGGCAAGAAAAAGAAAAACAATAAACCAATACAATTAGTCTTTCCTTTCAGATATACTATGTCTAGATTATATTCTAACTTGATCGTCAGAGGGTCCTCTCGACCAATTCTAGTCGGGAGAGATCACTAACATCTTGGTATTTTTTCTACAGAGCATAGGAAGGAGCAGCTCATCTCGCTTTCCCACTACAAGAAATAGTAGTTTTGCCGACCAAAATATTAGTCGCCAAAGGTCACTTTTTTAGTCGCTGATACCAATTAGCAACTAAATTTTTTTGTCGCCAAGTTTGTCGCCTAAACCCTGTCGGCGAATGTTTTAGCGACTAAACGTGTGCTTGGTCGCTGAAAGTGAAACATTTGGCTACTAATTTATTTAGTTGGCAAAACCTACCTTTTAGCTACTAAATTTTACTTGGTCGGGCAAAGGGCCAATGCTTGGCTACTAAATTATTGGTCGCCAATAGTCAATTATATTTTTTTTAATTTATACATTTACCGACCAATGTTTTACTCGCCAAAAGCTCATTCGTGAAAAAAAAAAATTACACTTTGCTCTTGTGGAGATTTAAACCATCAACCTCCCACAGCATAAACCTTATAGAACACCCTCTTTCCACTACGCCTCCATAACACCATATGATTATATATGCAATATATATTATTTATATAGTACATAGACCGGTATTAATATAAAAGTATATATATAAAGATAATTATTTTTTTATTGAACATAATTTATGTAAAAATAAATTATTTATTAGAAAAAAAAATGAGACCACTTTTTTCGACTAAACATAATTTTAGTTGCCAATTCTATACTTTTGGCTACTAATAATTTTTTAGTCGTTAAAAAATAAAATTCCTGCGCTAAAATTACTACTTGTGGCGACTAAACTTCTTTTTAGTCGCCGAATGCCTCACTTTTGGCTACTAAATTATTTTTAGTCGCCAAAAACCCTCACTTTTGGCTATTAAAATTTTTTTAGTCGGTAAAAGCCTCACTTTTGGCTACTAAAATTTTTTTAGTTGCCAAAGGGCCTAACTTTTGGCTACTAAAATTTTTTTAGTATGTAAAAGCCTCACTTTTGGTGACCAAACATCTTTTTAGTTGTCGAATGCCTCACTTTTGGCTACTAATTTTTTTTAGTCGCCAAAGGGCCTTATGTTTGGCTACTAAAATTTTTTTAGTCGGTAAAAGCCATATATAGGCAACCAAACAGATTTTTAGTCGCCAAAACCTATACTTTTGGCTACTAATGAATTTTTAGTCGCTAAAACCTATGCTTTCAGCGACCAAAGGTACTTTTTTAGTCGCCAAAGATGCTTTTTCTTGTAGTGTCTCTATGGAGAAAATTTCATCCAATTATAATTGGTGCCATTTGTGGAAATCCCAAGCGATCCCTAGAACTTGCCGATCGAAAATATGGCTAGTGAAAACTTCAGCCATAATTTCGAGGATATACCAGAAAATTCAGCTCGAATAGCTCCTCCTCCGGACCACGAGACTCAATTGGCTTGACTCATTGAACAGCTGGTGGCAAAGGTGAAGGCCCTCAAGGAAGAACTACACATGGCCCGAGGAAGACCCGACGAATAAGCTAGAATTGCCAATAACAAAAGACGAACTAATCTTTATCGAGCCACAAGCCAAATAACTAGCTGCAATCCGGATCGGAGGCAGAAAAACCGTCAGGTCATCAGAAAGGATTCTCCGGACAATTCAAAGAGTGACCTACAAAGCTGGCTCAACGGTCGAACAAGGGGAAATCCAAAGCTTGTTCGAAGCAAACTTTTCACGGGCGATTTAGCATCCGTATTCTCCCGAGCAATAGATAGTGCATATCCACCGAAGATGTACACCCCGCCAAAATTCAACCTGTATGATGGCAAGGGAGATCCGACTAGCCACATCCAACATTATACACAGGCCATGACATTATGGAGCAACAATGGCCTGATCATGTGCCAAATGTTCTCCTCAAGTTTGGGAGAAATGGCATTACACTGCTACTATAAGTTGGAAGCTTGATCCATCAGCGATTGGGCACAGCTACAGTGAGTATTTGTCTTATGCTTTATCACCAATGGTCGGCCACCAAAAGAGGTCGATGTGCTCCTCACAATAAAGAAAGACGATATGGAAAGGCTACGGAAATATTCCAGCAAGTTTTGGACGACTTATAATGAGATTGATAATTGCAATAAACAGTTAGCAGTAGCCTCATTCAATTTAGGATTGCAGCTTGAAAGAAAGCTCCGACAATCCTCAACAAAGAAACCACCAACCGATGTGGGAAGTTTAATGAGACGAGTGGAACAGTATTGCAAAATTGAAGACGACATATGAGGCGCCGAAGAACCGAAGTCTGCTTGGATTCCGACAAAGGTTCTAAGAAAAGGCGAGAAGTCTCTTGATGGAAAAAGAAAGGAGTCAAATGCAATCGTCGATCAACCGGAAATCAGAAAAGAAGCCTTTCGAGCAATTATCACCAGTTTTATCGAGCCAATATATCACCTAATGTCGAAAATCCAGAATGAGTCTTACTTCCCTTGGCCACCTTGAATGATTGGCGGCCCGTCCCTTCAAAATTGAAGATTACGTTGTTCCTACCATAAGGATTATGGGCACCTCACCGAGGATTGCAAAGTGCTAAAGCAATTTCTAGAGGAATTGGTGCAAAGTGGGCACCTACGATTCTATATCGACTCATCCGCAGATCGGAAGGAGAAGAGTAAGGACAAAAGTAGGAAAACACAACCCACAACAACTATCAACATGATATACTCCGTTCCTACGAAAAGGCATATGAGTCAGGAAGCAACATCAACACCCCGAAAAGAAATAATGGTTTCAAAATCTCATTCAAATTTTCCAAAACAAAACCCAAAATTCCATAGTTTTACCATGTATGTAATGAATTCAACCTCTTTTCGTTTCAAAACATGATCATATGAGATGATAAGTGAAAAATCATGAGAATTCTCAAACATAGCAAGAATAGCTTTATTCATGCAATGTTTTTGCTGAAATCAAACTCAAGAATCATGAAATATGCATGCATGTCCCAATTTAGCTCTGGTTTACCAAATTCAAAGTAATCCTAGCATTTCTTTGACAATTTCATGCAAATGATCCTACAACCTCATGAGTTCAACTTCTACAAGGATTATAGGTGAGATTCTTACCTAGAACTTGAATTTGGTGATAATCTAGCTTAATCCCTTTAATTCTTCACAATTCACCCTCCCACTCTCTCTCTACAATTTCAACTCAAAGGATGATGAGAAATGGGCTTATTAAGCTTATATTACATAGATATAGGCTTGATTAGGTTAGGCTAATTAAGTAAGATTAAATCTAATTAATTTTAATCAATTCTAATTATTTTGATCCGAATCAAATTTTAATCAAACTTTCCATATGATTCTAAATTTTTTTATTAACCCATTGAACTAGTCAATTTTGGTTTCTGAATCCGTTTGGGCTTCTAATTTCTGATTCAAAGTCGATATTCTAATAGATATTTCATCAACAAATAGATAAACACCAATTAACACATAATTATGCAAATATGCTCAATGAATTAATATGTAAAAATAATATGTATATCGGAGTCGTCCCAGCATCTCCCTTGTAGGAAGTTTGTTCCTCCAAAGTAAAGTGACCTCCATTCGGGAATAGATACAAATACCTTTGTCGCATCTCGTCCTCTTTCTTCCAAGTAGCTTCTTTCCCATAATGCTTTTGCCACTCCACCTTTACCATTGGAATCGATCTATTTCTCAATTGTTTCACTTGTTGGTTAATGATCTGTGTGGGGGCTGAGTATCAGGGGGTGCAAAGAGGCTGTATAATTGAACTTGGAGAGTCGAGGTATATACATTGTATTCGGCCCAATCTTGTACAAATCCAGAGGTATCCTAATCGGCTGCATAGCCAGTGAAGCGAGGAGCCAAGTAAATAGTTATATAGCGGATTAAGAGTGGGCCCTACCCTAAGGGCCAGGATCATATATAAATAGGAGAATAAAAACCAAAGAGAGGTATGTGAGAACTAGTACGCTTAACTTAAAATACAAGCAATCGAGAGAGTATATACTGACTTATCCGTCGGAGTGCTAATTCCGGCACCCCAGACCGGAGTGTTCATTCTTTTTCAGGTTACTAGCTGAGAATCTCGAGTGCCCCATTGGATCCAAAGAGTATTTCCAAAACCACTCCCCCCACAATTGGCGCCGTCTGTGGGAATTCTCAAGCACATCCATGGCGAGCATGACGGAAGATCCTCCGGTAGTCACTGGCGACCCTACGTCACAAGATGAAACCACTCCAAACAACATGCTTGGGCCAGAGAATATTACCGCAAGAAGGGTCCTGAACTTCGATTCACCCTCGACATCAGCATATGAGACAATGCAAGCGATTATGGAGCAAGTGAAGCAAAACGAACAGAGGTTGGAAAACATGATGGCTGAGAACGAGCGCCTTCGACAAGATTTGGCCTTGGAAGTGGCAAAATCCCAACAAGCCGCACACCAAGAGCCGGGACAACCTCTGAGAAGGGATGGTTGACGATCTCGAATTCGGAGACGTGATAGTGGCAGTGGCTCTGACTCATCATCCCCAGAATCTACAAAGAAGGGACGAGTCGACATTTCCAGTTCCTCTGAAAGAAGTTTGCGTGCACAGAAAAAGCAAAGAAGAAATGATTAAGATGAAGAGGATCAGCATGGCCCCTTTGTACGACGAATTGCAAGGGCAGCGCTACCCAAAAAGTTCAAAGCATCGTCATTCACCTTATGTGATGGTAAATTAGACCCCAGCGATCACATTCGCCATTACAAGCAAGCCATGACGCTCCATGCAGACGACGAGGCCCTCATGTATCGAATATTTCCGAGCAGTTTGGGACTACTAGCTGTTAGGTGGTATTATAAACTGGAGCCAGCTTCGATCAAGAGCTTCCACCAACTCCAAAAATCCTTCAGGGCAAGGTTCATCATTAATGAGGTCCAATCGAAGCAAGCCAATTTTCTGTGGGCAATGCAAATTCAATTGGGGGAAACCCTTTGTGCATATTCGGCGCGGTATTAAGAATGTTTTAATCTGGTAGATGATGCCTGCAACGACTCCATGGCCATTACCGCCTTCAAGATGGGGTTACATCCAGACAGTGCCCTCTGTAGCTCTTTGACTAGACGGCCCCCAAAAACGGTCTGGGCATTGATGAAAAAAGTTGAGGAATACTGCAAAGTAGAAGATGATGCCCTCCGGGTCAAAGACGGGCATAAAGCCACTAAGTCAACCCCTCCTGAAATCGTGCAGCCGATAAACGTTGTACCACCACGGAGCCCTGAATCACGGAATCGGGCTAAGCGAGATAGAAGACGGGACTCACGCTGATCAAAGGACCAATGTCTACACCAAGCTAATGAGCAGCTTCAAGTGGATAGCAGGCGCGCAAGAAATACATGGAGTTATCGGAGCCGATCAGTGTGGTTATGGCTAAGGTTCAACACTTTCCGTTCTTTAAATGGCCATAAAAAATGGTGGGACCTCCCGACACGAGGAGACCGGATAGGCGGTGCGAATATCACAAAGATCACGGTCATGATACCGACAGTTGCTATGCTTTGAAAGACCACCTTGAGGAGTTGGTACAAGACGGTCGGCTCTAGCAACATGTCCGAAAGAATAACTCAACCAAAGCAGTTGCCCTACGGCAGGATTCACCTCCGATCGGCGTCATCCATATGATATACAGCCTACCAATAGCCCCAACCGTGCATGCAATTCAGTCGCATCTAGGCCCCCAAAAGCAAATCACAACAGCAAAACGGCCCCATGAAGCTCTGAATATTACCTTCGATGATTCTGATTTGATCAGCGTAATACTCCCCCACATTGATCCATTGGTCATCAAATTACATATAAACCAATTCACCGTTGAACGCGTTCTCATAGACCAGGGGAGTACTTCAGAGGTTATGTATTACAAGACCTTCATCAAACTCGGGTTCGTCGAGTCAGACTTGTCTTTGGCTCTTTATCCATTATTCGGCTTCAACACTAATCCAAAATACCCGTTGGGCAAAATCACACTACCAGTTTGAGCGGGCTCTCGAACAGTAGATGTGGAATTCTTGGTCGTCAAGCTGTCTTCGCTGTATAATCTCATCATGGGTCGAACTTGGTTGCATACCATGCAGGCCGTGCTAAGCACCTATCATCAACTTCTCGGCTTCTCGACAGAATGCGGCATTGAGCAAATCCGTGGTTCCCAGAAATTGGCACAAGCATGTTATCTCCTTGCTGCAAAGACACCAAAAGAGTTGGAAGTGAATTCTATTGAGGTGCCAGATCGAGAGAGCCTCGACAAGGTTAGGCGGCTCTCAAGTGAAAAGGCCATGGAAGCCTTGGATCGAGTTGAAATTGACGGGAATCCAAACAGGTTCTTCATGGTCGGTGCCTCCCTAAATGAAGCCGACAGGCAGCAGCTAATTTCCTTCTTGCTCGACAACCTTGATGTATTTGCGTGGACACCGTATGAGATGCCTAGTGTGGATCCGTCTGTTTCGCAGCACCAATTAAACATTGACCCTAAATGCAAGCCGATTATTCAGAAAAGCCGGCGGTCAGCTGCAGAACACACTACTGCCATTGTTGAGGAAGTTGACCGGTTGCTCGATGCCGGGACAATTTGGGAAGTTACCTACCCTACATGACTGTCGAACACTGTGGTTGTTAGGAAGAAAAATGGGACTTGGCGTGTTTGTGTAGATTTCACAGACTTAAATAAAGCTTGTCCCAAGGATTGTTTTCCTCTCCCCAGAATAGACCAACTTGTAGATGCCATGGCGCATCATCAACTTATGAGCTTCCTCGATGCCTATAGAGGTTACCATCAAATCGCCATGCATCCGGAGGACCAAGACAAAACTACATTCCTCACCCCAAAAGGAACCTATTGCTATAAGGTTATGCCTTTTGGGCTGAAGAATGCAGCGGCAACTTACCAAAGACTAGTCACTACCATGTTTAAGGAGCAACTCGGCCGTACTATGGAAGTGTACATTGACAATATGGTGGTTAAGTCCAAAGAAGAGCAAACTCATCTAGCCGATCTGGAGGAGACATTCGACATTTTACAAAGGTACAAAATGAAGCTGAGCGCTTCCAAGTGTGCATTTGGGATCGGATCCGGCAAATTCCTTGGCTATATTGTCAACCACGGAGGAATCAAAGCCAACCCGAGGAAAATCACAGTGTGGGAGCTAGAAAAATATAGGTACTATCTTATTGGGCCTAACCCAAACAAAGCCTACAATGGGTCCAGCCCAAACAAATATCACACCCTCCATCTATATAAAGGGGGGGCATCCAAGTGGAAGGTATGTCTCATCTCTCTCTACAGAAAACACACCCCTTCTAATATATATACACTATTTACTTCTTGATTCAAGGACTAACTTCATCATCGGAGTACTCCCGACTGGCAACCCCGGTTGGGTGGCACCGACTATGTTCATCATTGCAGATCTACAAGGGTAAAGCTCTTCTCTTCGTTGGATCTCTACAATATCCATGTGAGAGGATAATTCATGGTCTCACAATTGGCGTCGTCTGTGGGAAACGTCTGCAAGAGTTCAACGAAGAAAGGAGCAAACATGTTCTTGTAAGTAAAAATTTAACAACACTGATTGATCTTGCTCTCTACAAATTAGTTTAAGATTGGTTTGTGGATTGGAGGTATATATGTTTGTGCTTACAAAATAGAGTTTTTTGTTCACTGTGAATCTCAGTAAAAAGTTTTTAAACAACATAGAATTCATGGTCTACTTTTACATCCCCATTTTCTTTCTCTAAAAATGGGTTTCACACTTTTCTTGGTGCAAACATCTTTTCGGCCTCGGCCAAATCCATACGTGGGTCTGCTCATTTATTTATTTATTCTTTGTTTCTCAAAACTTAGCTTAAAGTTGATTCTTGACATGTATGCACGTGTACCTATGCTAAAACTTTTTGTAGAATCTAAGGCTGGGTCTTCTATTTTTTCTCTCTCTAGAATGGACCATGAGTTATGATAAAAATAAATTATTATTCTTATTTAATTAATTATGGTAGTCGGCTGGCCATATATATATATATATATATATCTATCCATATAAATTCAAACGGTCTGATCTAGAGGCAACTTCAAATGTCATGAATGGCTCATGTTGATGCCGATCAAAATCTCTACAAAATCGTTTAGCACCCATAACAAGCTAGCCTCTTCTCGGCGCCGATCACAAATGCAAACATTTTCACCAAAGCTTGACTAGTTGTCGAGAAGCACCCCGATTCTCTGCATGATCGGCAAATAAAGACCCAATGCTAGCTTCATTATGCCAATCTCCGAACAAGCTGTGGCCGACAAAATGATTAGATGGTTAACACCGTTACATGGACAAAGTCGATCATGAACACTGAATTTTCCAATTACAATATTGCTTGGCTTCTAGGCCTTTTTAGCATCGAAAATTCGGCATTAAGCACAGAGTATTTTGATTACAGCTAAACGTCATCGATCAACTCATAACCATCTTCATTTCGAGCATTCCAGGCAACTTGGTGCTAAAGATCAAATTGTGATTATTGCGGAGCGAGTAACAATCACAACGGTTGTGACCAAAAAAGGGAGAATTCCTTATATTTCTCATTTTTTATATGCACACCCATGAATTATTTAAATGAATTACAAATAAATAAATATCAGAATTCAATAATTGAATTGTTGCTCGTAAACCCATGGTTGGGTCTCAACTCTCTCTCTAAAACTGTTAGTCGAAAAAGTGCCACTCAAAAGCTTCCATTCCCAAAATATATGTATATGTTTTCTTTATGCCTCGCATGCATATGTAAACTCATTAAATATCTTGTTAATATTTGGATTTGCTTTTGAAGACGTTGCTCCATAATTTTCTTTTTGTAAAGAACTAAGATTCACCAATCGCACCGCCAAAGCTGGGGCAACAAAGTGTGACTGATTCGGCAATAAAGTGCGTTCACCGACATCAAAGTAGCTCGTTCACTACTTCGGGTCACCGCCGATTTTCCAAACTCACCAAGAGGACTCGTGACAATCTCTCGGCAAAAGGTGTAAGCCATTCCGTGTCAATGAAAGGCCGAGAAAAAGTTTCGCCGAGCACGCATAAAATCGAAGCTCATTCCGACCACACCAAGGTTATTCGGTGAGCTCACTTATGTCACTCGGCCATGTCATCATGCAAGAACTATTTCTAGCAATGGCTTTGGCCACCTTGGTCAAAGCTCGGCAATAGAGGATCGGACCGCAATACTTCCATTCTCGGATTCACCACCCGCTTAAATCATTAACTGCAACAAGTTTGCCGAGTTACTCACATTGTGCAACCATGCTCACTACTACTCCGCAACATTGCTCATTAACTCTGCAAGTCGGCTTATCATTCGGCATATTATCCACTGCATATTAACATTGTAAACTCTGGATATTATCATCTCGGCTTTGGTAACATTATTTCGAAAGTATTCGGAAACATTACACCATAAAATTGCTTATTTGGCAATATTGCTTATCAAACTCAGCAAATTTGGCATATCATTCGGCATCTTATCAACTATTAATTCTTTGCATATTATCTTGGCTTTGGCAACATTATTTGGAAAGTATTCGGAAACATTACACCGCGACATTGCTTATTCGGCTAACATTTTTGGTAACAATATTCGGCTAATATTGCTTACTCGGCAAGACTACTCGGCCACACCTACGTCAACAGCAGCGGACATTCTCGGAACAATTACAATTATTAATTTAACCACCTATTCGGCAAAAATCTCGTGATTTTTTGGAGTACAATATTGCTCGGGGCTACTATCTCAGCATAGAACTAGCATCTCGGCTTATCAAAATCAACTTCTGAACATACTAGAGGATTTGTGTCAATTCAAGGAGTCCAAACCTACCAACCCATGGAGCCAAAAAGTAACTGACGTTCACTAGTATTAGCGGAACGTACCAAAGTTTCAGCAAACTGAAATTTTCAACATTATCGAAATCAAGTTTTGACCATACCAATGTGAAGTACTCATTGAGACGAATCCAACACACCAAACCGCATCGAAATTGGAGCAAAGACAAAGCCGTACGGGCCGTTGCAATTTGCCGAGCAATTTTAGTTCTTCGCTGGAGAAGACGACCATAAGTTGGCAACCAAATAAAGTCTTACGTGTGTTGTGGCTATGCTCCACTTGGCTAAAGAACAATCAAGTTCATGTTTGGCACTTTTTGATTCAAAATTGATTTTTCAAAACCAATTGTCGGATTTGCACTCTTTGGTGATTTATCAGTCGTACATTGCACTTTGTGAGATTAGATTCAGAACCGTGATAGGAGTCCGAACTGTAGTAGCTAGAACCCAATTCGCGCCCTCTCCGAAAAGGGGGGCGCGTGGAGAAAGTTCGGGCGGTCTACACATTGCCTTGTCAAATTTCTCATGCCATTGCTTTGGCGCTTGTTTTAAACCATATAATGATTTAACCAATTTACACGCTTTCTTTTCTTTTCCTAGAATAGAAAATCCTTCTGGTTGTTCCATGTAAATTTTTTCATCTAACTCACCATTTAAGAAAGCGGTTTTCACATCCATTTGATGAACTTTTAGATTATACAATGATGCAATAGCAATTAGCATTCTAATGGATGTTATTCTAGTAACCGGTGAGTATGTGTCAAAGTAATCAAGACATTCTTTTTGTCTAAAACCTTTGACCACAAGTCTTTCTTCGTATTTATCAATTGATCCATCCGCTTTCATTTTTCTTTTGAAAATCCACTTGTACCCAAGAGGTTTACAACCTGGTGGTAAATCCACCAATTCCCAAGTATGATTTTGTAAGATGGATTCAACTTTGTTGTTTACAACTTCTTTCCATAAAGGAGCCTCAGGACTGGATATAGCTTCTTTAAAAGTTAAAGGCTCATTTTCTAACAAAAATGTTAGAAAATCTGGACCAAAAGATTTTGAGGTTCTAGCACGTTTACTACGCTTAGGTTTCTCTTCCTCATTTTGATCTATCTCTTGCTCTTGTTCTTGATCTTGTTCTTAATCATGACTAGTAATAGCATCATAAGATCTTTTATTAGTACAAGTCTCTTGTCCATTTTTATTTGGAAACACATGTTCAAAGAAAAAAGCATTCCGAGATTCAATAATAGTATTTACACGCATTTTGAAATGTTTTGACTTATGAATCACAAATCAATATGCACTACTATTCATGGTATAACCAATGAAAATGTAATCAACTGTTTTAGGACCTATCTTAGTCTTTTTAGGACTAGGAATAACCACTTTAGCTAAACACCCCACACTTTTAAGTATTTGCAAGATGGTACTCTCCCATGCCACAATTCATAAGGTGTTTGATTCACTTTCTTTCGGGATACTTTATTAAGTATATAATTAGCATAAACTATTGCTTCCCCCCTCCCCACAAGTTCTGAGGTAATCTAGAACTTATTAACATGACATTCATCATTTCTTTTAAAGTTCTATTTTTCTTTTCAGCAATTCTATTTTGCTGAGGTGAGTAAAGAGCGGTGGTTTGATGAATTATTCCATGTTCTTTACAAAATTCACCAAAAAGTGATTCATATTCATCACTTCTATCACTTCTAAGTTTCTTAATTTTCTTACCAAGTTAATTTTCAACTTCATTCTTATATTAAATAAAAGTTTCCAAAGTTTCATCATTGGTTCGAATTAAATAAACATAACTATATCTAGTATAGTCATCTATGAAAGTGATAAAATATTTTTTCCCTCCTCTAGTTTGAATTGATTTAAAATCACAAATGTCACTATGAATTAATTCAAGTGGTTCCGTACTTCTTTCAATTGAATGAAAGAGAGTTTTGGATAATCTTGCCTCAACACAAATTTCACATTTATAATTTAAATCAATGTTAAATTTAGGTAAACATTTCATATTAATTAATCTACGCAAAAATCCATAATTAACATGTCCAAGTCTACCATGCCATAAATTTGAAGACTCAAGCAAGTAAGAAGAAGATGCATTTTTATTAATAATAGAGGATACAATAGTCATTACATTCATTTTGAAAAGACCATCGGACATATAACCTTTTTCCTACATACATCCATAGCCTCTTTCAAAAACTAGCCTAAACCCATGTTTAATCAACAAAGATCCAGAAACAAAGTTCTTGCGAATGTCCAGTATATGCAACACATTGTTGAGAGTAAGTTCCTTTCCAGATGTCATCTTCAGAATAATATTTCCTTGTCCTTCAACTCTAGAAGTCGAGGAGTTGCCCGTAAAAAGTTGTTCACCGTTGTCCACTGCTGAATAAGATGTGAACATCTTTTGTCGACATAGATGTGGCAAGTAGCACCAATGTCCATCCACCATTCTTTAGGATTTTTGATAAGGTTTGCCTTGGAAACAACTGCAGGAAGATATATTGGAAATTTTGTCCACTTCGGTCATATTAGCTTGAGTAGGCTTCTTGCTTGATCTTCCTTTGCTTTTGCGCTTGTTATGGCATTCTTTGGTCCGATGTCCCTCTTTGTCATAGATATAACATTTGCCATTAAACTTCTACTTCTTATTTTCCCCTCCTTTAGAGCCTTGTGCAGAACTTTCTCTAAAAAATTTCCATTTTGTGGCTTTTGGAGCATGTTCCACCACATTTGCCTTTGACTTCATTGGATGCTTACTAGCCTACTTCTCTGAATTGCGGTTGTCCTCCTCAATCCTCAAATGCACAATTAATTCCTCCAAAGACATTTCTTTACGCTTATGTTTAAGGTAGTTCTTGAATTCCATCCAGCCTTGCGGTAATTTTTCAATTAAGGCTGCAACTTAGAAGGATTCACTAAGAGACATGCCTTCTGCGTGAATGTCACACAGAATGAGTTGGAGATCTTAAACTTGGCTAATCACAGTCTTAGAATCAGCCATCACAAAGTCTAGGAATTTGCCAACCACAAATTTCTTTCAGCTAGCATCTTCTGTTTTGTACTTTTTCTTCAAAGACTCTCAAAGTTCCTTTGCTGTTTTGATAGGACTGTAGATGTTGTATAATGTGTTGTCAAGTCTATTCAAGATGTAGATCCGGCAAAGGAAATCAGCATGTTTCCAGGCATCGATTGCAGCAACCACTTGTCGGTCGGTTTCATCCTCTTTCAGAGTAAGAGCATCCTCACGGAGAAAACGTGCCAGGTTTAAAATAGTAAGATAGATTAGCATTTTCTACTTCCAACTTTTAAAATCAATTTCTAAGAATTTCTCTGGCTTTTCATCATGATTAATTGGTACAATCATAACTAGAGAAGGAGTTGGAGCAATGGCAGCCACCACACCAGTACTAGTTTGAGTATTAGTTTCAGTAGCCATGAATTCTAAATTATAAAACAAAATTATAATTAGAATTGTATACTACACAAAAAATTTAAACTAAAACCACAGAATTAAATTTTGTAAAAATAAAAGAAACAAGAATTGTAACTTTTATTTTCAATTAATTTAAAAATAAAATAAAATTTTATTTAAACAAATTAATTTTGCACAGAAAATTAAATTTCTGTAACACTTCAAAAATTAAAATGCTGAAAACAGAATTTTAATTAATTAACACTCAGAAATTATTTCTGAAAACCAAAATTAATTTCTGACAAACTTCACAAATAAGTATTCTGAATTGTTAATAACGCTAGTATATTACTACTAGTTGTCAAAGAAAATGGACAGTATATTACTACTATCTGTCAAACAATATATTACTACTATTTGTTTTTCCAACTAAAATATTATTTTGTAAAACCATAGAAAATAATTTCTGTAAGTAGAAGAAAGAGAAAAGAAAACACACGAAAAATTCTGTATAAACAGAATTATTCGAATCTGTCTTAAGATTGTTAAAACAATCTTTTGTGTAAAATAAATAATAAAACAAATCAAACAAATAAAATAAATTACGTACTGAATTTATTTTACTAAACTGAGTAAATATTTAAAAGATTAAGTCGAGTGTGTGACACTCTGTCCTTAAGATAGATTTGCCTCGCTACGGTGCTTACGGATAAAAGGCGTCTATCTCCCAAGATACAACGATCTGCACAAATTGTAGTAGCCCTCCAAACAATTTGTATGGCGAGCAAAACCTGTGTTCTATACTCTCAAAGTATTCCCTAAAAAATTACTATGAAGTATTCCCTTTCCATTTTGAAATTCAAACCACTGAAGAATTATTTGTTCTGTTTGAATTTCCCTGACCCACAACCCACACCCGCGCCCAGCACAATGGCGACGTGCACACTTGTGTGGTGGTTTGAGCCAAGGTTTAATTTGTCTATAACTCCTCCCTTCTACAAACTTGGGGTGCCCCTTGGGGCCCAACCCAAGTGTTGCCACCTAGAACTTATATACACGCATAAGTTCTCTTAAGTTTCCAATGTGGGGCAAGCCTTATAAGGAAACCCACATTTAATTCTTTAATTGTTCATTCCACGAACCCGAAAACGACGTCAACTTCCCATTCACTCAAAAATGGTTTTGATGAACCGTCTTCACCGTGTGACTTACCATGCGACAAGGAACACGTCACCTCTTTGGACCCACCCCAAAAGACGTTTGGGACTCACTCAAATTTGGGCTCAAAGTTGGCCCAAAACAAGCTTATAAAAACCAAATTTCCAACACTGTTTTCCAAGAAAAATCCATGACAGGGCCCTTACATAAAGTGGCCACATTATACATACATCTATCAAGTACAAGAGACCAATATGGTGATAATTGATTACTGATGAAGGTTTAGGTATGTGGAAAGATTATAAAAACTAGCTTCTATGTAACAGCAATAGAAAATTGGCCATTCTAGTTGGATCAGATTATTGGAGTTTCTATGACAAATAGTGGATACTTTTAGATTAATTATTCTTTGGCGAGAGGAAACATGCATATAGAAACTCTAGTTATCCTATCATAAAAAACAGAGTGCAAACATTATTTGAACAAGAACCATAGAATTAGGCTTTAAGCTTCTAAACGTTTGATAACATAAATGATATCTCCCATCAATTACTGCCAATACATGCCCTCACAATTATTCAACTCCCTAATAATTGAAGCCCAGATTTCAAGCATCAAAGAAGCAAATGATTTTAAGTCCATAACTTGAGGACAATCCACTATGGCAGCTTCCTCTAACAAAATGAATATTGGCGTTGAATAAATCACAAAATCAGGTTCAAACCTTCTGAAAGTCTCAAAACAGAGGGTTTACTATAATACTGAATACCTGATAAACGAAGGCTTTTTTCCTATCCCACTATCTTACATTATCACCCCCAAATTTAGCAGTAATGCTTGATCATTAGTGTTCTGGTTTCCATCGGCACTAGGAATTTAAATTTTACTTGAATAGTAAAGAATTTACTAATTTCATTTGAAGCTAGCCAGGAACACCAACTCATATTTGGATATTTATGATAGTTCTAACCAAGTGTAAAATGTTGTAGGGGCCGAATAATTACGTGCTCAAGAGGTTCAAACAGAGCACCGAGAATGATGGTAAGGCTAACTCGGCGCGATCAAACCTATTGAATAAGAACAAGGCCGAGTAAAATCCAGCCCATGGGCCAAATATGCCGAATAATTTCTGACGTACCTAGGGGTCCCAGATATGATAATGAAAGGGTGGGCCCCTGTAGAGCAATATAAAAAGGAGAAACATTAGCCAAAGAGAGGTATGTGTGAATATACAAGATAACTTGAGATAGAAGTAAATGGAGAGAATATTGACTTGTCCGTTGGAGTGCTAATTCTGGTAACCATGACCAGAGTGTTCATCCCTTTTTCAGGTAGCAATTAGAGGATAAAGGACGTCTAACTGGATTCTGGAGTATTTCCAAACCACTTCACCACAATTGGCGCTGTCTGTGGGAATACTCAAGTGCATCCATGGTAGGCGTAACAGATGAAACTTCGGTAGTTGCTGATGATGTTACGCCAAGAGATGACATCACTCCAAGAAACATGCTTGGACTAGAGAATATCACCGCGCGACGGGCCCTGAACTTCAACCCAGTAGCTCAAACCTCACCGTCAACTTCTGTGCAAGAGATTGTGCAGACAGTCATGGATCAAGCAAAGCGAAATGAACAATGTCTAGAAGATATGGTGGCTAAGAACGAGCACTTGCGTGAGGAATTGGCCCTAGAGCTGGCCAAATCCCAACAGGCCGTACACCATGACTGGGGTTGATCCCCAGAAAAGAAGGATGATCGATGATGTTGACTTTGAAAACATGATAATGGCAGTGATTTTGACTCACCATCTTAGGAACATAGAAAGAAGGGACGAGTCGATGTATTCATCTCATCCGAAGGAAGTCTATATGTACAGCACAGGCAAGGGAAACGCAGTGATGATTTGGATGAAGAAGACAGGCACGACCCTTGCGTATGACGCATTGCAAGGGCTGTGCTACCTAGAAAGTTCAAAGCACCGACGTTCACCCTATATGACAGAAAATTCGATCCCACTGACCATATTCGTCATTATAAACAAGTGATGACATTGCATACTGATGATGAAGCCCTCATGTGTTGAATGTTTCCAAGTAGCCTAGGACCGTTGGCCGTCAGATGGTATTATAAACTGGAGTTGGCATCAATAAGAAGCTTTCATCAACTCTAAAAATCTTTTAGGGCAAGATTCATCACCAATGAAGTTCAGCCAAAGCGAGCCGACTCTCTCTGGGCAATGCAAATTAAACCAGAAGAGACCCTCTGTAAGTATTTGGCGCGCTATTGGGAATGTTTTAACCTAGTATATGATGCCTGCAATGATTCCATGGTCATTACTGCCTTTAAGATGAGATTACATCCTAATAGTCCTCTCTGCAGTTCATTAACCAAACGGCCTCCCAAAATAGTTTGGGCGCTAATGAAAAAAATTAAAGAATACTGTAAGGTGGAAGACAATGCCTTGCGCGTCAAGGCTGGATATAAAGTCGTTAAGTCGGCTTTATTTGGTCTAGTTTAGCCGATAAGCGGCATGCCATCAAGAAGCCTTGAACCTCAGACTCGGGCTAAACGAGATAAAAGGCGTGATTCACGGTGTTCAAGCGATCAGTGTTCGCATCATTCAAACGAGCAATAACAAGTTGAAAGCAAGTGCACAAGACGTTCAAACAAGAAATATACGGAATTGGCAGAGCCTATCAATAAGATCCTGTCCAAAGTCTAACATCTTTCGTTCTTTAAATAGTCATCCAAGATGATGGGGCCTCCTGATACAAGAGAAGGGATAAGCGATGCGAATGTCACAAGGACCATGGGCACAATACTGACAGCTATTATGCACTGAAGGACCATATGGAGGAATTGGTACAAGACAGCTAGTTGGCGCAACACGTCCGAAAGAATAATCCATCGAACACGGTAGCCCTACGGCCGGATTCACATCCACTTGGTGTAATTCACATGATATATAGCCTATCGTCGTCAGCTGAGGTACATACAATTCAGTTGCAACCTAGCCGCTCAAGCTAATCACACCAGCCAAACGGCCCCATGAAACTGAGAGGATTAGCTTTGATGACACCAACCTAGATGGAGTAACTCTCCCCCACGCTGATCTCTTTGTCGTTAAGCTACGCGTGAACTGATTCACAATTGAACGTGTTCTCATCGATCAAGGACGCACTTCGGAAATAATGTATTACAAGATGTTTTTTAAACTCGACTTCACTAATTCAGATTTGTTACCGGCCAATTACCCATTGTTTGGCTTCAACGCCAACCCCGAGTTCCCTTGGGTAAGATCACACTAGTAGTATGGGCGGGTACCAGATCAGTAAACGTAGAATTTCTGGTCGTCAAACTCCCATCACCATACAATCTCATCATGGGAAGGACTTGATTGCATACTATATAGGCTATGTCGAGCACCTATCATCAACTACTCCGCTTTCCAACTGAGTATGGCATCGAACAAATTCGGGGTTCTCAGAAATCAACATAGGCATGCTATCTTATTGCTGCTGCAAAGAGGCCCAAGGAAGTAGAAGTGAACTTGATTGAAGTGCCGGATCACGAGAGCCTCAATGACATTGGGAAAATCCCCAGCGAAAAGGCAACTGAAGACCTTGATCGAATCGAAATCAATAGGAGTCCTGACAAATTCTTCATGATTGGCACCTCCCTTAGCAAAGTTGATAAAAGCGAGCTGGTATCCTTCTTACTCGGCAACCTCGGCGTGTTTGCGTGGACACCATACGAGATGTCGAGGGTGGATTCAATTGTGGCCCAGCACCATTTAAACGTTGATCCAAAATTCAAACTAATTATTCAGAAAAGTCGGCAGTTAGCCGCAGAGCATGCTTCGGCCGTTGTTGAAAAAGTTGACAGATTGCTTGATGCCGAAGCAATTTGTGAAGTAACTTACCCTACATGGTTGTTCAATACCGTGGTTGTAAAGAAGAAGAATGGATCTTGGTGCGTTTGTGTAGAATTCACGAATTTGAACAAGGCTTGTCCTGAGGATTGTTTTCCTCTTCCCAAAATCGACCAACTCGTAGACTCAATGGCACATCATCAACGCATGAGCTTCTTGGACACCTACAGAGGTTATCACCAAATTGCTATGTATCCGGAGGATCAAGAAAAGACCACATTCCTCACCCCAAAAGGAACTTATTGCTATAATGTCATGCCCTTCGGATTGAAGAATACGAGGGCAACTTACCAAAGACTGGTTACCACTATGTTCAAGGAACAACTCGGCTGCACCATGGAAGTATACATCGATGACATAGTGGTGAAGTCCAAGGAAAAGTACGCCTATCTAACCAATTTAGCAGAGACCTTCGGCATTCTCTGAAAGTACAAGATAAAACTGAATGCCTCAAAATGCGCCTTTGGCATCGAATCCTGAAAATTTCTCGACTATATTGTCAACAATAGCAAAATAGAGGCCAACCCCAGGCAGATCACAACAATTTTAGAACTTGGCCCCCCTCAGTCAGTCAAAGAAGTTCAAAAGTTGATGGGGATGGCCGTCGCCCTGAATAGGTTTATCAGTCGTTCCTCAGATCGTTGCCAACAATTTTTTCACATACTTTGGCAAGGCAAAGCATTTGAATGGACTCTTGAGTGCCAAGCCGTGCTAGACGGCTTGAAAACTTATCTCTGATCAGTACCACTCTTGGCAACTCCATCGGAAGGCAATCCGCTCATCTTGTATCTGGCGGTATTTGACCAGGCGGTCAATGCCATGCTACTAAAGGAAGAACTCGAGGAACAGCGACTAATTTACTATGTAAGGCAAGCCATGGTTGACACTGAAACGCGATATCTATCACTGGAAAATCTCATCCTTGCTCTCGTAGGGCTGGAAGAAAATTGATGCACTATTTTCAAGCTCACACCATAGGAGTATTAGCAAACTATCCCCTCCGGTTAGCGCTCCGCAGCATGAAAGCATCAAGGCGAGTCTCAAAATGGGCTTTGGAACTCGGCCAATATGATATCCAGTTTTTGCCTAGAACTGCTATCAAGGGGCAAGTGCTCGCTGACTTTGTAGTCGAGTTCATGGGATGCCATGCTAACTTCAAGTCCGATCAAGTATAACCTAAACCCGACTGGCGAATATATGTTGGAGACATTTGGCAAATGTACTGTGATGGATCATCCAACCAATGTGGCAGTGGGACAAGCGTAGTAATCATGACCCCCGAAGGGATAATAATCGAGCAGGCGGTCAAACTGGGCTTTGATGCGTCAAATAACGAGGTCGAATACGAAGAATTGTTAACCGGCCTTCGTAACGCACTTCACCATGGTGCACGGTGGTTGCTAGTTTTCTATGACTTGAAATTAATCATTAACCAGTTAAAAGGAGAGTATGTAGCTAAAAATGATCGCATGGCTACCTACATAAAAACGAAAAATTCCTTGCTCATGAAATTCGACCACTACGAATTGAATCAGATAACCCAGGATCAGAACACGCATGCGGATGCCCTTGCTTGCCTAGCCTCCGCTATTAACTTAGAAGTCAAACGAACAATCGAAATAGGGTTCATCCTGCAGCTTAGCATCACCTCTTCTGAACTAGTTCAAATTAACATCATTGAACCAAGGGCAAGTTGGATGGAGCTTATTGCTGCATTCCTTTCCTCAAAATGGCTCCCAGCGAATAATAAAGAAGCCCACAAGCTGTGAAATAAAGCCCTGCGATACTATCTGGATCCGCAAGGAAAGCTTTACAAAAATCTCTCTCTGGGCCGTACCTGGAATGTGTTCACCCAAATAAAGTTAAGGAACTCTTGGCCGAAATACATGAAGGTAGCTGTGGCGCCCATTTTGGAGGACGCTCATTGGCCCACCGAGCCGTAATAGGGGTATTATTGGTTGACCATGCGAATAGATGCCGAGAACTACGTAAAGAAGTGTGAACATTGTCAAAAATTTTCCCCTTTAACTCTTCTGCCTGCCGAAGAATTAAATTCTATTACTATTCCTTGGTCGTTCGCTTAATAGGGACTTGATATCATCAGACCATTACCCCGAGCTCTAGGGAACAAGTGATTCCTGATCGTCGCAACAGATTATTTTACAAAATGGGTCGAAGCAGAGGCATTAACACACATTTGAGATGTCGATGTAAAACATTTTGTATGGAAAAACATCATAACACGATTCGGCATACCGAGAGCACTTGTCTCCGACAACGGAACCCAATTCGATTGTGGCGTCTATCAGGAGTTATGCAACACGTATGGTATCTGGCCCTACTTTTCCTCCCCGGCATATCCACAAAGCAACGGTTAGGCGGAGGCTTCCAATAAAGTGATCCTGGATGGCATCAAGAAACGGTTGGAAAAAGCAAAAGGCAAGTGGGTTAAAGAATTGCCCAGTGTGTTGTGGGCTCATTGCACTACTCCAAGGCGATCTACTAGGGAAACGCCGTTCGCTTTGTGCTTTGTGACACAGGCTATGGGGGCCGAATATTAGGGGATGCGAAGAGGCCGAATAAGTGAACTTAGAGAATCGAGAGATATACATTGTATTCGGCCCCGTTTTATATAAATTCAGAAGTACCCTAATCGGCCACATAACTAGTTGAGCAAGGAGCCGAGTGAAGAGTGGTATGCAACAAAAGGAGCCAAGTAAATAATTACACGATGGATTAAAGGTGGGCCCGATCTTGAGGCCCAGAAAAAGATATAAATAGAAGAACATCAACCAAAGAGAGGTATGTGAGAATTAGTATATTTAACTTAAGATACAAGTAACCAAGAGAGTATACACTGACTTATCTGCCGGAGTGCTAATTCTGGCACCCCCAACCGGAGTGTTCATTCTTTTACAGGTTACTAGCTGAGGATCTCAAGCGTCCCATTAGATCGAAAGAGTATTTCGAAACCACTTCTTCACAATTGGCGCCGTCTGTGGGAATACTCTAGCACATCCATGGCGGGCGTGATGGAAGATCCTTCGGCAGTTGCTGAAAACCTTACGCCACGAGTCGATACCACTCTAAGCACCATGTTGGGACCAGAAAACATTGCTGCACGAAGAGCCTTGACCTTTGATTCAGCTGATGAAACAATGCAAGCGATTATGGATCAGGTGAAGCAAAACGAACAGAGGTTGGAGAACATGATGGTTGAGAACGAGCACCTTCGACAGAATTTGGCCTTGGAGGTGGCAAAATCCCAATAGGCCGCGCGCCAAGATCAACCACAACTTTTGAGAAATGATGGTCGACGACCTCGAGTTCGAAGACAAGATAGTGGCAGTGATTCTGACTCCTCATCTCCAAAACCCAAAAAGAAGGGGCGAGTCGAAGTCTCCAATTCTTCTAAAGGAAGTCCGCATGCACAAACTAAGAGAAGAAGAAATGATTCAGACGAAGAGGACCAACATGACCCCTTTGTGCGATGGATCGTATGGGCAATACTACCCAAAAAGTTCAAGGCTCCATCGTTCACCTTATACGATGGAAAATCGGATCCCACTGACCATATCCGTCATTATAAGCAAGCCATGATGCTGCATGCAGACGACGAGGCTCTCATGTGCTGGATATTTCCGAGCAGTTTGGAACCATTGGCTATCATATGGTAGTATAAGTTGGAACCGGCATCGTTTAAGAGCTTCCACCAATTACAGAAACCCTTCAGGGCAAGATTCATCACCAATGAGGTCCAGCCGAAGCAAGCCGACTCTCTCTGGGAAATGCAAATCCAACTAGGGAAAACTTTATGAGCATATTCGGCGCGCTATTGGGAATGCTTTAATCTTGTGGATGACGCCTGCAACGACTCCATGGCCATCACCGCCTTTGAAATGGGGTTGCATCCTGATAGTGCCCTCTGCAGTTCCTTGACCAGAAGGCCCCCCAAAACAGCCTGGTCGTTGATGAAGAAAGTCGAGGAATACTGCAAAGTGGAAGATAATGCCCTACGAGTTAAAGCCGAACACAAGGCCAACAAGACAGCCCCTTCTGAGATCGTTCAACCGATAAATTTTGTACCATCGTGGAGCCTTGAACCGTAGAATCGGGCTAAACGAGATAGAAGACGGGATTCGCGCCGACGAAATGACCAATGTTCCTACCGAGCTAGTGAACAACTTCAAGTGGATAGCAGGCGCACAAGGTGCGTGGACAAGAAATATATGGAGTTGTCGGAGCCGATCAACATGGTTATGTCTAAAGTTCAACACCTTCCGTTCTTCAAATAGCCATAAAAAATGGTAGGACCTCCTGACACGAGGAGACGAGATAGGCGGTGTGAATATCACAAGGACCACAGCCATGATACCGAGAGTTGTTATGCGTTGAAGGATCACCTTGAGGAATTGGTACAAGACGGTCACCTTAAGTAGTACGTCCAAAAAGACAACACAACCAAAACAATAGCGTTAAGATAGGATTCACCTCCACTCGGCATAATCCATATGATATACAGCCTGCCAACGGCATCCGGAGTTCATACAATTCAGTCGAATCCTAGCCCCCAAAAGCAAATCACACCAGCAAAACGGCCCCATGAAGCTCCAAGTATTACCTTAGACAATTCTGATTTGATCGGCGTAACGCTTCCCCACATTGATCCATTGGTCATCAAACTACGCGTAAGCTAATTCATCGTTGAACGCATTCTCATTGACTAGGGGAGTACTTCAGAAGTTATGTACTACAAGACCTTCATCAAACTTGGGTTCACTGAGTCGGACCTGTCTCCAGCTCATTATCCGTTATTCGGCTTCAATGCTAATCCGGAATACCCGTTGGGCAAAATCACACTACCAGTTCGAGCGGGCTCCCGAATAGTGGATGTGAAATTCTTGGTTGTCAAGCTGCCTTCACCGTATAATCTTTTCATGGGACGAACTTGTCTGCATGCCATGAATGTCGTGCCAAGCACTTATCATCAATTGCTCCGCTTCCTGACTGAACGCGACATTGAACAAATCCGTGGTTCCCAGAAATCGGCACAAGCATGTTATCTTCTTGCCGCAAAGACACCAAGAGAGCTGGAAGTGAATTCCATTGAGGTGCCGGATCGTGTGAGCCTCGACGATGTTGGACGGCTCCCAAGTGAAAAGACCACGGAAGCCCTAGATCGGGTTGAAATTGACGGGGATCCTGACAGGTTCTTCATGGTCGGTGCCTCATTGAATAAAATCGACAGGCAGCAGCTAATTACCTTCTTACTCGGCAACATTGATGTATTTGCATGGTCACCGTATGAGATGCCGAGGGTAGATCCATCTGTTTCTCAGCACCATTTAAATATTAACCCCAAATGTAAGCTGATTATTTAGAAAAGCCGATGGTCAGCCGCATAACACACTAATGCCGTTGTCAAAGAAGTTGACCAGTTACTTGAGGCCGAGGCAATTCGGGAAGTGACCTATCCTACATGGCTGTTGAATACTGTGGTGGTAAAGAAGAAAAATGGGACTTGGCATGTTTGTGTGGACTTCACGGACTTAAATAAAGCTTGCCCCAAGGATTGTTTTCCTCTTCCCAGAATTAACCAACTCGTAGACGCCACGACACGTCATCAACGTATGAGGTTCGTTGATGCCTAGAGAGGCTACCATCAAATTGCCATGCATCCAGAGGACCAATACAAAACTACATTCCTTACCCCAAGAGGAACCTATTGCTATAAGGTTATGCCTTTTGGACTGAAGAATGTAAGGGCAACTTACCATAGACTAGTCACTGCCATGTTTAAAGAGCAACTCGGTCGTACTATGGAAGTGTACATTGACGATATGGTGGTCAAATCCAAAGAAAAGCAAACTCATCTAGCCGATCTGGAAGAGACATTCGACATTTTATGCATGTATAAAATGAAGCTTAACGCTTCCAAATGCGCATTTGGGATCGAATCCGGAAAATTTCTTGGCTACATTGTCAACCACCGAGGAATTGAAGCCAACCCGAGGCAAATCATAGCAATCCTGGAACTCGGCTCCCCTTGATTGGTGAAGGAGGTTCAAAAGTTGATGGGGATGGCCGCCACACTCAACAGGTTCATCAGTCGTTCCACAGATCACTGCCGATAATTCTTTCATACCCTACGGCAGGGTAAAACTTTTGAATGGACCTCTAAGTGTGAAGCCACTTCCAACGGTCTGAAGACTTACCACTAATCAGTTCCACTCTTGACAACACCTTCGACAGACGACCCGCTCATTTTATATATGGCAGTTTCTGACTGGGCCGTCAGTGTCGTACTATTAAAGGAAAAGCTTGGGGAGCAGCGGCCATGTATTATGTGAACAAGGCAATGGTTGACGCCGAAACATGTTACCTTCCGTTGGAAAAACTTATCCCAAGCCTCGTCATGGCAGCTAGAAAACTGATGCATTACTTTCAGGGGCATACCATCGAGGTACTAACGGACTGCCCCCTCCGGTCAGTACTCTGTAGTACAGAAGCATCAAGGCGCGTTTCAAAGTGGGCTCTTGAACTCGGCCAGTACGATATTTAGTTTCTTCCTAGAACCTCAATCAAGGGGCAAGTGCTTGCCAACTTTGTGGTCGAATTCACTGGGGGTCTTGCCGACTTCAAGTCTAATCAAACTCAAGCTAAGCCGAACTAGAGAATTTATGTTAGGGACATTTGGCAGTTGTACTGTGATGGATCGTCCAATCAATGCGGCAGTGGGGTGGGCGTAGTGATCATGGCTCTCGATGGGGCAATAATCGAGCAGGTTGTCAAATTGGGCTTCGATGCATCAAACAACGAAGCCGAATATGAAGCATTGTTAACTGGCTTACGGAATGCACATCTCCTTGGTGCTTGGCGTCTGCTTATCTTTTGAGATTCAAAGTTAGTCATCAACCAATTGAAAGGGGAATACGCAGCCAAAAATGACCGAATGGCAGCTTACATGAAAACGGTGAACTCTTTGCTGGCAAAATTCGACCATCATGAACTAAATCAAATAACTTGGGATCAGAAAACACATGCAAATGCCCTAGCCTGCCTAGCCTCCGCCATTAACTCAGAAATCAAATGGACAATTGATGTGGGATTTATCCTTGAGCCGAGCATTGCCCCCTCAGAGTCAATTCAAGTTAATGTCATAGAATCAGGTCCAAGCTAGATGGACCCTATCATTGCATTCCTATCTTCTGAGCAGCTTCCGGAGGAAAAGAAACAAGCACACAAACTGCGAAACAAAGCCCTGCGATATTACTTGGATTCGCAAGGAAAGCTCTACAAAAAATCCCTCTCTGGTCAATATCTAGAATGCGTTCATCCGGATAAAGTCAAAGAACTCCTGACTAAGATACATGAAGGTAGTTGTGGTGCCCACTCTGGCGGGCGTTCTTTGGCTCATCGAGCTGTGACACAAGGGTATTATTGGCCGACAATGAGAGTTGGTGCCGAGAATTATGTCAAGAAATGTGAACACTGCTAGAAGTTTTCCCCTTTAACCCATATGCCTGCCGAAGAATTGAGCTCTATCACCAGCCCTTGGCCGTTCGCCCAATGCAGACTTGACATAGTCGGACCATTACCTCGTGCCCCGGGCAATAAGCAATTTTGTATCGTCACGACAGACTACTTCACAAAATGGGTCAAAGCGAAAGCAGTAACCCACATTCGAGATACTGATGTTAAACGCTTTGTATGGAGAAATATCATAACAGGATTCGGCATTCCAAGAGCTCTTATTTCAAACAACGGCACCCAGTTTGATTATGGCGTCTATCGGGAGCTGTGCAGCAAGTATGGTATCCGGCCTTATTTCTCCACGCCAGCTTATCCACAAAGCAATGGTCAAGCCGAAGCTTCTAACAAGTCCATCTTGGACGGAATCAAAAAGAGGCTGGAGAAAGCTAAAGGCAGATAGATCGAAGAATTGCCGAGTGTGTTATGGGCTCATCGCACTACGCCGAGGCAATCCACTGCGGAAACGCTGTTTACTCTATGCTTTGGAACCCAATCAATCATCCCCCTAGAGATCGGCCTCCCAACCTTGAAATCAAAAGTTTTTGACATGGGCCTAAATAACATGATGTTGGCCTTGGATTTGGCTCTGATTGAAGAACGACGAGACTGTGCCCTTACGTCCATGGCACGGTATTAGCAACAGCTTGCTAAGTCGTATAATTAACGTGTTCAGTTACGCCGCTATGCACCAAGAGGATTGGTCCTCAAGAAAGTACTTCTGATTGCCAGGAATCCAGCTAACGGAAAACTGGGTCCTAACTGGGACGGCCCCTATCAGATTGATTCAATCGCGAGTACAGGGGCATATCGGCTCAAAGACATGTTTGGGAGAAGTCTGCCATGTCCTTGGAATTCCACGCATTTGCGTAAATTTTATCATTAACCCGGCATGTGGGGCATGATGACTTGTTTTGAATGCTCGCTGTGTACAACTTTCGCCTTTATAATGGAAAGACTCCTTGTCTCACTATATGGAATTTTAGTTCGAAGTTAAAAAGCCTTCAAATTCGGAGCCCCAACAGTGAATGACACTTTTGGGCCAAATAAGTCTCCGGATTCGAAGCGCCCTTCGTGGATATCACGATTAGCCAAGATAAAAAGCCTCCGAATTCGAAGCCCCATCAATGAATGACACTTTTAAGCCGAATAAGTCTCCGGATTCGGAGCGCCCTTCGTGGATATTACGATTGGCCGAGTTAAAAAGCCTCCGAATTTGGAGCCCCAACAGTGAATGACACTTTTGGTCCTAATAAGTCTCTGGATTCGGAGCACCCTTCGTGGATATAATGATTGGCCGAGTTAAAAAGCCTCCGAATTTGGAGCCCCAATAGTGAATGACACTTTTGGGCCGAATAAGTCTCCGGATTCGCAGCGCCCTTCGTGGATATCACGATTGACAAAGATAAAAAGCCTCCGAATACGAAGCCCCATCAGTGAATGACACTTTTGGGTCGAATAAGTCTCTGGATTTGGAGCGCCCTTCATGGATATCATGATTGGCCGAGTTAAAAAGCCTTCGAATTCAGAGCCCCATCAGTGATTGACACTTTTGGGCTGAAGGAGCGCCCTTCATGGATATCACGATTAGCCAAGTTAAAAAGCCTCCGAATTCAGAGCCCCATCAGTGAATTGACACTTTTGGGCCGAATAAGTCTCCAGATTCAGAGCGCCCTTCGTGGATATCACGATTGGCCTAGTTAAAAAGCCTCCGATTTTGGAGCCCCATTAGTGAATAACACCTTTGGGGCAAATAAGTCTCCGGATTCGGAGCGCCCTTCGTGGATATCATGATTGGTCGAGTTAAAAAGCCTCCGAATTCAAAGCCCCATCAGTGATTGACACTTTTGAGCCGAATAATTCTTCGGATTCGGAGCGCTCTTCGTGGATATCACGATTGGCCGAGTTAAAAAGCCTCCAAATTTGGAGCCCCAACAATGAATGACACTTTTGGGCCGAATAAGTTTTCGGATTCGGAGCGCTCTTCGTGGATATCACGATCGGCCTAGTTAAAAAGCCTCTGAATTCGAAGCCCCAACAGTGAATGACACTTTTGGGCCGAACAAGTCTTTGGATTCAGAACGCCCTTCATGGATATCACGATTGGCCAAGACAAAAAGCCTCCGAATTTGGAGTCCCGTCAGTGAATGACGCTTTTGGGCCGAATAAGCCTCCGGATTTGGAGCGCTCTTCATGGATAAAAGCCTCGAATTCGGTGCTTTTTTTGTGAATCTTACTATTAAAAAGCGCAAACATAGCTGGCGGAAAATGGAAAATGATCATAACAAAATGAATAATAAATCGAAATAACAAGCAAACACAAAAATAATAATAATAATGATGTGTCTTATAGAACTGATCAGTGTTGCATAATTCGTTTCTAATTCACTTTAGAGCAATACATGTTCAAGTTTATTCGGCATCCCCCTCGTCGTCACTATTCTCGATTTCGAAAGCCCCAAAGGGAAAGTGATGACGTTGATATAACGGAGACGTTAAATCAATGCCTGCTTCTCGGAGAGCCTCTGCGACTTGGAGAGCCTTAATCTACTCATGCCTGAACCCCCGATTCTCGCATCGGCATACCTCCTCGGCGAGTTTCTCCTTGGTCTTGTCTATCCCGACTTTTCGGCCGTCGTGGAAGCCTTTTTCATAAGCCCTGGTCTTTGCAGTCTCTACTGCAAACATGCTTGCCATATCTCGATCGGCAATCGTATGACTTATCAGCCGTTGGGTGACCCTTTCCTCCACGACCGAGTTAGATTGGCCGGCCGCATGGGGCTCGGCAGTTTTGGCCTTTTTTAGCCCACGCTCAGCCTTCTCTGCGCGAGCCTCCAAGTTTCGAATTCGTTCACTCTTTT
Organism: Camellia lanceoleosa; assembly: GCA_025200525.1. Taxonomy (NCBI): domain Eukaryota; kingdom Viridiplantae; phylum Streptophyta; class Magnoliopsida; order Ericales; family Theaceae; genus Camellia; species Camellia lanceoleosa. Next base: position 113,434,825 of record CM045769.1, read on the forward strand.
GCTCTATCTCCCGCCGCACGGCGCGTAGACGCATGCCAATTTCATAGGCGGTATACAGTCCTTTCACTACTCCATGGATGCCCTCCCGAAACACTTTAAAATCCTGTCGACCAACCATTGACTGCTGGACTCCTAGTGTAAAAATCTGTCGAGCGAACTCGATTGCCACACCTGGGTCATTAATAATTGAATCCGCTTCCGTCATCAGTTTATTCCCCATAAAAGCCGCAAAACTCAACGGTCGCGGTGTTGCATCGGATTCACCTCTCGGTCGCGGTCGAGGGGAGTTGCCCCGTTGCTGTTTTTCTTTTCTAGGTGATCTACTTTGACGACATGGGAACTAACGCTTTTCCCGCTCCCTCGACGTCTTACTTCCCGTGCGCATAGGTTCACCACTTCGATTCATCTCTACATCCAGCTCAGCCAATGTCCTTCATTCTCCTCTGCTGTTGAAGAATAGTCTATTTGACATTCGCACTTATCTAACCTTTCTCAACAGATTGGTTTAAATTGAGTCTGAACACACTAATGGGACTTACGCGCATGAAGCACTCACCCCATTTATTCCTAACGGGTGCAGCGCCCTTGAGGCGATCTCATTAATGCTAAACTTCAAAAGCCCAATGTCGATCTACTCGTGCCATAGCCACTCCATAAACTAATAGTATTTGACATAGCAGTTCATACATTGGCTAAGACAAAGGCAGATTTATTAATCTAATCGGCCAAATATCTAAGCCCAGCACCGATCTACTCGTGCCACAGCCACTCCATAAATTAATAGTATTCGGCGTAGCAGTTTATACATTGGCTCGGGCAAGGGCAGATTTATTAATCTAATCGGCCAAATATCGCCGATCTACTTGTGTCACAGCCACTCTATGAACTAATAGTATTCGACGTAGCAGTTCATACATTGGCTGGGGCAAGGGCAGATTTATTAATCTAATCGGCCAAATATCTAAGCCCGGCGCCGATCTACTTGTGCCATGGCGACTCCATGAACTAATAGTATTCGGCATACCAGTTCATACATTGGCTGCGACAAAGGCAGATTTATTAATCTAATCAGAAAAATATCTAAGCCCAGCGCCAATTTACTCGTGCCACGGCCACTCCATGAACTAATAATATTCAGCGTTCCAATTCATAAAGTGGCCATCGCAAGGGCAGATTCATGAATCTAATCGGCCAGACGACGAGGCCCTGAGCCGATTCACTTGTTCGGATAAATTGAAAGACGGATAAGTTACTAAATTGCCAAGATAGTTATCCAATCGGCAGGAGTTCATGGATGTTTAATTCACTCACCTCATAATCTTACATCCTATTGGATCGATAGCTAGCAAGCACAGTAGACAACAATTATTTTATCCACAGTAGTAAAAAGCAACACTATTCATCAATAGCAAAAAATTGAGCACAAATAATAGCGAAAAGCAAAGGAAATTTCCAAGCAAAGGGAATTTTCATTAATAAATTGAGTACAGATGGTAGCTATTTTATGCATGAAAATTACCTTAAACTAACAGAAATCTACTAAACAAAAAGTTACAACCTTCCATGGAAGATGCCTAGCAAAAATTAAAATATCACCATAGTCAATCCTCAGGGTCAGACTCTAGCGGCTCAACGTTCACTTGCTCGAATGGAATCGGCTGGGCCAATGTCACATTCGCGGCAGCAAGGGCTTTGAGCCAACCGTGTTTGAAGCCCTGGTTCTCGGATTTTGGCACTTCCTCCGCATAGCTCTCCAAGGCGGCTTCCTTTCCAGCCTCGAACGCTTTGGAAACCTCAGAGTCGGCTTTTTCCTTCGCCTTCTTCGATTCTTCCAAGTCGGCTTCCAACTTGGCAATTACCTCCTTGGATAATTAGAGCGCTTCCTCACTAGCTTTTGCCCTGTCTTCGATAGCCAGCCTTAACTGGTTGGAATTCCTCACGCTCTCAGCCTCAGATTCGGTCCTCGCACGTTCCTCCGCCGTTTTTGCCACTTCGAAATCGGCTCTTTGAGAGGCTTCCACAGCCTTGCTCTTTTCGTTTTCAACTTCGATTTTCAGCAAGCCGATCTACTCTATGGTGTCATGTTAACGGCAGCCTATTTTGGCTATCCTGCCCATCGTCTGCAAAATAAGGAAATAGAGATGAATAATAATAAAAATATATGTATTTAGGCAGAAGACTGCATGTAAAGCATGTACCAATAAGGCCGACTGAGCGGCTAATGCAATCAACAATAGATTTGGCTCGGCCCGAAATGCGGCTCTGTCAACCGGCAGGGAGATTGAAGAGGCCATGCTCAAAACCACAGCTAGGTCTTTTAAAGCCAACGCGTTAGAGGAAATCGGCATGTTCCTTATCATTGGTTGAATAGTAAATGGAACAACCAAATCCGACTCCTCAATGCGTGGCCATTTATCGACTTCCTTTTTAGCGGACTCGGCTTCTTTCTCAACGGGGAGTTTCTCTCCCTTTTGTTGACCCTCTTGATCCCTTGCTCTACCTGCTCCGTCTCGGCCGTTTCGGTTTGAGCCGTCTCTTCTTCGATGACAAGCAAGGAGGGCTCAGCATCGACAGTGGGTGGAATTTCCGATCGGATGGCCTCGACTCTCCTCCGAGCGGCCATTCTTTCGGCGTTTTTCTTCTTGGCAAGTTACATGAGCGACAACCCAGCCATGTCCTCAGGGTACGCTCCGGGAAGGTCTTTTAAATTTGTAAAGATGTATTTGAAGGAGACGTCCCCTCGGCCTAAGGTAGACGAAGGGTTGGATGAATTGAGACTGGCTTCCTCAAAGGCCAACTTCAAAGCCTCATCTACTTTAGCTTCAAACTGGTTTGACTCCTCAGCGACCTCTTTGTCTACCTCCACCTGCTCCGAATCAGATCACTCCAAACTAACTTGCCTCAAGTTTTTGAAGTTGGTTAAGATAAGGGCCGTGAGAAACTTTTCGCCCCTCGAAACTGGGATGTTTTTTGCTGCCGAAAACATCATATACGTCAGCTCGTACCGAAGAAGAATGTGGGCCACCCTCCCTTGTTTCTGAAGGCTTGGACGACCAAAGTATTGGAGCGCGACTTTCATTTCCGCAAGAACGGCGTCGTCAGTTGAAATCAAAACTTTCTTCAAATCGTTTCCTGTACAAGTAAAACCATGAGACCACAAAAATAAAGCCGAATAAATATAAGAAAGATAAATGCAAGGAGCTATAGGCCACCTGGTTCACTGCTTCGTCTAGGAATAGGATCTAGGCGATCTTCGCCTTCACCGAATTTCCAGTTACCTCGGACAACGACCATGAAATCATCAACTCGCCTTCCAGAGTTGGAAAGCATAGTCACTAATTAATGGTCAATGTCCTTGGCTCTAAGGAAATAGTGCCCATGTCAGCTCGAAGATTTGGCCAAGGCATAACAATGCCGAATAGCATGTATGCAGAGATTAATCCTAAGGCGACAGTTTAACTCTATAACCCCCATTATGATTCAAAAAAAATTTACATTAGGTTGGGAAGGGATTAGACCCCAGTGGCGAAGGACGACCCTAAGAAATGGGTGAAGGGGGAAATGGACTCCGCCTTCTACAATTGATAAGAGAGGGAAGATGATTGTGCTTTCATCAGCCCTTTCCATATCAAGGGTGCTGTCTGTCATAGACAGACGTCATCAGGGATGAAAAAATGGCGTCGAAAGCTAGAGGCTCGATCCGCAGAAAGGAGGTCTTTCAAATGTTTTGCTATTTTCGTCAGTCTATGGAATATGCTAAACTAAAAACAAACCAAGAAAAGGGATTCGAAATAGAGAGGAAGAGAACTTACAAGAGGCAGAGAAGACAGTGAGGAACAAAATGAGGTTGCAAAGGTGAATCAGAAGGCACACCAAGAGCTCCAAGTATTCAAAAAATGTATATGCATTCGAAAGGACAACAAAATTTTAAATCACAATAAATGAAAGAAGCGTACGAAGGGACGAGAAGTTGTAATGATGACCGAAAAGTGTGTGCGTTCTAACTTCGTATTGGAATGAGGTTAGCCACTGAATTTCGCCTCTGACTTTTTAAGTTCGAAACTAAACACGCCAGCTAACTGTTGTCATTAGGGTGTTTAGGGGGCAATTGTGGGGGCCGAATATTAGGGGATGCGAAGAGGCCGAATAAGTGAACTTAGAGAATCGAGATATATACATCGTATTCGGCCCCGTCTTATATAAATTCAGAAGTACCCTAATCCGCCACATAACCAGTTAAGCGAGGAGCCGAGTGAAGAGTGGTTTGCAACAAAAGGAGCCGAGTAAATAATTACACGATGGATTCAATGTGGGCCGGACCTTGAGGCCCAGAAAAAGATATAAATAGAAGAACATCAACCAAAGAGAGGTATGTGAGAATTAGTATGTTTAACTTAAGATACAAGCAACCAAGAGAGTATACACTGACTTATCCGTCGGAGTGCTAATTCTGGCACCCCTGACTGGAGTGTTCATTCCTTTTTAGGTTACTAGCTGAGGATCTCAAGCGTCCCATTGGATCGAAAGAGTATTTCCAAACCACTTCTCCACAAAGGCAATTACCCTCTTCAAATTGGTCTACCCACACTAAAATCCAAGGTTTTTGACATGGGCCGTAATGACATGATGTTGGCTTTCAATCTGACTTTGATTGAAAAACGCCGAGATTGTGCTCTTGTGTGCATGGCGTAGTATCAACAGCAGCTCGCCAAGTCATATAACTACTGTGTGTAATTGCGTCATTACACACCTGGAGAACTGGTCTTCAAGAAAGTGCTTCTGGTTATTAAGAATCCGGTAGATGGTAAATTAGGCCCGAACTGGGACAACCCTTATCAGATTGATTCAATTGTCGAAACAAGGGCGTATCGGCTTTCAGACATGGCTAGCAAAAGTTTGCCACGCCCCTAGAATTCTATACATTTGTGTAAATTTTATCATTAACCCAATTTGTATGGCGTGTTAATTTGTCTCTAGTTTTTGCTGTTATGTTGACATGTACACATCTATGAATTCTGTAATGCAATGCCCCTTTTTATCACTGTCTCGTTAATAATGGTTGAATAAAAAATAAAAATAAAAAGACTCCAAAATAAGCCTTCGAATGGCCAATTAAGCCTTAATTGGCCGAATAAGCCTTCGAATTCAGAGTGCCCTTCATGTATCACAATTGCCCTACACAAAGACTCTGAATTCGGAGCGTCCTTCGTGGATGTCACGTTTGGGCCAATTAAGCCTCTGAATTCGGAGCACCCTTCGTATATCACGATTGGCCAACAAACTCTGAATTTGGAGCACCCTTCGTAGATATCACGTTTGGGCCAAATAAGACTCCGAATTTAGAGCGCCCTTCGTGCTTGTTCATGATTGGGTCGAATAAGGCCCCTAAGTCAGAGCGCCTTCATTACGATTGAACAGACTCCGAATTCGGAGCGCCCATCTTGCATGACCACGAGCGGCTGAGTAAACCTCCGAATTCAGAACGCCATTTGTATTTGGCAATACAGCAGCATGGACCAACAAATATGCAATTATCACAAGTTGATACAAACATTAAACAAAGCAATGTAACAAATATTTATTTATTTTTACCAAAGAGGTACAAATACATGCCTTTTGACAAATTCAAAAGTACAATAATATGTCTCTTGATATCTAAGTCTTCTCCGACTCAGCACCCACTTCGTCGTTGGGTTTTTCGACGTCATAAGCTTCGAAGGGAAACTTGTAATTTTGAAAAAGAGGTGACGCCGAATCGACACCCGCAGCTTGTAGAGCCTCGCATCGGCAAACATCATAAGCTAACTTTTACCTAGCCTTTTCAATACCAATTTCTCGGCCACCAAAAAGCCTTGTTCGTTGGCCCTCGTTCTTATCGCTTCTCTTGCGAACGTGCTTGCCGTATCACAATCAGAAATGGCATGACCAAGAAGGCGTTGGTTTACTCTTTCTGGCACAATCGGGTTCGTTTGACTCGTCGACTGCATCTCGGAAGCCTTAGCTTTTCTCAGCTTGTTCTCGGCCTTTTCTACGCGATGTTCCGAACTCCAAATGCGGCCGTCCTTCTATTCTATCTCTCTTCACAGGGCACGAAGACGCATGCCGATTTCGTAAGAGGTGTATAGTCCCTTTACTACTCCATAGACACCCTTTCGAAAAATTTCGTAATCCGGCCGACCGACCATTGATTGCTGGACTTTAGGCGAAAAAAATTGTTGCGTAAACTGGACTACCACATTTGGATCTCGGATAATCAAATCCGCTTCGGTCATCAATTTTTTCCCAACAAAAATTGAAAAACTCAACGACTGTGGTGGCCTATTGGTTTCCTTTCGCGAATGAGGGCAGCTCCCTCGTTCTTGCCTCTCCATTCTTGGTGACTTCTCTACCATGCCCCCTCATGGAGACTATAGCTCGGATTTTTCAGTCCCCTTTTCGGAAGTTAAAAATATAAGCCCTACAGTTCGGACTCCCGTGGTTCTGAATCTAATCTTACAAGTGCAATGTGAAATTGATAAACACCAAAGAGTCCGAATTCGGTAAATCTTTTGAAAAATCGATTTTGAATCAAATTGCCAAAAATGGATTGCTTTGCCAAATACAGAGTCGCCACCTAAATATTTTATTTTGTGAAAATTTAAGAAACCCATGACTCGTGCCAAAGGCTACGTGTCCGTTATCACCAAGATTGTCTCGCCTCAGGAACTTAGAGACAAGAGGGGAAGGTCATGAATACATTTGAGCAACCCTGCTCGCCCAATCTAAGATCGGCCTCTACTAATCATGATATAAATCTTATGTACATCATATGCTCTTGTTCCGGTTTATTAGGCTAACATTACTATATGATGCTCACACACACAAATATAAACTAAATTGCAAGAATTGGAACATTCGAGTCATGTTTATTTTGTAAAATTGTTTCAAAATATGTATCACTTGAAAAAGTGATCGCATATGAACACTACTCAAATTATTCCAATTCGAGCAATAAGCCTTCATCCACAGGCATTCAAGCAGTTTAGCATTTAAGCAATTAGCCTCATGGCAAGCACACTAAACATGGCAACAATGGCAATAATCACACACATGCAATATGCTAAAACGAGTAAAGGCTCACCTACTACTACAAACCCAAATGAACAAAAGAGTTAGAAAAATGCATGATTCCTAACTTATGCAAGATGACTAATGCAACACATGCGATATGCAATTTAAATAGTCTCGGCTACTAATATGGCATATGAATCAATTTGATAATATGCAGTCTAAGCACGTATTCAAAGAAGTATTGAACTAGCATAATGCAGTTAGAATGATGAACCGAACCTCGGTGCAAGCAATACAAATGAGTGCAAACATGAAGTATGCTAAACAAAACGTGATGTCCCTAAACTAACCATCATAAGCTAGTAAATAAAAGGGAGAAAGACATGGGTTGGAAGACATACACATTATTACAACATTACGCTCTCACGAAGGAGAGTCCGAATGAACTAACTAGCTAACTAATTAAAGCTAAGCTAATTATTACAAAACAAATAAACTTAACTAAACTACTTAACTAATTATTATAACGAATTAATGAATTAACTATTCTAGTTAACTAACTAATTAGAAAACGAAATTGAATAATTAGTTAACTAACTAATTAATTACAATACCTTCCAAAATTAACTAGCTACAATTAATTAATTACAACAATTTAAACTCAAACATGCTCGGTACGCGAGAAATGCTCATGCACATACTCGATTTCCACTCAAAAAGCCACTGTTTTACTTCTGGAGAACCTCTGTTGCACAATAGAATACATATATTGCTACCCACTTCCAGAATAACTCTACTCCGCTTGAAGAACACACTGCTAAATTTTGGATCAGTAGCCGGCCAGCCAGTGATGAGGCTTGCTGGCCACCAGTGATAGCCGGCCGGCCATCAAAGTTAGCCTGTCGGCCATGGAAAGTGGCTTGCCGGCCACTGCTGCCCAGTTCACCTTGCTGCAACAGAGAACAAACAGAGCATGCACAGGGTATTTTCAAGGGTTTGTTTGCACAACTCACCTCTCATTTTCATGAACAAGTCAAAGGAGTAGTGAGTTCGGTTCGCAAACCATTAATGGATGCAATTTCATTGCATGATGGCTCATGAAACCAAGTGTGCAAGCTCAATAAATGCAGCAAAACAAGACTCATACCACCTCCCTTTCATGAATGATCAAGGGAAGTGATGACCTTGGAGACTTGAATCATTTCATCCCTAGTGAGTATGAAATGGTTCAAGCTTCCATGTGTTCAATTAACGTCTGATTGAACACAACCAAATTATTATCTTTCACTATTTTAGTCTCAATTTTAATTACTCCATTTTAACTTACCAACCATTGTTTAATCAATTGAGTCCAAATGGTGAGTTTAAGTCCTCTAATGAAAAGAAGGCTCAAACCAAGAGTTGTCTTAGGCATGAAAGAGACATCATACCATTGGTAATGAACCCCCTAAGGGATTAAACCATTAAGCATGACATCTCAATCTCACTCTTTTGACGAACAAGTTGTTTTATCCACTTTCAAAGCAAAACAAAAAGCCAAGAAAGGGGGGAGGTTGCAGAGATTATTAGTGCTAAAAATGAGTAAGAAAAGCATAAATAAATGCTATCAACTCAAAGGAGATGGTGTCTAAGGCCTAAAACACCAAGCTCATGAGGACAATTATACTATAAGCATGCACAACAAAACTCAAATGCAACCAACAGTCCAAAACAGTGCTAAAACAGTCTAAAATAAGTCCTAAAACATGCTGGGATTGAGCTAAAAATCGCTTAGATTAATATGCTAAAACATGGCACAAACTAAGCTAGTAAGCAAGACACAAGGAGGGAAGGCTACCCCCTCCAAATTTGGACTTCAAAACATGATTTTTGCCACTGAAATAACTCTGAAAAAATAGTGTTTAAAAAGTTGTAAAATAGATAGTAAAAGGATGCGAAACACAAGGGTAAAGGCCTTCAAAGCAAGGTGTAAAGAATGATGGACCACCCCTCAACCTTTAATGGCCTTAAACCACAAGTTTCAGCCGAAGATTACAATTGAAAAACACTTCAAAATTAGCAAGAAAATATAGAAAAAAAAGTGGCGTAGATATGGTACAAAAGCAAGAGAAGGTATACCTCTTTAAGAGGAATGAACGTTTAAGTAACAAACCACCCATTTTACACTCTCAAGTGCTTCAAGAGCTCAAATCACCTAGCAAGACGCTCTCTAGGTTTGGTTTAGTGTGTTTGGGCAAAGGTTATGCAAGTTACAAAAGAGAGAGAGAATTGTAGAGAGAGAGAGAGAGGATATTTTCCAAAATCTTTCTAACTCCTAAAATGTTTCTAACCTTGAAATATGAGAGGGAGGTCATCTATATATAGAAAACATGAGTCTTAGGTCGAAAATATCTAAAAGGAACAGCTGGAGCTTTGTGGAAACAACTGGAGAAAATATTTGGGTTTTACACTGGTGGCCGACACATGGCCGACTAGCCAGAAGTGTGCATTGCCGGCCATCAATGGTGGTCGGCCGGCCATCTGCCAGCCACCTATCGGTCATCAAAAATCTGTTTCCAAGCCCAACTTCAGATGGACATATCTCCTTCATACGGACTCTTTTTCAAGTCATTCTTGAATCCAGATTAAAGCCCCGGAAGTCTACTTTCCAATGGTGGTAGCCTTATATCTAAATTCTAAGTATGCAAAGAAATATGCCTATTTTAGTAAAGGTTGCTCATTTCTATCTCAACGGTTTCAAGCCCAACTTCTTCCCAACTAGTTTTCTTCCCTCTTCTCCAATTTTCTTCAACTCCAAACCTATAAGTAAGAGGTTTTTAAGATTTTTCAAAGAGTTCACCTCTCTTCCATTCATTTCCACTTTATCCTTGCTCGGTTTATCGAAAAGTGCAATTTTTAACAAAATGTGAGCCTCGGAACATCGTATAAACATTTTCAAAAATATTTTGAAAGAGGGGCTTTTAAGGTCTAAAAAAAAGTTTCGGTCCAAAATAGTTTTGGTCCAAAATGGGGTGTAAGATTGGGATTTAGAAGCTCTTCTTGCTGAAGAAATTGAACATTTGCACAGCTTAACTTTCATCATCAAGTGATCAATCAGTGGCGCCCAAGTCTTAAGGGCGATCAAAAATGGGGTGTCTACAATTGCCCCTCTTTGACAGAGCTCAGAGTCATGAAATGACGTGAATGAAGGTCAAATCCCGAAGACGACCCATTTTGACAAGGCCATAAGACTTAGGTAAAAAAACAAATTGCAGATACAGTTGGTTGAACCCGAGGGTTGCCTACGTATCCCTTTGCAAGGAACTAAACCAACGTAGTTCAGGGGATAGGATGCAAAATGATACACAATATAACAAAACAATGTAATGATATACAATGTAATGAAATAATCAAAACACAAGCAATGCAAAACCACGCAAATACAATAAAGGGATAGAGATGCAAAATCAAACTACGTTTTATGTAGAAAAGAAGTGGGCACAGTGTGGACGCGCCCGAACGTCCCGGGGCTCTGCGCGCATGAATGATCGGCGCGAAATCCCGTTCAGTTCATTAGGCTTACTACAGTTCGGAGTCCACGTCACGGTTCTAAATCTAGTCTCGCAAAGTACAATGCAAGACCGATAAATCACCAAAGAGTCCAAATCCGGCAAATCGTTTTGGAAAATTGATTTTTATAAAAAAAAAGTGCCAAACATGGACTGCTTTGCCAGATACAGAGTCGCCACCTAAATATTTTATTTTGGGGGAAATTTAGGAAACCCTGACTCGTGCCTAAGGCCACGTATCCGTCATCACCAAAGTTGCCTCGGCTCGGGAACTTGGGTGGGAGAGGGGAAGGTCATGCAATGAGCACCCCCGCTCGCCCGATCAAAGATCGGCCTGTACTAAGCATGATATCTTGTTTTTGAAAACACATGTGCTCTTATTCCGGTTAATTAGCTAATCTTACTACGTGATGCGCACAACATACAAGTATAGACTAGATCGCCTAATTTGGAACAAAACATTGCATATTTGTTTGTGAAAATGATTTGAAGTTTGCTACTTGCAAGTAGGCTAAATCGGGGATTTGATGAATTGTTCCAATTCAAGCAATCCAACCTTCACCCACAGGCATTCAGGTAGTTATATCACATAAGCAGTTAGCCTCATGGCAAGCATGCTATCATGGCAATCAATAACACACAGGCAGTATGCTAAAGCGTAAACACTCACAGTGTACTCTGAGCCAAAATAGAGAACTAGTTAGAAATCAATGCATGATCCTAGTTCATGTTGAGATGGCTAATGCAATACATGCGAAAATGCAACTAAGATAGGCTCGACTATTCTAAAATGGCATGTGAAATACAACAATTGATACATGTATTCAACTTGGTATTGAAATACAATGTAGTTAGTATGATGCGCGGAGCCCGGTGCATGCAAGACAGATGAATGAATGCATGCATGCGAAGCATAAGGATGCTAATTGAAAAATGACCTAGAACTAATCATCAAAAGCAAGTAAGTAAAAGGGAGAAAGACGTGGGGTTGGAAGACATTCACACACGTACGCACACTTATTACAAAAATATGCCCTCTCGACGGAGAGTCCGAATAAAAGCTACACTAAGCTACGCAACTAATCTAATAATTTAATTAGACTAATTATTACACAACCGAAATGAATAACTAGCTACAACTAATTATTACAAAACTTTAACTAATTAATCAAATGAATTAATTAAATTGCAAATTCATGGTAAGCATTAAAATATGTAAACTAGGCTGCCTCAGCTTTGCCTTGAAGGAGTTGAAGATGCATGCTCGATTCCTGTCCCGAAAGCTCTCGAAATGCTCTTTAGAGGCTCTGTCTACAGGGTGTCCTTGAGAACTAGCTGCTGGATCTCACCAAAACAGTGCTGAGGAGTGCACCAGTGGCCTGCCGGCCATGAGAAGCTTCTGCCGACCCCCCTGCTGGCCAAGAGTAGGCACTGCCAGCCAAGAATGAAGGACTACCGACCAACAACAAGAGGGTGCCGGCCATTGGTGTGCTGTGACACCAAGCTGCAGCAGAGCACAAAATTGAGAAAATTGAGGGTCTCCCAAGGGTATGTACGCACTATGCCACTCCATATCACCTCAAAACATCAAAGAAGAGGCATAATTGGATCCAAGACCATCAATCACGCATCTCGATACATGATGGCCAAAGATCCAAGTTGTGCAAATTCAATGTAAAATGAATGCACAAATAAACATATAAAGCCTAAAAACTTTATCATGCGTCATCAAGAGCGTCGACGACTGAGAATTGAGGCACGTTTCATCACTTGAAGTATGGAACGTCCCTCGTTTCTCGTGCTTGGATTAATACTCAATCCAAACAACAATGCAACACAAGCATGGCAAACATGCAATATGACTTCAGCATGCAAACATGCAACTACATGGCATACTCAATGCTATGTGATATGATTAACTTAACAAAGCTAATGATATGCGAACAATGCCAATGCATGCATGCACAATGCAATGCTACAAGGACAAATTAGCAATGTTAGGGACATGGATACTCAATGCAAGGCAAAATAACTTGGCATACACAATGCAAATAACCACGTGGCGTGCACAATGCAATGTAGGATGGCATACTACATGCAATGAACAATATGGTATACTCAATGCAATATACATGGCATGCTCAATGGACTTAAACCAAAAGGGTAGACCTCAATCATGCCCAAATAAGTGGCCACTAGTGCTAAAATGATGGTATGAAAAGCATGAAAAAGGCAAGACAAGCATGTATGCCAATTGGCTCAAGGATTAAGGCACAAAGATGCAACTCTTAAGCACACTTAAAGAGTGACAAGCATGGATATGTGACAGCACCATAAGCTTTGAAATCATGTATGGAGTGATGCCAAATCAACCAAACAAAGCAAGTATAGCATATTAAGAGGTTCAAAGCTCAGGGTTAGCAAAGGGACTTACACCAAAGCCATGCCAAGCAAGCCCCAAAGGGCCAAGGGCAAACAAAACAATCCCAAAGTAGGTCAAGACAAGAATGAAGACATGCTAGAACCTAGCCAACACAATCTAGAACAAAAGTCCAAAAAGCATGAGGCATGCAAGGCTAACAAGGGGGATTACACTACACCTATTTCAACCCAACATGGCATGGCTTAACCAATAAAAATCAGTGTTATGGTATGTCAAAATAAACCCAAAAATCCACTGAGATGGCATCCCAAAGACCTAAGTATAGAGGCATGCACAATGATTCATTCATAAGGCATAAAACACCAACTCTTCAAGGCATTGAAAGCATGACAAAGGCAAGTGTATGACCATGAAATATGTGCTGATATAACATTTCAAATGATGCCAAGGCATGCAAACATCACAAGTTAAGCATGCAAGCTCCCTCAAAACTCAAGGCTAGTCAAAGTATTTGCACCATAGCTATACAAAACATGAGTCATATGACCATGGCAGCCCAAAACAGTCTTAGAACAGCCCAAAATATGAATAAAATCATGCCGGAGCATAGCCAAAATATGCTAGAATGATAAGCCAAAACATCATGCATACAAAGCTAGTAAGCAAGATTTGTTCTACAAGTACATAAGCCACTCAAGAGACTACCAAACCAACTTTAGAAAGAGTTATGAGATGTCAAATGATGGCCAAAAACCTGCTGAAATGAAGCCAAGACATGCTACTTTGATGAGCCACAAATGGGATTACACTAGACATACAAGATGCATGCATAAGGTGACCAAACTAGCCATGGATAGAGTTAAGGCAAGCCCTAAAAGTCACAAAAAAAAGTGCCTGAACTAAGCCTCAAAAGTATAGAGATACATGCTCATTTGATAGGCCAATAACTCAAGCAAACAAAACAAAAAGAGAGGGGGGGATCCCCCTTTGATTTGAGGCCTCAAAACCACATGCCTACCACTAAAAATTCACTGGATTTCAGTGGCTAAAAGGCCAAACAAAAACTAACTCAAAGACCTTAAGGCATGGCACAAAATAAGGCCAAACAAGGCATACAAGAGGGTAGAACACCCTTAACACCAAAGAGGCCTTAAACAATCATCAAAAGCACTTAAATACAGAACTTTTTTCAGTTGAAAGCAAGGCCTAAAACAATATACAAGGATAGCCAAAATGTGATACAAACAAATGCTAAAAAGGAGAAAATACTCACCCTTGAAGCTCAACTTTGAAAATAGCAAACTCTGAGGCCAAAAACCAACTTTCAGAGCTCAAGCAACACTCCCAAGAACCTCAGCTCAAAGATGGTGGTGTATCACTGAGTGTTCCTTTGCAAAAGTGAAGAGAAAACACACTTTGGGACACTATTCAATACAATATAGAGAGAGTGTGTGTGAGAAATATATAGAGAGAGAGATATGTCTTCTCCAAAAATGCTGAACCTCTGCTGGAGAGGAGGAGCCTCTCCTTATATAGAAGGATGCAATGCAAAGCTTGTTCAACGAGCTTGGAAAGGGCTTCATCCCTCCATGCACGTGTATGGAGGAGGGATGAGTGGAAACCAGCTGGCTCAAAAGATCTGGAGTGAAATTTGCTGAGGCAAAGGGTTCTGCCAGCCATCAGTAGTGGCCGGTAGTGCCTCATTGATGGCCAGCAGGCTTCATCAATAACAAGCAGGGACAAAACCATGGCCGGCAGGGCCAAAAGGTGGTGGGCATTGCACCAAGAGGAGCATGTTAAAAGGACCAACACATGGTCCAAAAATGGGGCAGAAAGGATACAGGGTTTGGAAAGCTCAAACTTGTGACGTTCCGCCGCGAAGGTCGAGTACCCGACGAGCAATCGAACTTGTGGCTAGATGTACCTGCAAGTACAACCAAGTCTTAAGAACGGTCAAAAATGGGGTGTCTACACACAGCCAAACGATGTCTAACACAGGCTAAGTGCCTGCATCCTCAATACTGGCCTCAGCATAGCATAGATGCTTACACATAACAGAACCATGTTTTAACGTGAAAAGGATGCGCGAGCACATTCGTAGAAAAAAAAAAAGAATACAAGTAATTGGGCGGTATGATATAAGTGAGGAATGATCTGCTCAAGAAAGATAATGATCCTAAATGCTAAATGCTACAAAATAAAGTACAATGCAATAGATGCAGTAAATAAGAGGCACAAGCCGAACCACATTTTACTTGGAAAAGGCATGGACACAAAACAGACCGCGTCTAACACAGAAAAGGTGCCGACACCCTCAATACTGGCCTCAGCGCAGCATAGGTACTTACACATGACAGAACCATGTTTCAATGAAGGAAATGTATGAGCATATGACAAACTAAGCTTAACATGGAAAGGATGCAGGCGATAAAATGGTATGATGTAATGGATGTAACGGATAATGTAGTAGATGAATATAGGTGACATACTTTAACCACGCTGGAATCGTGAGAGAATGACGAACAAATCCCAAACACACTGAAATCGTGTGAGGAAGGGGACACTCAAACCATGCTAAAATCGTGAAAAGAGGTCCTGAGAAAACCGTCCAAGGTCGCGTTCCACGCATCCTAAGATAAATTCCAAACACAATGAAATCGTGTGAGGAAAGGAACACTCAAACCACACTGAAATCGTGAGAAGAGGTCCTAAGAAAACCACTCAGGGGTGTCTTCCACGCATCTTGAGATAAATTCCAAACACGCTGAAATCGTGTGAGAAAAGAACACTTAAACCATGCTAAAATTGTGAGAAGAGGTCCTAAGAAAACCGCTCAGGACCGCGTTCCACGCATCTTAAGATAAATTCCAAACATGTTGAAATCGTGTGAGAAAAAGAACACTCAAACCATGTTGAAATCGTGAGAAGAGGTCCTAAGAAAACCACTCAGGGGCGCGTTCTACGCGTTCTGAGAAAAAAAATTTCAAAACGCTGAAATCGTGTGAGGAAAAGAACACTCAAATCACGTTGAAATTGTGAGAAGATGTCCTAAGAAAACCACCCAGGAGCGCGTTCCATGCATCCTAAGATAAATTCCAAGCACACTGAAATCATGTGAGGAAAAGAATACTCAAACCATGCTAAAATCGTGAGAAGAGGTCCTAAGACGATGTGATGGATGCAAAGAGTATGATGAGATTGTGCGATAGATGCAAAAGAAATGCAGTAAACAAACAAAGCGGCACTTTAGAAAGTACCTCATGGAGTGAGTGGCGATGAACTGCTCTACTCTGACGGGGATCTCCCCCTTGTGTTCTTCAAACTCTTACCTTCAACTCACAATTCAAAGGCCCTCAATTGCTGACAAGGGGTAACCTCTGTATGTAGAAGCCACGGATGCCGCTTTTCTTCTTGATCATATTCACAACTTTTCCTATTCTCCAACGAGGTGACAGACTAGGTTGGTTCAGTATCTAGAATTGAGGTGCACATATGCTATCTTAATCTATCGGGCTGCCATACAAATTTCAAGCCAGGAATACGCCCCTGGGTATTTAAACTAGACTTTAGTCTCGGAAATTCCAAACCTTTGTGTTCTAGGCATCGCCATTCAAACTCTAGTTTCCACCATCACAGTTGGTCTCCTAGGAACTCATTGCAAACACAACCAAGATGCCTCTGACAGGGAATGTTGTTCGGGGATAGCACTTTGATCACCATTCTGGCTTGAAGTAGGCTTGAGCTTGAGGTAGAGGTACACTCATACTCTGGAGAAAAGACAAGGCTTGAGAAGGAGCATTCAGAATGCAATCTCGGAAATTGCTGAAGTTGAAACAAATTCAGATGTTCCAATTTTCTCTCTTTTCTCTTGCTTTGTAGTCCAGAACCTACGTAGCTTCAAATAGGTCCTTGTTTGGTTGCTCTCTCTTTTGATCAAGGGTGGACCCTACAGTTTATAAAAGAAGGAATTATGTTTTGTACATTATGTTGGGAATGGCACAACATTTTGAGCACAGCACGATTTATTTTTTGAAATTGAAACTGAGAATGAATTCTTAACCGGGTATTGAGCCTACGACTGACCACAGTCAAAACAACTCAACAAAGGAAAAGCAAAGTAAAACAACCTAAACATATCTATTTACACTCAAAACGACTCAAAACAAGAATCGAGACAAACAAAAAACAACAAACACAACACTCGAATGTTTACCACTAGTGGGAGACCTCTCAGTTTATGGCGAGCCCACTGCTTCTCTAGGTATTGTTTCCCACCCTTTCTTATTTGTGATTCTCGTATCACTTTGGCACTCAATCTCTATTTTCTCTGAAAAGCCCTTTCCTTGCCTTTTCTCTCATCGCACATCTCTCTATTCTTTAATCTCTCTTATTTTTTTTACTCCTTCCCAAGTGTGGTTGATGGATAAGCTAGAAGTTGTGGACCGTATGAGGGGGGTCGAATATCCAGCATTCGTGCTTTGCACTTAGTTTGATACCTCACTGCTCGGAGGATGAGAGAGTTTTTTGGCCTCTGTTGCTAGCTTCAGTTGTGCCCTTTTCTGGCGAGTGTAGTGATAATGGGGAAAAGACAGAAAACCTGACTCGATTGTGTCCCTAGTTCATCATTTTGACCATTTTTTTGTTTTTGGCTTTCTGCTAAAACAATTCTGACCAACATGAGAGTTAGATTAACATGATTGTTCAACTTTCTACTTTGAAATCATGTAAGTAAGGCTATGAGCACTGAAAATTTTCCTTTTTGGGTCCAAGAAATGATCCAATTTTGGAAAAATAGAATAATTTTCAAGAGAATTAGTCAACTTCACTAAAAATCCTCAAAACTGTTTGCAAATGGCCACTACCTTGACCAACAAGGAATTAACTCTTGAGATGTGCAACCCCAGATTTGAACTTGAATTGTCTTGCAGCTGAATCCTTCTAACAGAATACACAATCGATTTTGAACAAAAATGAGCACAAAGATGAGCCAATTTGCACATGGATAGGATAGTCAAGTTTGAATAAGGATAAGCCAATCAACATGGATAAGACCACCAGGTTGAAAATAGTTGGGGCCAAACTTTAGGATAAAGTTGCCTACGTATCCCAAAGATGGGAATCAGGCCATACGTAGTTCCGGGTTTGAGGTTCACTCGGGTGTTGACACTCTCCTTTTGTGCTCTAACTTTTGCCAAGGCTGCCCTTTCAGGTTTCAACCTTGCGAGCTCTATTTTTCCTTTTCATTTTTATTTTTTCTTTTCTCTTTCTCCTTCTTTTTTGTTCTTTGTTTCCATTTTTTCATTTTTGTTCTTTTTTTTTTTTTTGCCTTGCTTTAACTTTTGCCTAGGTCGTCTTTCCGAGTTTTCGGCCCAGCAAGGCTCTCAAGGATAAAAAAGTTAACTTGTCCATGTTGATTAGCCGTAGGATCTCTAAGCCATCTGAATCTACGTGAATGGCTGCTATTCTTGACTAAATAGTCTTGATGACGTAAGAGCCCATCTGATTGGGTTTGAATTTTCCCTTAGTGTCGCAAATAGGAATTTGACTATTCTTCAGTAATAAATCTTCTTCTCTCACATTCTGGGATTTGGCTTTCTTGCCAATATCCATTAGCTTGGGAAATGACCCAATTTTGACACTTCGAGCATTTCTGACCTTTTTGCCCCCTAGTTCAAGGGCTGCTTGTAATCCAACTATGCAAGCTTCCATTAATCACATCTGACCTTATTGCCCCTAGTTCAAGGGCTGCTTTGAATCTGGCCATGGAAGCCTCACATTGTGGTTGATTATTGAACATTCTGAATCATGCTTCAAGGTTTGCAAGCAAAAGGGTTGAGTCTTGAGGCTAAGAGTGATCCTGTGTTGTACAATCTTAAGATCAATTCCAAGCATGTCTTCGTAGAACCACATAAAACATTTTTGAAATTCTTTTAATAAAGCGACTAGTCGCTCATGCTCTTCTAAAGACAATATAGAACCAATCTAAATCAAGCCAAGATCCTTCTTAATACTCACATTAACAGACATGATCTCATTCATTAAGGGCTTAGCACACCTCTCTTCCTCTCAATCGATCAAATTCTTACAAATCTCGAGGAATTCCTTTCTCTTTGTTTTCACCACAGTTTCAGAAACAGTTTTGAAATAAACTTTGGTCAATGCAATGATTTAAAGGCACAATAGAAGTAAGTGGAAAAGTATTGTCATTCATTCAGATCTTCTGGGACAACTAACTCAATGGTAGAAACATACTCAAAGAGTGAAAAAGACAAACAAAACAAGACAGTGAAGTGATGTCTAAGTTAACAAGCCCGAAATCACTTGACTCTAACATAACAAGACTGACTCAAAACAACAAGACTGACTCAATACCCAAGTCTGAAAGTAAAATAAACAGCATTTTCAAAGTGCTAAAAAGTGCGTGGCATCCACCTCATCTGGAGTAAAATGAGCGCCATCAGCAAGTGGTTCATCTCCGATCACATAATCACATTATCCCCCCAGTTCATCGATCTAGTGCCGATAGACTTTGTAGGACCCACTGGAGTGATGACCTTATTGTCAATTAGATCTTGAACTTCATAGCGAAGATGAGAACAACCGTCAGTGTCATGACCGGTTTGTTGATGGAAGGCACAGTACTTGGTAGCATTATACCTGGATGGAAGGGGATCAGGGAGAGGCCAAGGGTCAAGGGTTTAAGATGGCCTTGTCCTATGAGGATTTAGAGAGCTTTGGACAAGGTCATGTAAAGGGAATTAAAGGTACGGTTACCAGTCCTGCTAAGGTTGACAGAGGGGTTGGCAAGTGTTGACTGGGTTTGATGACCTCTTATGGGTGTAGGATTAGAGGTGAAATGGATGTTTCTGGTACGGTAGCCCTTTTTTTGGCTTGCTCCTTGATTCGAAATGCTCCTAACTTGAGTGACGAAAGTGTCATCCATAGTTTTTGCAACAATTACAAGCACTTGCTGTTTGTTCAGCCCTTTGCCCTTCAAAGCCTCAATAGCCCACTAAAGATGTTCATAGGGATCAATGCTTGCCCCTTGCCTCCACTTTGCCAATGTTATATCGAAGCAGAGGCCAGTTGTTGTTAACATGCCATCACCCAGACTTGAGATAGCTTTAGGCTGGCCATTTTCAATTGCAGCCCACTCCAATATTGGAAAGCCTTTTGGTGTGAAATTTCTAGCATGTGATGTGGCCGATGATGGAGCCAAAATCCCAAAGGCTAAATTTGCCACTGTTCTCTGAAGATCTTTAATCATGTTTATTAACTCAGAAGTAGTAGGTTCATAGGTTTGAGATGATTGGGGTTCAAGTGCATCCATCATACACAAGTCCATGCTTTCTGGAATGAACACCTAAGGCTTGGGTAAATAGATCGGGGTGATGTATATGTTGGAGTTGTAGGTAGATGGTAGTGTATGGATTAGGTTGAGATATAGAGGTAATGGGTTAGGGGTGGCCTGAGCTCCTTTTAGTGAAGCTATTATCTCTTTGTCAATAAGATCCTAAATCTTATGACGGAGATGGATGCAATGGTTTGTATTATGACTGTGTTGTTGATGATAGGCAAAGTATTTAGTAAGGTTATATCTTGGCGGAAGAGGATTTGGGAGGGGTTGAGGTTTTAGGAGTTGAAATGGTGGGTTTTTGGCTATTGATAGGAGTGGTGACAGTGCTTACTTCTAAGCATTTTGCAGCTGTGCTACCATTGAAACTACGAAAAACATTCATTCTCGTAGGTTCATTACCCTCCACAATGATCCTTTGCCTAATGGCATCCTCAATTTGAACCCCAATTTCATGGAGGTCCTTAAAGTTGAATAGCGAGAGGACTATCATTTTCTGTAATAGCCTTTCATACAAATTTCTAACAATGATATGGACTTTTTCTCTGGAGGCCTGCTTGCCATCATACCCGCATTTTCCCACCATCAAATAACAAACTCTAAAAAGCCCTCATGCAGTTCCTGACGCGTTGCCTCAAGATCACGAGTTGTGACTTCGATCTGTGTGTTGTTGAAATATTGGGCAACAAAGGATTCAGCCAACTCTTGCTAGCTCTGTTTCACAGAGTCCTCCAATTTAGCATATCAAATGACAGCTATTCTGAATATGGTTCGGCTAAATAGTGACAACTTTTATACTCAAGTCAAACCCATTGGTTGTACAATATCAGAAAACAGATGCAAATGCACCATCGGATCTCTAGAGCCATCGAAGCAGTCAATATGCGGCATCTTGAACCGCTCCGATAAGGTAACCGCCGATTCAGTGTGTCTATCCTCTATGTTTGGAATAGAGTTGATCTCCAGTGCCTTTTTTATTCCAGCTTGTTGAATTTGAGCGCAATTGGATCAACCTCAAATTTGAATAGTGCCTCAGTTTGATACACTGGGGCTCTAGAAGTTTGTACCGAGATGGGTTCTGTTTGGACTGAGAGAACCGGAACACCCTCAGTTTGTGGATCTTGAGCAGTGGCAGTATTAGCTATGGTACCGGGCACAGGGATAGCCGCGGTGGGTACATGTGATGCAGAGGCCGTTGCTGGCTACGGTTGCTATTGTTGTAGGCTAGTTATAACCTCGACCTCATGAGTTGTAACCTTGGCCTAACGGGTCGCGTCATGCTGGAGGGAGTCAACTGTTTGCTGTAGATGGACTAATAATCCCTTCAAATTTTTTGGAGGCTGAGCCATGATAGGGGTAGAGGCCCGGGATAAGCTGAATGAAGGTAATCTAATTGGTGAATGTTGGAACAGTGGAACTGGTGAACCCTGTCTGGCCCTCATTCGTCTCACCACCGACGAAAGTGAAGCAAACACAGGCTGCCTCTAAACTAGGTTCCCGCAACGTCTATCGACACGAGTCCAGAGTACCCGAGGGATATCAGAGCCTTTTGAAGCTATGGTTCTAGGACTACCTTGCAAAAGAGAAAATAGACAGCACCTCAACCCGATTTTACTAGAACAGATATGATCACAGCTGAGTGACCATACTACACACTAAATTTTGCCCAAAAATAGATACCAACTTGTAACTGATATGCACATTCTTATACAATTTCACTGTAAAGCACATACCAGTTAAAGAAAGCCAAAACACCCCTATAAGGGGGTAGGGTTACCCTGTCCTAGTTTTGTCAGGAACTAGAGTTCACTACTCAAACAAAGTGGTTTCACGCAATCTTGTATTCGGATAAGCCTCCTATCCTAGTTTGGAACAGTCTCTATGGCTTTTCGATATGTGACTAGGCCAAATGGTCAAAAGGGTACCTCAGCAAGACGACCTAATATACCTCTCACACCTAACACCGAGAAGTGAAAGGAAGATCAAACAGTACAGCGGTAGTCCAAATCCAAGGGTTGTGTTCCCATCATGGTAGAGCCCGTGACCGGTCAGCCTTTTGGCAAACTTTTAGGCAAGCATCTAGCAAACTGTCCAGGAATAGCAGATGGCAAACACAATGACTTAAACACACCAATGCAAATGCAATGCAAAGAAACATATAAGTGTAGATAAAATTTCATATCATGAAGTTCAAGTCAAGTTCTCTATCTTTCCCCAGCAGAGTCGCCAAAAACTGTAGCTTGGCTTTTTCGCGTCCCCTTTCGATAGTTTGAAATATAAGCCCTACAGTTCGGACTCCCGCGGTTCTGAATCTAATCTTACAAGTGCAATGTGAAATTGATAAACACCAAACCGTCCAAATCCGACAAATCTTTTAGAAAATCGATTTTGAATCAAATTGCCAAAAATGGATTGCTTTGCCAGATACAGAGTCGCCACCTAAATATTTTATTTTGGAGAAATTTAGGAAACCCATGACTCATGCCAAAGGCTACGTGTCCCTCATCACCAAGATTGTCTCACCTCAGGAACTTAGGGCCAAGAGGCGAAGGCCATGAATACATTTAAGCAACCCTGCTCGCCCAATCTAAGATCGGCCTCTACTAATCATGATATGAATCTTATGTACATCATATGCTCTTCTTCCAGTTTATTAGGCTAGCATTACTATGTGATGCACACACACACAAATATAAACTAAATTGCAAGAATTGGAACATTCGAGTCAGGTCTGTTTTGTAAAATTGTTTCGAAATATGTATCACTTGAAAAAGTGATCGCATATGAACACTACTCAAATTATTCCAATTAAAGCAATAAGCCTTCATACACAAGCATTCAAGCAGTTTAGCATTTAAGCAATTAGCCTCATGGCAAACACACTAAACATGGCAACAATGGCAATAATCACACACATGCAATATGCTAAAACGAGTAAAGGCTCACCTAGTACTCCAAGCCAAAATGAACAAAAGAGTTAGAAAAATGTTTGATTCCTAACTTATGCAAGATGACTAATGCAACACATGCGATATGCAATTTAAATAGTCTCGGCTACTAATATGGCATATGAATCAATTTGATAATATGCGGTCTAAGCACGTATTCAAAGAAGTATTGAACTAGCATAATGCAGTTAGAATAATGAACCGAACCTCGGTGCATGCAATACAAATGGGTGCAAACATGAAATATGCTAAACAAAACGTGATGTCCCTAAACTAACCGTCATAAGCTAGTAAATAAAAGGAAGAAAGACATGGGTTGGAAGACATACACATTATTACAACATTACGCTCTCATGAAGGAGAGTCCAAATGAACTAACTAGCTAACTAATTAAAGCTAAGCTAGTTACTACAAAACAAATAAACTTAGCTAAACTACTTAACTAATTATTACAACGAATTAATGAATTAACTATTCTAGTTAACTAACTAATTAGAAAACGAAATTGAATAACTAGTTAACTAACTAATTAATTACAATACCTTACAAAATTAACTAGCTACAACTAATTAATTACAACAATTTAAACTCAAACATGCTCGGTAAGCGAGGAATGCTCATTTACATGCTCGATTTCCACCCTGAAAAGCCAATGTTTTGCTTCCGGAGAGCCTCTGTTGCACAATAGAACACATATACTACTGCCCACTTCCAGAATAACTCTGCTCCACTTGAAGAACACACTGCCAAATTTTGCATCAGTGGCCGACCGGCCAGTGATGAGGGTTGTCGGCCACCAATGATAGTTGGCCAGCCATCAAAGGTAGCCTGCCGGCCATGGAAAGTGGCTTGGCGGCCACTGCTGCCCAGTTCACTTTGTTGCAACAGAGAACAAACAGAGCATGCACAGGGTGTTTTCAAGGGTTTGTTTGCGCAACTCACCCTTCCTTTTCATGAACAAATCAAAGGAGTAATGAGTTTGGTTCGCAAACCATCAATGGATGCAATTTCATTGCATGATGGCTCATGAAACCAAGTGTGCAAGTTCAATAAATGCAGCAAAACAAGACTCATACCACCTCCCTTTCATGATTGATCAAGGGAAATGATGACCTTGGAGACTTGAATCGTTTCATCACTACTGAGTATGAAATGGTTCATGCTTCCATGTGTTCAATTAACGTCCGATTGAACACAACCAAATTATTATCTTTCACCATTTTAGTCTCAATTTTAATTACTCTATTTTAACTTACCAACCATTGTTTAATCAATTGAGTCCAAATTGTGAGTTTAAGTCCTCTAATGGAAAGAAGGCTCAAACCAAGAGTTGTCTTAAGCATGAAAGAGACATCATACCATTGGTAATGAACCCCCTAAGGGATTAAACCATTAAGCATGACATCTCAATCTCATTCTTTTGACGAACAAATTTTATCCACTTTTAAAGCAAAACAAAAAGCCAAGAAAGGGGGGAGGTTGCAGAGATTATTAGTGCTGAAAATGAGTGAGAAAAGCATAAATAAATGCTATCAGCTCAAAGGAGATGGTGTCTAAGGCCTAAAACACCAAGCTCATGAGGACAATTACACTATAAGCATGCACAACAAAACTCAAATGCAACCAACAGCCCAAAACAGTGCTAAAGCACTCTAAAACAAGTCCTAAAACATGCTGGAATTGAGCTAAAAATAGCTTAGATTAATATGCTAAAACATGGCACAAACTAAGCTAGTAAGCAAGACACAAGGAGGGGAGGCTACCCCCTCCAAATTTGGACTTCAAAACATGATTTTGGCCACTGAAATAACTCTAAAAAATAGTGTTTAAAAAGCTTTAAAATAGATAGTGAAAGGATGCGAAACACAAGGGTAATGTCCTTCAAAGCAAGAATGATGGACCACCCTTCAACCTTTAATGGCCTTAAACCACAAGTTTTAGCCCAAGATTACAATTGAAAAACACTTCAAAATTAGCAAGAAAAGATAGAAAACAAGTGGGGTAGATATGGTACAAAAGCAAGAGAAGGTATACCTCTTGAAGAGAAATGAACCCTTAAGTCACAAACCACCAATTTCACACTCTCAAGTGCTTCAAGAGCTCAAATTCAAGCTCAAATCACCTGAGTAAGATGCTCTCTAGGTTTGGTTTAGTGCGTTTGGGCAAAGGCTATGCAAGTTGCAAAAGAGAGAGAGAATTGTAGAGAGAGAGAGAGAGAGAATTATATAGAGAGAGAGAGGATACTTTCCAAAATTTTTCTAACTCCTAAAATGTTTCTAACCTTGAAATATGAGATGGAGGTCATCTATATATCGAAAACATGAGCATTAGGTCAAAAATATCTAAAAGGGACAGCTGGAGCTTTGTGGAAATAGCTGGAAAAAATATCTGGGCTTTACACTAGTTGCCAACACATGGTGGCCGGCCGGCCACCTGCCGGCCATCAGAAATCTGCTTCCAAGCCCGACTTCAAATGGGCATATCTCCTTCATCTGGACTCTTTTTCAGGTCATTCTTGAATATAAATTGAAGCCCCAGAAGTCTACGTTCCAATGGTGACAGCCTCACTTCTAAATTCTAAGCGTAGAAAGAGATATGCCTATTTTAGTGAAGGTTGCTCGTTTCTATCTCAACGGTTTCAAGCCCAACTTCTCCCCGGCTATTCTTCCATCTCCTCCAATTTCTTCAACTCCAAACCTATAAATAAGAGGTTTTAAAGATTTTTCAAAGAATTCACCTATCTTCCATTTATTTCCACTTTATCCTTGCTCGATTTACAAAAAAGTGTAATTTTTAACGAAATGCAAACCTCAAAACATCGTAAAAATATTTTCAAAAATATTTTGAAATAGAGGGTTTTAAGGTCTAAAAAAAAGTTTCAGTCCAAAATAGTTTTGGTCTAAAATGAGTGTAAGGTTAGGATTTAGAAGCTCTTCTTGCTGAAGAAATTAAACATTTGCACAGCATAACTTTCATCATCGAGTGATCGATCAGTGGTGCCTAAGTCTTTTGGGCAGTCAAAAATGAGGTGTCTACAGAGACCTACTTCGACGACAGGGAGAGCGATGCCTCTCACACTCCTCCGATATCCTGTTACACGTTTGTGCAGGTTCGCCACCAGCCCTTCGATTCATTTCTAAATCCAATTCAGCTAGCGTCCTGCCATCCCCTCTGCTTTTAGAGAATACTCTTCTTGACATACAAATTTCCTCAGTTTAACACAATACTCTTTTCTCTCTCTCACTCTGTTGAATTTGAGCAAAATATATTTAACGATAGCATAGGACCCACGAGCGCCTAGACCCCCCTCCGGTGCCCGTGCGCGCTTATTAATTATGGATGCAACATTCCCGAAGCGACCGCTTCAAAGCATTTCACTGCATAACTACAATGCCCCACCCGATCCTATGAACTATTCGGCTATTATGTTCAGTGATCAGCTAGAGCAAGGGCAAAATTATTAATCTATTCGGCCTATTTTCAAAGCATTTCGCCGAATAACTACAATGTCCCACCCGATCCCATGAACTATACATATTCGGTTGTTATGTTCAGTGATCAGCCGGAGCAAGGGCAGAATTATTAATATATTCGGCCTATTTTCAAAGCATTTCACCAAATAACTACAATGCCCTACCCAATCCCATAAACTATACATATTCAACGGTTATGTTGAGTGATCAGCTAGGGCAAAGGCAAAATTATTAATCTATTCGGCCTATTTTCAAAGCATTTCGCTGAATAACTACAATGCCCCACCCGATCCCATGAACTATACATATTCGGCTGTCATGTTTAGTGATCAGCTAGGGCGAGTGCAGATTTATTATATTTGGTGTATCTCAATTGAAATGACATACTTTTGTTTTTCAACATATAATGATAACATTCAATAACAAAATGGACATTTTCATTAATAAACTGTTTACATCCACTTTATACATGAAAATGTCCTACATCTGAAATAAACTGCTAACAAAAAAAACTAATAAAAGCTAACAAAAAACAAATAACGATTACCTATTACAAAACTGTTGATCATGGGTCCAAATCCTCTGGATCCGATTCTAACAGTTCAACTTCCAGTTGTTCGTAAGGCTGATTCGGAGTCACCTTAGTGGCTGCCAAAGCATTCAGCCATCTATGCTTAAAGCCTTGATTTTCAAACTTCAAGGCTTCATCAGCGTAAAGCTCTTTTGCCTTCAGCAAGCCGGCTTCGAAGGATTTGGCCGCGTCCGCCTTAGTGAGCCCCTTTGCCTTTTTCTCAGAATCAAGGTCGGCCTTCAGCACTAAGACTTCTTCTTTAGCTAACTTTAGAGAGCCATCCATCAAGTTTGCTCTTTCTTTGGCAGCCTTGCGGAGCAAATCGACGTGTTCAGCTTTTTGTTGGGCAGCCACTGCCCTCGCTTGCTCTTCTTCGGTTTTTGCATTCACTGCAAACAGATCAGTGAGGGCTACAGTGACCTTGCCCTTTTCTTCCTCTGGCTAACACTTAAGGACGCCAAATCTCTCCACAATGTTGTAATGACGACGGCCGATCTCTGCGAGCCTTCTTGCCGTCTGAAAAAGCAATAAGATTAGTTTGGACAAGAATACGTATTTAAGCTATTTGGAAATTTGAGGTTTTTAACTTACCAAAATAGCTAATTGAGCAGCCAGAGCGATTGAGATTACGTCTGATTCAGCACGGAAAGTCGTTCAGTCTGAAGGCAATGAGAGGTCTCAAAGCAACGGCGGGATCTTTGATCGCCGAGCCATTGGTGAGCACCAGCGCATTCTTCATCCTTGGTTGGATGACGAACGCCTCAACTGAATCATCTTCAACGAGCGGCGTAACCACTCTCAACCATTTTTCGACCGGTGCCTCTTGCAAGTTGATCACAGTCTCGGCAGGACGTTTCTGCCTTGTGAGATCGGCTTCCAAGACTTCAACTTGATTTTGTTCTAGAACCAACTCAGCCAATGTTGTTTCGTGGGCCGTTTCTTCGTGATGCACCTCGCAAGTTGGCATTATTTGACTCCCCCCTAACCCGCAGGCCTGCCCCCTGGCCGCCATCTTCTCCGTATTTCGCCGCTTAGCAAACTGGGCAAGTGACTCCGAGCTCATCTCTTCAACTTTGGATTCGGCTCCAGGAAGATTCTCTAAGCCGTTGAAGATATTGTCCTCTAGAGTAACTAAATCTACTCAACCAAAAGTAGAAGGAAGGTCGGTGAATTGGTCTGCGCCGATGTTCTCAAACACCAATTTGATTTCTTTATTCAACTCTTGGTCCCCTGCATGGCCCTTTGATTGTGCGTCTTCACCGACCTCCTCACCAGTATCATAACCTTCGATGCTAATGTCCCTTAGACTTTTGTAGCTAGGGAAGATGAGCGCAGTAAGTTGCCATTCGTGTGTCGGCACAAGGATATTATCTGCAGCCGAAAAAGTGGAGTAAGTTGGGTTGTATCTCAACAAAACGTAGGCTGCAAGCCCTTGTCCTTGGAGGTTTACACGGCCTTTGTAATTGAGGACGATCTTCACTTGATCCAAAATGGCTTCGTCCGCGGACGGCAATGCTCATTTCAAATCGTTGCCTGCAAGAGACAAATGATCAAAACAGTATTTAAGCCGAATAAACCATTTATTTTAAGACATGTTAACAATTCTAGCCGGCAACCTAGTTCACCCTTTTGCCTAGGAATTGGGTCTTGGCAGTCTTCTCCCTCGCCGAATTTTTAATTACCTTAGACGGTGACCATGACATCATCAACCCTTTTGCTAGAGTTTGCGAGCATGGTTACCAAATGATGGTCAATGTCCTTGGCTCTTAAAAAGTAACAGCCTTGCCAACCGGTTGATTTCGCCATAACATAGCAGTGCCGAATAGCTAGGATTCCTAGGTTAAGACCTAGTTGGCGATTCAATTCCACTATGCCCATAACGATACAATAAAAGTTCACATTTGGCTGGAAGGAAATTAATCCCCAATAACGCAGGACTGTCCTAAGAAGAGAATAGAGGAAGAATCAAACTCCACCCTCTGTAATTGCCAAAAGAAGAAAGTTAATGGTGTTAGTGTCAGCCCTCTCCATGTCCACTATGTTGCCTGGAACAAGGGATAGGTGAACGTCGTCTGGGATGGAAAAGTGATGACGGAAGGCTGTAACTCGATTCTCAAAAAGAAAGGGTTGCAAATGCCTCACCATTCGAGATGAAACAAAAATAGTGTATACAGAAAACAAAAGCAAGAACACGCAGGGAAATTGGAATGAGGAATAGAATGAGAAGATAGAGGGGACTTATAGGATGAGGAAAGAGACGAACAGTAAGAGGCGGGGTTGCAAAGGTCTGAAAGGAGGTTGATATGAAGGATGCTCGAAGGATGACAATAACTTTCCAATTCAGGAGTATACGAGTGTAAAAAAACGTCAATGGCTTTTCAGTTCAAAAGTAAATGGAGGTACAGATTTCAAAACGCATTAAATGAATGTCAAATACGAAAGGACAGGAAACTGTAATGATTCAAGTAGCACGTCTACTCTGACGGCTCTGACGAATCAGTACGAAAGGAGTGCAACCGCCGTATCTATCTTTCGAGAGTTCTTGCTTTGATTGGCCGAGAAACCAAACACGTCGAGTAAATATTTTATTCGGGTGATAGGGAGGCAATTGTGGGGGCCAAATAATTACATGCTCAAGAGGTTCAAACAGAGCGCCGAGAATGATGGTAAGGCTAACTCGGCTCAATCAAACCTATTGAACAAGAACAAGGCCGAGTAAAATCCAGCCCATGGGCCGAATATGCCGAATAGTTTCTGACGTACCTGGGGGTCCCAGATATGATAATGAAAGGGTAGGCCCCTAGAGAGCAATATAAAAATGAGAAGCATCAGCCAAAGAGAGGTATGTGTGAATATACAAGATAACTTGAGATATAAGTAAATGGAGAGAATATTGACTTGTCCGTTGGAGTGCTAATTCCGGCACCCCCAACCGGAGTGTTCATCCATTTTTCTGGAGTATTTCCAAACTACTTCACCACAAATGTAAATTACAAGCAATTTAATTTTGTTAACTAGGTTTCTTACTATAGCTTCTAACTTCCACTTCATGTCTAGAGAACAATTGAGGGAATGAAACTGTTGTCTCTTATGAATAAATAAAGATGCTATATTGCACAAAAAATGTACATTTGACCATCAAACACATATAAGTCATGAACCTTCACTATCAAAGCAAAGTATACATAATATAAGTTGCAACTTGCAAGGAAACTTACTATGACTGTCTCTCGTCAACTAATCACAATTGCATCTCAATCAACTTCGCATTGAACTCCCCATCGCTGACCTTCAACATCTGCGACAGCGAAAGAGACAACCCATTCTACACCAAGAGCTGGTGCTGAGGCTTTATCTTCCCCTCCAAACTATATGACAAATACTGTGGAAACCTCATTAGCGCTGCCAAATCCCCATTCATCTCCTTCAAGAAATACTCCACTTTTGGCCCAAAATTATTGGAAATACTAAACGTCAACAACCTCGGCGACCTCAACACCATCCTCGACCCCTCCTTATATGAAAAAACCTAAATCTTGCAAGTAATTTAGCTTGAATAGAAGAGTGTTTTCGACGCTCGAAACCAACAACAGTGTAGTCTGGCAAGTTAATGTGCGTTTCCCCGTAAACCCCAAATTTCAAAGTCTCAGGCAGTGAATGATCGATTTTCAAATATCAGGAAAAAGGATATTGATATGGAGATTACAGGTGAGGAGCTAGGGGTACATGTCGAAGATGCGGCCTAAGGCAGAGCGGTCAATGCCCATGGAGAAGAAACATTTCTCGACCGATTTGAGGGAGTCAAATGGGGCTGATCGGAAATTAGGGTTCTTGTAGAGGGCTTTGGAGGGATTGCCTTTGAGGGTTTGGAGATAGAGGAGCTTCTCGCGGAAGCGGAGGCCAAAGTCGGAGGTTGGTTGCGGTAGATCGGCAGCGGCGGTGGTGGTGGTGAGGTGGGGAGGGAGTTTGAAAAGGAGTGAGGTAGTTGAGGAGGATTTTGGGATGGGGTTTTGGGGAACGGTTGAGGGAGGGGAGAAGGGCTAGGGTTAGGGTTTGGGTTTGAGGAGGAAGGAGTTACAATGGAATTATCATTTCTTGTTCAATCGACTTGAGGTAGAACAAAGAATATGGGCATTGCTTCGTTTTGTAATCACTTCTCGCTTGGCAACATCCAATTGGAAAAATTTTAATAACAATGCATTATGCAGGGAATTTGGGTATAAGAATAATTAGCAACATCCATTACATTTGATTTAGTTTTAAAATTAATTTTAAAAAGGTACTTGATCAACAAATTCAATTGTAAATTTTTTTGCCCAACGGCTCACGTTTTTAAAAAACATGGTCCATAAGAACAAATTCACATAAAATGATCAAATTATCCATATATATATATGCTATATAATGAAACCACATCAAAACTCTCTCTTCACTCTCTTCGCCCCAACACCACTGTTCTCTTTCTCTTCTCTTCCCTTCTCTATCTGTCTCTTTCTCTCCCCCAGATATCCGTTATCCTTCTCTCTCTATCATGGATGCTCTCACTCTCTTCTACACCACCACTCTCATCGCCGACAACCTCTACTAGTGCATCTACGTCCTCGACCTCTCTCTTCCAACTTTCTCTCTCTTTTGTAACTAAGAACTTGGATCTATGTTCGCTAATGGTGTCTCAAATCTGAAAAAGATTGACACTTGGCATCTGAAATCCAAGTTCGTTTGAGAAGCTATAACCAAGGTAGAAATCGCCAACATTTGAAATCGTCATCGTGGTATCGAGATCAAGGTTGGCAGCGATGTAGTTGGCCAAAATGACGACATTGTTCTGGATTTCCTCTGATGCACACTTTGTTCCTGAACTCGAAAGGTTTAACTATATGACTTCAGAGCTCAGTCTTGATCGAGATTTGTCGTTGAGGTTTCACCACTACCAATCTCCATCGAGAACTACCTCATTTTCTCTAGAGGCAGCAGCAGCAGCAAAGGTTGCAGCGGTGATCTGTCTCGAATCTTTCGGATCTATGTTGGGAAGGCTCAATTGAAGTCTTTTCTAGCTCGAATCTAGTTTGAAATTAGTCTTCATCAATGTCTTTTTCGTTTGAAGACTATTCTTCTTAGTTTCTGAATCGAAGGAATCGACGGTGAGATTGATTGGATTTACAACTACTTGGGGCTTCTCGAACCCAACGACTTCGCTATTCTAACAGCAGATTGAAAGGCTCACAAGGCTCGCTCTTCTTTTGATCGTTGTCCGAGTTCTAGGTTTGGTAATCATCATGATTTTGAGAAGACTGTGGTTGAATCCCCTCATAAAAGAAAAAAGAAAAAAATCAACTTTTTTTATGTGTTTTTTTATGTGTTTTTTTTTTTTTTTTTTTTGCAAATCTTCATAGAAGGTATGGAGCTATGATCACCCTGTACCTTATTGAGCCTCTACTTTTTTGGAAAAATTGAATAGATAGATAGGAAAAATAGAAGATAGTAGGGTTTGTTGAGGAAGCATACTCCAAAAGGCTTAGAAGACTCGGATCTATTCAAAAAAATGAACATATAAGTTCATTTTGTACAGTTAATGGATTATTGTGTGTGGTTGTGGGTTTGAGAATGAATATTTTCAACAGATAATGGATCATTTATGTACGTGAGTGTGTGTTCCTTTTTCTTTGACTTGGAAAGTAATTTGAACAGATCACTCCGAAAAAATTAAACAAATAAAAAAATATTTAAATATATAAGTCCAAAAAAATTAAACACAAAAAAATATTTGAATAGATAGTTAAAAAAATTAAATAGATAAAAATAATTGAACATATAGTTAAAAAATTAAACAAATAGAGAGAAACCCACAGAATTTGAATATATAGGGGAAAAATTGAACAAATAAGGAAAAAAGTTCAACGGATAGATATAAATTTGAACATATAGTTAAAAAAAATTGAATAAATAGAAAATAATTTGAACATATAGATATAAATGTGAATAAATAGTCAAAAAAAGTCAACAGATAAATTAAGGGATAAAATTAGAAACAAAATGCCTTCCAAAACAAACAACATGACTTCCTATCAAACTATTTTACAAATGGTGGATCTTTCACCAACAAAAAATATCCACTAAACCCAATGTCTTATACCCTCCTTAGCTTGGATTTTTCAACAATTACATCATTTTAAAAATCAATTTTGGGTTTTTGGTTTTTAAAGAGTTTTGAAAATTGAAAACTTGTTTAATTATGAATTTTGAAAATTGTTTTTAAAATGTTGAATTCAAAACTTGTTTGGTTATAAGTTTTCAAAACTAATTTTTGAATTTTTTTCCGTTTTTTTGGATTTTGTGCTTTTTGTTGTAGTTAAAACTTTTTTACAATATTATATTTAAATTTGTTTACTTCTTTCATATACATAATCTAATGTACTTTTTAGATGCATCTAATCTATTCTATACGGCAGTGTTTCACTTTGTATTTTTTTTTTTTTTTGAACGCTTTAAAAATTTTAACATTTTTTTCTAGTTTTATATCCACTCAATCTACATATATTTAAAGCATTTTCACATTTATTAAAAACTTGTACAAAATTACTAAGTTGAGGTTTGTGGATTTGGTAAATAAGATTTTGAAAAGTTGCTTCTGTAAACCTCAACCAAACAAGTTTTTGGTTTCAAAACTTGGGTTTGAAAAGAGTTTTGAAAAATATGTTGTGAAAATCCAAAACCACACAGGTTTTGGGTTTTGAAAAAGTCATTCAAAAACTCAACTGAACGGATTGCATTAGGTTAATCAATTTTTATTTTTTAATAAATCTATTTCAAATACACTTAAAAAAGTTTCTGAATAAGTTTAAAATAAATTGCTAAAGATAAGAGGAAAAAAATGAAAATATATAAATGCGTTTCTTATTTTTTTATTTTTTCGGTAAATTACACTTTCAATGAGATTTGAAAAAAAAAATGATTAGTTCTATAAGTTTGACATAATTACATTGACTTCTTTTTTAGTATGATTAAAGTGTTAAAAACTAATGCGAATTGTACGTAAAAATTAAAATAAACAAAGGTAAACATATATTTTAGTATAAAATAGATGATAACATCATCTTTTCTATCTATATTTTCGTATATATTTTACTCCACTTCCTTATCTCCACCTAATCTACCTCCGACCCCCGTTTCCACCCTGCATCTCCACTGCCGAGGTTTGAAGGTTTTTTTTTCTAGTGTATATGTTTTTTCAATTTATTTTTTTGTTGCTTGGTTGTGTGGTTAGGTTTCCATCGGAGCTTTGATTGTTGCTTACCTTTTTTGTGGATGTAACTTATGTATTTATTGTTGGTATTTTTCCATAATAATAATAGAAAAATATATAAAATAAAATTAAATAGAAATGACAAAACAATTTTTTTATATATTATTAAAGAATGAAATACAAAATAAACTACAGAACTAAAAATACAGGAATGAAATAAATTACATCACGGAACATATTACAAGATAGATTCACATGGACATACAAAATAATACACAAGAAATAGTTTAAATTTAAAACTTTGAAGAACAAAAGATATGGGGTGCAAACTGAAGCCTTTGTGGTATACACAAGTTCTTTAAAACAGATTCGCCACCTTATTGTGAGGATTAGGCAAATTGAAACTAAATTCTCATCCGTGTACATTGAACATTGTTGCTCATTTAATATATTGCAAATGTATATGATTTTAAGAAAAATGGGTGAACGTAGGAAAGAGGTGTGTATCACCAAATCAAGTTGGCCTGTGTGTCTAGAGTGAAAGCCCCAAAAAATGCATGTATACATAAGTGCCGGTTCCCGCAAACGAAATATCCGTAAAATGTCAATAGTAGCACTTGTATAGGCTACGTTTACATGGGTGCCATTTTACAGTTTCCCACGAACAAAATATCCGTGAAAGGTTGTACCGGTTTGAGATTTCCCCCTTATTTTCTATTGTAAAGGACATGAATTGAGAATTGTGATATAAACTAAGCATAGCATAGTTTTTGGGAAAGAAATGTAAAATGTTTTGATATGGGCATTGCATGTGCATTTCACCTTTATATTTTGTTAAGATTCATATATTGTGTTGGATTATTTCTACTGGGTTTTGGCTCACCCTATATGGGAAAACCATTTTTAGGTATTGGTAAGATGCCTTCGCCAAGGTAGTAGCTTGGGAGGATTAAAGCAAGAGCTTCATTTTGTTTATTTGTTGTAATTATTTTGTACAAGCCTAGGACTTTATCTGTATTAGATTTAAATCTATTTTGATATAACCAAGTACAATCTTGGAAAGTTGTAGCTTTTAGGGCATTTCCATTATCTGTTTAACTTTTATTTCATATTTTGTTATTAACACGTGCTATAGATTCAAGGTTAGGACTTATGAATGTATATTCGCATGTGTCACCCTTTTGTACAACTAAGTCTTATGTAATGGAAGGATATTATACTCTAATTTATGTTGTTATTTACTTATCATGGGACATTACAACTTGGTATTAGAGCGTACCGGGTTTGAGGTACGTGGGAAGTGGTTATTACCACAATAGATTTGTCTTGCTTGAGAGAGTTATTTGTATATATGGTATGCTTATGTGATAACATGCTTATGTGGTTATATAGGTATGAGATTTAATTCCTAAGATATTGAATGGGTCTACAGGTTTTTAGAAGTCATATTAGAAGAGCACCTAATCACTGCTCTTTCTAATTGGAACTCTAGCAACGTCGCGGGACGAAAATTTGTATGTGTTTATGTGACTAAGTGCTTATGTGGAGTGAATTACTGTTGTCCACCACATTAGGACACGATAAATTTCATGCGATTCCCAACCCGGCCCCTTTTTGGTTTCCGTATCGCCTGTCCATTTGATCTAAGAATTGTATAGCCGTCTAAGCTACATCATCATGGATCCTTCCTAAAATCACATTTTCTATTGTCTCGTCAAATTTCACACGATTCCGAGCCCAACCTGTTTTTGGCTTTCGTATCGCCAGTTCATTTGATCCAAGAATTGTATAGTCATGCAAGCTACATCATCATGGATCCTTCCTAAAATCACGTTTTCTATTGACTCACCAAATTTCAAATGATTCCAAGCCCGACCCGTTTTTGGCTTTCGCATAGCCTGTCCATTTGATCCCAAAATCGTATGGCCATGCATGTTACATCATCTTGGATCCTTCCTAAAACAACGTTTTCTATCAACCCGCCAAATTTCATGCGATTTCAAGCCCGACCCTTTTTTGGCTTTTGCATCGCCTGTCCATTTGATCCAAGAATCGTATGGCCATGCAAGCTACATCATCATGGATCCTTTCTAAAATGACGTTTTCTATTAACCCGCCAAATTTTACGTGATTCCAAGCCCGACCCATTTTTGACTTTCGCATTGCCTGTCCATTTGATCTATGAATCATATGGCCATGCAAGCTACATCATCATGGATATTTTCGAAAATCATGTTTTTTATTGGCCCGCCAAATCTCACACGATTCCGAGCCAAACCCGTTTTTGGCTTTCCCATCACCTGTCCATTTGATCCAAGAATTGTATAGCCATGCATGCTACGTCATCATGGATCCTTTCTAAAATCACGTTTTCTATTGACCTGCCAAATTTCACACAATTCCGAGCCCGACACATTTTTGGCTTTCGCATCGCCTGTCTATTTGATCCATGAATCATATGGCCATGCATGCTACATCATCATGGATCCTTTCTAAAATCACGTTTTCTATTAACCCGCCAAATTTCACGTGATTTTGAGCACGGCCCATTTTTGGCTTTCGCATCACCCATCCATTTGATTCAAGAATTGTATGGCCATGCATGCTACATCATCATTAATCCTTTCTAAAATAACGTTTTCTATTGACCCGCCAAATTTCACGTAATTCCGAGCTCGACCCGTTTTTGGCTTTTGCATAGCTTGTCCATATTGATCCAAGAATCGTATGGCCATGCATGCTGCGTCATCATAGATCCTTCCTAAAATCACATTTTTCATTGACCCGCCAAATTTCACGCAATTCTGAGCCCAGCTCATTTTTGGCTTTCACATTGCCTATCCATTTAATCCTAGAATCGTATTGCATGCATACTACATCATTATGGATCCTTTCTAAAATTATATTTTGTATTGATTTGCCAAATTTCACGTGATTTCGAGCCCAACCCATTTTTGGCTTTCGTATCGCCAGTCCATTTGATCTAAGAATCGTATGGCCATGCATGATGACAATGGGGCCATGACCTAGGATCACTTAAGAGAGATTTTCTACAAAAAGTACTTTCCCCAGTGCTTTTGAGACCGCAAGGTGTCCGAATTCCAAGAACTCAAGCAAGACAACATGTCCATAGCTAAGTGTGAAGCTAAGTTCACTAAATTAGCTCGATTTGCTCCTTATATGGTGGATTCAGATTACAACAAGGCTCAGAAATTTGAAGGAGGCTTGGCTTTAGACATGTTTGATCGAGTCAGTGTATTAAAATTGCCCAAATATATGGATATGCTTGATAGAGCTCTAATGGCGAAAGCTAATTTGGCCGCAATGAAACAAGTGAAAACTCCAACAACTGAATGGAAAGGCAAAAGGTCCAAATTCAATTTCAAAAAGGGTCGTTCATTTTCTATGACTAAGAAACAAAATACGGCATCTACTAGCAATTCAAGTCAAAGTAATGGAGCTACACCAATTTGTGCTGATTGTGGAAGGAAGCATAGGGGTGTGTGTCATTGTGTATCTGGTGCTTTCTTTCGGTGTGGCAAAACAGGCCACATGATGAGAGATTGTCCAATTGGGTCCGAAAATGCCAACCGCTCTGTAGCAAGTTCAGCATGATCTGCTTCTACACCAAGAACAAATGTAAAACCTAATGTTGGGAGAGAGCCTTTGAGGAAACATAGAGTTTTTACACTTGTGCCTGGCGATGTACAGAAAACTAAATCAGTAGTGTCAGGTATAATTTCTATTTGTGCTCAGAATGCTTATGTGTTGATAGATTCCGGTTCTACGCATTCTTTTGTATCGCATGTTTTTGCCCGAAGGCTAACTAAACCATTAGAATTCATGAATTATGTGTTATATGTATCTACTCTATCTGAGGATTCTATGCTATGTGCTTGTGTGTATTCGGCATGTGATGTTGTGATTAGTGGTGTGCTGCTAGATGTTGATTTTATGTATGTGTCTATTGATCATTTTGACAGCATATTGGGGATAGACTAGTTGACTAAGTATCATGCTACGATTGATTGTGTTTCTAAATCTGTTGTATTTCGACCTGCGGGGCTGCCTGAGTTTGTATTTGTTAGGAATGAGGTAGTTCCCCCCTCTCCCAGTACTTGATTTCTATCTTGAAAGCTGTCAAATTGCTTAGGAAGGGATGTTGGAGTTATCTGTATAGTGTTTTAATTAAGATTTCCGATAAGCTTAATGTGGAAGCCATTCCTATTGTTTGTGAATTTCTTGATGTGTTTTCTATTAACCTACTCGAGGATTTAATTGATAGAGAAATTGAATTTATTATTGATGTTATACCTGGAACACAACCAATTTCCAAAACCCCATATCGAATGTCAACCTCTGAATTGAAAGAATTGAAAGTCTAACTCCAAGAACTACTAGACAAGAAGTTTATTCGCCCGAGCACTTCACCTTGGGATGCTCCAGTTCTATTTGTCAAAAAGAAAGATGGATCTTTGAGGTTATGTATTGACTACCATGAATTGAACAAAGTAACTATGAAGAACAAATATCCACTCCCCCGAATAGATGATCTGTTTGACCAACTTTAGGGAGCACAAGTGTTCTCTAAGATAGACCTTAGATCCGGGTATCACCATTTAAAGGCCAAGGCAGAAGACATAGAAAAAAACTGCATTCAGAACTAGATACGGGCACTATGAATTTTTGGTGATGCCATTTAGGGTAACTAATGCACCTGCAGGATTCATGGATTTAATGAATAGGGTGTTCAAACAATTTTATGATGAATTTATAGTTGTGTTTATTGATGATATTCTGATCTATTCTAAAAGTAGGGAAGAACATGAACGTCATCTAAGAACTGGCTTATAGACCTTGAGAGAAAATAAATTGTATGCAAAACTGTCCAAATGCGAGTTTTGGCTTGACTATGTAACATTTTTTGGGGCATGTAATCAATAAAGATGGCATCTCTGTTGACCCATAGATAATTGAAGCTATTGTGGACTGGCCAAGACCAACTAATGTGTTTGAAGTTAGAAGCTTTTTGGGACTTGCTGGTTACTACCAAAGATTTGTAAAGGACTTCTCCAAACTTGCTATGCCTTTGACACAGCTAACACGGAAAAATATGCCATTTGATTGGAATGACCAAAGAGAATCTATGTTCCAAGAGTTGAAGACCAAATTAGTGACTACATCAATTTTGACTCTGTCTAATGGTAGAGATGGATTCCAGATTTATAGTGATGCTTCATACAAGGGTCTGGGATGTGTACTTATGCAAAATGGGAAAATGATTGCCTATGCTTCTCGCCAACTCCGACCTCATGAAAAGAATTACCCAACTCATGGCCTTGAACTAGCGACTATGGTGTTTGCTTTGAAAATTTGGCGACACTATCTATATGGTGTGACTTGCAAAGTATACACTGATCATAAAAGCCTTAAATATTTCTTTACTCAAAAGGAATTGAACATAAGACAGAAACGATAGCATGAGTTAATAAAAGATTATGACTTGTAAATTTTATATCATCCAGGAAAGGCAAATGCCGTTGCAGATGCATTGAGTAGAAAGTCAATTAGGAATTTGTCATGTTTGCTCACCAATCAGAAATAATTGTTATGTAACTTGGAGAAGAATGAGATTGAAATTGTGTTGCGCAAACAGGGTGGAATTCTAGCTACCATCTCTGTCCAGCCTGTAATTATCGAAGAAATTAAAGAGAAACAATTGCAAGACGAGTTCTTGAAGAGGATCGTTGTTGAGATTGACACAAAACCAAGACCAAGGTTTGTAATTGAGAATAATGTGTTGAAGTTTCAAAATAGGCTTTGTGTACCGGATTGTTCAGAATTAAGAAAGCGTGTCATGACTGAAGCTCACAGTTCAAAATTTGCCATGCATCCCAGAAATACAAAAATGTACAAAGATTTGAAACAGAACTTTTGGTAACCTGGAATGAAGAGATGTATTGCTGATTTTGTGGCTAGATATTTGCATTTCCAACAAGTAAAGGCCGAACATCAACAACCCACTGGACGATTTCAACCGCTTCCAATACCGAAATGGAAATGGGAACATATCACGATGGACTTCATTGTTGGACTGCCTCACTCCTCTTGAGGTATGGATTCTATGTAGGTCATAGTTGATCGTTCGACTAAATTCGCTCATTTCTTCCCTGTTAAAACTTTTTATAATGCGGATAAATTAGCTAATATCTATGTAAATGAGATTGTAAGACTACACGAGGTGCCAGTATCCATTGTATCTAGCAGGGATTCCAAATTCACTTCAAGATTTTGGCAAAGTTTGCAACAAGATTTGGAAACTAGATTGAGGTTGAGTTGTGCTTATCACTCATAGACAAACGGCCAATCTAAAGGAACCATTCAAACCTTAGAAGATATGCTCAGAATGTGTGTGTTAGATTTCCAAGGGAATTGGGAGACCTACTTGCCATTGGCTGAATTTGTGTACAACAACAGTTCTCATTCGAGTATCAGTATGGCTCCTTATGAAGCTTTGTATGGTAGAAAGTGCCATTCTCCGATCTGTTGGGTCAAGGTAGGTGATAAACCTTTGTTGGGACCGAAACTTGTGCAAGAAACGACTGAAAATGTGAAATTGATTCAACAAAGATTGAAAACTGCACAAAGTCACCAAAAGAGTTATGCGGATGTCCGAAGAAGAGACATAGAATATGATGTTAGAGATCATGTGTTTATCAAAGTAACTCCTATGAAAGGGCAAACATGATGTGGAGTGAAAGGAAAGTTAGCTCTGAGATACATTGGTCCATATGAGATTCTAGAAAAAATCAATTCAGTAACATATCAAGTGGCTTTACCTCCAATCATGGAGCAAATGTATAATGTCTTTCATATTTCAATGCTCTGAGATTACTTGACAGATCCTTTACACGTGATTAAGCCAACACATGTGTTATTGAAAGATGATTTTACTTATGAAGAACGATCGATTCTGATTGTCAATCAAAGGATCAAAAGGCTAAGAAACAAAGAAATTCCATTGGTGAAAGTTGACTGGCAAAACCACAGAGGAACATATGCAACTTAGGAAACTGAGGAGGATATGATGAAAAGATATCTTGATTTGTTCTCTCTAGATCCAGCATTCTTCCAAACCAAAGATAATTCAAGTTTGGAGGACTAAACTTTTTAAGAGGAGAAGACTGTAACAACCCTGAACAGTTATTAACTAATACTGCATGATTATGAATGCTTAATAAGTAATTATGAGAGAATCCTACATTAATTGTATGTGTATAGTGTTATATGTGTTTATATCTGTTGGTGTAGAAATATATGTCTGTATTTCTAATTTGATATGCGAATTGAAAGCCTTATCGGCATCTGATTACGAAATTGACTCGGTTTAAGTGTTACTCATAATTTGTAGAAATTTATGGTAGGTTTAATTGAAATTCGATTCGGAACAAATTGATTGGAAAAAAATAATGCCAATTGATTAACTTTAATTAAGTTTAATTAAGTTCCCTAATCAAGCCTATATAAGGCTTACGCAACACTTTAGAATCAACTCATCTTCACCATTTTGAGCCCTTACACGTGTGTGTGTGTGTGTGTGTGTGTGTGTGTGTGTGTAAGAGAGAGAGAGAGAGAGAGAGAAAGAAGGAAGAAATTGAGATTAAAGAAGAGGAAAGGAAGAATTAATGGGATTTGAAGACAATTTGGAGCTTTGAGCTAGTTTTACACTTGACTTCAACCTTAGGTAAGAATTCAACACATTTTGTAACCTCAAGCTCGTTCACATATGAAATCAAAAAGGGAATTAGAGTGCAATGCATGAGTTCAAGAGAATTAAGTAGATTAACTTGAGAATTGAGCTAAAAAAGTAGAATTGGGATCAAACCATGCATGTATGTGCATATCATGAAGTTTTGGAAGTTGATTTCAAAGTTTACCCACATGCATGTCCATATTTTGGTCTTGTTATGAGGATTCAACTCCTTTTTGTACTAAATATCTCATTCTACCAAGATTTGGAAAGTTTGAACTCAAGAAAATACATACATGTTATGTTTTCAACATTTCAAGTTGATTTTGTGTAATTGGCATGCTTTTAGGCTTTGATTTAGCGAAATGATTTTTAATTCAAGATGTGTTGCAATTTTATACATGTTTTCTTAAGGTTTAGGCCCAAAAGAACGTGTTTTGTTGCTGTGGAATTGAGTTTTGAACTTGGGAAGCAAATCTAGAAATTCTAGAATTTGCATTCTCTGCTTGAGCGAAGTAGCCTGCGCTTGAGTGAAGAATTTGAGCTCCTAGTACTTTTGCAAACATGGCTTTTCACGCGAGCGACACAAGTTGCACTCGAGCATAAACCTTTTTCTTCTGAGTCTAGGCTGGAGTGAAGAAAGCCACGCTCGAGCGTAAAATGAGAGCTCCTAGAAGTTTTACAAATTTTGCAAACTGCTCGAGCAACTGAAGTTGAGCCTGAGCGAAGACCCTGTTTACTCAGTCTTTGGCTTGAGCGACTGTTGAGTGTAAAAATCATGCAACCACTACTTTTGCAGACTTTGCAGACCGCTCGAGCAACCAAAGTTGCACTCGAGCAGACTACCCAGTTTTTGAAAATTTGACTAAGTGTTCTAAAGTATATTTTGGCATCCTCTTTGCATCATAGACATTCTTAAGCCCTAATTAAGACATAGTAACAAGGATAAAGATTAGAAACACACCCAAGAAAAAAAGAAATAAATTAAATGAATTCCGAACATGTGTTTCAATGCATATCCGTTCTGTGCTTGTGTAGGTCACGCGCCATAGGCTATCTGGTTATCTGCTCTGTTTGTCTGCTTTATCTGCTCTGTCTGTTTGCTATTAGAGCCAACTGTGAGTAGTAACTTTGTAAAGCTCTGTTCAATTATAAGTATTTTCTGACTGAAATGATATGATCTGTTTTCTAAAATGCTATTTTATGAATCATGAATGAATGGTTGTCCAATGTTTCTGAATTATATTTGTGGCATCCTTAGGTTCAGATGACATCTGTTATTCGTTCTATTATGTCCCAACTATAGGCCAACTATGCGTCTCATGAGCCAACTATTATAGATCTTTCTGTATACGTCCCATTTATAGGTCAAATGTACGTCTTATGAGCCAATTGTACAGTTTCCGTGCACGTGAGTCAATCAGAGTGCCTTCGCTATCCCTTTATGGGTCAGCTGTTTGTGTTAGTGCTAGTGGATGTACCACGTACGATTAACTATAAATTTTGATTATGAATATGATTCTGATTCCATTTCTGTTATGAATACTAATTTCTGAACAAGTATATGAATCTACTTCTGATATAAATTGAATTTTGTTTTCTGTATTTGTTATGGACAACATTCATCGAACCCTTTACTCTGTTATTAATCACTGGGCTCCAGCTCATTCTTTTATTTATATATGTAGGTGACCAGGCGCATGACCAGGCTCAGTGATGATTGCCTCGAATTTTGTTTTGTCGGCCAACCTTTGTGCCTTCCAAGGAGGTTCCGAAATAAGTCAATTGGTTGAGTTTTGTGAACTAAGTTTAAGACTTTGTTTAATTTTATTGAAATCTAAACAAGTTTCTATTTATTTGTATGCTGGGCTAAGTCCCATTTTGGTTTTATCTATACATGTGGGTGACATAAGACTAATCTAAATATAACGTCACATGTGTGTATATAAAGTTTTAAATTTCTGTTCCAGTATGTTTGCATAGCTCTATGGACATTGTATTTTGTATATTTGCTTCCACTAGCCCCTTAGTTTTGCTTAGTCTGTACAGAGGCCTTTGGTAATCTCAGAATTACTGGCCGGTTACGATGCTAAACCCTAAGGGGCGGGTTTGGGTCGTGACATGAACCAAACCAAACAATCCTCACCCCTAGGCTTTTGTAGGTGTTAAGGTAGTATCTAGTTCAATAGAATGAAATAGAATGTAGATCATCATAATATCCATTATCATGTTTGGTTG
The DNA here is from genome assembly GCA_025200525.1 of Camellia lanceoleosa. Classification (NCBI taxonomy): domain Eukaryota; kingdom Viridiplantae; phylum Streptophyta; class Magnoliopsida; order Ericales; family Theaceae; genus Camellia; species Camellia lanceoleosa. Next base: position 113,479,383 of record CM045769.1, read on the forward strand.
ACTAAAAGAATAGTAATAGAAATGCATTGCAAATGAAATCATTAAGGGAATGACCATTCTGGGAACCTAAGGAATGACCATTACATTCATCTAATTTAGAGCTTTTGTTATGAAGCCTTGCAAAGGAATAGGCATGATCAAATGCTTAAACAAATAAATTTGAAATAATGGTAAAAATTAGTAAAAATGGGCAATTTGTTTGTTTTCTTTGAGGTCCTAAACTTTGGTGCAAGCTAGAAATTCGGATGTGTTGTTGGTAGTTTGCGGGTGATTGCAAGAATATAGCATTTACTCTATAAGGGCCAGCAGGGTGGGCCCAAAGGGCACATAAAAAAATGTTGGTTATTAACTTATTGATGTGAGGACAAACATTTAGTTACCCTTGTTGATGGAAAATCTCTGTGAGTAATGTCCATTAATTTTGTGTGTGCTATTTCATTGAAATGCAGCTCTAATGTTCTGAAATAAAGGATCTAGTTTCAACAGTTTCATTTTATTGGAGGCACAAATGAATCAAGGTTAATTTTGGATATAAATTTATGGAATGGTACTTTTCTATTGGAAGCATAGGAAATGCATCAAGGGTAATGAGAAATAATTTTGTGAAGTTATAGAAGAATACTTTTGATCCCCAACTTGCCATGCTACATTGCTTCACAATTGAAGCTTTTTCTGATAATATTTGGTCAACATGTGGTTTTATCCTTGGGCCTCTTATAATACTTGTGTTCAAATCACATCTGCAATGCGTCACTAGTTAGGATAATCTAAACGAAGTGCTGAACCTTTTTGCTATTTTGTATTGGCTGCAGACAAGCCCCCAAGGTTGCAGGAGCGAGATTTTTCTAGCACTGCTTATGTTCCTGTATACGTGATGCTGCAGGTGAGTTGCATAATTTTACTCTTTGTTTTGATCTTTTTTCTCTTGGATTTTCTGTTATTTCTAGTTGTCTATCTTCTTCTGGCTGCCATGCGATTACACATTAGAATTTCCTTTCTGTAAAATTTACTCATCCACAGACATTGTTCTTGTCATAGTTGATTACATAATTTGGGAAAATTTGTTCCTCATGTCTTCCGTTTTACTTTTTGTGGGGGCAACTGGGTGTCATCAATATGGATTGTCAGCTGGTTGATCAAGACAATTTACTTAACCAGGTAAAGATCTTGAAGCTGGTTAATGTCGATGGTGTTGTGGTTGACTTCTAGTGGGGAATTGTAGAGAGACATGCTTTGCAGCAATTTAATTGGAGTGGCTACAAGTGCCTCTTTCAGATTGTGCGTAACCTTAAGCTTAAGTTGCAGCTGAGAAGTATTTGTTCTGTTACATTTTTTGCTTTTGCTCTGTGCGGTATTCCTGTAGTGCTTTTTTCTTAAATTTTTTTTTTTTTTTTTTGGTTTTGTTTGGTTTTGAGTTTTTGTTTGTGCAATTGTAGATTGATAGATACACATAATAATATTACCACTATTAGCTTGTAATGATCACAGAGAAAATGAATTTACTTTGGATTTCTCTCTCTCTCTAGTGTCACCATGTCAGCACTGAATCATCATAAAGAAGTCTGCACTCATATAATTGAATAAAATTCATGCTGAGCATTGATGGAAACATCTTTTCATTATACTTATTTAGTCATCTGGGTTCAAAACTTCAAATTCTTGGATTTCTAGAGGAAAAAAAAAAAGAGACTAACACAACTCAGGGGATTTTAACTCCCGTCATTAGTCAAATCCTCTGACTTTCCAAAATAATTTGACGAGGACAAAACCTAATCACTTTGCTTGATTACAGTTTTCTAAAAACACTTTTCAGAAAATTCTACTTTCTTGTTTTTTGTATTTTTTTGTTTTTATTGAATTTTTTTAATATTTTAAGCAATTTTAAAAATTTTTAGACATACCTAACATAAATATACCTAAAAAGTAAAAAATTTGTAAAAAAAACCTTTTAAAATTCACTAAATAGCAAAAATACAAAAAAATTAAGAGAATTCAGTTCATTATTTGTATTTTAATGTATTTATTAATTTTTCAAAATATTTTTTCACAAATTTTTTATTTTTTAGATACATCTAAGTAAGGTGCATCTAAAAAAGTAAAAAAAAATGTATAAAATTTAAAAAATATTCACTAAAAACAAAAAAAACATGAAAATCAAAAAACTCAATTTTCAAAAAACTTAATCCAAAAAATTTAAACCAAACATACTGAATATGATTTCTTGTCTTTGAAATTAAGTATTGTTATTCATCCTGCTGATGTCTGCAGTGGTGGACTGGCATTTATCATCATCACATCAGGTACAGGAACAGATTCATCAAGTGCGTTACCGTTATCCTTGACAATATGCTTCCTAGTACTACAGCCCCTACTTTCTAGAGCCCCCGTCAATCATTAGGATGTCCATTGCTGAATCTTTAGTTCACTATAGTTATAGAAGCACTTTGGTCCATGGAGGAGAAGAAAATAAAAGCACAATGATGGGCCACCAGTTACATAATTTTCTTAGTAGTTTACAAGATCTGGAACTCAATTTGAATTCGTTTTCTTGAGTTTTGCATTAATATGCAGTAAACATCGTGGTAAGTGAGAGGCATTCTTCTATTGATGTTCACAATAGCTTGTCTTCATTGGCAATATAGTTTTTGAGCTCCACGATTGTATGATTGCCGCCTTCTTTTTTTTTTTTCTTCATAAGTTTCATTGGCAAAAAAAATGTCGCAGGTAGTAATGTCATTTCATGAATGTGGAGGCAATGTTGGTGATGATGTTCACATTCCACTTCCCCAATTGTTGGCCGAAATTGGTCAAAGAAATCCTGACATATTTTTCACAGACAAAAAAGGAAGACACAACCCTGAATGTCTCACTTGGGGAATTGACAAGGAAAGGGTTTTAAGAGGTCGGACTGCTGTTGAGGAATTGCATTATGTTGTTTTATCAAGGTGTAGTTTTTCTTAATGTATCTAAGTGACGGACGTGTCCCCCAAATTTACAAAGGCTGTTCAAGTTTAAAAAAACAAAATATTAGGACACATTGTGATGGGTGTTTGACACGTGTCAAGAAATGTCCAATGAGTGTAGGTGTTCGACATGGACACACCACGAAACAGAGTTCTGTTGCTTAACAAAGGTGATTGAGCCCTTGTAGGATTTGATCCCTTTAACTTCAAACCTCTTGTTGCCTACTTTTTAGCATTGCTCTGCAAAAAGGCATCCATCTTCCATTCTTGGCCAGTTGACTTTAGGTTTTCATTTTCTAGCTTTGTTTTTAATTTCTTTGGAAATCATTGCTAGTTCTGCTTAAACACAAGTTTTTTTTTTTTTTTTTTGAAGCTTAAGTTTTACTTAAGCTAACAATGCCTTGTCCCAAATATTTTGTTTGGTTACATGAATTTTGCTCTGCATCTGTCCTATCTAGGGTCATATAGTGGCTTAATAATGTAGACTTGGGCTATAACATTGTATAAAGTCAGTAGTCCTTGAATGGTCACGACCTCGTCATATTTTTCGGGGTTCATATATTCTGATCACTTTTTCATTAATTGTTTGCACAATTTCTCATGCTTCAGCAGGAAGTGATTCTAACATATCTGAAAATTATAGTTTTTCACTCATCATGAGATGCACTAAGTTGTTTATATCTCAGATAAATAGACTAGACACATCTTTATGTCATGAGCTGTCATTTTTACAACGAGTGGTGGTGGGTGCAAATGCATCGATGAATAGAGAACATGGGTTGAATTTGATAGCTGTTAGCAATTAAAACATGTGTAATTTTAAAAAAACAAAAAGCGTTACGAAACTTCAAAACTATCGAGTTTTGTGTTTTATATTATTGTAGTGTGGATTGTACAAAACTTACATGAAATCACTCAACACGATGTTACACAGAGTATGTTGTCATTTTTTGTTGTTGGAACACAATCTTTCATATAGTGATTAGTACTACTGGAACATCAACATCTTTACACGGTAACTAACTGAGAATTATGTTGGCACTTGATATGTAAGTGAAACAGTCTTGGATCTGCAATCTTTGTCCAAAGGAAAACAGCACCAAGTTTGGGCTCCAACAAAGAAAGAAGAAACGATATTTACTTGTTTGTACAGTTAATATAGTAACATGTTTTTCTTCCGGTGTTAAGGACAAGAATGTTTTGTTTCACGAATATGACTGTATGGTCCAGATTGATTTTGGGTATGAAATGAATCTTGGCAATACATTTAACTTTTTTGTGCATATTTTTGTTTTTTGTTTTTGTACACATATCATTAGCACTTTTCTTATGATGTCAGTTATGCGGAAATTCTTATTGCAAGAAATGAGTTGCTAAGCATGACCACCCTATCAAGCTGCTTTTTTTTTTTTACCAAGGTAATACTGTATGATTGCTAAGCATAGTAAGAATTTCAATGATCAAATGTCACTTTTGTAAAAAAATCTATTTTAAAATAATAAATCAAAATGTAAGGATTTGTATTTATAAATAAAATAAAATAAAAATAAAGATAAAAATAAATCAACTCAACAATTTCAAGAATAAGGCTTTCCTTGCAAAGTACAAAGTTCACATGAATCTTGATAAAAATTATTGTTAGGTTTAGTCTATAAGATGTGGGCTTTAATATTTACAACTTGTGTGGAGACACTACAGGAAAAAGCACCTACAGCGACCACTTTTGGCGACTAAAACAAATTTAGTCGCCAAATGTTACGGATTTGGCTACCAAAAATAAATTTAGTCGGCAAAAGTCAAATTTTTAGCTACTAATTATTTTTAGTCGGGGAATATTGATTATTGGCGACTAAAAAAAATTTAGTAGCTAAAAATATCACAATTGGCGACTAAAATAAATTTAGTCGGCAAACATGGCATAAATTGGCGACAAAAAATTTTTTTAGTCGCCGTAGGTATGCATTCGGCTACTAAAGGCTTTAGTCGGCAAATGTTTTAATAAAAAATTAATTTTTCTCTTTGGCGACTAAACATTTAGTCGCCAAAAGTTGATTTTCAGCGACAAAACTTTTTTTAGTCGCCGTATCCACTCATTCGGCTACCAAACCCTTTAGTCGCCAAATGTTTTAATAAAAAATTAATTTTTCTCTTTGGCGACTAAACATTTAGTCGCCAAAAGTTGATTTTCAGCGACAAAAAATCTTTTAGTCGCCCTAGGCACACATTCGGCTACCAAATCCTTTAGTCGCCAAATGTTTTAATAAAAAAATAATTTTTGTCTTTGGCGACTAAACATTTAGTCGCCAAAAGTTGATTTTCTTTTATTTCATTTGATCTTTTACGCAATTAAATAAATATATATTTTTAAATTAAATAAATAAAATATCAATAAAAATATATGTTATTTTTTAATTAAAATTTTAAATAAATTTATTTTAAAAAATATTAATAATTAAATAATGAAATTAAATAAAACATCTATTAAAATTTAAATAGTGAAATTAAATAAAATAAAACATCAATAAAATTTAAATATTTTGTGGCAAAATTTAAATAATGAAATAAAATAAAATAAAACATCAAAAAAATTTAAAACACGGGTTGAGCTAGCTCAATTTTTTTTTTTTTTTCCTTTTTTTTTTAAATTTTATTTCTTTCTTTTCTTTCTTATTATATATAAAATTAAAAGCTCAATTTGTGATTATATTTTTCAATAAAAAAAATTTTAGGATAAATATTTAAGATAATTTAATATTTTTAATTTATAATTTTATTACTTATATTTTTATTTAAATATCATTTTAATATATTTTTTACTTTTATTTAAAATTTTGTTAAATAATGAATTTTTTTTGTTACTTTTAATATATATTTTTAATATATTTTTTACCGACTAAATTTTAGTCGGCGATTATAATTACAAATAAATTTTCAATCTTGATAACTAAAAAAAAAATTAAAAAAATTCATTAACTAAAAAAAATAAAATTTAACAAAAATAAATTTATTTATTTATTTTTATTTTTATTTTTCATTCCCGCCCATTTATTTTTTTCCCATTCCCGCTTTCCCCCCCCCAAAAATCCCCAATCTCGAACCCAAAAAATCTCTAATCTCTTCTTCCCCCCCCTCTCTCTCTGGCGACGGCGTGAGGAGCAAATCGGAGGAGGAGGATGGCGGCTCGGAGGAGGAGGAGCAAAGAATACAATGGAGGAGCAAATCGGAGGAGGAGGAGGAGCAAATTGGAGCAAGAAAGAAGGGGTCCTTCAAGAGACCGTGTAAGTCCTCTCTCTCGGCTCTAATTTGATCTCTGGTCTCTCTTTCGATGTGGTTGAGAATCAGATCAAGTGCGTAGATGTTTGTGGGGTAGGAGATCAGATCATTGATCTGGTCTGTCTTTGGGTTGGGTTTTTGTTCAACATTCCTAGTTGGGTTCTCTTAAATTATGCCTTTGGTTAGTCTTCTGAGCTGGGTTTCTCAAGGAATCAACAGGGTAGCAAACTGTTTTGACCTTCTTGTTCATTCTTCCTGGTAGATGTCTCATACTGGTTTGATTTTGTTGAATTTTGAGAGCTGGACTGGCTAACAAACCCACTGGTATCACTGAGGTCTATATTTAATGGCTTTTTCTGTTGTGTCTGGGGTTTCTCTCAACCTTTCCAGGCTCTTTTTAAGGATATGTAGGTAGGTGGGTTCTTGTTAAGATGTCTTTGAATTGCAAGCTCTCTGGCTCCAATGGCAAAGTGTTGGGTTTGAATGATGGTTCCATTTGGTTCCATTTGTTTATTTTCTGGTTTGAATCTATGATTTTACTGTTTTGGTTTGCCATTGTAAGGCATTATGTTTGAAAAATGATGGAGGAAGAGCTTGTTGATTTTGTCGTGGAAACTTGGATCGTTACGTACTAGATCTTGACAAATATTATAGTACAAGTTTTCAGCTGTTGGAAATTTATTCTGAATCCATGTTGAAGATAGGATATTATTCATATGATATAAATAGAATGGATTACCTTCTTTTAGCTCGGTTTTTGAGAATGATTATTAATGGTGTGTTTGATGGTGCCAGACTCCGATCATTCATGGAACTGTGCATCTTAATTCTCGAGTTCTCAAAAAATCATCGCATTTCCGGTACAAAGGCTGGGGTGAGTTTACCATCTTTTATAAAATTTTGTTTCTACTTGGGTTTGAAAGACAATTTAGTTTGATGAAGCTAAACTCTTGCTCTATCTCTCACATAAAGAATGTGCAGACATATTTTTTGCTTTCTTTAGGCAATATATTATGGGTTTTATTATTTGCATGATATGACAAACTTGTATAGTTGCTAATATGTAGATTTTATGGTCAATTTATTGTCTTATTGTCAATTTATTGTCTTTTAAGATGAATAGGATCTAATCCCGATTCATGTCTTTCGGGCTTATTGTCCTTCCACTCGTAAATATAATTTATCATTCTGATCAACTAATTCATCCGAAATTCATTTCCATGTAATTATGCTTTAAACGGGTGAGATATTCATTAGTTTTTCACATGTAATACTAATGCAAGTACATTGCTTTGAAACCAGTCAGATTTTCACCAAACCTTCCCGGAAATGCTCAAGAGTATTTTTCCCAAAGAAATAAAGAGTAGAGATCCTCTCAAAACAGGTCGATTTCTAACAATAAATTTTTATATAATAACTATATTTTATATTCAAGGTAATTTTGGTTTGTCATAAGCTTGTTTCTCAATTTGTGCAGTTTCCTCTTGTTTGGGCTTTGCGATTGGTACGCCAATTATTAGTTTGGGATCCAGTAAGTCGTGACATCTGTGGTTTTATTAACTTAATAAATGAATGGTGAATGCCATCAGTTTTCATGTTGGCTTGAGGATTGACTGCAAATTCATGACACAATGGTAGATTTTCTTAAGGACTATTATTGTTGGTAACAGGTAGTTAATGCCCAATAAGAAACCATTGAATAATTTGCTTCTCTGTTTTTTTTGCGACATCTATTTGATGTTAATCCGAAGTTGAAGATTAGACTAATCATTGCAAAGAGAATAAAACCAATATATGAACTGTATGCTTTATTTTTTGAGGAGATTCATACAACATAATTAATTTTTCTAACCTAGGGGGGAGGGGGGAGACTTGAAACCCAGACCGATTGTCTGGTAATGGTAGCTCATACCACTTGGGCTACCCCTTTGTCTCTGTATGCTTTATTTTAAAAGTAGCAAAGTTTGGTAGAACTATATATCCGTGAGTACAATAAGTTATTATACCAAGAATTTTTCCACCTACACATGGATAAATTATCTATTTGAGGTTTCATGTTTAAGATTGGAGGTTTTTGTCAATGACTATCTGTTGTCAAAAGATTAATTGGATTTAGAAATGCCATCTTTCTTGCTATGTTGCTTTGGTGTTTCAATACTTGGTCAGAACTCGTGTAAACTTACATTTGATTGTTTTTATTCATGAACCTCAGTTCAAAAGAATGTCAGTTGTGTATTAATAACATATTTGAACATAATGATGGTTTGTTTGCTTTGGAATTGTAGGATGAGTGATTGAGTGTTGATGAGGCTTTGCAGCATCCTTATTTCCAACCCCAACCCAAAGGGTGAACTCATGGGAAGGTCTAGTTTATGCACCCCTTTTCACACATTTGAGTTGTATGTGCTTAAAAGGTACTTTAATTTGTTGTACGAACTAAACATAGAAGACTGTACTATGTTAATAAACCATGTTTTTAATTTCTCAGTATGTTCTTCAACTCACTTCTCTGTGACTTTGGGTACATAGTTACTTCATTGGAAAGATGTTCACACACCAGAATTATGAAGCTTTATAAAAAAATGTTTGCTACAATTGGAATGTTGAATGTGTTGAACCCTAGGATTTGTCCTAAATTTTTTGGTGCTAGGTGCCTCTCTCGATGGATCACTGCGATGTGGCACCACATTCGGTGCTTAATTGAAAATGGGTGTTGCTTTATCCAAAGATTCCGGTGATGAGAGTTCTTTCATGATATGGCAAAAGAATCGCTTGGAATTTTGCCACAAAGATGGCATTGAGTTCAGAATTTGTACAAATGTATTGTCACTTTGCATAAACTACTTGTAAATATATATTTATTTCTGTGATATTGTTCCAGACTTGTTAAGATGTCTTTGAATTGCAAGGTTTCTGTATTTACCGCTGGTTTGTTTATCGCGGATATTGTAATGGAGGGGATATACAACAATTCTGAATCTTGAAGATGAATATGTGAAGATGAATATGTGAAGATGAATATTGTTCCAGACTTGTTAAGATGTCTTTGACCATGTTTATACATTGTATAGGTTGTGCTAATAATGAATACAGGTGGTTCAGAAATTTAAAAAAAAAAAAAAAAAAATTCTAATATAGTATTTGGCTACTAACTATTTTGGTAGCCAAAAACTATTTTTAAATGTTTTGGCCACCAATAATGTAGCAGCAAAATGAATACAGCATCCTTTGGCGACTAAATACCATAGTCGGCAAATAGCTCAAAACAGTTTTGTTATAACTTTCGGCGACTAATATTTTGGTCGCTAAAAATATCACTTTTGCCGACTAACCCAACTTTAGTAGCCAAACGTTGACGTTTGGCGACCAATAATTTAGTAGCTAAAAATTAGGTTTTCAGCGACTATTTTTTTAGTCGCCAAAGGGTAACATTTGCCGACTACACAAATTAGTAGCCAAAGGTTACATTTTCAGCGACCAAACTCGAGTTTAGTCGCTAAAACATTCGCCGACAGAGTTGAGGCGACTAAGTTGGCGACAAAAAAATTTAGTCGCTAATTGGTTTTGGCGACTAAAAACTGACCTTTGGCGACTAATATTTTGGTCGCCGAAAGTCTAATTTCTTGTAGTGAGATTGTATATGATACTCTCGATCAATGAGATTATAAAAAAAATAAAATAATTAAAAATTAAAAATAAAAATAAATAAAACGAATTCTACCCAACCAATTAAGGTATCTCCACACTAATAGTAAATATTAGGTAATGAATTGATCCTCTTGAAACTTTTTGATAATTACTCTTTACTATTATAATGATTTTATCTCGTTTTTTTAAAAAAATGATATAGAAATAATTTTTTTGGTACAATTTGTTCTACAAACTAAAATGGTGTGCAATGGAAAAGTTTTAGTATTTAAAGAGGACACAAATAAAATGATAACAACAATTCAACTACTACCTCAATTAATAAACTAAATTTGAAAAGAAAATTTTCCTTGTCTAACATTACTCATCTCATAATTTTTTTAATCTTTTAGAGACCTTTTTATTTGCACAACACGCTTTTCTCAATTCGTATAATTTTTTTTTTTATTTTTATAATTCCAATTTTGTTTTTAAAATAACATACTATTTAGGATAAATAGCACACATCCTTATTCAAACTTTAATTGTTATTGCCACCATCACCACCTCTCCATCTCCATCATGACTCAATCCTCCCTTCCATCATTTTCCATTCTTAAGGAGAAAGGAGCGGTAAGAAAGGAAGGGTTGGGAAAAAGTTGGTAGAAAAGGAAATGGGTTAGGAAAAAGTGACGGGAAAAGGAAGAAGTGATTCGGAATGAGATGGCCGCAAAGGTGGCTAGAGAAATAATGATAAAGGAGGGATGCTAAGAATAGGGCGATGAAGAGGGAGAAACTTATTATGAAAATTAAGTGAATGTAATCTGAGGGGAAAAAAAACAAACAAAAAATTAAAATTTTTATATTTTATAATATTAAAATAAAGTAATGGCAAAAATTGAGTGAATTGTGTTTTTATAGAAATAAAAGAAATGTTTGACATCTTTTAAAAAATCTCCCCCAATTATATCCACAATGATGTGGTATTACATATGTCAATTCTCGATTTGTTACACATTCAATGAAATGAGGCCCAACTCTCTTATCGAATCAACCAACTAGATCTAACATAGTTAGCCACCAATACTTTTCTAAGAGTTTAGTTCTTAGAGAAGGCCATGAGTTTAACTCTCCTAACAAATGTTAAATTAAGTGGGAAATCACTTGATACTTTGCAAAAGGTGGGAAGACTAAGAGACCATAGGTTTAACTCTCTGTAGAGGAGTTGAATTAAGAGAATAAGCACTTGGTGCTTTGTAAAAGGCGGAGAGATTAAAAGAATCATTAGTTCAACTTTCTTTAAGGGAGTTGAATTAAGGGGGCCAGTATTTAGTGCTTTGGAAAGAATGAAGAAACTAATTAACATAAGTGTTAATTTAATAATTAATAATTAATTTTTGCTGACAAAATAAATAAATAAATAACCCTCTTGCCACGTTATTATGAATAAATATATGAGTTTAAATCTCAAACCTAATTTATGCCCTTCGCTTTTAGGACACCCCCAAAATTTCATGGTCCCACACTCCCACCCAAACCACGCCGACAACGCACCTTCCTTTGCACGTGCCAATCGCACGTTCCTCGCCCCAAACTCTCTCCATAATTGCAACTATTGTGTTTTAGTTTTTTTTAAACAAATAATAAAAATAACTAAAAAATCTAATTGGTTGGTTAAAGGACTTGAGATTTACTTCACGCAAGTTTTCTAGTTTAAAACTGATTAATTAAACATTGTCAAAGTTAGGTTGCATTGGCACATCTCAGTGCAAATTGATCAATAAGTCCATATTTTAGATTTGTAATTTATATAGTCTCATATTTTTTGAAATATTCTATTTCCACACACCTAATTAGTTTAAAGCACATACTTAATGAAATATTAATTTAATGACAATTATATCCTAAATGAAAATGACCATAATAGATATTCAACAACACCCATAATATAATATAAAAAAAATTTCTATACACATCTCTTAAGAACAAAAAAATCTCAATTTACACCTTTTGATTTAAAAAAAAAATTAAACCCTAATTTTTTCATTGTTATCATTTTACTTGAACAAACAATTCGGTTAAAATTCCTACTCCATTTTGTTCAGTGATGAAGAACACAATAAGAAATGCAAAATTTGATTTGGAACCCTATATAACTGACTGGCATTTCAGTGGGGCTTGATTCTGCTGTCACCGGTTTGCAACTATGCTGCTCGCAGAACCATCCAATCTATGCTGAGATGCAAAAGTGCATGGGAATCATCAGAAACCAAATATTGGCACTCATACCCACCTAGCCTCAGTACTATTATTGAATCCTCACAGTATACTTGCAAATGTAGAGAGTAAAGATGGTATTTGTATAAGCTCTCACATTTTGAGAGTCCCGAACTGTCACTTACAAGACTGAAATTAAAGGTTTTATGTCAATGGAGTGCACATAGATCCGAAAATGATAAATACAATAATAAAATGATAAATGTAATAATAAAATAGAAAGATTTCTTACCTTCAACATTTATTTTGGAGGATTTACAATAGTCTCAATGGAGGTCTTCAATGAAGGAAATTTCATTTCAGACCAAAGCGTTTTTCAAGGGCGTGGTGGGTCAATGTGGAAGTATGGTCAATCAAAAGTGTGTGGAAAGAGGGTTTGTGGTGTGTGTACAATGGTAATAAGTGAAGGGTGTAATTGTAACTTTAAATATGTGGATTGAGAATATTAATTAATAATCAAATTAATAGGTATGTGTATTGAGAAAATATGTGCCTTGAGCTAATTAGGTGTGTGAAAATAGAATTTTTCATATTTTTTCTTGTAATTCATTTAGTCATTTTGAATGTTTAATGACTCATTTACTGCCACATTGGACTATCACATTTGAAAAAAGTACATTAAAGAGTTTTTTACATCATACCCGCCATGTTAGAATGTCACATTTGGAAAAAGTATAGTAAAGAGTTTTAAATTTTTTTAGAAAGTCATATCATATCTGCCACGTTGAAGTATCACATGTCACGTTTGGGAAAAATACACTAAAGAGTTTTTAATTTTTTTTTAAAGTGTCCATCATACCTGTCACGTTTGAAAAAAGTAAACTAAGGTGTTTTTTTTTTTTTTTGAAATGTCACATCATACTTGTTACGTTGTCACATTTGAAAAAAAGTATACTAAGGAGTTATTATTTTTTTAGAGTAAAAGTTTTGGAGTGTCACATCATACCCACCATGTTGTCACATTTATAAAAAGTATACTAAGGAGTTTTTATTTTTTTTAAATGTTCATCGTTGGAGTGTCATATTAATACCTGTCACATTAGAGTATCACATCATACCTGTCACATTAATAAAAGAGTATAGCTGTCTATCAGAACACTACCAAAATTAAAAATAGGACCACACGGAAATAAACTCTCCACTAATAGGACTTAACAGATCAATAAAAAAAACTTAGGACTAATTGGAGTACTTGTTTGTGAGATGGGATTTATTGGTAAATATCTCTCAAATATAATTAAGAATAATAAAATAAAAAACCATAGAGTTTAGATAATCTAGTTGTCTCTAAAATTGTCAGCAACATATCTTTGTACATATCAGTGTAGGTTTGGAAAAAAAAAAAATCAACATTTTTTCCATGTGTTATAATCTATTAGCTATCTACTACTACTATTATAAAAGTATAAAGAGTCTCACATATTTTCTAATTTTTTTTAAATCTCAATTTTATCCTCTTAAATTTACTATATTTTTAATTAGTCATAAAAAGTCCTATATAAACTAACTAGTTCTTTATTTTTAGAGCTAAACACTCAAAAATGATATATCTGCTTCACAAACTGTCTCCCTTCTTAAAAAAAAATAAAAAATAAAAATCGTCTCCCTATATTTTACATTGATGATAATTAGAAGAATAAAAAACACTTTTCAGAAAATTCTAAAAATACTTTTTAGAAAATTCTAATTACTCTTTTTTATTTTTTATTTCTTGTGTCTACTTCTATACTGATAGACATAATATTTACAATTGTTCATCATAGATCAAATCACTGTAAATAATTTTGATTGAATCTTAAAGTTATAGGCATTCGTTCGAATCTAGACAGAGGAAAGTGTGTGCATTCTTAAAACAAAAATTTGTGTTGCATCTAAAAAATTTGCAGGTTATCTTGATACACTTTCTTTTTATTTAAATTATATTTTATGAATCGTAATATTTTACATGGTACTTTAATAACTAAGGCATGACGTCAAAATTCTAAACAAGAATTACTTTCGTTGATTCTTTTTTTTAAATATGTTTTTCAGTTTTTGGTTTTTCAAATTTTCTCAGTTTTGGTGATTAAAGATACTGAAATTTCTTCATATTTTATATTTAAATTATACTTTTGCATGAAAATCTAATATTTAATAATCTAAATAGGATTCAAAAGAAAAATATTGGTAAAAAAATTTATAAATTCAAACATGTACAATTTATTATTATTATTATTATTTAATATTAATATTTTTTTTCCAAAAAGAATACACAAGAAATTATTTTAAAAAATATACTTTCTCTTTGTTTAAATTATGTTTTATGAATTGTAATATTTTACATGGTACTTTAATAACCAAGATATGATATCAAAATTCTAAATAAAAACCACTTTCTTTGGTTTTATTTTTTAAAAAATATTAAATTAAGTAAATCTAAAAAGAAAAAAAAAGGTTTATCTAAAAAAACGGTGTTAAGACAAAAAAATAACATGAAAATCAAAAGATTCAAAATAAAAATTTGAAAAAATAAATCAAACCAAATACTATAAACTTCTCCTCTTTTTTTTTCTTTTTTTTTTTTAAATTTTTCTTCACTAATCTCTAATTTTTCACAAATTATTCACAAATTTCTTTCAATTTTTATGTGAATTTAATAATCTAATTAAAAAAATTGTTCATATGCATAAAAATATAACACTAAACATCTACATTATGACCAACTATTGAATTATGAATAATTAACTTTTCATTGTTACTTGTATTATATTATTGCAAAAGATTTCGCATATTACTTTTATAATATGTTATATGTCAATGTCTACATATATAAATATATAAAAAATATATATAAATGTAAATTTATATATGTTATTGTATTCACACATTGTCAATTTTTAATGTTATATTACCATTAGATACTTTAATTTTCTAGTATGTATCGCTTTATTAATATAGTTATATTTGCTAGGAAAAAAGCAAATTTGTGTATTGTTCTCCTATCAATTTATGTTTAATACGTATATATATATATATATACACATCATACAACAAATGTTTACAACAAACATGTTCAACAACAAATCAAAACTTTGCAAAACAGCTTAATCACAACAATAATTGTACTTTTTTTTCCTAACAGAAAAAAATCACATTATTGAGAGAAAATAGATTTTGAAATTCATAACAATATGATGTCGCCTCAAACTGTTACTCATTAAAACATTTTTATTACAATGAATTATAATAGTGAGTAAGGAGAAAAATAAGAAGATAAAATAAAAATTACAGAAGTTCTATTACAACATGCTCTCAAAGGAAAGTTAGACGAGCTAAAACAAGAATTGTACTATCTGTCATGAAGTTCAAGAAAAACAATATACCTCATGCACACATTTTAGTCAAATTATAAGGAAAAATAAACGATACCCAAACATTATCGCAGTAACTTAATAATGCGGTAAGTAAGCATATCAAATAAAAAGTTTTGATTAATTTTTGTTAGACCTTGACCCTATCGTGCAACTCGCTATTGCACGTTCAACCTTTCTTCTGTAGACAGTGGTGGAGCCACATGGGGACTAGGGGGATCACGTGCACCCCCTGGATTTTTCATTTTTTAACATATGTATATAAATAAAATTTTAAACAAAAATAATATTTAGAATAAAATATCAAGGGCATTTTTAAATTTATGAAAACAATAGTGATTGTTTTATTGAAAATGAAGTGACTATAACAAATTATATTTTTATGTATGAAAATTTTATGAAAAAATCTCAATATAAAGGTAATATCTATCATTATTGATATGCAAATATAATTAATCTCACTATATATATGTAAAAATTACTTATAGCGATTCCGCTTTTCCCTTCCTTATTTATTGTATTCCGAACTTAGTTCCATGGATGTGTTGTTGTCGTATTCTCATTTTCGTCATTTACTCTTTGTATGTGAGTCTTGGGTTGTGTTGGGCAAGTTTGAAATAGGTTGGTTGTGTTTAGAAACCTAGAGTTGATGCCCAGAATTTTGCCTTTACGCTCAAGTGGGCCCTTGATTTTGCTTCTCCGCTCGAGCGGGTATTTTGACGCTCGAGCGTGATTTTCCATCTCTCAGTATTTTTGTCTGCAGGTTATTGGACGCTCGAGCGTCCACTTTCACGCTCAAGCGGGACCATCGACTGCAAAACTTCTTGAAGTGTGCATCCGGTGCTCGAGCGGCACTTTTGACGCTCGAGTGTGAGTCTGTATCTGACGCTCGAGCGGGGAGTTCCACACTCGAGCGGACCTGTTTGTATATCAGTCCGAATTTCAACTTTTTGGATCACTTTTTCGGCATCTTCTCTCTCTCTAACTTTTCAAAACCTCCATTGGAGAGCTCCTCACTCTAAACTTCAACTTCTCTCTAGGGTTTGATCTAGTTTGAGTGATCTCCTACCTTGGTCCCTTTGTATAAAGTGCAGAGCTTGGCTTGGGCTATATTTCTATCCGAAAATCTTGGGTTTTGGAGCATTTCGAAATTCATCATCTTCTCCATTTGGTTTCATCTTTTGAGGTAGTGATAACTACTCACTTTTATGATCTTTGACATAAACTTTTGGTCATTTTGATTTAATGTTGAAGTTGGATAATTTTGGGTGTTAAGGTCTCAAAATGTATAAAGAGGGGTTTTGTTCTTTGGGCCAATACATGTGTATTTTGGGTCTCAAATGGGGTTATTGTTTTTTATTATTGGTATTTGAGCCTTTGGGTCAATGTTGAGAAAAGATGGAGAAAAGCCCTAATTTAATGTTATGAATTAATTTGTATAATTAATTTGGAAAGTTATGGAAATATGAAATTGAGTTGGATATGATGAAATTGACTTAAAATAAGGTTGAATGGTGGAGTTGAATTTATAAATCGTTTACTTTTGAAATTGTTGATAACCTATCTGTTGATGCATTTATTATTTGTTTAGAAATAATTGCTTTGGGCTATCGGTGGAGGATAGTCTTGAATGTTGTAGACATTGCATGGTGATTAGGTAAATTAAAACTAATCGGTTGAATATGTCATTGAATAAGACGGTTGGAATAATATATCGAATGTGTATGTTGATTGATCCTGTATATGATAATTGTTTATATACATTGTATTGTGTGGGGAGGAAATAGGGGATGTACTCCACGGTTTGGGAGGAGATAAGGGATGGATTTCTAAACCGGATATTATTTGGGAGGAGATAGGGGATGGACTCCATTGATACAACATCTGTGTATCATTTGTGAAGTATTGAAGTGTTTAATATGAGTTGTTATCTTATGTGAATTGTGACTTATGGAAGTGTTTAATATGAGTTGTTATCTCATGTGAATTGTGAATTATGGAAGTGTTTTATTATGAGTTATAATCTCATTTAAATTGTTGATATTGAAAAGGTTTTTAACATGAGCCGTAGTCTCATGGAAATTGTTTGGCCAGTTTCTGAGTCATGTTTATAAATCAAAATTGTTAAGTAAAGGAAAAATGGAATGAAACATGGACATACCTGTTATGAAATTGGGTTGTGCTGTATGTAGGTTTATATTGGTTAAACATTTATCAAATGTTAATGTTTTAGTTATTGCTCATATTATATTTAGCATATCTCTACTGGGCGTTGGCTCACCCTATATGGGACATCATTTTTAGGTCAGGTGATATGTCACCTCCGATGAAGTAGCTTGGGAGGCTTGAGGCTGATAGCTCTTTTGTTGTCTCTTTTGTATATTACATGTATATCAAGTCATGGGCTACTTTTGTTGAACCCAAGTGTTGACTTGGAAAATTGTAAGCCAATAGGACACTTACTTTTGTTGTCAACATGTAATATCTTTTGTAAGAATACTCTGATGAATGACATTATGTTTTACTCTCTTAAGTTTATGGATGTAATGAATGCATGATTTATGGATTTATTTTGAGGGCGTTACATTACTAGAGTGTGAGTTATATCACTACAAGAAAATGCACCTACGGCGACCAAATTGGCGACTAAAAAAATTTTTAGTCGCTGAAAGTATAGGTTTTGGCGACTAAAACACCATTAGTAGCCAAAAGTAAAACTTTTTGGCGACTAAAAAAATTTAGTAGCCAAAAGTATAGGTTTTGGCGACTAAAAATCAGTTTAGTCGCCAATTCTCGACTTTTGGCTACTAAAATATTTAGTAGCCGAATGGAAAATAAAAAATTGATTTTTTTTTCTCTTTGGCGACTAAACTTTGGTCGCCAAAAATGTCCTTTCAGCGACAAAAAAAATTTTAGTCGCTATAGGTGTACATTTAGCTACTAAAACCTTTAGTCGGCAAATGTAAAATAAAAAATTAATTTTTACCTTTTGGCGACTAAAATTTAGCCGCCAAAAGTTGATTTTCAATGACGAAAAAAAATGTTAGTCGCCGTTGGTGTACATTTGGCTACTAAAACCTTTGGTCGATAAATGTAAAATAAAAAATTAATTTTTACCTTTTCGCGATTAGAATTTTAGTCGCCAAACGTTAATTTTCAGCGACGAAAAATAATGGTAGTCGCCAAAAAATTAAAATAATTGGAGGGAAACATGTTAAATTTTGGAGGGATTTGAAAAATTAATTGGCGACTAAAATGTTTTGGTCGCTAATGGTTTAATATATATAAATATATATAACATTCGCTCCTGTTCTCTGTTTATTCTCCTTCACCACACCAAACCTCACCCCACTTCACATGACCACAGACCACCGCCACCGCCTCAGATGGCAACAGCCACTGCCGCAGATTGCCGCCGCCATCGCCATCGCCATTGCTGCAGAGCACAGGTTCTCTCTCTCTCTCTCTCTCTGCGCGCTTGCTCTCTCTTTCGATCGAGCTGTGTCTCTGTCTCCCTTCCTCTATTTCCCCCTTTCTGATTGTTGCTCTAGGGTTTTATATTCTTGATTCAGTTTAATTTCGTGTTGGTTTCTGAAATGGGTTTGGTTTTTCAAATAGTTTTCTACCTTCCCTATGTGGATTGGATTTCAGAAACATGGGTATTCAATTTTTGTTGTCAAGGTTGTTTATATGTGTGCTTTTCGTTACTGTAAAAAAAACCCACACTAATTGGTTTATATTTTGATTAGTGATGTTTTATTATATACACTTTCGCCTAATTTGATATGCTATCATGCATTGACAGATTGACATTGCCCACTACTCCTTGGTGAGTTTCCTGTAAATCAATCTTAATAATAATGGTTTTATGGGGTTTCTGTGTATGTGGCTTCTTCTTCTTCTTCAACAATCTGATCAAATTGTATGCGAAATTGTGGATGTGTGAATTGAAGTCTCACATTGTTTCTGTGTTATTGTGTATATATATTGTGTTGCTCTTATATAATAACCTTGGTGGACAGGGTGTTTGATGAAATGCCTCAAAGAAGAATTCATCTTAATTGCAATCAACTTTACATAGTGTTAGTATGATTTGACATCAAACCTTCCAGACTAAAGTCAGTCCATTAGATCATGTCAAATATGTTGTGATATCATCATTTATAAAACATACTTGATTTTCTATTCCTTTAGTTCTCTAGTCAGCAAGGAGTATGTGCCTTTTCAAATTAGGCTATCTTGTGTTTAGCTGTTGTGATATCATCATTATTTTATTTTTATTTATTTAAAATGTCTGCACACCAATGTGTGGCTGGAGGTGATTCAATGGTATCATTATTATTTACTTGTGCATTTGATATAGGGTATAGTATACAATATAGCAGTCTTGGCAGATTGCTATGAAAATCCATTGTTTTAAGACAATTTTATAGATTTAGAACAACAGCAAAGTTCATTTTATGACTTTATGATGGCACATGTCATGAAAAGTAATATTATGTGCCCAGTAATCAGAATAGTTTTTCACATATTTTATTATGTTGGTCTACTATAACAAATGTGGATCCTATAAAGTCATATGCGGATCTCAAGTGTGTTGTCTAGAATCATCTGGTTGGGCAGCAGATATATTTGTGATCATAATTTAATTCAAAACAAGAAGAAATGGTTTTGGGTGACATGCATCTTAAACCTGGTGAAGCTTGGGAATATTGCCCAAGAGAGGCATTGCGTACAGTTTCAAAAATTTTGAAAGATGAATTTAACTTGGTAAGCATGATGGTTTATTCATATGAAATATGTTGTCATTCAATTTCTAATTGTATATATATACATGTGATGTATGCAGGTTTTGAAAGTGAGTTTTATCTCTTGAAGAGTGCGTTAAGGTATGTGATGCAATTGTTACCAGGCCTTCTTTTAATTTTGATTTTCCAGTCGATATTGCAAGTATTAGCTATAAAAATCTGCAGGGAGGGGAAAGAAGAATGGTTTTCATTTGATACGACGCCCTACTGTTCTGCATCTGCATTTGATGCTGCTTTCCCTGTACTTCATGAAGTTGTAGCTGCTCTACAGTCCTTGAATATTGCAGTTGAACAGGTAGAAGGAGATTAGTATTGTCGTAGCTTTTTTGTACTGGAATTATGGGAGGTTGTTCTACTTAGGTCAAATTTTGAGGTCATAATCACACAATCCATATTATCACTTAATTCTTTTTGTAACTTCTCTCCGTGGATTGGAAAATGACTTCTTATACATTCTTGACATTGCTCAGCATGTTAATTCCAATTCTAGTGCCTCAACCATGTGAGTATATATATGCATGTATTTATTTTGTTTTTCTTAAGAAAAGAAATTTAAACCACAAAGACTTCATAATGCTCTTATTTCTAGGATTTGCTATCTCTCTATTTTCGTGACCTACCTTTGAGCTGACCCAAGTTATTATGAATTGTACATGTGTAGAAAACAATGGTCATTTGCTATTTAATTTTAAAAGCAGTTGTCTGAACACACAAGACATAAGGGTACTCTAAATTTATTGTTGTTATATGCTTTTAGATCCATCATATTGGATAACTTGATATACACTTTTGGGACCATTTCCTAATAGCTTAAGCTTTTCGGATTAGTGGTCATCTAACATGGTATTAGAGCTTAGGTTGGGGAGGTCGTGGGTTCAAGACAGTCCATTTGTATTTGTTCCCTGTTTGCATTGTGCTTTCTATTTATGTATGTCAGCTGAAGGTTTTGGAATTATTGGTGATACATCGCATCATATCTATGAATAGAGATTTTTTTTTATTTTATTTTGCAAATCACTAGTTAATGTATGCAACAAAATTGTTGTTTTACGTAAAGTACCCGCCACTATTAGACAGACTGTATTGTCTGATTCAACAGTGGATTTTAGTTTCTATATATTTTTTCATTATGTTTCCAGTTCACTGCAATTCAAGTAACATGGTTCTTGTTTTGTCTTGTGGCTTTTTAAATGTTGTAGTTGCATGCAGAAGCAGGGAAAGGTCAGTTTGAATTGGCATTGGGATACACTCTTTGTTCTAATGCTGCAGACAACTTGATTTTCACTCGTGAAGTTGTTAGGTCTGTTGCAAGGAAACATGGGTTGCTGGCAACTTTCATGCCAAAGTAAGTGTATGATTTTTTATGACATGGGTCCGATTTTTTAAATGGAATTCAGCTGGAACTAAACTAGTGTATGATTTTTATTTTTATTTTTTATGTATAAGTAATAAAATGCTAACGTGCAAGTGTTAACAAACAAACTGAAGGAGTATTGAAATCTAGCTGAACCTGACATAAATATCAGATAAGAATTTGTGATTTTTTTTAGATGGAATTGACAGCATGGCCTTTTTTTTAGATGGAGTATTGAAATACCTTGTTTATTTGGCCCTTTCATGTGTTTAGGAGGAAACATATTCTCATGTAATCTTCCAAGAATTAAAAAAAGCCCCCAAACCTCCGTGTGCCCCTCACGGACAGCATCCCTATGACTAATAGGACTTGTGACAACTCACAGAATTTTATTTGGACCTGTACGTTGGGAGTTAGAGCCAAAAACGCCCAAAACTTAGTCGAAAAAGAGCGTTTCGAGGGCGAAAATTGAAAGCAGCCCCCGAACCTCCGTGTGCCCCTCCCAGACAGCATCCCCATGACTAATAGGACTTGTGACAACTCACAGAATTTTATTAGGACCTGTAGGTTGAGAGTTAGAGCCGAAAACGTCCAAAACTTAGTCGAAAAATGCCGTTTCGGGGGCGAAAATTGAAAACAGCCCCCGAACATCCGTGTGCCCCTCACGGACGGCATCCTCATGACTAATAGGACCTGTGACAACTCACGGAATTTTATTAGGACCTGTAGATTGGTAGTTAGAGCTAAAAACGTCCAAAACTTAGTCGAAAAATGCCGTTTTGGGGGCAAAAATTGAAAACAGCCCCCGAACCTCCGTGTGCCCCTCCCGGACAGCATCTCCATGATTAATAGGACCTGTGACAACTCACGGAATTTTATTAGGACCTGTAGGTTGATAGTTACAGCTAAAAACGTCCAAAACTTAGTCGAAAAATGCCGTTTCGGGGGGCGAAAATTGAAAACAGCCCCCGAACCTCCGTGTGCCCCTCCCGGACAGCATCCCCATGACTAATAGGACCTGTGACAACTCACGGAATTTTATTAGGACCTGTAGGTTGGGAGTTAGAGCTAAAAACGTCCAAAACTTAGTCGAAAAATGCCGTTTCGGGGGCGAAAATTGAAAACAGCCTCCAAACCTCCGTGTGCCCCTCATGGACAGCATCCCCGTGACTAAAGGACTTGTGACAACTCACGGAATTTTATTAGGACGTGTAGGTTGGGAGGTACAGTCGAAAACGCTCTAAAACTTAGTCGAAAAAGAGCGTTTGGGGGGCGAAAATTCAAAACATACAGAAATAGGAATACCTTGTTCAGCCCGAAGTGTGCTTGTCTTCGCATTAACCACTGCAAAAAAAGGTCCAAAAATAAAGGCCAAAGTGCACATGAATTGTGAATGATAGAGATGAATGTTCCTCAAAATTTGCTGTGAGTATACAGGCCAAAACAAAGCATGTGACATATGGAATACAAAATCCAAAAAGAGATTTCACCCAAGTCTTTGGGCAAAGAGGTACCTTAAGAGTTACTAAAAAACATACAGAAAGTATTCTAATAATTGTCTTTATATATTTATAGTTAACTGTATGAAATCTACATATTTGTAGCTAAATGTCTACATATGCATAAGAAATGTAGTTAGCTGTATTGAAAATAAATATGATCAAGCCTTACATAACACTAAAATGTTGTTTACTATAAACAGTGTGTGTAATAGTTTGAATATTATTACTGGTGTAATGTGTTCATGATTTTCAAGAGTAGAGAAAAAAAATTAAAAAAAAGAAATTTCTTTCAAGATTAGATAAATATTGCATGATACACACACACACACACATATATATATATATTCTTTAATTTTGAAAAAGACATTTCTCGATTATTCTACCTTAAATGCATGTTAGAACATGTTTCCTATGGCAGACTAAATTCATATTTTGTAACAAATTCTAATGTTTTGTTTGTTGTTGTTGTTGTTGTTGTTTTTTTTTTTTTTTTTTTTTTTTTGTAGATGGCTTCGTTGTGTGGACTTGTGGATAATCCATATTGGTATATGGAGAAGAATTTTCCCTTTCGTATAGAACTAATATAATACTTTTGTCGTCATCGCCTTTTGGATAGTTCAAGATATCTTGAATATGATGGTTGGAATAATCAATACAGATTTATGGTAATTTGTACCATGCCAAATGGTCATTTCACATGGTATAGTAAATGTAATTTTTGTATATGGAGGGCTTTACTTTTGGTATGATTGTATATGTTATATGGAATTATTATTTTAGTTTGGTCAATAGTTCGTTTTTATGTACTTGGACGCTTAAAGTAATTTATTTTTGTATATGAATGCAGATTGTGGAATGATTGATAATTTATGTATCATTTTATTTACATACATTACATAAAGTTGAATGGAATACGCATGAGTTATGGACACATTATAATATTAACAATAAAACATAATATCATGTTTTTGCCGACTAAACGTTTTGTAGCTAATAAAAAGGAAAAAAAAAAAAAAACATTTGGCTACTAAAAGTTTTGTAGCCAAAAGAAAATCAAACATTTGGCTACTAAATTTTTTGTAGACAAAGGAAAAACAACCTTTTGGCTACTAAATGTTTTGTAGCCAAAAGAAAATCAAACCTTTGGCTACTAAAAGTTTTGTAGCCAAAAGAAAATCAAACATTTGGCGACTAAAACATTTTGTAGCTAAAAACAGAAGTTGAAGAATAAATATGACTTTTGGCGGCTAAAAATTTAGTAGCCAAAAATGTCATAGTTAAGAAATAGTATTTGGCCACTAAAATTTTAGTAGCCAAAAAAGATTGACTTTAGGCGACTAAAATTTTAGTAGCCAAAACACTAGTATTTGCTTTTGGTGACTAAAAAATTTAGTAGCTAAAAAGTTTTTGGCCACAAAATAATTAGCTTTTAGCGACAAAAAAATTAGTCGGCAAAAATGTATTTATTTAATTAATTTTCAAACCTATTAGCGACTAAATATTTAGTTGCCAAATGAATACATTTGGCGACTAAATTAGGTTTTGTCGGCAATTATATTTCCCGACTATGCTTTGGCTACTAATTTCCCGACCAAAAAATTTAGTCGCTAAAGAGCATTGGCGACTAAAATATGACTTTTGGTGACTAAAAATTTAGTCGCCAAAAGTGAAATTTTTTGTAGTGTATTTGTATATGGAGTTTACCCTTCATGTGTTGCTTTACTATTGCTTGGTATATGTCAATAATAACGTGATATCACTATTATATGAAATTTTTACTCAAATTTTGTAAAAATTTGATTTATCTTACCATTATATAATTTATTTTACGACTTAAATATATGACTTTTTTACATTATCCATGATACACTAATTACACGCAATACTTTCTTTTCGATTTTACTCGAAGTTAATTGTAAAATTTTATGTGAAATATTTTGTAACAATTTATTTAATTTTTTGTACTTAATATTAATTCAAAATTTATTATTATCTTCTTATTGTTAGTTATGAAAAAAATAAAAATAAAGCTGTAATTAATAAGTGCCCCTCTTGATTTAATTTCTTAGCTCCGCCACTATCCGTAGACAAGGTAGTTTTGGTAGTTTTATAACTAGAATAGTTTTTTTCTACGCTGATTACTTATAGATGACATAATAAATTATGTAATTTGGCAGTTTTATAAAAGTGACCCTACAAACACTTATAAGTATGGATTTATAAATATCGTAAAAACAATTATGAAATTCTTATATCGATCAAAATATTAAATACTATACCATTCTATTTTCTTAAAAAAAAAATTATTCCACATTTTCTATATAAATGAAAATATACTAATGACTAATGTTATATTTTTCATCATGCAAGTTCTTCATAACACAGGAAGAGAGACTCAACAACTATTAATGTATTAAAATATATTACATATTGATATTAATGTATTCTTACACCTATAGTATGCAAATAATATGTAATAATGGGTTCAATGAATTTGTATTATGAGATGAACTATTAATTGAAATTGTGTAATTGTGCAATTAATTGCATACCTTCAATTGCATTACAGGTGTGGATTATGAAAAATTGAAGTGGGAAGTTAATAGAAAAATATTTCTATAATACTATATATTTAAAGGACCTGTTCATTATTTATTATTTAAGATAAAATTGTGATCTCAACAATCTATCTATAAATTAATGCTGAAGTGTATAAAATTTTTCATTTATCATTTAAATTCTTCAGTCTAGTATATATTCATTTCTTGCTTAGTTACATTTTGAATACAGATCAATTTACTCATATAAATCTTCATATTTTGTATACATATCACAAATTCATTTAAGAGACACATAATTACAATATTAATAATTAATGAAAAAATTACGTGTCACGGCTAACGCACGTATCTAACCACTAATTATCTTTAAAAAAATACACTAGATTTGTGATTTCTCCTATTTTTTTAGCACTTGTCATTTTGTAAAATTCAAATGTAAATCTCTAAAAGGGCTCCATAGAACCCAAAGCTGCTAGGCATTGACATTACTCCTAAATCTCTTTCCTTTAGTTTTTGAATTTTTTTTTTTTTTTTTGTGTGAAAAATTTCAAATTTAAATAAAATATTTTTACTTTTTATGTACGTCCAATCTAAATATATTTAAAAGATAAAATATATATGAAAAAACATATAACTAATTTATTAAATACAAAAAAAAATAGAAAATCTAAAAATAATTTATCAAATTTCATTTTGAGTTTTGAGTTTTGAATTTTTATTTTATTTTTTATTTTATGTCTTTAGTCATTTTTTTAATATTTTAATTAAAAAAAACTTTTTAGATCCACTTAAAAAATAAAATATTTGTAAATAAATCTAAAATTAATTTATTAAATACAAAAAAAATACTATTTTTTATATTTTTTGTATTTAGTGATTTTTTAAAGATTCCTTTACGAGTATTTTATTTTTTAGTGAATCTAAAAAGTTAAAAAATTAAAAAAATACTAAAGATTTAAAATAAATAAATAAATAAATAAATAACTCAAAAAACGAAATTTGAGTCTCAAAACCCAGCAAAATACCCTACTAGTTATTTTTGTTAAGTAAACTAAAAAAAGAACATTATTGATAGATAACCACATTAACTAATACGTATTATAATAATACTCTCTATTTAGCTAGCTATTTTAAATTATTATTTTTTTAATTAACGCTTTCCAAGGAAAAAAATGAGAGAGAGAGAGAGAGAGAGAGAGAGAGAGAGAGAGATTTTAATGTTTAGCTAGTGATTTTGAACCAGCTAAATTTAACAAGTAAAAACTAGGATGAAATAACTAACCAAATAACTCTATTTCTGATTCAAAAATGTTAGTGAAAAAAAAAGGCCTAACTAACTTATTGGAGTTGCTTTAACAAATTTGCTATTGAATAATCACACCTTGATTTAGATTAATTCAATTTCTATATTTTTATCAATTAAGAAGTTTGAGAAAAATAGTTTACCGCAAGAATATTTCACAATATCATATAGTGAAAATGTAAAAATAGGTATTTGTGTATATGATAACTAGCATGTCACCCGTGTTATGCATGTGATAAAATAATATATTATTTATTAAAAATACGATAATTATATATAATTTTTAGTATTTTGTATTTTGTATTTTGTCTCTCTTAAATAAAATTTTATATATAAATTTAAGAGTTTTGTTTCAAATATTCTTTTACTATAATATATAGTATAGATAGATTAAAATTGTTGTCTTGACAATTAACAATTAAAATTATGCTTTGTTATAAAAAAAATGATATAGTTCTAATACTTCACTATTTTAGAATAAAAATATATGAATTTTACAATAGATAAACATACTAGTTGTATCAACATCTCAACAGATAAGCATACAAGCTGTATCCACATCTCAACAGACAAGCATATTAGCTATATCAACACTTCCATAGATAAGCATATAAGCTATATCAACGCAATAACTGACAAGCATGTAAGCTGTATCAGTGGAGTCCATCTCCTATCTACTCCCAAACAACATCCGGTTTAGAGGTCCATCCCCTATCTTCCCCTAAACCTTGGAGTACATCCCCTATCTCCTTCCACACACACAATGTATATACACATAGGTCATATACACAATCAATCAATACATAACGTTAATGTATCCTATCAACTGTCATACTCTATGACACATCCAATTGATTAGTTTTAGTTTACCTAATCGTCATGCATTGTCTACAACAATCAAAACTACCCTCCACCGGTAGCCCAAGCAGTTATTTCTAAACAGATAATAAAAGCTCCAACAGATAAATATCAATGTTTTACAAAGTGGGTGATTAACAAATCCAACTCCACCAATTCACAATATAATGAATCTATTCCATTATTTCCAACTCAATTCCATACAATCACAACTTTCCCAAATTAATTATGACAATTAATTTATACAACAAATTAGGGTTTCTACCCTATTTTTCTAATAATGGCCCAATGGTCCATATGTCAACAACCAACAACAATATCATTATTTTGAAACCCAAATTACGCATTTTAGAATCAAAATAACAAAAAAAATCCTCTTTTAACATTTTGAAACCCTAGATCCCAAAATCAAACCATTTAACGAAATGCTCAAAAATCTAGGTCAAAACCCATAGTTGTGAGTAGGAATCCCTACCTCAAAAGTTGACACCCAACGAAGGAGATGAAGAAAATGAAAATGCTCCAAATCACAACTTTCTCGGATCAAAAGATAGCACTCGACGATCAACAACTTTTTTGTAAAGGCCAAAGGTGAGGAAACAACTCCTACTAGATCAATACCTAGAGAGAAGGCAAGGTTATAGAGAGAGAGGCTCAACAATGGAGTTTTGAAAAAGTAAGAGAGAGAGAGAGTGAATGCAAAAAGTGATTTGAAAAAGCCTATCTGCCATCAGATATACGCTAGATACGCTCGAGCGGAAAACACAACGCTCGAGCGTTAAAAACAAAAAACATGGTCCGCTTGAGCGCAAGGATTCCCGCTCGAGCACCAAGACACATCAATAAAGCACATCCGCTCGAGCGCCAACAATCCCGCTTGAGCGCGACCCGCTCAAGCGTAGAAAACCAACCTGTAGAAGTTTTACAAGGCACCAAAATACTGGGAGTGCGCAATCTCCGCTCGAGCACTCCAAGATCCGCTCGAGCGGAACGACCAAAAACACAGCAACAAGGTTTTGGAACAAGGCTCGACCCACCTGCTCAAAACATGCCAACACATCCTAAAACTCAATCAAATGGAATTAAAGGATGACAACAAGGTAGACACAACTACCAACCCCACGGAACCGAGTCCGGAAAACAACTGAACAGTAAAAGGAATACCGGGATCGCTATAACCCCCCCTTAAAGAATTTCGTCCCCAAAATTAAATACAAGTTTTCTCAATTCTCAACAATGTCACAACATAGTATTAAACATTCCGACCCACTACCGGTCAATCCCATCTCTTTTTAAGAGGCATTTCACATTATACAAAACAACCTGCATCATCAACATGCATTCCTTTGAAACTTACCAATTTCAATTCATTTTCCACAATTCCATAACAGATAATATCATGTTTGCATCTTCGCAATATATTTAACATACACAATGTTAACATAGCTTCCAATTACCAAAACATTTACAATGTTTTACAACTTAAGACACATATAATGTTCTTAAAGTTCAATATTATTACAATATTTCAATACATGATTACATATCAACAAACATGCCCGGATACTTTTCACGGACTTCCAACTCACGTTCCCAAGTGGCTTCCTCCATTCCGTGATGTTTCCACAAAACTTTTACCAAGGGAATGGTCTTACCTCGCAAGACTTGATCCCGCTTATCCAAGACCTGCACCGGTCTCTCCTCATACGAGGCATCCTCATCTACCTCTAAATCGGTCCAATCCAACACATGGGACGGATTCGGCTCGTACTTCCGAAGCATACTGACATGAAATACGTCATGCACCCCGGACAACTGCGGTGGCAAAGCCAAACGATAAGCAACTTCCCCAATCCTTTCAAGGATCTCAAAGGGACCAATAAACCGAGGGGATAACTTCCCACTCTTCCCAAATCTCATCAAACCTCGCCTAGGTGATATTTTCAAGAAACCATGATCACCTATCTCAAACGCCAAAGGCCTCCTCCTATGGTCGGCATAACTCTTTTGGCGACTCTGGGCTGTAACAAGCCTCCTACGGATAAGCTCAACTTTCTCCGTCGTCTCCCTAACCAAATCCGGACCCAACAAAGGTGCATCACCCACCTCGGCCCAACAAACTGGAGACCTACACGGTCGGCCATACAAGGCCTCAAACGGTGCCATAGAAATTGGCGCTGTGCCGGACACCAAATCAATAGAGAACTCTATCTCTCGGTGAGGTGGCAAACTAACGAGGTCCTTAGAAAAAACATCCGAATACTCACAAACCACCCTCGGCAATACAATCTGGGTCTCATCACACTCACCACTCAAGAAGTTAGCAAGTAGACCACTAAGCTTGTTCCGCCATCGCGAATCATACACCGGTGGCAACACACTACCAACCCGATCCCCCAAGAAATGGAAACACTCCCCGCTCAAGGTACAAACTGTAATCCTCTGGCGGTAGCAATCAATAACAACCCAGTATGACAATAACCAGTCCATACCCAAAATAACATTAAAACCCTTCATGGGCATAACAACAAAGGGAAAAGGAAGCCTACGGTCGGTGACCTCTATATCACAACCTCTACATCCGTGTTTCAAAATCAATTCACCCCCAACAGGTGATACTACACAAATAGGAGATGCTAATAGTGCCAACTCCAACTCCAACACAGATGCAAATGTAGCAAATACAAAAGAATGAGACGCACCCATATCAATTAACACACTAGCAACCGAGTTGCAAAACAGAAAGGTACCTCTCACAACTGATGAAGCCGGTACTAGGTCCTGGGCAGTAACAGCATACATGCGCCCTATAGGCCCCTGATCCACCTGCTCACCTCTAGAAGCAAACGACTGCTGCACAGACTGGGATGATGAAGCTCCCAGATTGGCCCTCGAGGCCTACATAGATTGAACTGGATGATAACTCTGCGTCTGCCTAGAACCAGATGCTCCTGAAGTGGCACTCAACTCTGGGCAATACCTCTTCAGGTGCCCAGGCTGACCACACTGATAACAAGACAAAGGCTGGCCCCTGCCTTGACTCTGGCCCTGAGGTCTAGTTGAAGAAGAAGCAGCTCGCTGACCCTTTCCTTTTTGCGGGCAAATCGAAGACTTGTGACCCAGCTGGCCACACGCAAAACAAGTCAAGCTTTCCTGACTACCTCTCCCAGAGCCCGCACTTGGCACTAGAAAGGTCGATCTAGCCAAACCACCCTGCGACTGCTGAGGGTTAAAACCCCTCTGTCTCCTGCCATCACTCTGGCTATCTTGGCTCCTCTTGGAGCCTCTATGCTTCTCCTCCTCCTCCTCTTCTTGCATCATAAGCTCCATATGAGCTGCAGTATCCACCAAATGTCTATACTCCCAGATAAACGACCCTCCAACCCTCAACTTGAGTCCACGCCTCAACTTTCGCTCAAACTCAAAGCAACGGCGTTCCTCGGATGCCACAAGTTCAGGTGCAAACCTGGACAGACTGGTAAAAGTAGCCTCAAACTCAGCCACTGTCAAGCCCTGCTGTTTAAGCTGGCAAAACTATTCCCTCAGCTTCTCTCTAGCAGCTGAAGACAAGAACTTTTCCTGGAAGGCATCTACAAAAGCCCTCCATGCACCACCAACACAGCCCTTCTCGTATTTCCACCATTGACCCGCATCTCCCTTCAATTGGAGGGATGCCAAGGTCACCTTTAAAGCCCCATCCTCGATGCCAAGCATCTCGAACGTCTTCTCCATCTGTTCCAACCACTCGTCAGCCTTAAACGGCTCTTTCGGATCCCCAACAAACTCGTCCGGGTTAGACCTGAAGAATTCCCTCTTCAAGAAAGAAGGCCTTGCCTTAGCAACCTGATTCTCAGCTCTGAGAATACCCAAAGCTCCTACTATCTCTCGGGCCAAGGCACCTATAGCCTGCTGACCCACTGGCTTGGCCACATTGGCCTGACCAACTCCCTCCTGCATTGCCGGAACATCGTCTGGTAAAGGCATTTCCTGCCTCCTAGGCCTACTACGCCTACCACCTCGTCCTTGTCCTGACATCCTATTAAAGGTAACGAAGACGTTAGCACATTCATAAATGTGCCGAAACTAAACACTTGTGTCCTAATGCATGGACAGTTGTAATTCACTCCACGTAAGCACATAAACACATAAGCACTTACAAATTTCATTCCCGGATAATGATAGTCCCGAGGTGTTACTAGAGTTCCGGTTAGAAACAGTATTGATCAAGTGCTTTTTCAACAAGACTCACAGAAACCCAAGGATCCAATCGATATCTTAGAAATCAAATCGCATACCCAAATAGTCACATAAGCATATAACATTACATCTAGGTCTCTCAATAAGCGAGACAAACCCATTGTGATACTAATCACTTCCCACGTACCCAAAGTATTCGAACTCGGTAAGCTCTGATACCAAGTTGTAACGCCCTCAAAATAATACATAAAACCCATCACTTAAGACATGCATTGATATAAAAGAAATCAACCATTTCTATTCATCAGAGTAGTTCTTACAGCAGTATTACATGTTAATAACAAAAGCAAATGCCCTATGGGTTTATAGCTTTCCAAGTCAACACTTGGTTACACAAAAGAAGAGTACTAACTCTATACAAAATAAGCCCTTGGCTTGATGTACATGTAATACAAACAAAATAAACAAAAAGAGTCTTCAACTCTCCTCATCATCCAAGCTATGTCCTTGGTAGTGGCATGCTACCTGTACTTGAAAATAATGTCCCATATAGGGTGAGCCAACGCCCAGTAAAGATATGCTAAACACAGTATGAGCAATAACTAAGACATTAGCCATTGATAAATGTTTAATTCCATAAATCAATTCATAACCCATTTCCATTACAAGACCACTATGTTCATGTTTCATTCCATTTTCCATTTCTTATCGATTTCACAATTTACATCAACGGCTGAGAACCTGGCCAACCACTTATATGAGACAGTGACTCATATTAAATGTTTCCCATTTTACAATAGATAAACATACTAGTTGTATCAACATCTCAACAGATAAGCATACAAGCTGTATCCACATCTCAACAGACAAGCATATTAGCTATATCAACACTTTCCATAAATAAGCATATGAGCTATATCAACACAATAACTGACAAGCATGTAAGCTGTATCAGTGGAGTCCATCCCCTATCTCCTCCCAAACAACATCCGGTTTAGAGGTCCATCCCCTATCTTCCCCTAAACCGTGGAGTACATCCCCTATCTCCTTCCACACACACAATGTATATACACATAGGTCATATACACAATCAATCAATACATAACGTTAATGTATCCTATCAACTGTCATACTCTATGACACATCCAATTGATTAGTTTTAGTTTGCCTAATTGTCATGCATTGTCTACAACAATCAAAACTACCCTCCACCGGTAGCCCAAGCAGTTATTTCTAAACAGATAATAAAAGCTCCAACAGATAAATATCAATGTTTTACAAAGTGGGTGATTAACAAATCCAACTCCACCAATTCACAATATAATGAATCTATTCCATTATTTCCAACTCAATTCCATACAATCACAACTTTCCCAAATTAATTATGACAATTAATTTATACAACAAATTAGGGTTTCTACCCTATTTTTCCAATAATGGCCCAATGGTCCATATGTCAACAACCAACAACAATATCATTATTTTGAAACCCAAATTACGCATTTTAGAATCAAAATAACAAAAAAAATCCTCTTTTAACATTTTGAAACCCTAGATCCCAAAATCAAACCATTTAACGAAATGCTCAAAAATCTAGGTCAAAACCCATAGTTGTGAGTAGGAATCCCTACCTCAAAAGTTGACACCCAACGAAGGAGATGAAGAAAACGAAAATGCTCCAAATAACAACTTTCTCGGATCAAAAGATAGCCCTCGGCGATCAACAACTTTTTTGTAAAGGCCAAAGGTGAGGAAACAACTCCTACTAGATCAATACCTAGAGAGAAGACAAGGTTCTAGAGAGAGAGGCTCAACAATGGAGTTTTGAAAAAGTAAGAGAGAGAGAGTGAATGTAAAAAGTGATTTGAAAAAGCCTATCTGCCTTTAGATATACGCTGGATACGCTCGAGCGGAAAACACAACGCTCGAGCATTAAGAACAAAAAATATGGTCTGCTCGAGCGCCAAGACACATCAATAAAGCACATCCGCTCGAGCATGAAAAACCAGTCCGCTCGAGTGCAATTTTCCCCCTCCCAGAACTTTTACCAAAAATGTACTAGCCGCTCAAGCGCCAACAATCCCGCTCGAGCGCAAGAAACTCGCTCGAGCATAGAAAACCAACCTGCAGAAGTTTTCCAGGGCACCAAAATACTGGGAGTGCGCAATCTCCACTCGAACGCTCCAAGACCCACTCGAGCAGAACGACCAAAAACACAACAACAAGGTTTTGGACCAAGGCTCGACCCACCTGCTCGAAACATGCCCAACACATCCTAAAACTCAATCAAATGGAATTAAAGGACGACAACAAGGTAGACACAACTACCAACCCCACGGAACCGAGTTCGGAAAACAACTGAACAGTAAAGGAATACCGGGATCGCTATATTAGTCATTGAAAAAAAATCTTACAAGATTTAAAATAAAATTTATAATATGAAGAAATTAATGATATTGCAACATATGCATTTTAACAAATTTAAATTTTGAAAAAAAAAGAAAAAAGATTAGGACTTTGAACTTCAATCATCGTACAAAATTTTTATTTATATAATAATATAAATAAGGATAGGTAATAGATAGATTAAAATTAATTACAGTATAAACATAGCTATATTTAAAAGGATATGGTTTTGTATAACTATATTTTAAATTTCAAAATTTATTTTTTAACTTCCTATATAAAAATATTCAAAATTTTAAATTACATATGATTTTTTTCTAAAAACATATGAACTCACAATGGAGTAGAGAGAGAAATACCATAAAAGAAGAGAGGAGTTGCACATATTAAAAATAAATAATTAAATAATTGACTAACACCTTTAATAGTTTTGAAAAAATTGATTAAAATTAATATTTTCTTTTTATAGTTTTCAAAAACTATCATATGCATTTGAAGTAATGCTCTGCATCAACTATCGATTAACACATCATGATATTAAAAAAATATTAAAAATAATTTTTTTTTTATTTAAAAGTAATGATATACAAACATAAAATCAATACAAAAAACTTATTAATAATGATTTTGTTTAGATTTTGATTTATCACTTTATAATGAGTGACATGTTTTTTATTATACAAATGATCTTATCACACCATTTTAGTAT
Organism: Camellia lanceoleosa; assembly: GCA_025200525.1. Lineage (NCBI taxonomy): Eukaryota > Viridiplantae > Streptophyta > Magnoliopsida > Ericales > Theaceae > Camellia > Camellia lanceoleosa. The sequence continues at coordinate 113,514,571 of CM045769.1, forward strand.
AAAAATTCTAGTAAAACAATATTAACCAACAAAAAATAGTTATAAACAAAAAACATATAATGATTGGTAGAGAGGAGGGAGAAATGACACACAAATATATGAAATAAATAAAAAAATGATCATAGATAAAAAAGAAGAAGAAAAAATAGCGTACCTAAAGGATAAAAAAGTTTGTTTAATAATACAATAGATTAAACATAAACTATCCTCCAAATTGTTTCATAAAAAGAAATTTAAAAAACAATGAGTTTCATCGTTTCATGAATGTAATATTTATAGGGTGAAGAAGACATGAATGGCTAGATTAAAGAATTGGTTAGAAAAAAAGTGCACAAGAATAATTATTTTTATTTTTCCTTTTCTAAATTATAAATCATGGAATCATTATAAAAAATAATAAATTATGAGATTTAAAAAAAAAATTATATATAGTTGTAGACAAGCCCGCGGGGGACCTCGCTACTACAGTTCGGACTCCCTTTTTTGTGTGTTGCGGTTCTAAATCCTGAACCAAAGAGTCCAACTCTGGCAAATCGTTTTGAGAAAAACAGATTTTGAAAAGAAGTGCCAAACATGGACTGCTTTGCCAGATACAGAGTCACCACCTAAATATTTTTTAATGGGGGAATTTAGGAAACCCTGACTCGGTGCCAAAGGCCACGTGTCCGTCATCACCAAAGTTGCCTTGGCTCGGGAGCTTGGGTACGATCGGGGAAGGTCAGCTATGAGCACCCCCTTTTGCCCGGTCTGAAGACCGGCCTCTACTAACCGTGATATCTTAGTTTGAAAACCTTATATGTTCTTATTCCGGTTATTAGCCTAGAATTACTACGTTATGCGCACAGCAAACAAGTATAGACCAAATCGCCTAAATTGGAACAAGATATTGCATGTTTGTTTTGAAAAATGGTTTGCTACTCGCAAGTAGGCTAAAATGCAGGTTTTGCCACCCTCAAGTGGGCTTTTAGAAAAGACAGTTTTGCCACTATCTAGTGGGCTTTAAAACTCACAGTTTTAATGCATTATCCCAATTTAGGCAATTTGACCTCCATCCACAGGCATTCAAGCAGTTATATCACATAAGCACTTAGCCTCATGGTAGTCATGTTATTATGGCAACATACACACGCATGCGATATGCTGAAACATAAAAGCTCACCTAGTACTCCAAGCCAAAACAGAAACTAGTTAGTAATCATATGCATGACCCTAGTTCATGTTAAGTGGCTAATGCAACACATGCAAAGATATAATTTAGACAGGCTCGGCTATCCTAAACATGGCATGTGAAATGCTACAACTAACACGTATTCAATTTGGAATTGAAAGTACGATGCAGTTTGTATGATGTGCCAAGCCTGACGCATGTCAACAAATGCATGGATGCACGCATGCATAGCATAAGGTATGCTAAAATAAATATGCCCTAATCTACCATCATAAGCAGGTAAATAAAAGGGAAGAAAGAAATGGGGGTTGGAAGACATACACACACTCACCCACACTTATTACAAATACGCCCTCACACGGAGGGACCAAATAAATATTACAGTCCAAATAATAAATAAATTAATGATTACAGACCAACTAAATTAATTAAGCAAATTAATTAATCTAATTAAAGCAGTAAATCGGCTCGGGAAGAGGGCCTAATGCAATGCATGCTCGGTCTTGCTCGGAAGTGTGCTGCCATGCATAGGCTGCCTCTGTTTTCCTTGCTCTGCCCTTCTGAAGACTGCCAAAATCTCAGAATATGCTCACTGGATGTTGGGGATCACTGCCGGCTGGTTAGAATTGCCATCGGCCGTGATTTGATGTTCATCGGCACAGAATGGATCCATCGGCCATCTATGTATTGCCGGTCGGCACTGAACACTGCCGGTCGGCAAAGAATGCCTGCAGAACCTGCAATTGACAGCAGCAGAGGGCAAGGCACAGCATGGCAACGCAATTCAAGCAATGTATGCACCAACCCTATCCCTTATCATGTGTATGACTCGAAGGGACATGGTCCTTGGTTCCCGGACCATCAATCGCGCATTTCAATGCGTGATGGCCCAAGAGACCAAGTTGTGCATTTTCATGTCAAATGAAATGCAAACCAAATAGTCAAACCAAAGGAGGGCTTCTACCTTTATCATGACTTGGTCAAGAGGTGAAGCATGCATGCCAATGCAATGCAATCCTAAGCATGGGAGCTATCATGTAATATGAACATGCAAGCAAGCAATGCAAAACATACATCAATCATGCAAGGCATAGACAACGATCATGCAAGACATGGGGCAAGCATGTTAATATTAAGCATGTGAGATGTGATCCAAATGTACAAATATGCAAGGCATGCAACATCACAAATGGGACCAAACATATGACAATATGCAAAGTAAACATGCAATACAAGCTAAGGGAGGGACTTACACTAATTGGACAGCCCTAAATTAGGTCCAAAACAGTGGCCAAAATGATGCAAGTGAGGCAACAAAATACATGGAATGCATGCACAATGCATTAACCAAACTTAAGGCACAAAAAGGCAACTCTACCAAAGCATGGCAAGGGATACAAGATGGCATATAAGCATGTGAATTTCAGTACCAAAATATGATGCTAAACAGCCCCGAAACATGGAGATATGGCACCCGATGCACGAGATGAACCCCGAAATGCAAAACTAGGCACATGGAATGACTTACAGCTATACAAAGCATGCATTATTGGACTATGAAGCATGAAGAAAGAATCTTGGCAGTCCCAAAACATGGACTTTTCCAGTTCTAAGCATGGCCAAAAAGTGCTAACAAGATGGACTAAATTAGCATGCGAATTTGACTAGCTAACATGGTTTACATGGCAAGTGTATGATGCACATGGAATCTGACCAAACCATAAAAAATCAGTGAATAAACCATGCCAAAACATGCTCAAGTAACCACTGAAATGAAGCCAACACATGCAAAAATGATGAGCTCCTTTAGAGGGCTATACAAGAGGTTATTAAGCACATACATGATGGACATTCAACAAGGCCAAACCAGCTCTGGAAATGGCCTATAGGGGTCCTAAAACCCACTGAAAAATTCCTGATCTGATCTCAAGAGGTGTGCAAATATAGGCTCCTTTGTAAGGCTAAAAATACAAGCAAACAAGACAACAAGGAGAGGGGATGGCCCTCTCCTTCTTAGGACCTCAAAACACCACCCCCACCACTGAAATCCCTCTAGATTTCAGTGGTGGGAGGGCCAATACAAGGTGGTCCCGAAGCTCACAAAAAATGCACAAATAAGAGACCAAACAAGGCCTAAGAGGGGGTAAACGACCCCAAACACAAAAGTGTCCTTAATGAAGTATCTTAAACACAAAAAAAAAGAACTTTTTTATGTTATACACAAAGCTCAAAACTGCAAGAAAGATGGGCTAAAATCTGGTGCAAAAACGGGGAATAAAAGAGGGTTAGATGCTCACCCTTGTAGACCAACGTGGACAGCAGCCTTTGGTCCCAAAAACCAGTTCCTTAGCCTCTGAAAATGGCCTCCAAGAAGCTTAGATGGATGATGGAGAGGTGTGGTTGGGAGGTGGTGTGCAAAGGGGCCAAGAACTAGACCCTTTTGAACCTTCTAACCTACACAAATGTAGAGAGAGAGGGAGATATAGAGAGGGAGTGATATATATTGATATATATCAGATTTTTCTAACCCCTTGAATGGAAGGAGAAGCTCTCCTTATATAGGCCAAGGCAAGGTGCCAAGCTTCTAAGAGAAGCTAAGAGAAAAAGGGTCAAAGGGTGCAAGCTTCTAAGGGAAGCTAAGCAAAGGGGCCAAGCTTCTTTTAGAAGCTTGAGCAAAGGGTGCAAGCTTCTCTAAGAAGCTAAAAAGGGCAAGCTTCTCTAAGAAGCTAAAGAGGTCAAGCTTCTTGGAGAAGCTAAAAAGGGTCAAGCTTCTCTAAGAAGCTAAAGCAGGGGGTTCAAAAGGTTCAAACTCCCCTCAAGAAGAGGTCTCGGCCAACCAAATAGGTCATCGGCGCAATAAAGTGCCGGTTGGCTAAACATAATGCCGACCGGCCATTATTTTTAAGAAACAATGGCCGGTGGCAAATATGTGTAGCCGGTGATGATAGGGGAGGGCCGATGAGGTGTGAGGATGGCCAAAAAGCCATTCCCTGCCCTTCAAGGCAAAAACACAGGTGTTTGGTACCAAAACCGAACATGAAGCAGTCGAGTCAAGAGGTCCTGAGGCGAGGCGCGCTGCCAAGGCCTCCGGGAACTCGAGACGAATACAAACATGGATAATCACCGAGTGTTCAAACGGTGACGTCCAAGTCTTAAGGACCGTCAAAAATGGGGTGTCTACAATAGTATAGATATGCTGAAATTTATTTGGAAATGAAATTGTGTTTAATTATGGAATAGAGAGAGAATCTAGATATAAGATTTAATTTTTAATTTATGTTAGGCTTAATTTTAGGTTTATATAGATCAGATCAGTTGTGAAAGATATTAATAGTATACATTTTATGGGAGGTGAGAGATTTCATTAGATTTATTTTAGGAAAGAAAAGATAATATGAGATTTATATTATTTTTCAATAAAGGCTTAATTTATTTTGAGAGTGAAAAGGGGATTAAGAATTGTGCGTTTTTTGTTTTCTTTATTTTTACTAGCAATATATTTGCATTAAATAATTTTAAAGGTTAATATTTATGTCCTTGGAATAGTCGATAGATGTTTTTTTTTTTTTTTATAATAAAAATAAAAAATTCAAAAATTTAGATTTAAGGTTTTGAAACAATTAGGGTCTCTAAGATAAAATATCACTTTAGTATAATATATAGCATATACAAATAGATAAATATTAGGAAAGAGATTTTAAAAACTTGTAATTTAATTATTTATTTATTTTTAAATCTATAGTAGCTTTGTTAGCCAATATAATTATTTTTAAATATTTTTAAAATTACAAAAATTAGCAATTTTAGCTTTTTTTAAAAAAAATCTATAGTTACTTTGTTAGCAAATAGTACTATTTTTAAATATTTTTAAATTACAAAATTACCAATTGTGGTTTTACGTTCTTTTTAATCTATAATTTTTTTTAAATATATAATTATTTTGTTATGAGATGAGATTTGTGTTTTTTTTTTTTTAATGTATAATTTTTTTTAGGGGGATTTTTTTTAGGGTCCCTGGTATTACTATTTTATAGTATAAAGGACATACAATATTTTTATAATGTCTAAGGTCCCTCAACATGGATTTAGAGAAAATTTAATCCTAGAGAAATTCTCTCCAGAGAAATTCTGGGAATTGCCTAGAGAAATTCACAAGAATTTCCCTGTGATTATTTGTTTACTTCTATAGAATCCTTTCTCTATGAAACCAGAGAAAATTCAGATCCTGTACTAGAGAAATTTCCAGATTATGTGAAGAACTAACAACTACGGTTTTTAACTCAAAAAAAAAAAAAAGTAGAGAAATTTCTCTGGAAATTCTCTGGGATTTTGGCCACTGTGTCAATTTTCTCTGAGAAATTCTCTGGGAAAATTTCTCTGGACAAAATTTCTTTGGACAGAAAATTCTTTGGTCATATTTGCCGCTTACCAAAGTGCTCTGGCGGTATGAAGCTTTTAAAAAATTACATAATTTAAAACACTTTTTGTCTATTGAATTGGTGGCTTGGTATTGTTTTTTCTGGTTTTCTATGTACTAATGTCATGTATATTTGCTACAGGCAAGGGTGAGTCCTAGTATTGTGGTCTATGCTCAACTTTCAAAGCTTGATGTTCTGGGAAGGTTTCATGCCTTACACTATGTAACGCCCTCAAAATAAACCCATAATATCATACAATAACGATAAAGAAAATGGATCTCATATTAATATCATCAGAGTATTCTTACAAAAAGTATTACATGTTGACGACAAAAGTAAATGCCCTATAGGCTTACAACTTTCCAAGTCAACACTTGGTTACAAAAGAAGAGAGTACTAACTCTACACAAAGGAAGGCCTTGGCTTGATATACATGTAATACAACAAAAATTAACAAAAAGAGTCTTTAACTCCCACAACAATCCATGCTAAGATCTCGGAGGCGGCATAATACCTTAATCTGAAAATAATGTCCTATATAGGGTGAGCCACAGCCCAATAGAAATATACCAAACCAAGTATAAACAATTACTAAAATATTAGCAGTTGATACATGGTCAGCACTTATACATCCACTTACATCATATTACAATTTCATGACAATCATGTCCATGTTATATTTCATTTCAAAAATGTGGCTCAGAACCTGGCCAAATAATCCGACAGAGATTACATCTCTTATTAACAATATTTCCAATTCAATTGGGATAACAACTCATGTTAAACATTTCTTACATCATAATAGATACACATTTTGGTGCTGTATCAATCTTAGCCAAAATTACTTCCATACTTCACAAATGATACACATTTTAGTACTGTATCAATAGCATGTAAAAACACTTCCATACTTCACAAATGATACACATTTTAGTGCTGTATCAATGTCAAACAAAATCCGGTTTAAAGGTCCATCCCCTATCTTCCCCTAAACCGTGGAGTACATCCCCTATTTCCTCCCACATAACACAATGTATATAAGCAATTATCATATACATGTTCACTCAATCAATACACAATTTCAGTGTATTATACCAATCACCATATTCTATGGCATACTCAATTGATTAGTTTTAGTCCGCCTAATCATCATGCATTGTCTACAACAATCAAGACTATCCTCCACCGATAGCCCAAAGCAGTTATTTCTAAACAGAAAGTAAATGCACCAAATGGATAAAATATCAACATTTAGTCTAGGTGAGCGATAAATTAATCCACTACACCTTTTAATCCCATAATTCCCCAATTCCAATAGTCTCAATTCAATTTCTCATATCTAAAAATTAATTATACAAATTAATTTTTACCAAACTAATTAGGGCATTATCCCATAATTCACATAACAACCCTAAGGTTCCGTTTTCATCAATATTCCAACATTAGCTCCTTTTCTCAATGTATTACATACATATGGATTTATATATATATGAAAACCCCCTCTTGTAAATTACACAAAGACCCCAAACTTTCTCAAAATTACCCGACAACCCCTAACATATCAAAATGCCAAAATTTAAAGACAAAACTCATAAGATGGAGTAGGATATCCCTACCTCGAAGTTAGAGCTCAAACGAAGAAGAAGACCAAACTTAAAGTGCTCCAAACTCCCAACTTTTCGAATCAAAATGTAGCTCTCGACGATCAACACACTTTTTACAAAGACACCAAGGGAGTGAATCACTCTAGCTAGATCAAACCTAGAGAGAAGGGAGAAAGTAGTGAGAGAAGCTCCCAAAAATGGCTTTTCGAAAAAGTAAGAGAGAGAGTGAAAGTTGAAAATTGATTCAAAAATGCCCAGCTGCCAACTATATACGCATAATACGTTCGACCAGAGAACAGGACGCTCGAGCGTCAAGCACAAAAACTGGACCCGCTCGAGCGCCAAGACATAACTGCAAAACGCACCCGCTCGAGCGCAAAGGAAAAGCCGCTCGAGCATAGATTTCCCCATTCCAGTACTTTTACAGACAATAACTACCCGCTCGAGCGTAAGAATATCCGCTCGAACGTGAAAAACCCACCTGTAGAAGTTTTGCAGAGGCACGAAATACTGAGTGTGAAAATCCCGCTCGAGCGCAAGAATACCCGCTCGAGCGGATAACCAAAAATCAAACTTTGCTCAAGCACAAATATGCTCGCTCGAGCGTACCACCAAAATTCTGAGCAACAAGGAATGGGACTAAAGCTCAACCAACCTGTTCGAAACACGCCCAATACATCCTAAAACTCAAACACACGGAATTAAAGGATAACAACAAGATATATAGCCACCAACTCCACGGAATCTAAGTCCGGAATACAACAATCAAAGGAAGAGAAACCGGGATCGCTATAACCTTCCCCCCTTAAAGAATTTCGTCCTCGAAATTAAGTACAAGCTTTTCAAAATCAAGTTTTCTCAATTACCAACATTATTACAATGCAAAATTTAACAACTTGACCCGTTACCGGTCATTCCATTTCTATTCAAGAGGCAACTTCTATATAATCTCCAATATGCATTTCAAGATATATTCAATGCCAACAACACATTTGCATTTCTAAAACATCATTACCATATACAATGTTAAAATTAACTTCCATTTTAAGGCAAGTTCCAAAATATATTTCCATAAACCAAAACATTTACAATGTTTTACAACTTAAGACATATTTTAGGCTCTTAAAGTTCATCAACATTACAAAATCCCAATACATGGCTAAACAATTACAAACAAGTCCGGATATTTCACACGGACCTCTAACTCACGTTCCCAAGTGGCTTCTTCCACTCCGTGATGTTTTCACAAAACTTTCACCAAGGGAATGGTCTTACCTCGTAAGACTTGCTCCCGCCTATCCAAGACCCGAACCGGTCTCTCCTCATACGAGGCATCCTCATCAACCTCCAAGTCGGTCCAATCCAACACATGGGACGGATCCGGCTCGTACTTCCGAAGCATACTAACATGAAACACATCATGCACTACGGATAACTGCGGCGGCAAGGCCAAACGATAAGCAACCTCTCCAATCCTCTCAAGGATCTCAAAGGGGCCGATAAACCGAGGGGATAACTTCCCACTCTTCCCAAACCTCATCAATCCCCGCCTAGGTGATATTTTCAAGAAGACGTGATCACCCGTCTCAAAAGCCAAAGGCCTCCTCCAACGGTCGGCATAACTCTTTTGACGACTCTGGCCTGTAACAAGCCTCCTACGGATAAGCTCAACTTTCTCTATCGTTTCCCTCACCAATTCCGAGCCCAACAAAGGTGCATCACCCACCTCAGCCCAACAAATAGGAGACCTACACGGTCGGCCATACAAGGCCTCAAACGGTGCCATACCGATACTAGACTGAAAACTGTTGTTGTAGGCAAACTCCACCAAGGGCAAGTGCCTTTCCCACATCCCACTAAAGTCAAGGACACAACCTCGAAGCATATCCTCAAGGATCTGAATAGTACACTCGGACTGCCCGTCAGTCTGAGGATGATAAGCTGTGCTGAAGGTCAACTTAGTGCCCAAGGCACTCTGCAAATTCTGCCACAATCTAGCAGTAAAACGAGGATCTCTATCTGAGACGATCGTCACTGGGACCCCGTGCAATCTCACTATGTCCTGAATATACAAATTGGCAAGATGATCTACTGAATCTCTCACGTGCATAGTGCGCCGACTTAGTTAATCGGTCTACAACCACCCAAATAGCATCACTACCCCACTGAGTCCTCGGAAGACCTACAACGAAGTCCATAGTGATATGTTTCCACTTCCACTCGGCAATAGGCAAGGGTTGCAACAAACCTGCTGGCCTCTGATGCTCGGCCTTCACTTGCTGACAAGTAAGGCACTTAGACATGAAAACTGCCACATCTCTCTTCATACTCCGCCACCAAAACTGGCGACCCAAATCACAATACATCTTAGTGCCTCCCGAATGCACCGCAAGGCATGAATGGTGAAACTCTCGGAGTACCTCCTCTCGGCAAGACTCCGGCACAAACAAACGGTCTCGGTATCTCACACTCCAGTCGGGATACACCGTCAAACCCTTCTTAACCTTCCCACTGGAGATCTTCTCTCGGAGGGATTCTACCTCAAGGTTACCTCTCTGTGCCTCTAACACTCTAGTCATAAGTGTAGGCTGCGCAACAATAGAAGACAAGGCCGCAGCCTCAACAGATTCGCCCAGAAGCAAATCAAACTCACCAAGGGCACCCAACATCTCCCACTCCCGGATGGCTATACAAGCTACATCACTAATGGATTTCCTGCTAAGGGCATCGGCCACAACATTGGCCTTTCCCGGGTGATAGTACAACTCAAAGTCGTAATCCTCAATGAACTCCATCCACCTCCTCTGTCTCAAATTCAATTCCCTCTGTGTAAACAGGTACTTCAAACTCTTATGGTCCGAGAACACCTCGAACCTCTCACCATAAAGGTAGTGCCTCCAAATTTTCAAGGCAAAGATCACGGCTGCTAATTCTAGGTCATGTGTAGGGTAATTCTTCTCGTGTATTTTCAACAGACGTGAACCATAGGCTACCACTTTCCCCTCTTGCATCAACACACAACCCAAACCCTCTCGTGAGGCATCACAGTAAACCGCATAACCCAAACCTCTCTCCGGAATAATCAAGACCGGAGCGGTGGTCAATCTAATATTCAGCTCTTGGAATGACTTTTCACAAGTCTCACTCCATACAAACTTGACCCCTTTCCGGGTCAATCTAGTCAACGGCGAAGCTAGCCTACAGAAATTTTTCACAAACCGGCGGTAATACCCAGCTAATCCCAGAAAACTGCGGATCCCAAAAACACTCTGAAGTTGTGCCCAATCTTGCACTGCCTCAATCTTGGATGTATCAACAGACACCCCTTCCCCGGAAACTACATGGCCTAAGAACTTGACTTCTCCTAGCCAGAACTCACACTTCCCAAACTTGGCATACAACCTATGGGCTCTAAGCAACTCAAGCACCACTCACAAGTATTCTTCGTGCTCCTCCTTAGAAGGCGAATAAATCAGAATGTCGTCTACAAAAACGACTACAAAACGATCCAAGAATTCTCGGAATATCCAGTTCATCAAGTCCATAAAAACTGTCAGTGCATTGGTGAGCCCAAAAAGCATCACCAGAAACTCATAGTGGCCATACCGCGTACGGAATGCCGTCTTCGGAATATCCTCCTCCCTGACCCTCAATTGGTGGTAACCCGATCTCAAGTCTATCTTAGAGAAACAACGGGAACCCTTCAACTAGTCAAACAGATCATCTATACGGGGCATTGGGTACTTATTCTTAACCGTAGCCCGGTTCAACTTCCAGTAATCAATGCAAAGTCTCAAGGTACCATCTTTCTTTTTAGCAAAGAGGGTCGGTGCTCCCCACGGCGAAACACTAGGGCGAATAAAGCCCTTATCCAATAACTCCTCGAGTTGAATCTTCAACTCACTCAACTCAGCTGGGGCAAAACGATAAGGTGCCATAGAAATCGGCGCCGTGCCAGGCACTAAATCAATAGAGAACTCGATCTCTCGGTGAGGTGGCAAACTAATGAGATCCTCGGGAAAAACATCTGAATACTCACAAACCACTCTCAGCAATACAATCTGGGTCTCATCACACTCACTACTCGAAAGGCTAGCAAGAAGACCACTTAGCTCACCCCGTCCTCGCGGATCATACACTGGTGACAACACACTACCATCCTGATCCCCCAAGAAATAGAAACAATCCTTGCTCAAGGTACATGCTGTGAACCTCTGGCGGTAGCAATCAATAACTGCTCGGTATAACGATAGCCAGTCCATACCCAAAATAACATCGAAACCCGACATGGGCATAACTACAAAAGGAAACGGAAGTCGACGATCTGCTACCTCTATATCACAGCCTCTACACCCTTGTTTCAAAATCAATCAACTCACCCCCAACAGGTGATACAACACAAATAGGAGATGCTAACTGTGCCAACTCCAAACCCAAAATAGATGCAAATGCAGCAGATATAAAAGAATGGGATGCACCCGTATCAATCAACACACTGGCAACCAAATTGCAAAATAATAAGGTACCTCTTACAATTGATGGAGCCGGTACAAGATCCTGTGCGGTAACAACATACACGCACCCTGTAGGCCCCTGATCAACCTGCTTACCTCTAAGAGCAAACGACTGCTACACAGACTGGGACGATAAAGCCCCCTGATTAGCCCTCGAGGCCTGAACTGACTGAGCTGGCTAAAAACTCTGCCTCTGCCCAGATGCACCAGATGTGCCACTCAACTGCGGGCAAAACCTTTTCAGGTGCCCCGCCTAACCACACTGATAACAAGACAGTGGCTGACCCCTATCCTGACTCTGGCTCTGCGGTCTAGCTGAAGATGAAGCAACTCTCTGACCTCCTCTCCTCTGTGGGCAAGCTGAAGACTTGTGACCTAGCTGGCCACATTTAAAACAAGTCACATCTCCCTAACTACCTCTCCCAGAGCCTGCACTCGACACTGGAAAGGTAGATCTAGCAAACCTCCTTGAGACTGCTGAGGGTGTGAACCCCTCTGTCTCCTGCCATCACCCTGACCATCCTGACTCTTCTTGGAGCCTTTCTTTCCCTCCTCCTCTTGTATCATGATCTCCATATACGTCGCGGCGTCTACAAGACGCCTATAATCTCGAGTCATAGACTCGCCAATTCTCATCTTGAGGTCGCGCCTCAACTTCTTCTCAAACTCAATACAACGGCGTTTCTCGGACGCCACAAGTTCAGGTGCAAACCTGGACAAACTAGTAAATGCAGCCTCAAACTCGGCCACTGAAGAACTCAGCTGCAAAAGCTGGCAGAACTGGTCTCTCAGCTTCTCCCTAACAGCTGGAGATAAGAACTTCTCCTGGAAAGCATCCACAAAAGCCTCCCAAGTGCCACCAATACGACCCTTCACGAATTTCCACCACTAACCCATATCCCCCTTAAGCTGGAAAGATGCCAAGGTCACTTTCAAAGCCCCGTCTTCGATGCCTAGCATCTTAAACGTCTCTGTCATTTGTTCCAACCACTCATCCGCCTTAAGTGGCTCCTTCGGGTCACTGACAAACTCGTCTGGATTAGACCGGAAGAACTCCCTCTTCAAGAAGGAAGGCCCTACATCAACAACCTGGGCCTGAACTGGATTCTCAGCTCTGAGAATGCCCATAGATTCCCTTAAAGCATCGGCTATCCCACGGGCTAAAGCGCCTATAGCCTGCTGACCTGCTGGCTCGGCCACATTGGCCTGGCCGACCCCCTCTTGTATCGCTGAAATCTCTTCTGGTACAGGCACTTCCTGCCTCCTAGGCCTACCACGCCTACCACCTCGTCCTCGTCCTGACATCCTAATAAAGGTAACGAAGACGTTAGCACATTCACAAATGTGCCGAAGCTATAACACTCATGTCCTAATGCATGGACAACTGTAATTCACTCCACGTAAGCACATAATCACATAAGTACTTACGAATTTCATTTTCGGATAATGATAGTCCTGAGGCGTTATTAGAGTTCCGGTTAGAAACAGTATTGATCAAGTGCTTTTCCAACAAAACTCACAAAAACCCAAGGATCCAATCAACATCCTAGAAATTAAATCCCATACCCAAATAGTCACATAAACATGTTATCACATAAGCACATAACATTACATCTAAGTTTCTAACAAACGAGACGACCCCATTGTGATACTAATCACTTCCCACGTACCCAAAGTATTCGAACCCGGTATGCTCTGATACCAAGTTGTAACGCCCACAAAATAAACCCATAATATCATACAATCACGATAAAGAAAATGGATCTCATATTAATATTGTCAGAGTATTCTTACAAAAAATATTACATGTTGACGACAAAAGTAAATGCCCTATAGGCTTACAACTTTCCAAGTCAACACTTGGTTACAAAAGAAGAGAGTACTAACTCTACACAAAGAAAGCCCTTGGCTTGACATACATGTAATACAACAAAAATAAATAAAAAGAGTCTTTAACTCCCACAACAATCCATGCTAAGATCTCGGAGACGGCATAGTACCTGAACCTAAAAATGATGTCCCATATAGGGTGAGCCACAGCCCAGTAGAAATATACCAAACCAAGTTTAAACAATTACTAAAATATTAGCAGGTGATAGATGGTCAGCACTTATACATCCACTTACATCACATTACAATTTCATGATAATCATGTCCATATTATATTTCATTTAAAAAATGTGGCTCAAAACTTGGCCAAATAATCTGACAGAGATTACATCTCTTATTAACAATATTTCCAATTCAATTGGGATAACAACTCATGTTAAACATTTCTTTCATCATAATAGATACACATTTTGGTGCTGTATCAATCTCAGCCAAAATCGCTTCCATACTTCACAAATGATACACATTTTAGTGCTGTATTAATAACATGTAAAAACACTTCCATACTTCACAAATGATACACATTTTAGTGCTGTATCAATGTCAAACAAAATCCGGTTTAGAGGTCCATCCCATATCTTCCCCTAAACCGTGGAGTACATCCCCTATCTCCTCCCACATAACACAATGTATATAAGCAATTATCATATACATGTTCACTAAATCAATACACAATTTCAATGTATTATACTAATCACCATATTCTATGGCATACTCAATTGATTAGTTTTAGTCTGCCTAATCATCATGCATTATCTACAACAATCAAGACTATCCTCCACCGATAGCCCAAAGCAGTTATTTCTAAATAGAAAGTAAATGCACCAAATGGATAAAATATCAACATTTAGGGCTGGTTTGGGGTGTACTAAAAAAGTGTACTTTTCGGCTTTTTGGACTAAAAAAGTTGAGAAAAAAATATGGAGGTTTGGGTTAACTTTTTGGATTTTTTTGGAAAAATGTGTATTAAAAAATTGTATAAAAAGAGTGTGTAAGAGATGAATAGTGACAGGTGGGCCCCAGCAGTACATTTCGGCAGCTGTGAGGAGGAGTTGGAAATTATTGGCTATTTTTTTTACAATGCATCAGACGGTTTTGTTTGTCCGTGGAGGTCATCACGGGTCCCATTTTAATAATCTGAACCGTTCAATGTGTATAACTCGTCGAACACTATGTACTGTAAAAATCACGTTAATCGGACATCGATAGCTATCTCGATCGATATATTTATTTCTCAATCATTAATTATAACATCATCCATTTTTCGTACATAACCGATCCGATCATATAATATCGATATGCGATCAATGTGATTTTTGCGCATATATAGTACTCGATGAGTTCTACATATTTAACGGTTCAGATTATCAAACGGGACCCGTGATAACCTCCACAGCCAAACGCGTGGTGTGCCAATCACACCCAATCATTTCAACATTAGGCGTTAGCGCAAGACAGCAATGAAGTTGTTGACTTCGGCTGTACTTTTTTGCAAAAAAAATTGATTTTTTAAATTTTTTTTTTGGGTGAATAGTGACATCTTTTTGGATTTTGGAGTAACTTTTTGACTTTTTGGCTTATATAGGACATGCCAAACAAGCCCTTAGTCTAGGTGAGCAATAAATTAATCCACTACACCCTTTAATCCCATAATTCCCCAATTCCAATATTCTCAATTCAATTTCTCATATCTCAAAATTAATTATACAAATTAATTTTAACCAAACTAATTAGGGCATTATCCCATAATTCACATAACAACCCTAAGGTTCCATTTTCATCAATATTCTAACATTAGCTCATTTTCTCAATGTATTACATACATATGGGTTTATATATATATGAAAACCCCTCTTGTAAATTACACAAAGACCCCAAACTTTCTCAAAATTACCCGACAACCCCGAACATATCAAAATGCCAAAATTTAAAGACAAAACTCATAAGATGGAGTAGGATATTCCTACCTCGAATTTAGAGCTCAAACGGAGAAGAAGACCAAACTTAAAGTGCTCCAAACTCCCAACTTTTCGGATCAAAATGTAGCTCTCGACGATCAACACACTTTTTACAAAGACACCAAGGAAGTGAATCACTCTAGCTAGATCAAGCCCTAGAGAGAAGGGAGAAAGTAGTGAGAGAACCTCCCAAAAATGGCTTTTCGGAAAAGTAAGAGAGAGAATGGAAGTTGAAAAGTGATTCAAAAATGCCCAGCTGCCAATTGATATACGCATGATATGCTCGAGTGGAGAACAGGACGCTCGAGCGTCAAGCACAAAAACTGGACCCGCTCGAGCGCAAGGATACCTGCTCGATTGCCAAGACACAATTGCAAAACGCACCCGTTCGAGCGCAAAGGAAAAGCTGCTCGAGCGTAGATTTCCCCCTTCCAGTACTTTTACAAACAATGAACTACCCGCTCGAGCGCCAAGATACTCGCTCGAGTGTAAGAATATCCGTTCGAGCGTGAAAAACCCACCTGCAGAAGTTTTGCAGAGGCACGAAATACCGAGAGTGTGAAAATCCCGCTCGAGCGCAAGAATACCCGCTCGAGCGGATAACCAAAAATCAAACTCCGCTCGAGCGCAAATATGCCCGCTCGAGCATACCATCAAAATTCTCGACAACAAGGAATGAGATTAAAGCTCAACCAACCTGTTCGAAACACGCCCAATATATCTTAAAACTCAAACACACGGAATTAAAGGATAGCAACAAGATATACAGCCACCAACTCCACGGAATCTAAGTCCGGAATACAACAATCAAAGGAAGAGAAACCGGGATTGCTATACACTGCTTGGAAATGTATGGGGTGGAAAAATGGTTCTTTCACTAGTATGTATTAATGTGTTTCATGGAATTTCATATTGAATGTTCTAAGCTATGATATTGTTGCAGAAAATGTGCCGGTGAAAGCATCTGAAAAGGTTTCATTGCTAACAATTGCTTGGGATCGTAAAGTTCAGGTTGTAAAATTGGTCCAATCAGGACTAAAAATATATGGGAAATGGAGTACAATTGGGACTCAAAACCACTTCTTGGCCAACCCATTTTCTCTGGAGAGAATTTTTTTCTAGAGAAATTCTCTGGGATTTTGGCCACTGTGTAAATTTTCTCTGAGAAATTCTCTAGGAGGTTCTAGAGAAATTTTCAGAATTTCTCTGGACAAAATTTCTCTGGACTATAAAATTCTTTGGTCATATTTGCCACTTACCAAAGTGCTCTGGTGGTATGAAGCTTTTAAAAAATTACATAATTTAAAACACTTTTTGTCTATTGAATTGGTGGCTTGGTGTTGTTTTTTTCTAGTTTTCTATGTACTAATGTCATGTGTATTTGCTGCCGGCAAGGGTGAGTCCTAGTGTTGTGGTCTATGCTCAACTTTCAAAGCTTGATGGGGTTCTGGGAAGGTTCCATGCCTTACACTGCCTGGAAATGTATGGGGTGGCAAAATGGTTCTTCCACTGGTATGTATTAATGTGTTTCATGGAATTTCATATTGAATGTTCTGAGCTATGGGCCCTGTTTGGTAGAGCTGTGGGAAACTGCTTATAGCTTATACCCAAACAGCTTATAGCTTATAACTTTCAGCTTAAGCTGAATTCCAGCTTATTCTCAAAGCATCTCCTGCCCCACTTAAAGAATAAGCTGATTTCTGACTTCCACAAAGCTATAAGCTATAAGCATAAGCTAAACCAAACATATCAAAACAGCTTAAATTAAGCTGAAAGCTGAAAATAATCTCTAACAAACAGGGCCATGATATTGTTGCAGAAAATGTGCCAGTGGAAGCATCTGAAAAGGTTTAATTGCTAACAATTGCTTGGGATCGTAAAGTTCAGTTTGTAAAATTGTTCTGACACTCGATCGCTTGCGATTCCGTTTCTCCATTCTCGATTTGCCGAAGCTTTGCCACCGGTTAATCGGAGGAAATCGTCGTTCTGGTCGGTGTTCAGATTGCAGAAGAGAAAGGAATGCGAAGAAGAGAGAGAAGACGAAAAATCGAAGATCGAGATCGAGGCGGAGGAGAATTACGCACACCAGGTGATGATGATGAGATCGAGATCTGTAAGCATTCCGGTTGCGTCGGATTCCAGTGCCGGAAACATGAGATCTTCGTCGGTGAAAAGCAGGGGATTGTATTTTCCTAGCCCAATTTCCTAGCCCGATCAAGTTTTTCTGGCAATCGAAGACGTCAAAAGTCGTTCAGGAACGGTCTCCTTTGTACAGAGGTTGATAAATTTTTGTATTGATGATCAAGAACTCCACAGCTTCACTACTAGATCAAATTTTCTGAGGATGGAGAGAGATTTTGCTCTAAAGAAAGATTTGGAGAGGAATCAATTTCATATGGAGTGAACTCTGCATTCAGCTGTTCAACGAGAAAGAGAGAAAAGAAGCAGGAGAGAGATTGAGAGCGTGAGATATATCAAATTTCTCTGTAATAGATAGGCATGAGTTGAGGGACCTTAAACATTAAAAAATAATATTGTGGATCTCTTCCATTACTAAAAATGGGAGAGGGACCTTAGACTAATTTTCTCCTTTTTTAATGTATAATTACTTTGTTATGAGATGAGATTTAAGAAAGAGAGAAATATTGGGGGGAGAGATTTTAGAAACTTGCAATTCAAAATTTTATGAGATTTTTTATTATTTTTTTAATCTATAATTACTTTGTTAGCCAATAGAATTATTTTTAAATATTTTTTGTATCACAAAAATTAACAATTGTGGAATGAGACTTTAGAACTCCCACAAACCTTCTTATTAGAAATTTCATTTCATTTTCCTTATACAGTATATAGATGGATAGATGGATAGATGTGAGATATTTTATACAAACTACAACAAACTAGATGCCTTAATAAGTTAGAAGAATTTTTTTTCTCTTCTTTATTCGTCGAACAAGCACATGATTTTTTTAAAAATTAGTTTTTTCCATTTTTCATTCTTGAATAGAACTTTACATTATGGATGCGGTAAAGTCCAGTTTTGAGGCTGACCTTATTTTGAGGCCTAAAATCTATTTTTGAGGCCCAAAGTCTTTTTTTTTTTTTAGGGCCAAAGTTCAGTTTTTGTATATTCACACATATACTTGCAAGGGGTATTTATCAGTAAGTCCCATACATAAAATTTAAAATTTATCTCATTCCAAAACAAAATACTTGCACCAATTAATCTTACATATTTTTAATTATTACCAAAAAATCCTTTTTCTTTTTATAACTTTAAAAACATTGCTACATTCCACCATCGCCAAACTTCTGTCAAACGGTTATTGGAGACTTGTCGAAATATTCAATATCACCGGGAAGCCACTGAAGTATTGCCGAAGCGTTCTAAACGTCATTGGAATGTCCAGAATATTGTCGGAAAAAAATGGAAAAACTATAGTGAAAAAACATAGCAAAATGTGCTAAACATTGATAAACTGAAAAGAAAAGAAAAAAAAAAACAACAACAACAACAAACAACAATGGAAAAAACTATATATTATTTTTTAATTTTTGTAAAGTTTAAGTAAATAATCTCCAATATTGATCAAACTGAAAAGTAAGCTTTGAAACTGTAAATGTTACAGTTTCAAAGCATGATTCTATTAAACATTAATCTTTATTAATTAAAGTGGAAAACAAGTTGTGAAACTGTAAAAGTTTACAGTTCTGAAGAATGTTATGAAATTGAAAAATTTAAAATTTTAAAGAATGATTCATTTCATCACCAAAAAAATTGAAACTGTAAGATTTTACAGTTTCACCACCTATGACTAAAACTTAAAAACAATTTATTTAGAACTTGAAAATTTTCTCTATTGAAACAGGAAAATAGAAGTGTGTGGCAGAGAAAAAGGTAGAAAATTTGAGAAATCGAAAGAGAGAAACTGATATAGAGAATATTGTGCTTCAACAACTATTTTTTATTTTAGATCTAGTCGGATCTCATATAGATTTACTTAGATCTGATGTAGATCTGAGTAGATCTACTCATCTTATTCGCCGGGAACTTGTCTATTTCGCTGTTGATGAAGGTGAAGTAAGGAGTCAATGGTCGGTGGTTGCCAGTGAACCCCAAGCAATGATGGTCATCGGTCACCGATGACTATATATTAGAAAGAGAAAGACAAGAAGTAAGGCATGGTTGCTGTTAGGTTTTTATTGTTGGCAACCCCGTTTGACAAAACTCTTTTGAGTTGTAATTTTATTCGCATTTTTATTTCATTGAGGTTATGAGTTTATTAGATGCAAATCCAAACCGATCGAGAGCCCCGCAAGAAGTTTGTGATGTTAATGCTTTCAAGATTGCCAAAATTCAAATTTGCATTCAAAATTGCATGTCGTGCGTGCTCGCCCGAGAGAGGAGGAGTGCTCTCGCTCGCTAAGCCTTGCTTTCGCCGAGCGAAGGAATGCTCGCCAAGGGGGATTCCGCATACAAAAACAAGAAAGTGATTGGTCGCTCGAGCCAAGGATCCGCTGCCGAGCGAAAGGCACTAGTAGAAATCACGAAATTTACTCTCGCCGAGCCAGAAAGCCCGCCGAGCGAGCCTCTCTTTTCTCAAGGAGTTTGATTTCTTCCCAATCTTGGATTACTTTTGGTTCTCTATAAATACTTGGTTTTCTCCCAAAACTAGGTAATTGATTGAAGTCCTCGATCTTCTTTTTGGTTCTTAAAGGTTTATATCGGATATTTTTTTTCTTTGATGTCTTATTGAGTATTCAACTCATGATCCTAAAAGGCTACATCAAAGGTTTTGTTTGTTACACAAAAGAGAGTTGTTCTTCGGTTGTGGATTACGAAGAATTGATGCGAAGCTTGGTGGTGGAATCCGAGTGGCTCATCGAAAAAGACAATTCGTGGTGAAGATGGGGTTGGAAGAGGCACATAGAGGTTGGTTCAATTAGGCGTTGTGGATTCGCTAGATAATTGAGAGTGATACCTGTGTAATTCCTTTATATCTTCTTAGTGGATTGTTTTTGATCACAATTGGAAGGTGTCCAATTGTGGTTTTTCCACGTAAAATCTTTGTGTCTCTTTCTCTTGATTGTTTGATTGGGATTTTTATATTCTGCTTAAAATTGATACATAATCACAAATCAACATCTAGGAGGTTTCTAGATTTTTCAGTTGCCAGTCACAGAAAATCATGAATAGAAAGAGGTAAAGAAAAACAAATGCACAGAGAAAAATGAAGATGTAACGCCCCCAAAATAATTATAATAATCCTACTCCAAATACTCGTACAATGTGATATAGATACAATAAGAAGCTTCTATTAATTAGAGTTAATATACAAAAAGGTGACACATGCGATATACATTCATAAATCATTCATCCTGAATCTACAGCATGTGTTACAAGAAGTAATAAGGAATGAAAGCTAAACAGATATTCATATGCCCTAAAGGCTTACATTTTTCTAAGACCGTGCTTGGTTATAACAAAATGAGTCATAAGTTCCATATAAATAAAGCCCTAGGCTTGTACAAAATATAATTACAAAGTAAACAAAAGTTGTCTTCAGCTCCACAATCCTCCCAAGCTAAGTCTTTGGCGGAGGCATATCACCTGCACTTGAAAATATTTTTCCCAAGTAGGGTGAGCCAAACCACAATAGAAACAATCTAGCACAATTTATGAATCTTAACAAAGATATAAGTATGATATTTATATACAATGCCCACGGTAAAATTATTTGTATTTGTACAAGATTATAATATGCCAAGTTTCATGTCTCAATTCATTTCAAGTCAATTCATTTCACGTTAACTCATGAGTCAAATCCATTGTTATCCAGACAACCCAACTAAAACTATAACTCAGTGGTCCTCTAATCAATACAACCATTACACAAATACTTCAATTTGCCATTTTACGAAAATTTCGTCAGCGGGATCGGCACCCATGTGTACGCGCAATTTTCAAGACTTTCAAGCTAGACACACAGACCAACTTAATTTAATGGAATCCATCCCCTTTCTCCTCCCAAATGTCATACATATACATTGTATTAAAAATACAGTCATGTTCAATGACGACCGATAAGAGATTAGTTTCAATTCACCTAATCGTCATACAATTTCTACAACAATCAAACATATTCTCCACCGATAGTCCAAAACATATATTTCTAAACAGATATACAATCTCCAAAATAGATAGACTATCCAAATTTCCATAGATGAGAGATAATACACATCCAACCTTGCCATTTATATACACATTTATCTAATTTCATATTCCCAATACCAATTTCATTATTTATACAAAATAATTATTTGAAACGTTCAGGGAAAAACTTCATTCTCTCCCAAATCCAACCCATGTGTCAAAATCAACAAATTTAACCCAACATAACCTTATATCTATGCCCATAACCATTTTCAATACCTTTATTTGAAAACCCCTCTTTTGATTTTAAACAAAAACCTAGGTTTATTCAAAATCCTCCAACTTCCAACATTATTTACACAATCAACAAATAACTAAGTTAAAAATCATAAGAGAATGTAGAAAGTTCCAACCTCAAAGTTAGAAGATGAGCAAAGCAAGGAGAAAACTTCAAAGATGCTGAAACCGAATTTTGTTTGTATCAAAATGGAGCTCTTGAAATGCTCTATCTCTTTCCCAAAGACACTAGGGTAGAGAAACCAACGGATCTAGGTAAAAATGTAGAAAGAATGTGAATTCTAGAGAGAGAAGCTTAAGATCTAGGATTTTGAAATGTTTTAGAGAGAGAAAGAGATGAAAAAGTGATGAAAAGAGTGGCTGTTACGAATTGATATACGCACAATCTGCTCGAGCGTAAGAAGTGATGCTCGAGCGTCAACCACAATAAATTGTTCTGCTCAAGCCCAAAAAGTGACCCTCGAGCGCATAATGCACACTCCCAGTAGTTTTGCAGATAACAAACCAATGCTCAAGTGCAAGACGTGCTGCTCGAATACACTCTCCTAGTATTTTGCAAACCTGCAAAAATACTGAGATTTCACAAAGCCAGCTCGAGCACAAGAAGTGCCGCTCGAGCGGAGAAACAAAATTCTAGGCATCAAGAGTTTGGAAATTAAACAACTAACCTACCCCAAACGCAATCACAATAATCCAATACCCAAACTTAAGTAAGAATAAAGAGGAAAAGACATGCACAACATTCAGAAACCATAAAAATCGAGTTTAAATAATCAAATGGGTTGAGTCAAAACCAAAATTGTTATAGAAGAAAAAAAAATGTAGTGGACTTTTGAGAGTATTCAAAACGTTGTGGGACTAAATAGATTTATCCTCTTTTAATTCAATTCAGCTTTCCTTGTCTATTTCACATATACTTTGATGGCCCATTCAAGAAAAGTGTAGATTTTTTGTGCAAGAGGGCAACAAAGATTAGGTGAGGTGGGGATGGCCTAATAATTTACGTTTAGCCTACTCAGGCCCAAGCTTGTGTTTTTTTATCCTCTAGAATTTCCAAGTAATTTGCTCTAATTCGAATAACAAAACAAAACCTTTAACTCAATTCAAGCTTTCCTTGTCTATTTCACATATACTTTGATGGCCCATTCAAGAAAAGTGTAGATTTTTTGTGCAAGACGGCAACAAAGATTAGGTAAGGTGGGGCTGGCCTAATAATTTATGTTTAGCCCACACAGGTCAGGCCCAAGCTTGTGTTTTTTTTCACCCCATTCAAAGGGATAAGAGAGCAACTGTTTGAGGCAGGTAAGAGTAATTAGGTGATGCTTGGGGTGTAAATTTGGCCCAGCTCGGCCCATTTGAGCCCGGGCTCGAGCTGGCCCATGTTGGGCCTTGTAAGCTCCTGCCAAAATTCGAGCCTGGCCAGCCCACAGGCCAGAAAATTAGGCCCAGGCCCAAGGGGTATTCGGGCCTTGGGCGGGCTAGTAGGCCTGGGCCTGGGCCTAAGCTTGGGCTCAGGCTTGGGCGGGCCTGAACAAATTTTTTTATTTTTTTTATTTTTTTCTATTAAAATTTTATTATTTTCTACTAAAAAAAGCATTGGGCCTCGGACCCCGCATTGAGTGGGTCTTAAGCGGGCCGATGGGCTGGGCCAGGCTTCAAAATGATGGTCTAGGCCCTAGCCCAAGGAGCCTAAATGGGTCAAGCCCACCTTGGGCTACCGATGGACTACGGGCCATTTTTACACTTCTAGGTGCTACTCAAACAAATTGGAATCAAACAAAGTGAATAGTTTTTTTTTTTTTTTGGGGAGGGGAAGCTTATTGGCTACATAAGTCACTTCTTTTTAATATTTTTGTTTTTGTTTTAGTGATTTTTTTTTAAAATGTTAATTTGTTTTAATTTTTTGTTTTGTTTTATAGAGGTGAATCTAAAATATAAAACAAAATTCAAAAAAGAAAAAAGAAAAGAAAAATTCAAAATAAATAAAAAAAATCCACTATTTGTAACTTATTTTTTGTCTTTTCTTTTAAATTTTTATTGTTTTAACATTTTTTAATTCATCTAATTGAACTAAATTTAAAAACGTAAAATATTTTTAAATTAAATAATTAAAAAAAATAAGTAACCAAATGAGCAAATGCTGAAAGGTAGAAATAAGTATTTTTTTTGGACGGCCCATTTTGGAAAGGTAGAAATAAGTAATTTTTTTTTTTACTTTTTTTTTAAAAATTTTTTGGGCAAACGCACATCTCGTAATTACAATTTTTTTTCATAATTAAAAAAGAAGAAGGAAGTAATGAAGTCAATTGGTAATTAGAGACATAATTATTTTTTTTTCAAAAAAACATAGTAAGTTAAAAATCTAATCACAAATTAAGTTAATTGATAGTTAAAACGCACAATCATTTTTTTTTTTTCAAAAAAAACATTGAGTTAAAAAAATTAATTACAATTTTTTTTTTCAAGACAAATTACAATTTAATCATCATCAATAGTGGATACTTTATGTGAACCTAATGAATACAGTCTATTTTTTTTTTTCAAAAAACACCGATATTGTAACAACCCAAACAAATTATTTTCTCATCATATGATCGAAATGGAGTATAAAAAAAACACAATCAGTTAAAAAATAAAATCACTGTGTGATCAAAACGGAGGTTAAAAAAATACAATTACATTTTTGCTCATAATAATAAATAATAACAATAATAACAAAAGCAAAGAAGTTAATTGGTAGTTAAAAAGTACAATCATTTAAAAAAAAAAAACACAGTGAGTTAAAAAAGTCAATTACAAATTAAGTCAATTGATAATTAAAAAATATAATCATTCCCAATCACAAATTAAGTCAATTGATACTTAAAAAATACAATCATTTAAAAAAAAAAAAAAAACACAGTGAGTTAAAAAAGTCAATTACAAATTAAGTCAATTGATAATTAAAAAATATAATCATTCCCAATCACAAATTAAGTCAATTGATATTTAAAAAATACAATCATTTTAAATACAAAAAATACAGCGAGTTAAAAAATCTGATTAAATTTTTTTTTTACTAAACAAAATACAATCTAATCATCATCAATAGTAGATAGTTTATATGAATCTAATGATTATAATTTATTAAGTGATCAAAAAAACACAGGGATTATCACAATCCAAACAAATTTTTTTTCTCATCATGTTATCAAAATTTAGTGTAAAAAACACGGTAAGTTGATAGTTAAAAAACACAATCACAAATACAGTGAGTTAAAAATCTAATCAGAAATTAATTACAAATTTTTTTAATTGATATTTAAAAAAACACAATTACTTTTTTCCCAAAAACACAATGAGTTAAACAACCCAATCAGTTTAAAAATACAATCACTATATTGAAAAATAAATGAAAAAATTACTTACAGACTTTGAAGATTGTGTTGGAATGAAAATTATAATTGTGAAAGTAGAAAATAAAAACCTTCAATCCTGTAAAAAAAAGTTACAGTAATAAATCTGGAATGAATATCTAATAAATTATAAAGTAGAAAACAAAAATAGAAAAATAAAAATAGACAAATATCTCTATTGATACCCATTTATTTTTTAACATAAAAATAAAAACACACAAATAATCCCATGCATAATATGGATGATATGATAGCTAATATTTGGGATTGGCTTCCCTCCAGTTCGATACGGACTAGAGGGTGGTGTTGGGACCTTGGGGGCCTACCACGGGTCTCGTTTCGATAATCTAAATTGTTCAACACATAGAACTTGTCGAGTACTATATGTCTGTAAATATTCATATTAATCGGATATCAATAGCTATTTCATTCGATCAAATTTCTGTTAATTGTTTATTTTTTACCATCCATTTTTTTTTATACAAAACTGATTTGATCACGTAGCTATTGATATCCGATCAATGTGATTTTTTATAAGTAAATATTATTCGACGAGTTCTACACATTAAACAGTTCAGATTATTAAAACGGTACCCGTGGTGAGCCTCCACAGGCCCAACAATAATATTTATATTGTGAAATAGAAGGTTAAATAATCTATTAGTTGATTAAATAAATTTTAAAAAGAACAGAGATTGTCACAATTTACACAATTTTTTTTTTCTCATCATGTGGCAAACACTCAATCACAAATTAAGTCAATTGATTGTTAAAAAATACAATCACTTTTTTGTTCAAAAAACATAGTGAGTTAAAGATCCAATTACATTTTTTTATTTGCAAGACAACATACAATCTAATCATAAAAAAATATATAGAGATTGTCAAAACCCAATCTAATAAAATCATCGTGTTATGAAAACGGAGTGTAAAAAAACATAATCACATTTTTGCTCATAATACAAAATTTAAAAAAAAAAAAAAAAAAAAGCAATGAAGTCAATTGGTAATTAAAAAACACAAATAAATTTTTTTTTTTTTTCAAAAAAACATAGTGGGTTAAAAATCCAATCACAAATTAAGTTAATTGATAGTTAAGAAGCACAATCATTTTTTTTTTTTTTTTTCAAAAAACATTGTGAGTTAAAAAAATAAATTACAAATTCATTTTTTTCAAGACAAAATACAATTCAATCATCATCAAAAGTGGATATTTTATGTGAACCTAATAAATACAATCTATTTGTTTTTTTCAAAAAACACAAATATTGTCACAACCCAAACAATTTTTTTTCTCATCATGTGAACGAAATAGAGTATAAAAAAAACATAATCAATTAAAAAATAAAATCACGGTGTGATTAAAACGGAGTATAAAAAAACACAATCAAAATTTTGCTCATAATAATAATAAAATAAAATAAAAAGCAATGAAGTTAATTGGTAGTTAAAAAACACAAATTTTTTTTTTTCAAAAAATACAGTGAGTTAAAATCCAATTACAAATTAAGTCAATTGATAGTTAAAAAATACAATCATTCTCAATCAAAAATTAAGTTAACTGATATTTAAAAAACACAATCATTTGTTTTTCAAAAAATATGATGAGTTAAAAAACACAATCATTTTTTTTTCTTCAAAAAATATAGTGAGTTAAAAACTCAATCATTTTTTTTTTTCCAAAAAACATAGTGATTTAAAAACCCAACCACAAATTAAGTCAACTGATAGTTAAAAAATAATAATCATTCCCAATCACAAATTAAGTCAACCAATATTTAAAAACCACAATCATATTAAAAAATTGAATCATAATTTTTTTCTAGACAAAATACAATCTAATCATCATCAATAGTGGGTACTTTATGTAAACTTGATAATTACAATCCATTAAGTGATCAAAAAAACACCGAGATTGTCACAATCCAAACAATTTTTTTTTTCTCATTATGTCATCGAAATGGAGTGTAAAAAACACAGTGAGTTGATAATTAAAAAATACAATCACAAATACAATGAATTAAAAACTCAGTCAAAAATTAATTACAAATTTTTTTAATTGATATTTAAAAAACACAATCATTTAAAAAAAAAAAAAAACACAAAGACTAACTATCCAATCAATTTGAAAATATAATCACCGTATTGAAAAATAAATGAAAAAATTACTTACAGACTTTGAAGATTGTGTTAGAATGAAGTCTGTAACTGTGAAGGTGTTAACCTTCCATCCCGTAAAAAAACATTATTGTAATAAATCTGAAATGAGTATTTAATAAATTATAAAGTAAAAAATAAAAACACACAAATATCTCTATTGGTACCCATTTATTTTTTATCAAAAAAATAAAAACACACAAATAATTCACGCATAATTTGGGTGATATGGTAGTTAATATTTATGTTGTGATAGAGAATGTTAAATAATCTATTACTTGACTGAAGAAGTTTTTAAAAATACAGAGATTGTCACAATCCACACAACAACTTAATTACAAATTAAGTCAATTGATAGTTAAAAAATACAATTAATTTTTTGTTCAAAAAACACTGAGTTAAAGACCACATTACAAATTTTTTTTTTTCTTTTCAAGACAACATATAATCTAATCATCAAAAAATATAGAGATTGTCACAACCCAAACAAACTTTTTTTTCTCATCATGTACGAAATAGAGTGTAAAAAAAAACACAATTATTTAAAAAATAAAATCATCATGTGATCAAAACAGAGTGTAAAAAAACACAATCACATTTTTGCTTATAACAAAAAAAAAAAAAAAAAAAAAAAAGGGCAATGAAGTCAATTGGTAATTTAAAAACACAATTATTTTTTTCAAAAAACATAATGAGTTAAAAATTCAATCGCAAATTAAGTTAATTGATAGTTAAAAAGAAAAATTATTTTTTTTTTCAAAAATACAGTGAGTTAAAAACACAATCACAAATTAAGTTAATTGATATTTAAAAGATACAATTTTTTTTTTCCAAAAAACACAGTGAGTTAAAAACCCAATCAGTTTAAAAATACAATCACCGTATTAAAAAATAAATGAAAAAAATACTTATAGATCACAAATACAGTGCATTAAAATTTATTTAAGAAACACAATCATTTTAAAAATATAGATAATTTTAAATGAAAAAGTTACTTACAGATCACAAATACAATGAGTTAAAAATTATTTTAAAAACACAATCATTTTTTTTTTCTAAAAAACATAGTGAGTTAAAAACCTAATCAATTTAAAAATACAATCATTATATTGAAAAATAAATGAAAAAAATTAATTATAGACTTTGAAGATTGTATTGAAATGGAAATTGCAACGGTGAAGGTGTCAACCTTTTTTTCCAAATTTTATCCAACTCTCTCTCTCCCCCCAAACTTTCTCTTTTTTATAAAAAAAGGTTGAGTCAGTAGGTATGATGTGAAGGAGTCCGGATCCTCGGCCGCCATTCTTAGCAACCCTTCCCTGCAG
The DNA here is from genome assembly GCA_025200525.1 of Camellia lanceoleosa. Taxonomy (NCBI): domain Eukaryota; kingdom Viridiplantae; phylum Streptophyta; class Magnoliopsida; order Ericales; family Theaceae; genus Camellia; species Camellia lanceoleosa. The sequence continues at coordinate 113,543,451 of CM045769.1, forward strand.
CCCCCAAAACAACGTCGTTTTGGGGGGCAATTTTCGAAAAAAAAAAAAAAAAAAAAACAGAGATGGGTTCATTGCTTGCGCAACTGATTCCCTTCTTCCACTTTGTTTCCGAAGAATCGAAACCTGTAACTTCCAACAAACCCTTATCTTGCAAATTAAATTGCATTCCTATCATCGTTTTGGTGTCTTTATGAGTATGTAAAGTAGTTTTTTTTTTTTTTTTTGACTGGGTTCATCAACATAATTTTTTTTCCTTCATCTTCAATCCAGATCAACATCAACAAATTTTTTTTTCTTTTTTCTGTGTTTTTTTGCAGATTTTTCATCAACAAATTTTTTCTTTTTTCTCTTCATCATCTTTTTTCTCCTCAAGAAACAACCGTTGTGGTTCCCCATTGATGACACAGAGAGGAGCTTTATGAGTGTGTAAAGTAGGTTTTTTTTTTTTTTTTTTTTTTCAGCCTTTGAACCCAGCCTCTAATCTAGAAAAAGTTAGGTAGAATTATGTATGTTGAGAAATTTTTCTATAAAATTTTTCAACCTTATATATATATATATATGTATTGTAAATTTTTATAGATATAAAGATATATATATATATCATCTTCATCAACAAATTTAGTGTGGATCTACAGAGAAAACATCATCATCATCTTCCCCATCTTCATCAATATCAACATCTTCATCAACAACAACACAGATCTTCCTCTTCTCTCTTCTTCTCTTCCTCTCTGGATCCGTCCTAATTCCCCATCTTCATCAATATCAACATCTTCATCAATAACAACACAGATCTTCATCATCTCCAGATCAAAAAAAAAAAAAAAAAAACAGATTGGTGATGGCAGATTCACTGATTGGTGAAGGAAGATTCACAAGAAAACGAAGATCTGAAGGGTATAAAAGAGGGGGGGAAAATGGATTTGGGTGTTTCAGATTTCGGTTCTGTTCTGGTTTTGTGTGTATTTTTTTTTTTTTTCGAAAATTGCCCGCCAAAACGATGTTGTTTTGGGGCTGCAGGGAAGGGCTGCTGAGAATGGCGGCCGAGGATCCGGACTCAATGTGAGTGAAGAAGGCTCCAGAAGAGAAGATTTCAAAAAGACTCAAATTAAATAGTGGGCAGGAGGTTTATTTATTTATTTTTTAATTAGAAAATTAGGATAAGCCAAGATGGCTACGTAATATGATAAGTCAAGAAGGCTAACAGTAGGGTTTAGGTTTTCAAAGTAGGGTTTAGGCTTTCGAACAGGCTCAAATTAAAGGGTTGTTTGGAATGACCTAAGTAAGTGTATATTTTGTCTTTGTACGAAAAGATATTTAGAAAAGTAGAGAGGTGATGTGATGGAAAAAAAGATAAAAAGATGGATTATTTTTGGGTTGCCAAACTTGGCTTAAATAGTGGGCGAGAGATTTTTTTTTTTTTAAATCAGAAAATTAAAACATTAAGATTAGGACATTGGACCTTCTACAAGACTTGTGGGGTTAGAAATTTTTTTCCCTTATATAGGCCTTTTTTGGATAGAGGGTTAAAAGCCACTTTTTGATTTTTGATCTATTTTAGATCACATCATCTCTATTTTTTTTTTTACATATTTTTTCAAGAAAGTCAAAAAAAAAAAAATAAATAGAAAAACTAATTTTTAACAAACTTTCTAAAACAACCCATAAATATTATAGATAGATAGATAGATAGATAGATAGATATAGATAAGCCAAAAATAGATAGATATAGATAAGCCAAAACTGTTTCCTCCCAACTGAGGCCAAAACTTCTTTCTCAAAAATCCAAATGCCGCAATTCCAATAACGACTTTGATTTGATCCCAAAAAAAATGAAAATAAAAATAAAAATAAATTCCAATAATGACGACTTTCTCGCCATCCAAATAGACCCATACCTAATTTTCCGAATGTATCAGGTTAGGAAACCAATTATATTAAGAAATCTATTTCTTTTTAATAACTATGTAGGAAGTCTAATCAATTTAGGAAGTGTAATTATACTAAAAAGTCTATGTTATTTTTCTTCTATAAAGATGCTTATTGTAATGGTTTTGAACGGATGGAATAATATTAAGGCATGGTTTGGGAAGTGGGTTAGCTTTTTGGCTTTTTTGGCTATTTTAGCCTAGGGTTAAAAAGCCTGGTTTAGGAAGGACTTTTGACTTTTTTGACTTGTTTGTGAGAGAAAGAATGTAATGATTATGAATTAGATGTAATGTTTTGTTTTATTGGGCTAAAAAGTCTATTTTGTTTTTTGTGGCTATTTTAGCAAAAAAAATCCCTAAACCCTCTTCTCAAACCATGCCTAAGAGTTTAGGTGGCTAATCCCTAATTCAAAGGATTTTGGTGGCTGATCCCCAATCAAAGGATCAAATTCAAGGTCTAGGACCCTATTATCTGGTATTAGAGCATTCAATCTTTGAACTTCCCTCTCTTCCTCTACTATTCAAATGACTGTTTGAGGTTATCTACAGCTGCTTCAAGCTGTCACACATTGGCTTATTCAGTGGAAGAGTCTTTCTGTTAATAAAGTTACTTGGGAAGACCATGCTGTTTTTTGTGCTCATTATCCCGATTTTCCAGCTTGAGGACAAGCTGTGATTCTAGGGCGGTCGAATATTAAGAAACCAATTATACCATGAAGTCTACTTCTTTTCAATTACTCTTTAGGAAGTCTAATCAATTTAGAAAGTCTAATTATATTAGGAAGTCAATTTTATTTTTCTTATATAAAGATACTTATTGTAATGGTTTTAAGGAGATTAAATAATATTAAGAGTTTAGGTGGCTAATCCCCAATTCAAAGGATTGTTGGTGGTTGATCCCCAATTAAATGATCAAATTCAAGGTCTAGGACCCTATCATTTCACTCCCAAGAAATGGCCCTAACGCACTTTCCCACCAGGTAATCTCCCTCCTCAATGATGTTGTTGAGGATCTTTATTTATTTATTTATTCAGTTTTCGAGTTTGTAAATAACTGTATTAATGTCGATTCTTATGTACCCTTCTGCTTAGAGAATGAAGGAATTGGAAAAGAAGTCAGTGTTTCTGAGAATTTTGATTTATTTAAATAAGAATTAGCCAATCCAATTATACAAAAAAACCAAATATAAGGAGAAATTGAAGAAACGAAAATGAAATTTGAACAATTTTATGTACTAATTAAACGAAAAACTCATCTCCATCTACCCAAAATAGTCTTCACTATGTTCAATTACTTGGAGTTTTAGTCTTCTTTAAAAACTCTTCTTCCTCAAGCCAAATAGTTTTCACTAGGTTCAATGGATTTTAGTTTCCTTGGGTCTTTGCTAAGTGAAAAATCTAGGTCCACATTCGTATGTCTTTTCTTTTCCTACATTTTCCTTCAAGCCAAACAGAGTTTCTTTTCTTCTCAATTTTGATTCCTTCATCTATTCACACATTTTAAAGCCTCTGAAGTGGGATATCAATTGTTTAGTTCTTATTTTGTTTTTGTCTGTCTTATTTTCTCAGCAACCAAAAAGAAAATAATCAATTACTCTTTGGCTTTGTTTGATTCACAGGATTAACAGTGAAATGATTAATAATCTCATGAATTAGTGTAGGATTAGTTATCCAATTAAATTAGTGAAATAATCATTTATTATGTATTCATTTTTTTTTCTTTCAATCTTGAAATTATGATCCTAGCCCCTCTCTATATTAAAAATTCGTCAATTTTATCGAATTGAATGTCCGTTGTACATGTAATGCAGTTAATGAAATTTGCAATCAAACATAGGATTCTAAGTCCATGGACTAACAATCTCAATCCTATACTATAATCCTACTAATCAAACATGTCCTTTAGTTCTTGAAATCCCTAAGCACTCACTTCAATTAAAATCTAATTCTTTGCATATTAATGTATTACATTCTATGTTGAAATCCTATAGCCCACTACGGAATTCAATGCATTCAATGAGGAAGATCGACTTGACAAAACAGTGGATTACATTGAGAGGCAAATTTGGAGAAAACAAAACTATAAAAATCGAGGCTTCATTTCACTTGATCTAGCATTATCAGAATTACAAGCTGAGTTGATTTTTTATTTCTTGTTGACATATTTCAACAGTAACTCATTGAATTTTCTTCTTGTTCATCTCAATATAAAGCTTTCAATAAATATGCATATATATTTTTTTCCAACTCAATTCTACTTCAAATTAAATTGAGAACCCAATTTGAGGTTGATTGAGGCAATGAGGAAGCTAGTCTCTGACTAATAAAATTTTAGATTTTAGGAATTGTATGAATACTTTTGATCTTTTTATGGTTTACTGGTTGGGCCAGTTTCATGAGAGCCCTTGTTTACTTTATTTTTTCACGGCTTCTTCCTAATCAAACATACATGTGTGTCAGTCTACAATCTTGTGGTTTGATCATGACTGTGTTTGTTTTGTATTTTTATTTGGTTATTTTCAGGGATTTGGATAATAAACTTCAGAATGCACTTTTTGAGTTCTTCTGTTTTCTTGCATGAATTTATGATGAACAATGATAGACTTGAGATTATTCAACGGTTCAGATACATTTGATGGCTTTGTTTGGTTGAGTTTTTTGAATATGTTCTCTGAAAAATTTAAAAAACTAGTTTAGGGGAAAAAAAAAGAACTCATTATTTTTAGAGCACTGCTGGAGAGCTCTGATCCAGCAGCTCTAATGCCAGCTCTAATGAGCTGGCATGGAGGAAATAAAAAAAAGAAAAAGAAAACAAGACACAGTCCATCACTGGACCCCATTGCCAACACACTAGTGATGGATTTAGAGATTTTTTGGTTAAAATTCAGAAAACAAAGTTCTTAAAGCTCAACCAAACATAAGTCTTTTGCGGAGAAATGGGGGACTATATATTATTCCCTCAACCAAACTAGGTGTTGTATTTTCAACTTTTACATTGATTACAAAAAGTTTTGACTCCAGAATTTGTGTTAGCTTTCTGCTCAAGCATGTACCTAGTTTAGTATGTTTGAGGTGTAAATACTAAAAAACCATGTAAACACTTGAGAACAGAATGAAGACCCAAATAAACTATTAGAAGAGTTTTTTGAGCCCCTTCAGCACATTATTATGATTCAAGTTACTGAATTGTGTAGCTGTGCCAAAGTCTGGAGCCATGAACTCCTCACCTCAGTTCCAGGAATTAATAATCTCTCTCAAATTCCACATCCACATGCTTGTATCAAAATAAAGTCATTTACTCATGAGACTAAATAATGTCTTTTGGCTTGGGTCTTGACTTGAAATGAATTCCCTAGAGGCTAGAGATAGATCATTTCCTGTCATTGAGATAAAATGTTGAGTTGGTGGTAGAATTTGCTAGGTATAATTGATTCGAGAGGAGGAACACCATATTGTACAGGGCACATGAATCTATTAAATCTGCGGATTGCATTATGTTTGACTTTTTTTTTTTTTTTTTTTTTTAACATAGCAAGTGGATAGCAATCCATTAACAGGGGCAGCATTATGCTGTTTCATGTAGTTATCAATTTTTAAAGAAGCATCAGTTGAAAAGGTCTTATGTGAGCCAGGCACATCGTAAATTCCAGAGGTGTGCTACCGTGCTAGATTACCTGAAAAATAATTAGACAATGCCATCTGAGCGAGGAACGAGAAACAGTCGTGAGGAAATTTTGTTAGGAAAAAATATGTGATTCCCTACAAGTAAATCAATCAATAGGAATAAAAACTAATGCGGAAAAATTAAATCAAAAGCAATACAAGAATTTTTACGTGGTTCCCTCAATGTGAGGTACGTCCACGAGATCAAAATCCGATTTCACTATCAACCAAACAGTTTCCAAACGATTACAAACGAGACACGAATGGTCTCACAAAACCACACTTAGCTGAATTCCAAATAATTACAAATAAATAAGAGGAAAGACCTCATCAAGTAGATGAACTAAAATCTTCAAAGGCAGAGTTGAAGAAGACCCAAAATAACAACCTAAATCAACTTCGAATGAGAGATAAACAAACTGCTACTCACAAAGCAAAATCCACCAAATTGATTACCCAAGTCCCGAAATCAATTAGCCGCTACACTGTTTCCACCTAATTGAATTGTAGCTGCTACTCTATTTTTTTGGTGAAAACCAATATCTCACGGGACAAACAAAACAATATTATATATATTGTCAAATCTGGAGTTTGTTTTTACCAAAACTCTAGTTATATTCAAATTGAATTGAGTCTCCACAAATATAATGTATAAAAATATATTATACCTAAACCTAGCCAAATTAAAATTCTTTAACAAACCAATTGGGTCCCACACTCCAATAAGGAAGTATACCCAACAATACTCCCCCTACCGACTTAGGTAGAGATATCAACCATACACGCCAAAGTTCGACACTTCAAATGTTTGTCCTCGACAAAGTCTTTGTCAACATATCTGAAATATTATCATCTGTGTGAACCTTTTCGAGTTGTAACAATTTCAAATCTAACACATCATGAATCCAATGGTATCTCACATTAATGTGTTTTAATCTCGAATGAAAAGTAGAATTTTTACTCAAGTGAATAGCGCTTTGACTATCACAATAAAGTACATATTTTTCTTACTTCAAACCCAACTCTTGCAAAAATTTCTTCAACCATAACTCTTCTTTACAAGCTTCTGTAATGGCAATAAATTCAGCTTCGGTAGTTGAGAGAGCAACACATTTTTGTAATTTAGATTGCCATGCCACAGCTCCCCCTGCAAAAGTCATCAAATACCCCGAAGTAGATTTCCTAGAATCAACATCACAGGCCATGTCAGAATCTGTGAATCCATCAAGTATCGGCTTACCATCCCCAAAACACAAACACACCTTTAAAGTCCCTTGAAGATATCTTAGAATCCATTTTACCGCTGCCCAATATTCTTTACCCGGATTAGAAAGAAAATGACTCATCATGCCAACGGCGTGAGCAATATCCGGCCTTGTACAAATCATGGCGTACATCAAAGAACCAACTGCTGAAGCATAAGGAACTTTCAACATCTCTTCTTTATCTTTCTCACTTGTAGGACATTGATTTGAACTAAGCTTGAAGTGACCCGCAAGTGGACAACCAACCGGCTTTGCTTTATTCATGTTGAACCTCTGAAGAACTTTCTCAATGTAGCTTTCTTAAGACAACCAAATCAGCCCCTCTTTGCGATCACGAACAATTTTCATACCAAGTATTTGTTTTGCCGGTCCCAAATCTTTCATAGCAAAAGACTTGCTCAACTCCAATTTCAACCTGTTTATCATGGTAGAATCTTGACCCACAATTAACATGTCATCAATATAAAGCAAAAGAATAATAAATTTGCCATCCGGAAAATTTTTCACAAACACACAATGTTCCGAAGTGGTTTTAGAAAGAGTCATGAAAGAGTCAAATTTTTTGTATAATTGCCGCGGGGCTTGCTTGAGACCATACAAACTTTTCTTCAATTTGCAAACAAATTTCTCTTTCCCTTTTTCCACAAAACCTTCCGGTTGCTCTATATAAATTTCTTCTTCAAGATCACCATGAAGAAATGCGGTCTTCACATCAAGTTGCTCAACTTCAAGGTTCATACTTGCAGCTATGCCAAGTATAACCCGAATAGAAGACATCTTTACAACCGGTGAGAAAATCTCGTCAAAGTCAATACCTTTCTTTTGCCCAAAGCCTTTCACAACAAGACGTGCCTTGTATCTCAGATTCTTGCCATCATTCTTCAATTTGAAAACCCACTTATTTTTCAGAGTTTTCCTCCCTTTAGGCAACTTCACTAAATCATAAGTGTGATTTTCAAGTAAGGAATTCATCTCCTCTTCCATGGCCTTTTTCCAATCATCTTTCTTTGCATGCTTAACTGCTTCTTGGTAGCTCTCAGGCTCCCCTTGATCGGAAATCAACACAAATTCATTGGGAGGATACTTTCTTGAAGGTTGTCGGTCCCTTGTAGATTTCCTCAACTCAAGTTGTGGTGAAGGTTCTTGAGTTTGATGCTCTTCCTCAATTTCTGGCTCAACTTCATTAGGATTAGCATAATCCTCCACATCTTCAATAGGTGGTTGCACATCTCTCCCATTTTTATCATCAACTGAAGATGAAGGAGATGGATCCATGTCAATGAGATCACTAGTTTTTGGCTCCGGTTGATTACCTTTGCCAAAGTCCTCAATTGTTTGGTCTTCAAGAAATACAACATCATGGCTTCGAATAACTTTCTTGTCAACCGAATCCCACAATCTATAACCAAACTCGTCACGCCCATAGCCAAGAAAAATGCATTGTCTTGACTTGCTATCAAGCTTAGACTTTTCATCTTTTGGAATGTGAACAAAATCTCGGCAACCAAACACTCTCAAGTGCTCATAAAACACATCTTTACCGGTCCAAACTCTTTCAGGAACATCACCATTCAAAGGATAGGAAGGAGACAAATTGATCACGTCAACCGCTGTCTTCATTGCCTCACCCCAAAAGGATCTTGGCAATTTAACTTGTGAAAGCAAATACCTTATTCTTTCCACAATGGTGCGGTTCATCCTCTCAGCAACGCCATTTTGTTGAGGAGTCTTCTTAACTGTCTTTTGGTGCCGAATACCTTAGTTGCGACAATACTCATCAAATGGCCCAATGTATTCACCACTATTATCTGATCGGATGCACTTCAATTTTTGTCCTGTTTCTCTTTCAACTATGGCCTGAAAATGCTTAAATACTTCTAGAACTTGATCTTTAGTTTTTAGTAGAAAAGCCCAAACTTTCCTTGAATAATCATTAATGAAAGTAACAAAATAAAGTGCACCACTATGTATTCTAACTTTCAAAGGACCACAAACATCCGAATGAATCAATTCCAACACATTTTCTTTTCTAGAAGCAACATTTTTATGAAAAGAAGCTCTATATTGTTTACCCCCCAAACAATGAACACAAGTTTTAAGATGTGTACCTTTCAAACCAGGTAGAAGCTCTTTCTTAAACAAAACTTGTAGCCCCTTTACACTCATATGGCCAAGCCGCTTGTGTCACAATTCGGGAGAAGTATCATCTTCAAGTGCATTGACAACACCTTTACAAATTTTTCCTTGCATCGAATAAAGTGTACGAGTCTTCTTGCACTTAGCCACCACCAAAGAACCCTTTGTGAGCTTCCATATTCCATCATCAAATTTGTTGTTGAAGCCTTCATCATCTAGCTTCCCAGTAGAGATCAAATTGAGGCAAATGTCGAGAACATGCCTCACATCTTTAAGCAATAACTTGCAACCCAAATTTGTTTCCAAGCAAACATCACCCATACCAATAATCTTGGACAAACCTTCATTACCCATTCGAACAGAACCATAATTTCCTTCGGTGTAGGTAGTGAAGAAATCAACTCGAGAAGTCACATGAAAAGAAACACCGGAATCAATCACCCAATTGTTCTCTTGGCCCACAAAATTTATACAATCATCTTCACAAACAACCATGAGATCATCGGTAGTAACTGCCGTTGTGTCTTCTAGCTTCTTATTCACACTCTTGTCACGCCTTTTCTCCTTGTTCTTGAGCTTTCAGCATTCTCGCTTCATGTGCCCTTTCTCACGGCAATAATAGCACTCAATGTCTTTCTTTGAAAAAGAACCATCTTTTGATTTGTCACGGCTTTGATCACGACCATGAGGAGTCTTACTCCTCCCCCTTGTTTTACTTCGGCCTCTCACAACAAATGCTTCTGAATGAGAAAAACCCGTTGATTTTCTTCTAGTTTCTTCATTCAACAGGCTACTAGTGACTTAGCCCATTGTGACAACTCCATAGGGCGCCGAATTACTAACGGTCACAACCAAAATCTCTCAACTTTCGGGCTAAGAACTAAGTAGTATCAAAGCCTGCAACTCATCATCAAAAACAATTTTCATATAAGCAAGTTGGTTAACAATACTCTTTATTTCATTCAGATGTTCCAAAATAGGGTTGCCCTCTTTATATTTTAAATTAACCAACTTACGAAACAGAAAGGCTTTATTTGTGGCTGATTTCCTATCATAAAGGACCTATAATTTTTTCCATAAATCATGTACTGAAATTTCAGTAGCAACATAATAAAACAAACTGTCATCAATCTATTGACGGATAACACCAACGGCTTTTCGATTAAGCCTCTTCCACGCATCATCTTTCATACCTTCGGGTTTGTCATTATCACCCTCAATGGGTGTATACAAATCTTTACAAAATAATAGGTCCTTCATTTTAGTTTTCCAAGTTACCCAATTGCTTCCATTGAAGCTAGACATACGATCCACATTCCCCTCAATTGATTTACACAAATAAATAAACCCAAATAATAAACTCAAATAAACCGTAAGCTCTGATAACAGTTGTTAGGGAAAAATATGTGATTCCCCACAAGTAAATCAATCAATGGGAATAAAAACTAATGCGGAAAAATTAAATCAAAAGTAACACAAGAATTTTTACGTAGTTCCCTCAATGTGAGGTACGTCCACCGGATTGAAATCCGATTTCACTATCAACCAAACAGTTTCCAAACGATTACAAACGAGACACGAATGGTCTCACAAAACTACACTTACCTGAATTCCAAATAATCACAAATAAATAAGAGGAAAGACCTCATCAAGTAGATGAACTAAAATCTTCAAAGACAGAGTTGAAGAAGACCCAAAATAACAACCTAAATCAACTTCGAATGAGAGATAAACAAACTGCTACTCACAAAGCAAAATCCACCAAATTGATTACCCAGGTCCCGAAATCAATTAGCCGCTACACTGTTTCCACCGAATTGAATTGTAGCTGCTACTCTATTTTTTTGGTGAAAACCAATATCTCACGGGACAAACAAAACAATATTATATATATTGTCAAATCTGGAGTTTGTTTTATCAAAACTCTAGTTGTATCCAAATTGAATTGGGTCTCCACAAATATAATGTATAAAAATATATTATACCTAAACCTAGTCAAATTAAAATTCTTTAACAAACCAATTGGGTCCCACACTCTAATAAGGAGGTATACTCAACAAATTTTAGGTGTGATAAACGTGAATGTGGTCTCACAGAACTGGTGAGCAAAAATCTAATAATTCATGCCTGCTGCTCTTTTTTTTACCAGGCTTGTGTGCATGTTTATTAGTTAATGAGAGTATGAATCTTTCTACTATAGGAATACTTGTGTCTGGTTGATCATTAGTTAGGCTATTGAGACGCTGGAGAGCAATTGAAATGTCATGTAAAGTCTGCAACGTGATTTATTTAATCTTCTTTTTTTTCTTTTTCTTTTTCTTTTTCTTTTTCATGCAGCCAAGAAGTTTGATAATCAAATCAAACAACGACAATAATGAGAAGAGAGCTGGGACAATAGATAATTATTCTCGTAATTGTGTCTGTTTAATTATATTTGATAGATTTTTACAGTTATAAATTTTTGAATATTTTGAATTCCTCTATAACTGTGATGCCATATGCCATTTGTCTTAATAATCCTGGACTTTTTTATATTCAGAGTTTTAATATTATTTTTAATTATAATAAAAACATGTTGGGATGAGACTAGCATGCCAAATTGAAAATAAGTTATTCACTGTCATACAAGCAGGAACACAATTTTAATTACTGAACAAAAGCTATAATAGTTCAACCATCATGACAACATGTAACTTGGGGAGACAAAGTAGAAGAACCGGCAAATAGATCTATGTAATGATGTGTGTAATCACATTTATGCATTAAAAGAAGGAATATTTAAAACCCCTATGTAGAGCCAGTAAACCACACAGTAGACCTATTTCTTGTTTGTCTTATGATTAGCCACAAATAGTGCAGCTAGCTGCATAAAACCCAGTTTATACATCTTCAGCCTTCAGTCAGCGGGCAATCTACCTCAAGGTGGCTTGCTGCTCATCATGAGAACCCTCCCTTTGTCAATCTTCGAAATTTTGTCTGATTCATGTTCATTACTATTCCGCCAAGTCTCCTGCAGTTGCAGCGCATACCGGAGGTTACCCAATGCATCATCCATCGATAGACGCTCAATCCCCTCATCACACACGCAATTTTCAGCATTCTTGACATATTCTTTCAAACATTCTGGTGCTATTTTGTCAGTTAGATACGGATCAATGATCTGATCAACGGTACCCATTTCGATATTAGTTTTGAACCAGCGAACTAAATTCACTTGATCCTCGTCCCTTGAATAGATCATTGGCTTCCTCCCACACAATAGTTCAAGTAAGATGACGCCAAATGAGTACACATTGGATTTTGTAGTTAATCTAGCATTGTGAAGGTATTCTGGATCCATATATCCCACGGTGCCTGTACTTGATTCAGTGTCGACTACCACTTTCACATTCCAATTCTCGTCCAACAGAATACTGGTCAGCTTTAGGTTGCGATGAATGATTGTTTGCCTTGCACCTGCGTGGAGGTATTGCAGTCCTCGTGCAACACCAATGCAAAACTCAAGTCGCTTTTCCCAGTTAAGTGAATACTTGTTGGTTTCATAGAGGTGATGGTAGAGAAACCCATGGACCATAAACTCGTAGACAAGGATCACTTCATGCTTATCGATGCAGTATCCAATTAAAGAAACAATGTGGCGGTGACAGAGATGGGAGTGCACCTGGATCTGAGCTCTAAATTCGTCCAAGATCCTCTCTCTTGATGTTCCTTCTTTCCACCTTTTAATTGCCACTTGAAGATTCCTGCTGCGGATATGGCCCCAATACACTTTGCTGTCACGACTAAGTCCGACCACCAGAAGCTCATGAAAATTATTTGTAGCTGCTCGAATCTCTGTCAGAGAGAAACGACAGAATGATTGAATGACACCATCCTCAACTAGATTCCTCCACAACTGCCCTGACACTCCATTCTTAGGACCCCAGTTCTTCCACTTCCTCCACCCAAGATCAATACCTTTAGCCACTACATGTGCAGTACTAAAAAACAGATTGCTTACTATTCCCGTTTGTCGAGATAAATGGATATTGTCCTGTGATGCCAATCCATGCATGAGGCTCCCCACAACTTCAATCATTGTAGGCCTTCCTTCTGGATGATTATGTAAACATTTGTTAGCAACTTCTACAAACACGTTTAGACAATTTGGTGATAATTGTCCTCTTATGGAGGGATCAATGATCTGGTCAAGGGTTCCCTTTTTGATGCATTTTTGAGCCCATAGGGCTAAACCAATTTGCTCCTCCTCCTCAACACTTGTATCAACACTAGTATCCACCGGTGGCCTTGCACATAACACTTCAAATAGAACCACACCAAAAGCATACACATCTGATTTCTTGGTTAGTCTATGAGTCAAGAAATACGCTGGATCTAAATAACCAAATGTGCCTTTAACATTTGTACTAACGTGGGTTTGTGTATGGGCTGTCCTTGCCAATTTAGACAATCCAAAATCTGAAATCTTAGCTACCCAATTCTCGTCCAACAGAATGTTTGTGGTCTTCACGTCCCTATGTATGACACCTTGCTCAGTATTCATATGAAGGTAGTCCAATCCACGGGCAGCACCAATACAAATCTTGAGCCTCTCCTCCCAAGTAAGATGATAAATATCGTTCCCATTTCCTTTCCTACTGTTTTCGTAGAGATGATCGGCGAGCGTCCCATTGACCATGTATTCATAAACGAGTATCATCTCATCGCAATCATCAGAGTAGCCAATCAGGGTCACGAGATGTGTGTGGCGGAGCTTGGAAAGCATCTTGATCTCAGTCCAAAACTCTGCTGCCCCTTGTTTGGACTCTGCATTCGACCGCTTAATGGCGACAGTGGTAGCTCCACCGTCGATGAACCCTTTATACACCTTACCGAATCCACCTTTCCCAATGACCAAAGCATCATCGAAGTTGTTGGTCGCTGATTGAATGTCAACAAGTGAAAACCAACGGCACAATTCCTTGGATTGATACACACCGTTTGTAATTGTATTCCCACTGTCAAAAGTTGACATATTTAAAATGAGATGATGAAGGAAGAGAACGAGTGGAGGGATTAGATAAGACAATGAAGATCACAAAAATGAAGAAATGAAAGTCAAGTTGGCTACCTCCTCAGATCAACAATGGTGGGCTGTGGTCCAGGGCAAAAGGTCAACCATCTAATAACTGTATTGGAAGACTCTACTATTCAAAGTAAACAGCCCAGATTTTTTTATTTTTTTTAATTATTGATGAAACCAATCGGACAAAAGGAAAATACATCAATAAAGTAAACTGCAAAGATGACTGAACAACCGACAATCCACAACTACTACATATTTGTATCCATAAATTTATTTATTTATAGTTTTTGTATAGTTTTTCAACATTATATGCCTACTCTTCTCCAAAATCAGATGTATAAGCCTCAATCATGTCAATTAGTAGAATGATTTTTAACCTAATAACAATCACAAATTAAAGTCTGGAGACAAAAAACTAGGTATGAAATCACTTTTTAGAATACATTAATTGTACAAAGTGTTATTGCTATATTTTTAGCAATGAAATTAGACATTTAATAATGACACCAAAATTTTCATCTTAAAAATTAAATTTTTTGGGTCCCAATTGTTTTGTGCCCAAAATTACATTTATTAATAATATTTTCAAAATTTTGTTGCTGAAGTTTTTTTTTCTTCTTTTAATTGAAGTGATTTTTTTAGATAACTTTTTAATGATGACTCACATGACAACAAAAAGTGATTTTCTAATATTTTTTTTGTAACAAATTTTTATTTCTATGAAAAATGTTGGTTCCTAAAACATTGTAGTGAAGCTTCACAGTTCGGATTTAATTTTACATGATCAACGAAAAGAGTAACTTTTAGCCGAGTAAATTGCTATTTTAGAATAATTAAAAACATTTCCAATAATTGTTGATTATTATATTTCCCACCATAAATTATTTGGCAACAGCGCTAGGGTTTACACTGATAGTGGGATATTTTTTTTAAAAAAAACTAATGATAGTAATATATATGTGTTGGGTGTATAAATTGTAAAAACCAATCACAATTCAACATGTGACATGAAGGAGGTAATTTAGGAAGTTAATACAAGTTGCCAAACGAAGTCAAACACGTATCAGCCCGTATTGATAATAATGGATCTGCGTTGCATTGGAACAATCAAGGGATATAAGGTGATGTGGCCTAACGGTTACTCACAAAATTCAAATTCAAAATCAAGAGGGAAGTCTAACTACAAATGTGGCGTAGTGTGACTGACTGTGAGAAAGCATGTTCAGCAATCATGGAAGGACATTTCAATAGTTAGAAGCTCACTTTGACGGTTATCATTGAAAAGTAAAAATAGCAAAGAAGACCCCAGAATGAAGGATCTAGACTCAAATCAAAAAACCAGTTTTATTTATTTTGTTTTCCCTTCCAGTTTTTACAGTTCTTTATATTTATGTATTTTAAATTCCTGTACTGCACTTCATTTATAATAGTAGTTTCAAATAGCTTATTGTTATAAACCTCTACGAGACTGGGTCAAATCATTGTAAGTTTTTCATTTTACTTAATGAAATTCTGAAATTATTCTTCACTTAATTATTATTTACTAAATTCTTCTAAACAAGCCACTAGTAAAAGTCCTCTTCATTGAGGTTGAAAGAACTAAAACACAATTTTCTGATAATTGGTTGGCAATTAATCTTCTGTAAGGACTGATTGATCCTTGTTGGCACGCTTAAAATTACAAAATTAACCTTCGAAAACTAAAAAAAGCCAACATATATTTTTGGCACGCCCAGTAGGACTAATTGAAATGTCTAGACGTAGGAGACAAGGAGAAAATGAACGCCTAGAAAAAGGTGTGGAATGAGAGGTAGAGGTACCTAATACAGAGGATAATGTGATAACACATCCTATGGAAGTACCTATCTCATCTGAACCTATGGTCGAACAGACCAATAATTCAGAACATGCACCACATGTTCAAAATATTGGATGAGGCCATGGAATTGGACCATCTACTGTTCCATCTACTCAGCCAATAAATCCATGGGGAGGCCTAGTAGATGCCATAAGGCAGAGTTAATGAACACAATAGAAAGATGGGCAATATCCTTTATGGATCGGATGAATTCCCATCAACCAACTAACACAAGGCATATGGAGGAAAATTCAAATGTTCCTCAGTAAAGATTGGCTAAAGATAAACAGCCTATGCAAAGTAATGGACATACTAATGGTCTGACTAGTAATCAAAATTATGAAAGGCAATCACTTATACCTCAGTCTTGGTATGAGCCTCTTTTAAGGCCTATGGTAAATCAAAATGCCTCTTTACTTAACAGCGAAGCCATACAAATTGGTGGATCTGGGCCAACACAAGAAAATGGCATGAAAATGTTTCAAAATCTCATGTTTAAAGCCATACCTGGCACAAGGGGATTCACTAATCCCTTGTTTGAATTCACACCCGGGGGATTGGAAGAGTTTCTTGCGGTTAGGAGAGAAACAACACAGGTTCCTCTTATTACAACACCTTTCGTAGGTCCTTTCGCAGGACAGGCTCAGAGAGGTCAACCATACCCTTAACAGCAGCCAGTACCACAGGGACAACCAGTCCCAAATATACCTCCCTATGGACCAAGAGGATCTCAGGCACAAGGTTTTCCACCAAATCCTATGTTTGTTCCTCCAGTGGTAGTCTAACAAGTACAAAATATGGTTCCTAGGGACCAAATTGCTAATATTGTCAGAGAAATGTGTGGACCTATGGATCAGCGGGTTCAAACTCTAGTGTATAGGAAGCCATACCTAGAATGGGTAAATAGGGTCCATAAATACCCAAGGAAATTTAGAATACCAGACTTTGCTCTTTTTTATGGGAATGGAAACTAGTCAACAGTAGAACACATTGCTAGGTTCGCTGCTCAATGTGGTGAATTTACTAATAATGATTACATGAAGTTAAGATTTTTTTCAAATTCTCTAACTGGGGCAGCTTTTGTATGGTATATTAACCTTACAACTGGCTCTATCCAAACTTGGCAGCAAATAGAGGAGGCATTTCCATGGCAGACTTGGCAAGGTTGAGTCAAAGGCCTGATGAGAAGACTGTTCAATTTATTGCTAGATTCAAAAGAGCACAAAACAATTGTAGGGTCATTTTACCAGAGCCTAAATTTATGAGATTGGCTCAAAATGATTTAGAGTTTAGGCTTCGAAAGAAGTTTGACTCAACTGAGTTTCAAGATTTAGTGGAATTAACCTATAAGGTGTCTAGATATGAATCATTACTTGAGAAATCGAAGTAATGCATCATATAAGACTTATTATAGAGACCCTAATTACGAGATTGATGCAGCAAAGATCGTAGGGAAAGAGCCTATGACCTGTGAGGCGTTAATTCATAAGGATACTACAATAGACTAGCAATTTAAAAAGAAAGACCTTCATAGGAAATACTCTTTCGATTTAATAAAGGCAGATGACAGTTTTGATCATTTGCTTGCAGCAAATTTCCTAAAGTTACCAAAGGGAGTTAAAATTCCTTCTCCAAAAGAACTTAAAGGGAAAATGTATTGTAAATGGCACAATTCTTGGTCTCACTCAACTAAAAACTGTTTTATTTTTCGGGACATGATCTAAGAACAATTCGAAAAGGGAGTTTAAAATTCCCAACCAAAGTAGAGAAAGCTATGGGGATTGACACTAACCCATTCCCAGAGATTTGGGGAAGTTACAACTAATGTTGGTGTGCCTAACTTCCAAAACCTATCCTTGAAGGAATTGGAGGAGGTTAATTTGCAGATGCATGTTGCCAACCAGACTGGTTCCAAGAAAGATATTAGAAGTTCACTAGCAGATGGACAGAGCTTTGCGGACCAAAAGGAGGACTCTAGTGAGGAGGCACTGGAAGATAACTCTCTAGAGGTAGCTGTCATGCAAAGGATGTGTCCCAGAAGCAGATTAAGTTACAAATGGTTGAAGGGTCTCCCAATTAATGGAAAACAGTATACAAAGATGTGCAAAGACGCCCTAAACCAACCAGTATTTACAACAAGAGGCCATACCCAACTGGTCCCAAACAGCAGCCATTTTTGGTTGGACCACCAGCCGCTAGAGTGCACTCCAAGGGTAAGAGACCTCTGCAAAAGTTCAGACCACCCAACTACTACAGGATGGAGGGCAATCATCCTGAAAGGAGACCTGAAGTGGGCTTAAGTTATGGAATCAGAGCCAGAGATTGGCCTTCTAGATCAGCCTCAAACAAGATGGGCGATAACCACCCAGACAGAAGGCCTGAATTAGGCTCAAGACAGGAAATCAGGGCTAAGCAATGGCCTCCACAGGTAGCTTCGAAGCCGACTTCAAAGGCAGAAAGAGCTAGTTCAGCAACTGAACTAGTGAGTCCATGGGTACCTAGGGTTTTAGATTGGTTTGTCATGTAGAACAAGCCTAAGCAAATGTCTACCCAGAGAAGTGTTATTGGAGACCAGGGTAGAATGGCTAAACCCCCCTTGGTGGCTCCAAATAATTGGGTGGTACTAAAGCACCCAAAAACAAAGGAACCAAATATGGTTCTAGTAATTTCTAGGTCTCAAAGAAGGAAGATCCAGCGAAGGTACACTTAGTACCAAAAGGATCTGAAGGAAAGTGGAGAGAGTTCTTCATTGGCCTAGCCAAAAGGCCAGACAGAGGAAAGAGAAAGTCCAAAATTGGATCATAGTCCAAAATTAACTCCTCAGAACAAAAGAAGTTTCAACAAAGAGCATTTGGCCAAAGTTCACTCTGAACTGAAAGCCAAGGAAAGATCTATCTTAGCAGGTCTTAAGAAGGCCTTGATAGAAAGCGATAGTGAAACAGAAGGAGAAGTTGACCTAGGCCAAAGGAAAAAAATGGTTGAGGCCTAGTACTGAAGTGCCATGGCTGAGTAAACATTTTTGGTCGAACAACCAGCAGGAACAGACCATTCGAAGGAAGTGACTACTACTGAAGTGCCAGAATGCAACATAGAAGATGCTTTTGAAATAACTAAACAAGTTAGCCTGGAAAAGAAGCAAGTGCAGCCAGTAGTTCAGTTTGGCTCATTTCTTCCAATGTCAGTGAATATGGTACATATACTACCACAGGAGTTCTAGGCTGAAGATGAAAACCAAGAAGGTCAGGAGATTGACCCTATTCCAGTTTCTAGTGAAGATTCACAGGTTAGCATGGTTCAAGATAAATTTGAAGTAGCCACACCAATGGAAACTGAGGACAAGAGTGAGAAAGTGAGTATTAATCTCTCATATCCTTTTGAGTATCCTATAACATCCATGACACAGCATGTCAAACCCTTGTATATTAAGGCTTTTTTCGATGGGATACAAATGAATAGGGTATTGGTGGATAATGGGGCAGTAGTGAACCTACTTTCGAAATCCTCTTTGAAGAAACTGGGAAAAAGGAACTAGAGATTAATTCCAACCAGCACAACCATTGTTGGTTTTGCTAGGGATAAACAGATGGCTCAGGATATTTTATCGATCAACCTGAATGTGGGAACCAAAGATTGCATGACAATATTCGTTGTTATTGATAGGAATGCTAAGTATAATGTTTTACTTGGCAGGGATTGAATTCACACCAACAAATGTGTGCCTTCCTTTCTACATCAGAAGATAATGATGGCCGTGTGCAATGGAGAGACGGAGGAGATCAATGCAGACCCTCAACCCTTTGTCGCTTGTGCTGACTTTGCAGAAGCCAAGTTGTATACTGAAGGAGTGACGTCACTCAGTATATTGAGAAAACCTGATGGTTCAGCCAAAGTGAGCGCTGATGAGGAAGTAGCACACCTGAAGCACTTAGTATAGGAGAGTGCTGATGAAGAATTCACTATCAAAGATGATAATGATGCCTGGTTGCAGGTAAGAAGATGAAACCCAAGAAGCCAGATCCTTGGCTTTAGTCAAGTTTTCAGCATTGGACTTAAAATCAATAATCCAAAAATTTTAGGAACAAAAAAAGGAAGCCATGGTAGTTGGCTGTAAGTAGGAACAACAACAGGTCAGGCCTTTGACTTTTGATAAATACTATGCATTGGACATCAAAACAAAAGTTCAAAAAATACAGGAAAAATAAGCCTTATGGACAAACTTTGTCTATGAGGAAGAAGGCAAAGATGTTAAATTAGAGAAAGTGGAAGCAGAACAAAGCAAATAAATTGCTTCGAGGGTAGAAGAAATCAAAAAAGAAGCATTAGTGAGTTCTCAAATACAAGGCCTCTTGGAAGAAGTTAATTTAGGGAAAGGTCTGCCCAGCAACCCACTTACATCAGTGCTTGGTTAAGTGCTCTGGACAGGGACCGGTTACTACTGGTCTTAAAGAGATATAAAGATTGTTTTTCATGGTCTTATAATGAACTACTAGGATCAGATAAGTCATTAGTGGAACATAGGCTCCCTATGAAGCCTAATTTCAAGCCATACAAGCAGAAGCCAAGAAGGATGAGTCCTGAAGTGATTCATAAAGTCAAGGAGGAAATTCTTAGGCTCCTTAAGGCAAGCTTTATTAGAACAGCCAGATATGTTGAATGGCTATCCAATATTGTGCCTATGGTTAAAAAAAATGGTAAAATGAGGGTACACATCGATTTTAGAAACCTAAATTTAGTAACTCCAAAAGATGAGTACCCCATGCCCATAGTAGACTTATTGGTGGATAGTTCAGTAGGGCACAAGATTTTAATTATGATAGGTGGGCATTCTGGTTAGAACCAAATCTGCATTGCAGAGGAGGATATCCATAAGACAACATTCAAATGTCCTGGGAACATTGACACCTTCGAATAGGTTAAAATGCCATTTAGCCTAAAGAATGCTGGGGCTACATATCAAAGGGCAATGAACACTATCTTTCATGATCTCATTGGAGGCTATTTAGAGTGTTACATTGATGACATTGTAGTAAAATCCCAGTTCATGGAGGAACATTTAGTTCACTTTGAAGCAGCTTTCGAAAGAATGAGAAAATTCAAGTAATGCGCTTTTGGTGTATCAGCTGGAAACTTCTTAGGCTATGTAGTACACAAGAAGGGAATACAGATTGATTAGAATAAAGCCAAAGCCATCATTGAGGCCAAGCCTTTATCAAGTAAGAAAGAAATACAAAAATTCCTTAGATAGGTTAATTTTCTTCAAAGATTTATTTCTAACACTGCAGGGAAAACTAAAGTATTTTCTTCTTTATTAAGGTTAAAAGATGAAGAGGAAGTTTGTGTGGATAGCAGAGCATCAAACTGCTTTTGAAGGAATTAAAGCCTACTTGGCCAAGCCTCCAGTGTTGATGTCACCAAAGAGTGACAAACCGTTGAAGTTATACATTGCTGCAGCCGAAGATTCATTGGGAGCTTTCCTAGCCCAGGACAATGAAGAAGGCAAGGAGCAAGCAATTTATTATCTTAGTAGGTTTTTAAATTCTTGTGAATGTAAATACTCAGCTGTAGAAAAGTTGTGCCTTGCATTGTATTTTGCAGCAATGAAATTAAGATATTATTTGTTGCCTAATGTTGTTTTGGTAATTGCAACCATAGACTTGGTTAAGTATATGTTACCTAGATCAATGTTGAGAGGAATAATTGGCAAATGGATATTGGCCTTGTCAGAGTTTCATCTAGAATATGTCCCCCAAAAGGTAGTAAAAAGATAAGTTTTGGCTAACTTTCTGGCAGATCATCCATGTCAAACGGAAAGCCAGGAAATAATGGATCTTGGCATGATCAATGTTGAGCCATGGCAGATGTGGTTCGACGGGTCAAAGGCCAATGGTCTGATTGGAATTGGTGTTGTAATTAAATCACCATAGGGGATAGAAACCACATACTGTTTTAGAGTGGATGAAACTACTTGTTCCAATAATCAAGCTGAATATGAAGCTTTAATAATGGGACTGGAAATGCTTATTGGATTACAAGCTCATGTGGTTGATATATTTGGAGATTCTCAATTGGTGGTCAACCAAGTAAAAGGAATTTTCAAATGTCAAAATGCAAGCATGTTGCCATACTATGTTGTTGCATTACATTTGCTTTCTCAATTTCAGATAGCAAACGTGACTTATATCCCAAGATTCATGAATAACAAAGCCAATGATGTAGCTCAGAAAGTTTCCAATTTCAAGAGAAGGGATGGCACTCAAATGAACATAAGTCAAACAACATATCAAAAATTAATACCGCATTTAACTAAAAGGAATGTGGTGTTAGAAGTCAATCATAATGACTTATAAGATCAAGATTGGAGGCATCCAATAATGCAGTACCTAACTGGCCCATCTTCGAAAGCCAGCAGAAAGATCAAATTACAATCTATGCAATATGTAGTGTATAGTAATGCTCTTTACAAAAGGGAAGCAGATGGATTGTTATTGGAATGTCTAGGGCCAAAGGAGGCATTGACAACCATGGCTGAAGTTCATGAAGGCATCTGTGGTGCTCATTAACTTGGTGTGAATATGAGATGGCTGCTTTGAAGGCATTTTTACTATTGGCCCACCATCCTTAAAGATTGTATAGAATATGCTAGAGGTTGTCAGGCATGCCAAAAGCATGGCATGATAAGACATGTTCCAATAAATGATTTGCATGCAATTATGAAACCTTGGCCATTTAAAGGTTGGGCTATAGATATGATAGGGAAAATACATCCACCCTTTTCGAAGCACCATTGTTTCATCTTAGTGGCTACAAATTATTTCACTAAGTGGGTCGAAGCTAAACTATATAAGGTTGTAGACCAAACTGAAGTTATTGGATTTATTAAAGATCTAATTAACAAGTTTGGTATCCCACAGACCATAACTGTGGATAATGTGACTGTATTTGATGGAAAGATGGTAAAATCTTTCATGGCAGAGTTTGGAATTAGCCTTGTTAATTATATTCCTTATTATGTACAAGCAAATGGTCAGACAAAATCATCCAATAAGTCTTTGAAAAAAGGAATACAGAGAGTTGTAGAAGACAATCCTAGGGATTGGAATAACTTGTTGTTTGATGTATTTTGGGCTTCTAGGAATTCTCCAAGGTCAAGTACAAGAGTTACTCCTTATGCCTTAGTATATGGGCATGATGTAGTGTTACCTGTAGAGATTAACATTAAGTCCTTGAGGGTGAGATGCCAGGACCAGTTAGCTCTTGAGCAGTACCATCAGAACATGTTCATGGAATTGGAAAATGTAAATGAAGCTGGAATTTTGGCATTAAATATCATTCTCTTTCAAAAGAAAAAAGCAACCAAAAATTATAATAAAAAAGTCAAGCACATTAGCTTTGATAAAGGTGATCTGGTATGGAAGACAATACTCCCAATAGGAATTAGAAGCCATAAGTTTGATAAATGGTAGGGGTGGGCGCGGATCGGTTGCGGCCACGAAACCTCCAATCCGCCATTCGTCCGCCAGATTGGCGGATTGGAGAAAATCAATCCGCATCTGTCCGCCAATCCGGCGGATGCGGATTTGGCAGATTTGGCGGATTGGCGGATTGATACGAATCGGTTTAGCGGTTTGAAATTTTACAAATTTTCAACAAAAAACAAAAAAAAAACGCCACCCCACCCGAACCCGAAAAATGCCATAAACTAGGTTGGTGTGCATGCTACTACTACTACTGTTATTAATGCTTTTGTGGTTTGTTTTCCATCTTCAAGTTTTTCTGTGCTGTCTTCTTAGAAATGCTCTCACTATTGCTATTCCTATATCATTACTCATATTAAAAATTTCATGTCTAACTTCATTTATAATTTTAGTTTTTTTTTTTTTGGGGATCAATAATTGTGGTTAATTATGTGAAAATATCAAAACAAGATAATCTCAAGACATAATTAAACGGCTATAATAAATGAATTAAAACAAAGGAATGGAGAAACAGGTGATATAGAGCTAGATCCAATACTTAAAAATTGAATAAACAAGCTTACTAACCACATGAGCAGCAAATGGCAACATTTTTTCTGGTGGCATGCTGGCACAAACAGCTGCAGATTAAATACAGGGGAAAAAAAAATTATCAGTTCCATCACTGACTTCATATATGTAAAAAAAAAAAAATAAAAATAAAAAGTAGCACCAATGTTTTGGAATGATTGATTAAATATTGGACAACAGGTTGAAAGTTAAAACAAATCTAATTATCACGAGACACTACACAAAAGACCGGACATACTCTCGATGATGCGCTTTTATTTGCAATATGGTGCTGCAAATCATCTGGGATACCTCTGCAAGGGGGTTGATTAGGTGATTGCCTATGTAGTTTTTAAACAAAAGTAATAAAAAATGAATGTTTATTTCATTCATTTCACTTACCATAAAGAACTGCTCCAATAAAAGCATCTCCAGCACCTGTTATGTCAACAAGTTACGAGGGTGGTATCTTCTCATGCTCCAACAAATAACCTCCCACTCACAGTCCCTATCCCATTATCTAAAACATGAAGCACCAAAGTAACTTTTTTAATTATAGACTCTACCAATTTCACCATAGCTTTCCTTTCACAAACTCTATTGATATTCAAAGGAGCAATACATCAATACTAGTTCCATATTAAAAAACACACTGGTCAGAAAACTTATGACCCACATAACACACATCCCTTTGGCAAAGTTTAATCAACAAAAAATTTAACTTTAAGAATGATGATACAAAAAAATTTCGTACTTCACACTATGTTTGATAACCTAAGAGATGATACAAAGAATTTAACTTTAAAAAAGGCATTTTTTTATTCAATAATCACAATATATATATATATATATAATCAGACACTGGATCGAAGTAAAATCAGAGTTCCTAAATATATATATATATAATCAGACATTGGTGCTACATGGATATAGTTGTCCCTTACAATAAAGAAAACAACAAACAAACAGAGTTCTTAAATAGAGAAGCATGAATAATTAGGTAATCTACAAAACTAACCTGGCAAGAAAACCCAAATTTAACTTTCAAGCTCTCTGAATCAGCTGTGTTGTAATCTAGAAAACCCAAATTTAAGAACCATCATAAGAACAGTCGGAAGGAGAAAGGTGAAAAAAATCAAAAACCCAGAAAATGGGGAGAAGAAAAAATCAAAAACCCAGAAAATGGGGAGAAGAAGAGAAGAGAAGAAAAGAAAAGGGAAGAAGAAGGAGGAGAGAGAGAGAGAGAGATATTCCTCAGTGTATATTGCCGTTTAGTGTAGATCGATCGGCGTTTAGTATAGATCGATCGGCATTCGGTGTAGATCGTCGGACGGCGACGATGGGTAGGGGAGAGAGAGAGAGAGAGAGAGAGAGAGTGAGTGTCCATCTCTGTGTGTTGTGTTTTCCATCGGAGAAATTAGGGAAAAATGAGACAAATTAGAAACAAAAGGGGCTGTTGCTGGCGTAAAAAAAAAAAAAAAAAAAAAAAACGTGGCACGGTCGGGTCGGGTTAGCTGGGTAAAATGGTGGGTGACCCGCCACCCGACCCGAACCCGAAATAAGACAGATTCCTGGCCCGCATCCGTCCGCCACTTACCACGCATCCATCCGTTTGTGTTCGGGTCGGGTCGGGTCGGGCGGGTCGGTGGATCCGCTACACAGCCCTAATAAATGGTCACTTAACTGAAAAGGACCATATCAAGTTCATAGAGTCTTGCTTGGGGGAGCATACTATTTGAGGAATTTGAATGGGAATGTACATCCTAAGAAAATTAATGGCAGGTACTTGAAATCTTATTATCCAACTGTATGAGAAACACAACGAGTGTAGAAAATGCTGAAATAGAGAAGTATGAAAACACTCAAATAGTAAATAAAAGATTCCATTTCATAACGAGTTAAGTACATGCAGCCATAGATTGGCCCAAAAGTCAGTGCAATGTTTTAGTTGTTCCCTTACAATTGATTCTCTACTCTTAAGGGATGGGAACAACTGAATGGCTGTAGCCATGTGTTACTTTTGATCAGTCAGCCCTTGGTTGGTGATTTGCAGCTTGGTAGTAGTTCGATCCAAAACCAAGTTAACTGCTGATAAATCTTCTTCTAATTAAGCTTTCTTCTCCAAAAGCTGGGTTCGAAATTGAGAAGCAGAAGAATGTTGTCCTTTCAATTCAGACACCTCAGCATGTATATGAGAAATAAATTCGTTGTGTTTTGATAGCTTCTCCTCTATAGCTTTGGCAATATGGCAAATTTTGACATAGAAATCTATGGTAGCTGCTGCCTAGAACAAGTGACTTGAAATTGCCATGTTGGATTGCTCAAGGATCTTGCAACACTGGAGGAAACCATTCTTGATAGTAGGTCTTTGTAAGGCTTCGAATGGAATCCGTGAGAATAATGTTAGCAATTCTAAACAGGTGTCCAAGTGAGAATAATGTTAGCAATTCTAAACAGGTGTCCAAGTCCAGTGAAGGTAAAGATGCCTTATTGATGGTGGAAGGGCTCTTAAAAATTTCCAAGAAAGAGTCAGCCAGAACCAATGGCTCAGCTTCATTACTGGTTGATGAAATGGTAGAAGGTATGTCAAAAAGGCTAGCCAGCCTAGCTTCAAAAATATCCATCTCTTTTATCGACATTGGCGGTGCAGAAAGGGCTCTAGTGGAAGGAAGAGATGGCTGCATAGGGATAGGAGATGAGGATAAAGTGTCCCTAGTAGTTTCTATAGTCGTGGCCACCAGTAAGTCAATAGAAGAAGGACTAGAGCTGAATAGTGATGGTGGACAAAGGATTGGTAAGCTACCAGTATCTTCTCTAGGAGTATCAGCTATCACTGGAGATGAAGTGATCACTGGCATCTCCTTAGGAGGGGAAGGAGCAGCAAGGATTGTAGGGAGAATAAATTGG
The DNA here is from genome assembly GCA_025200525.1 of Camellia lanceoleosa. Taxonomy (NCBI): domain Eukaryota; kingdom Viridiplantae; phylum Streptophyta; class Magnoliopsida; order Ericales; family Theaceae; genus Camellia; species Camellia lanceoleosa. Next base: position 113,570,297 of record CM045769.1, read on the forward strand.
ACTAAGTTAAAAGTTAGATAAGGAAGATATGGAGTTAAGCCAAAGGATAAGGATATAGGAATGCTTTGCCTAAAAAAGGGTGTGAAAAGTGTGGAACTAGGAAGTGGGAGTATTGCCTGAATAGGCTCTACACTTAAAGGCACTTTAGTGTCGATTTTCTTTCTCCCTTTTGAGGGTGTTTCTAATGGTCTTTCAACTTCAAATAAGACTAAAGAAACCCTTATCGAAGGAGGAGGTAGAGTAACTATTGCTGCAAAGTAAGAAATATGAAGTAATGTAAAGTCTTAATATTGAAAACTTGAGAAAGTAAATTAGAGACACAAAAGGAAATTCCCAGTTTCAGAAGTGGTAGCAATGGTTGGAGAACTACGAAGGGTATAATGTTCAGCAGTTTGTTGCCTCCTTGCAGTTTCTCTTTGGAGTGCATCAGCAGCAACAACTTCATCCCAAAGAATTTGTTGTTGTCTCCTCTTCTCAACCCTCTGGAATACAATGATCTCTTTAGAGTGTTCCATTTCCACTGCTTTAGCAAATGCTTCATGAATGGAATCCCCAGTGAAATCAGAGGGAGAGACCGTCATTTTCTTCTTTCTTTTTTAATGGTGTTTCCTGCTCTTTCTCTGCTTCCTCTTCTTCCATGTGAGTCTTAAGTACCTCATCTTCAAGATCAAGCAAGAGTTTTCTTTTCCTTTGTTGTTGTTGCTTTCTCTTAAGGAGATTTAAAGCTTGCACTCTTCGAGGAAAGTCTCCATATGGGACACCTACACCAAAGAAGGAACTATAAGTAAAAAAGCAAAAGCATCATAAAAGAAAAGAAAAAAAAGGAAGCAACAGTGCGTACCTTTCTTTGAAGTAGTTCTAGTGACTCTAGGAAAAGGTGAGGCAGCAGAAGTAGACTTTGTGGTAGCAGGGGTAAGAGCTAGGGTAGCATGAGCAGTGGAGGAAGTAATAACTCTAGTCCCCTTGGGCTTGGCTTGAGGCACATCTAGTACCACTAATAGATCATGAAAAGAAATGGTCAAGTGCACCTCCATATTGGCCATCCACTAATTCTGGTACCTTTTCAGTGTATTGCTTTGGGAAGTAAGGGGTAGATATTCAAAATCAGTTAAGTCTTAGATAAACTTGGAGGTTGCCCCTTCTAATCAAGATCTTGGAGATTTCAGTTCTCTGCTTGCAAGGTTTGAGTTGGACTAACTGCAGAGAGGGATAGGGATCCCCTGAGAGAGTCCAAATTGCCTAGCAAATTGGGCAGGGCAATAGGGTTCAGATATACACTTATAAGCTCTAGGGTTCATAGTGCCAATGAATAGCTTCCTCGGGATCAAAATAGAAGCCCACATATCTTTGTGCTGAGGCCTATAACAGGACCTATCACTCAAAAAGGTCCTTAACCAGGCTGGGCCAATATTGGCTTAGAAGGGACAAAAGAAAGTGTGAGAAGAAGGGGAAACTGGGAATTGGTGAAAGAAAGAAAAGTAGAAAGCAAAATTGGAAGGATAAAGAGAGACATTGGCTAACTTCATGCCATAAGTGATAGGGTTTAGCATTAAAAACTTTAGACATTTAGAGCGCAAATCAGTGAAGTATGCAAAAAGCTAGAATTAGAGTATCCAAAATGGGTCTCCTTGATTGGCATCCATGGGTTTTTCACAAAAGAAGGAACAAGCTTTGTAGACATGGCCCAAAACATATGGAGCTAAGGCCATCTTTTTATGCAAAACAAAGGCTTTGGCAAGAGGGGCAAATTCAAGCGTAATCCTCTGAGAATAAGTACAAAAGAGGAATTTGCAAAGCCAATACAATAAAAAAGAAAAGAATTCCCTATCAGTCACAGGGCCTTCTTTTTTGTTCTTAGCCTTGAGAAAGTCACTAGAGGATGAGTTCAGAGGGGGAAGAGAAAAATGAATGTTGAGGTCAGGGTAGTTTGGACCAAAGGGAGTACTAATAGGAAATAACCCTAACAGATGACAGATGTCAAGGACAGTAGGGGCCATCATACCACATCTAAATTGGAAGAAATTGAAAGCAGAATTCCAAAAACAAAGAGCAGCAGGTATTAAAAATGGGTTCTTCGAAATAGTGAACCTAGATAGTTGAACGGCGTCGAAGGGGCAAAGTTCCTGGAGATCCAGTGTCCTAGCGGGGACGACCCGATCATACCATTTCTCCCATTCTGGTCTTACTATGGGCCAGCAGCGATGGGGTCGGTTTACTCTCCAACTTCCCCAATCGAGACCACCTTTATAAAGCAAGCAGTGGTCCTTCAAACACGGGTACAAAGTTGGAAGCTGAGTAGGGGCCTCTTTAAAAATAGGCCCAAGAACATATTCATGTTGCTCATGGCGACGGGGAATGAAAATGCGCCCATCGATAGCACTTTTCTCGCCAGCTTTGTATTCCTTACACCCTTCAGCAATGATCCTATTTAAAGCAACAGATGGACTCACACGCTCCATGATTGGTATCTTCAAGGAGGAAAAATCCATTGACAGAAGTTTTCAGAGGACAAAGTTGAGGAAAAGGGTAAAGAAGAAGATAGATCAATAGAAATGAAGGGTTTGTGTGTTGGGCGAGCAAGTAAATTAAAAGCATGAAAGGAAAGGGTTTTTAAGCCTTTCTGTCCGAAAGATACCCAATTAGTTTAAATGGGTAAAATTCATAAGAAGCACTGAAGGTATAGGTATGAAAATTTTCTCTCAAGAGTAATCGTTTGGGAGGAAAACGTATCTCAAACACTCAAATTGGCTTCGAAATCAATTATTTGGCTTCGAAGCCAAGGTTTGGCTCCAAAGCCAAATAACAAACATCTAGCTAGGGCTTTGAAAGCAGGTAGTTGACTTCGAAGCACGTTTCATACCTAAGAGTGTTATCCCAGGTAGGCAACCCAAGAGAGGGGGTGAATTGGGTTATTAAAAATTTCACAATATTCAGAATTTTAATAAATAAATAAAAACAAAATAATAATTATCAATATAAAAGTAAGAGAGATAGGGAGAGAAAATCAAACACTGAGATTTATAGTGATTCGGCACGCCAGGCCTACATCCACTCCCCAAGGAACCTCATTGAGAATTTATTTACTATATTGAATAAATACACCACCAAACTTGTGGATTTGGCACATGACTTACTCTTATCTATTGAGCCTCACTCAACAATAAATGTCTTACCCTTACAAAATCTCTCACAAAAATAAGGAATAAGAATAAGTGGTACTTAAACCCTCTTTTACAATAATTCTTTCACAAAGAATAGATATGAAAGTGTAAGAACAAGGGTTAGACTTAGATCTGAAAGTGAAAGAGCAGAATACAATATACTCAGAATTCTGGAGCTCACAGAAAATTTTCTCTTCAAGTTCTTGATTTTTCTCCACACACAACACTTCTATTTATACGCAAAAATATACCCGTTGGACGCTCCTGGCTGACGTCATGGCTTACATAAGCACGCTGCTGATGTCATGGCTTATACAAGTACGCTGCTGACATCATGGCTTACATAAGCACGCTCCTTGATTTTAAATAGTCAGCAAATGTTAATAATTAAAAAGATAAAAGTAAAACTAATTTTTTCTTTTCCTTTTTTGTTTTTCTTAAACATGGAGCCACCGTTTTTGTAGACAATTTAATACAAAGTTCACAACTTTCAAACAAGCAAATGATTTGCTCAATCTTGTTTTATTATAATATATAACTCTATCTTTTTCTTCTTGTTTTATTATAATATGATATAATCAATGTAGTGTAAAAATTTAATTGCTCACGTGATGTATTCTATTTATATTATATGCATTCTATATAATATTCTAATCAAATATTTGCATATACAGTAAAATCCCTTTAAGTAATATTTATAATAGATCTGATCATATATATTCTTTTTCTGTATATGTTGTAGAAATTTTAAATTAAATATAACATTCCACTCCATATCAACTTTGTCAAAAGAAGACAACCCATTAATACCAAATTTGTCAAAATAATACAACCAATCAATATCAAATTTGTCAAAAGATGAACAGTGATCAGCCTAATTTTTCAAAAAGTGAATAGTAAGGTTTTCAAAAATATTTTTTATTTAAATAATATTTAACAAATGTATCATACAATATATATTTTAAATAGATAATATTTTGCGTCATATAATATAAAATATGTATATTATTTACACATTTTCAATTAATATTTTAGACATCATCAAAATTAAACAACATGATTAACAAAGAGTACAAGAATGCTCAGGTTTTTCTTTGCTTCAAGGGGATTAAAGACTTGCTTTTAAGTTTCTTGTTGAAAATAAAATCCTTCGAAGCAAATTTTGAAATACTCTACAGCTAGAATTTGTTTGTTTTAGACTTCGAAGTTGCAAAAAACCAACATTTGGTTAAACAGTGAAAGAACCCAAAGGGACTCACTCTTTTGGAATAAAACAGTGCAATCCCTAAGGGAAGTGTCCATACTTTGAAATACGTAGACTGTTTTTTTTAAAGCAAAGATAGTTAATTCGAAGTTGTTGATTGTGTTAACCTTATGATTGAAATGAGAAGACCTAAGGCAAGGATTGTCAATTATACTCCATATGTTGGAGATATTCAAATTAGGTTTCCAGTATTCCATTGGAAATGTTCAAATCAGATTTTGAAGGACAAAATTGGTAAATTCAAAGCTCTGATTTTGTTTGGTTTGGGCGAATAAGAATGGTTAAAAGTATGCAATTGGAATATAAAACCAGACCATGTCGAATAAAGAAAGAAAAACCTAACTCTATTGATATGAAAATAATTACATTAGAAAGCATTCTTGGTTACAAATTCAATTTCCTAAAAATAAGGAATAGACAGAATAATAAGGTCATGAAATTTGCTCTAACAGTGGTCGATGAATTTATGTTCCTTTTTTATTCTGTCATCTATCCTATCCAAGCTGGGTTGCTATAATTGATATGTTCTTATTTGATGGAAGAGTTGGTCATCTTTCATTTCGAACTCCATTTCCTTCAATCCTTGTTCCATCTCATCCATATCCAGATGATCCCAGTATGTAGAATCTCTATTCGTGAAGTCACTATATTCGTCGATAAGATTCTCTGCTTCATACTGGGTTTGAATTCGATGGGCCGAGATTTTGTCCAAAGATTGAGTGGTAGCCAAAGAAGTTTGGTACCAATGAAGAAAAAGTGGGAGTTGATTCAAAAACATCTAAAGTTTTGTTTGAGCAATGGGGTTGAGGACATGACCCCGAGTCATAATGTCACAAGCTCATCGAAAGTTCTTAAAAATAATATCACCTCTAAGAGTATTGAAGGGCAAGTGAGAAAAGGCTACAAGCTAAAGCTAAGCTTGGTATCGCTCAGATAGTGGGAAGATCTGGAGGTTGGTAGGAAGGAAGAAACTGATTCTTAAAGAGAGTAAGTTTCAGTTCTTCCTTCTAGTGAGGGTTTTGAGAAAGAGGAGGTGCAGACGGGTCCGTCCCAAACAAAGAAGGGAACTGGGGGTTATTCACACATTCAAGCCAGTCAGAAGAGCAAAATTTTTCTTTCCTGGCTAAGAATGATGGGTTGTATCCTTGTGCTTCCTCTAGACGAGGAATTGCTCTCACTATCTTCGTAGGCATGGAAGATGTGTACCACGCTACAAGTAAGTTGTCCTCTAAGCTGTGTCGACAATCGATGGATACATAGGGGTAAACCACCAAGCTCCGAGCAAAAAGAGAGATAGACAAATGATTAGCGAATTCGATGAATCGATGGTGAATTCGCTCTCTTAGCTTGGATTCATCAAGTTCTGGCCAGCTTCCCCAACCATTAGACCTGGAGGAAGAAGGAGTAGCTGTGTCCCATGCAGAGGTTGGAAGGGTAGAGGAAGAAGCAGTTGTGTCCCATGTAGAAGATGATAGGGCAAACGAAGAGTTTCCAAGATCCATTTTTGCAAATGCTTGATCCAAGGGTTCGTAATTGGCAAACTTCAGGTCTAGAGGTTGGTACGTTGCAAAAGTTCCCATAACTTGCATAAATGGAGGCGGATAGGTGTAATCAATAAATGCATTGAGATTCTTTCGAGGCCTATAATCATCTTCCATAGACTCCTTGTATGCTCGATCAATGTAAGAAAACGTTTCCTTTGCCATGAGGATTGTATCAGTCTTTTCGAATGCTCAGATAATAGGAAATATTCAAGGCGTAGAAGAGAATTTAATACAGTACAAACATTGCAATGATGGACGTCGGTTGCAATTCTAAGAAGATACAAAGCCCATGCACGTCCTAGAACATAGATAAAGTGCCTGATCCACTAATATCACCAAGTATTGGGTATATTAGTGTAGAGGGTAATGTTGGCTGTATAAATTGTAAAAGCCAATCACAATTCAACACGTGGCATGAAAGGGGCAATTTAGGGAGTTAATACAAGTTGCCAATCGAAGTCAGACACGTGTCAGCCATATTGATAATAATGGATCTGTGTAACACGGGAACAATCAAAGGATATAAGGTGATGTGGCCTAACGGTTACTCACAAAGTTCAAATTCAAAATCAGGAGGGAAGCCTAACTACAAATGTGGCATAGTGGGACTGACTGTGAGAAAGCAAGTTCAACAATCATGAAAGGACATTTTGACGGTTAGAAACCCACTTTGACGGTTATCATTGAGAAGTATAAATAGCAGAGAAGGCCCCAGAATAAAGGATCCAGACTCAGATAACAAAATTAGTTTTATTTACTTTGTTTTTCCTTCCAGTTTTTACAGTTCTTTACATTTCTGTACTTCAGATTCATGTACTACACTTCATTCATAGGAGTAGTTTCAAATAGCTTGTTGCTGTAAACCTTTACGAGGCTGGATCAAATCATTGTATGTTTTTCATTTTACTAAATGAAATTCTGAAATTATTCTTCACTTAATTGTTGTTTACTAAATTCTCCTAAACAAGTTACCAGTAAAAGTCATCTTCATTGAGGCTGAAAAAACTAAAACACAATTGTCTGATAATTGGTTGGCAATTAATCTTCTGTAAGAACTGATTAATCCTTGCTGAAACGCTTAAAATTACAAAATTAACCTTCGAAAGCCGAAAAAGCCAACAATATGATAACTGACATTTGTTAAATAATAACTCAATTTGAATTACAATTTTGTATTGATCAAGAGTAGAAAATACCACAAAATAATAGTCCGAGACTATTTAATAATTTTTTATTATATGTGTGTGTTGGTTTTGAAAATTCATTTTTATTATTAATTAATTTTTTACTATATGTGTGTGGAGGAGGGAAGTAGTTTTGGACAAAAGAAGAGGAGCCCCAACATGTCTAATTAGGGGTTATCAATAGAACGAGGTGAGCTTATTCAACTCATAATTATTGTGTCAAAATATTATATATTAATTGAGATTTTTGAGTTTTGATTAGTTAACAGGCTGGTACAGGCCAGACTTATTTAAAAAATGAAAATCACATCTCATCCATAAGTCCAAATTTTAAAAGTCAAAATCAAACCAAACTAGACTACATATTTTTCATATTTTCATTAGTTAATTTTCTTTTCTACCTTCCAACATAAATCAAGTATTCTTTTCTTTTTTTTGTACCTTTGTACTTTTTTGCATTTCATATAATTAAAAAATAATCAAGTAACGTAATGTAAATTTATTTATAATATCTACAAGGGATATGATTAGTTGTTGCTATTTTTTATTCCATTCAAATCCTGAAACTCCATGTATATAAATTATAATACACACACGTGTATATATATATGGATTAAATTTGAATTGAACAATGTTAATTCTTTTTGATACATATTTAAAAAAATTTTAAAAAAAATGGATGAAATAGTTTGAGGTGGGCTAATGGGATGGTCGGGTTAAATTTACCTATGTGGGCTCTTACGGATTGAGTTCATAGGCGGACTCGAGTTACAAATCTTTATTTTAAAATCCTAAATTATCTTTTATGAGTTGAATACTCAAACGAACTAGGACAGATCATGAAACCAATTGAGTAATATCAAATGTTTTCATCCGTGAGCCATTTAACAACCCATTTAATAACCCATATTAAGGATTCTCAAAGCTTCAACCACACTCCAAATCCAACTTTGTTTTCTTCTTGAAGTTTCCTTTCAGCAATAGCCACACTACCAAACCAACACGTTTCTTTTTATTTTAAAGCAGCAACATCTTAATCATCTACTTAACCAAAACATCTTAATCAACTTTCTTTTCTTTTATTTTTTATTTATTTTTAATCATTCCTATTGTTGTATATATTTGCCAATAAGAGGTACTTGAGAGCCAAATAGCAACTTACACAACTAATTAAGGATACAAGTTTTCAAATAGAAAAAAAAATTAAATACATAAATCAATTATAGAATCAAACACAATCTTTTTTATATGAGATAGATTTCACTATATGTAAGTGTCATTGTATGAATACGAAATATTCGTCGCACATATACTCCTTGTGATCAAGTCTGAACTCTTAAACAGTGTCGTATACCTAAAATCACAATTCAAGTGAGCTTACCGATGAATGTGTGATGGAAAACCTCTTTGATACTTAAGTTGGTTCTTAAAATTAATATGGGAAAAACCTCTCAATCAATTCTATAAATAAAAATGTATTACCTTGTTCTAGGTTAACTTTGAGCTTTTTTGTCTTTCAAATGATAATCCTAGTAGGATTCTAATTCCTCTTCATAATGTATCACTAGGAGTCATTTTCTTAAATGATATAGCTCATCCTTTAACACCCTTATCATTCAAGTCCAAGTGAAACGGCCTAACTCCCAAGCCGGCAACTGAACTACGTAAACCGCTAGTCCAATTGCATGTCAATTGTTTAATTGCACTGACTGAGTCTTACTAACTTCAGGTGAGACCATTGAGCAAAAACACTAACGCCATACTGACCTTGCCTGGTGCACAACTTTGCCAATTTCTCCTTTCCGATCAAAGACTAAGTTGGTCCTTTCAGTCCGGTCAATGTTATAAGGCCAATTATGCTCGGCAAAAGTGCACGCGTTGTTTGTCTTGTCGAAACTCCGAAGCTCGGCCCTAACATTCAAGTCAGCTAGTCATCAGGTCGGCCCAAAATTAAGGCCCATAGTGATTTAGCCCGGTCCATTGGTTTGGTGTAAATTACCCTAGTCATATCCATGTAAAAAAAATTGTGTCATTTTCTGTCACTAATTTATCTGCAAATAGAAGAACTATTTTTTAATATGAAAATTACTTGATTGTATTTTAAACACGCTCTGTCTCAATAATTGTAGCTATGACAAGTAATATAATAATAAGTTTATTGTATTTTAAACACACTATAGCTAAATAATTATAAGGGTAAATTACCAATAGATCCTAATAGTTGGACTTAACTCCCATTAAGTCCTATTGAAAATAAGTTCTAATAAAATCATCACTAAAAATAATTTTTTATAACGATTTTTTACATATGTATAACATGTCCTGGGAGATACCCGCGCGTGTTAAACAGTTCGGACCCTCGATTTCTTTGATCTAGTCTCACTAGTGCAATGTAAAACATAGATGAGAGTTCAAATTTTGAAACTTTTAGAAAATTCATTTTATTACAAAACCTTTTGCCAAAAATGGACTACGTCATCAGAGCTCAGAGTCGCCACCTACTATTTTTGGAAAATTAAGAAACCCATGACTCGTGCCAAGGCCACTGTTCGTCATAACCAAAATTGTCTCGGTTCAGAACTTAGGTATAACAGGGGAATGTCATTAATTGAGCACCCCTACTCACCCCGATCAAAAGATCGGCCTTTACTAAACCATGATATGAATTTTATTTACTATATATGTTTATATTTTGATTATTTAATAAATCCTAAAAATTACTATATAAAGCATACAGGTATAGACTATGTCATTTATTTTGGAATAATTTCATTTCATGTATTTTGAAAGAGTTTTGAAGATGTACAACCCAAATAAATTGAATTCACAAAAATGAACAATCAACATTATTCCAAATTAAGCGACACAACCTCCATCCACTAGCATTCTTACAGTTATATCAAGGAAGCAAGTAGCCACATCATAGGATGCTCAAACATAATAAGAAAAACACACACAAACGGGATGTTAAAGCATAAAAACTTACATGTTTCTCATCCCGCAAACAAGTTATAAAACAAAGTTAGTAAATCATGCATGATCTTGTATACAAAATTCTAATGCAATTCACTTATGAGATGTAACTAAAGATTCGACTTCTAAAATATGACAGGTGAATCATCTTAAGAACATGAGGTAGCGCACATAATCACATAGGAATTTATTAAATCTGCAAATGCAAACTTAGTCGAATCAAGATGCATGAAACATGGATACAAAACATGGATATAACGAAAAACAAAATATGATACATATTCATAAATAAAGAAAGCAAATAAAAGACCAAGATAGAAAGGAGCGGGGCGGGAAATTATTACAACATTTTGAATAAATTATTACAAACCAAATAAGATAGAGAAAAGGGAATATTACAACAAAATAAAAACCTCACAAGACACTCGAAATAAAATAAACCAAAGAAAAAAAGAAAAAAAAAAAGTTTCATATGTCTTGGAAACCACCAGAAACTGTTCCACTTGAAGCAGGAAGACTGCTCTATTCTGTCTGGGAAAACTTATTTTGCAGGAGCGCTATTCATCCCGGGGCACTATTTACCGTTGACAATACTATTCACCACGACAATTACTATTCACCCTTCTTGGTCGTTATTCATCTTACTAGGCATTTTTCGTCCGCGGTTACTATTTATCACCGGAGGTACTATTTATCGTCGGGGTTACTATTCATCGCCGGATGTATTATTCATTGTTGGGGTTACTATTTACATCCGAAGGTTACTATTCACCGTCAGAGCTTACTATTCACCACCGATCACTATTCATCCGATGGGGTCACATCTTTAACAAATTAAGTGGTTTTACCGACCATTTAAAGTGGTAAAATTATGACAATTTATAAGTAGTAAACTACAACATTTTATTTAAAGTAATAAATTACAAACACTTTATGTACAATAGTAAATTATAGCAGATATGTGGGTGGTGCAGCCTTCCTGTTAGAGCAATAAAACAGTTATAAAAAGATATAAATGAAGTATTTAAACAATTTATATCATATTTTAAATTAAATAAAAGCCTGTGAAAATTCACCTTTCAGGGAAATGATGAATTTTCTGATTTACAAATTTCCTTTTGATTGCCCTTAAGGCTGTGGAATGTATTCTCAATTCTCAGTCTAAAATTTGGAATTATAGCTTTAATGGTTGATTTTTGAATGATGTATGGAAATAAAAGTTCGGTTTAGAAAAATAAAATATCTAAGAAAATATTTTATTTTCTCTCTCTCTCTCAAAAACTAATTTTCCTTCTTTTTTTTTCTTTCTGATTCTTTTTCCTCTCAATCTTCTAATCATTTTTCCTCTCAATTCTCTGATCTCTTTCTCTCAATTCTCGTATCTCTCTCCTTTTATAGAAAATAAAATTAAGAAAATGACAAAAGAACAAATGGTGGAAGGAGCTGATTTCAAAAGGTGCATAGTGAGTTTATTGTACACTACACAGTAAAATTACTATGCACTTTACAATATAATAATATATAAAAGGTATTATTAGCATAAATATATGTACAAATACCCAAAAAAAATATGTAAAAACACACAAATATATAAAATTATAAAATAACAAAATACATGGACTAATAAAGTATATTTTAGCAAGCCAAATATGTAATATAATTTGACTAAAGCAGGTCTTAAAGCCAAAAAAAAAAAAAAACAAACAAACAAATAGTGGGAGGCTAGAGAGTTTCAAAGGAGGAATAATATATAATATATAAAATATTTAATATTTAATATATATATACACAAAAGTATCGTGCGTGAGTGAAACCACGACACCAAATAAATAAAATATTATATAATATAACATACTATATATGTATAATATTATATTATATATAATAAAAAAAGTAAAAGAAAATAGAAAATGGATCTAAAATAATTTGACAAAAACGAGTGTAAAGTTGAAATTAAAGTTTGCATTCCATCTTTTCACTGAGAATTTTGTGAGATAGTATATTCTTATTTTCATCATCGGGTAATCAAAAGAAAGCGCCTAAGTGTTAGGGCCGGTTAAAATAGGGTGCCTATAATATGTCGCTAAAAATTGACAATTAGTGACTTTTTTTGCCATAATTTTCGTAAATTGTCGCTAAAATTTACAATTAGTGACATTTTTCTGCAACAATTTTTTCGAATTGCTGCTGAAAGTTAGAAATTAGTGACTTTTTTTGAAGATTTTTTTTTTAAACTGTCGCTAAAACTTATAATTAGTGACAGTTTTTGTGACAAAAAATTCAAACTATCATTAAAAATTAACAATTAATGACATTTTTTAACAGTGTTTAATGAAAAACTTCATTAGTTCTCACATGACCTATTGAATAATAAGTTTACCTATTAGGATGTACACGTAAATCCTCCAAATGGTAAGTATGAGAGTTTGTGAAGTTATTTTTCTCTCATGTCACCTAGATCATGTGTTTTTTTTCTAATTAAAAAATAAAAAATCTAACTAGGTGGTTAAAGGCCTTGAGATTTTCAAGCTTACTATGACAACCAAATCCATTCATAAATCATGTATATTTAATTGTTCATGTATTCATGTTATATGTTGTGTGCTTGTATGACTTAGGGCTTGCGAGTGATAGAATGAGGAAAAAAGTATGGAAGGTTATGTTAGAAATTTGTTTTGTTATGTGTTTTGAGTTAGGGAAAGTTTAGAGCTTGATTTGAGAACCATAGGGTATGCCTAAACCTTAAGTGAGGAGCTTAAAGACCTTAGCCTAATAAACTTAACCATATTATGCTATTTGCTAATTTGCTAATTAGGATTAGTGATAATTAAGTATGATTAATTAGCTTAAGTAGGATTAAACATAAGCTTGGTTAATTAGTTCTAACCTAGATTAGTTAATCTAAGTAAGCAAGATTAGCTAGTTAATGATGTTGCAACCTTGCCCTAGCTACACACAATAAAATCTTAAGTTCTACATGACAAAAATGAAGAAGAAGCTGAAGGAATCAAGAACTAACAACCGGAAAAGGAAGAAGAAGAAGAAAACAAGAAAAAGAAGGAGAAAAAGGAGAAAATTCAAAGGAGATAGAGATTCAAGCCTAAAAATCTTAAGAAAATCATTACAATGTAAGAAACTTGACCCTCTTCCATAATCCCATAGAAAAACCTAGCTAAAATTGATTAGGAATAAGTTTTGGAAGGTTGAAATGAAAAAGAAATAGGAAAGTTTGAAAACTAGAAAGAGCTTGAAGAATTCATGGAAAAACTATGTTTTGAATTAGTTTTATATAAGATTTGAGCAAAACAATTGTTGTACTATGAACTTGCCTCACTTATTCATGATTAGGGAGCTTCAGAACTTAATTTTGGAGGATTGAAAGCATTGAATAAAAGAAAGGTTTAAAAAGATTTAAAACTTGAATTCAATCTATCTTTCACTTGTTTAATCCACAAATCAATGCATATTCATGAGTTTTTATTAGCTTTTCATCATATATATGTATATTAGGATGTTATAGAACAAGTTTTGGGTTTTGAAATCTTAAAAATTGAATTTGGAAACCCTAGAACAGCGAAGAACAGCTTCAGCATGTGCGGCACACCCTCGGCACGTGCGACCAACTACCTTCGACCCAAATTTGATTCTGAAGTAATTGCACGCACGTCTCGCACGTACGGCCAGGTTTCCGCACATGTGGCCCTGTTCCACTACACATGCAGAATTCAGGAGAGGTGCCTGTTTTTGGTTTCTTTTATTTTCTTCCACCCTCGGGCCCCCTACATGCGTTTTGAACCTGTTTGAAAGTCAAATGCACTTAGAAACCAACCTAAAATAAGTTAAAATAAGAAAGGAAACTTATGTTAGAAACTGATGTGCCTTGTTTATGTTTAGAAAGTTCAATGTCTTGTACTTGTTTTGTAGACCAAGTCTTGAAGAAGTTAAGCCTTGAGCAAGAAGCCAATTGTGAGTAGTAGTGTAGTATAGTTATATTCTTTTAAACCATGATTCGAAATACAAACAGATGATATGTTTAGAAAGATTATGCTATTGTTTTGTTATGAATGAACATCATATATTTTTATATCATATATTAAGATCACATCTTGAAACTTGTTTGTTATTGGGAATCATACCAATAACCTCTTGCTAACTAAGTTCTGCCACCGGTTATGGCCTCTTAACTCTTGATTCGAAGTGCCTTGAGAATGATCATCGCTATATATATGTCATAAGATAAGCTTGTTTTACTTGAAAAGCTATATTATGTTCAAAATGTTCATATGCTTGGTTTTAATAAAGCTTGTTGATGTTCATTCATTTACTATTTTACTATATTGCTTTTCACTGGTTTTTAGCTTATCCCTCTCATCTATATGTATGTAGGTGATGGCAAGGATCCTGTTACGGATATGAGATCAAATTAGAAGTATTTTTCTTTTCTTTTTCTACTTTTGAAAGTTGGAGCTTTCAGACGAAGATCTTGTCTTCGAGTTTTGGTTTTTGTTGGTTATATATTTGTAAATGTTGTACTTTCCTTTTAGATGCTGAGCTTGTAAATGTCAAAGATAAATAAATAAAGTTACTTGTTTTGGATCATATGACTTATACATAGGCTCTGGATGGAGTCTTGGTAATTAATGGACAATGTTGTTTTTCCGCACATGCCTCAATGTTTTAGTCTAGCATTGTCTTGTCTTGTTAGGCCTTTGGTTGTCAGATATTATTGGTCGGTCATAACTACTATCTTGTTTGGGGTGGGATGAAGTCGTAACACTTACTTAGGTCTTCTAGTTTTATCTTATTGATGATTTTTTAAAACTAATTAATTAAACCTTGTCAAAATTAGGTTGCATTGGCACATCTCAGTCTATTGAAATATAATAAGAATAATAATAAAAAAAAAAGAGAAAATTGGTGATAAATTCAATCTAAGGAGGGTATGAAAATTAGGTTTAATGGATATTTTTTATTGGTTAAAAATCCATCATTTGTGAAATAGTTTGGTGAGAAATCTTTTTTTATTATTTTGGAGGACATTTTGTTTTCAATTTTATCCCTTAATTTATCTGTTGTTTTTTTTACTATCTATTCAAATTATTTTCTATCTGTTTAAATTTACATCTATATGTTAAATTTTTTTGACTATTTGTTTAAATTTTTTGACTATCTATTCAATTTTTCTCCCTCATCTGTTCAAATATCTATCTAAATTTTATTATCTGTTCAATTTTTCCCTTATCTATTTAAATCTACACACACACACATATAGATAGATACAGAGAGATTACAAAGTGGAGAGGAGGAGAGAGAAATAAAAAAAATCAAAGAGATATCAAAAAAATAAATATACATACATACAGATCTACAGTTGAATATACAGATCAAAATATTAATCTCACCTCAATCAACAAATCAACTCATTTTTTCATCTATTTAAATCAAACACAAACAGATCAAATACAAATACAAATACAAACAAATCAACTCCACTAATTTCAGAATCAAACATAAATAGATTTCAAAATAAAATATTTATCAAATCAAAACTATTTATTTATAATAAAAAAGTAAAAAAATAAAAAACCTTATGATATATATAAGTGTTGTAGAGCAATCATGGTTTTAATATAAACATGTATATAATAAGAATAGTCACTCTCATATCATTTCCTTTGGAACCAACGAATAATAAATAAATAAAGTAATTCAACATGTACACACATATCTCCGCACGCGTGCACACACATATATATAGGCAAATTACACTAACAATCCCTATAGTTTGGGACTTATGTCACTTTGATCTCTGACTTTTCAATTGTGACACATTTAATCTTGATTTTGAATCTTGTTCCAAATAAGGATAATTGAAAATACAATTACCCAATTTCAAGGGCAAAGTTATCAATTTAATAAAATATAAACTAATTTGACAAAAATAAATGTTAAAAAAATATTTTTGATTTTTTAAAAATAATTTCTACCACCAAAGATAAAATTATGTAAAATTGATAAATCTTTTAGACATTTATTTATTTATATATTTTACCAAATTAATTTTTATTATGTGTTTGGATGATGATCATGTAATGGGTGGTTGTTAGGCTTTTAACGTGTAATCGATATATTTAATATATGAAATGTTTTCAGTTTTGAATTTTTTGATTTAATGGATTGGTTTAATAATGATATCAAAGTTGTCGCCATCTTTAACTTTTGGAAAAATAGAAACTAATTTAATGAAAATAAAAACAACCACCCATTAAATGATCACCATTCAAACACATAATAAAAATTAATTTGGTAAAAATAATAATAAATAAATGTCTAAACAATTTATCAATTTTACATAATTTTATCTTTAGTGGGTTGAAATAATTTTTAAAAATTGAAAAATATTTTTTTGATATTTGTTTTTATCAAATTAGTTTATATTTTATCAAATTGACAACTTTGCCCTTGAAATTGAGCAGTGGTATCTTCAATTGTCCTTATTTGGAACAAGATTCAAAATTCAGTGTCAAATATATTACAATTTAAAAGTCAGGAACCAAAATGACACAATGCCCAAACTATAGGGACTGTTAGTGTAATTCACCCTATATATATATATATATATATCAGAGCCTCTTGTTGCTGATGGATATCTATTGGAAGTACAAGACCTTTATGTGAGTCCCACAACTGCAGTTCATCAAATCTACGATCGATGATAGATTTACTCAGATTTGCGGCGACGAAGGTGGTGTCGAATAAGAATTTGAGACTTCCTAATGACGGAATTGCCAATGAGCACATCTTCTGGTTCGCGACAAAGCTTGTGCTACAATGGAGGGCGATGGAGGAGGAAGAGGTACATCGGTAAAATGAAGAGGTACTATCACGGAAATGAGAGATAGAGAGAAGAGAGAGAAGAAGCTGTGGTAGAGGTGAGATATATACATATATATATATATAGAGAGAGAGAGAGAGGGTGAGAAAGAGGGAGAAACGGGTTTGAAGTCGAAAACAAATAAAGTGTGAGAAATATGTATAAATGTGTAGGGGCAATTTGGTCATTTTGTAAAAACATGTCATTATAGATAGAGGAAATTTTACTTACACCTCAAGTTTAACTCCATCCAACCTTATAATCTAATTTTTTTTAATTTTACTTTTATAATTTCTTTAATTTTTTTTATTACCCTCATCCCTAACCTTCATCATTTTTTTTTACACCCAAAACCTAAAAACACTAACCCTAACACCCATTTCATCTCCTTTCGCTCTTCTCCTTACTTCCATTGTCGTCGTTCGTTGTCACTATCACTACTGTTGGCCACCACTATCACCACACCACGAAGTGGTTGGGTCGCAATGGTTGTAGAAGATGGGGGTCATGTTTTGTAGTAGGAAGATGTCACGACCCAAACCCATCCTATAGGTTTAGCATCATGTCCGGCCAATAATCCTAGGATTATTGAAGGCCTCTAAATAGATTAACAAATTAAAGGGCTAACGGAAGTAAATAAAAAAAATATAATAGTACATAAAGCTGTGCAGACTTATGTGAGACAAAAAATTTGAACTTATATTTACATATAATATGACGTCAGCCATACATACAAAAGAAACATAAACTTCTCCAAACAAAAGAAAAGAAGATAGAACTTAAAACTTGTTCATTAACTAAGTCACAACACTATCCACAAAAACTTGACCATAGAAAGACTTTCGGAAACTCCTCGGGAGGCTGTAAACACCCCATTTTTGAATGCCCACAAGACTCAGACGCTTGGTTTAAGGCACTCAATGATGAAAGTTGAATTATGACTTGCAGCGATTCGGAATCAGTTAGGCTTCCGAAATAACCTCACATCTTTAACATTTACCTTGTTTGAACCCTTAGGTTTCATTTTTGGACCATTTCTCACTCTGAGCTAAGTTTAAACCAAAAAAAATATGGAAGGCTATCAGTCCTAAATACTTCATAATTCTTGCTGTTTTGGTTGGATTTGAGATTGTTTGAAGTGTTGGAGTTGGGTTTGAAGAGTTACCAAAAGGGTAGAGAGAGCTTGCTCTTTCTACACCTTTATTTATAATTCAAACCTTCTCATTTTCACCCTTTTCCTTTGATATTTACACTGATTTTCAAAGGTTTGAAAATGCTAAAAACCATGTTTTGAAGCTTCAAAAATGGAGGGGTTAGCCACCCCTCCTTATCCTTGTTTACTAGCCTTCATTCTCATATTTATTGTCTAGCTTTTTAACCCCCTTTCATGCATGTTTCACCTCTGATTTGCATGTATTTAGGATTGTTTTGAGGTTGTCTAGGCTTTTTCAATTGGTTTATACCTTGTTTAATACACTTGGGGTCTCATAAGTTAGCATACCCTTTGTTTATTATGCTTTCTTTGTTCATTTTCCATGTTTGGAGCCTAAGTTTACTAATCAATCAATCATTCCATATCTTTCATTCATGAGAATGGTTTCAACCAATTGAGGTTGCTCAATGCATGTAAAGGAGACCTACACTTAATGGCTTAATATCTTTGGAGATTCATCATCAATAGTGTAATCACCTTTTCATGTCTTGGAAAGACCTCTTGTTTAACATCATTTCTTGTTTGGAGGACTTTAACATCATATTTGGACGAATGGACTAATGAATGGCAATGACTAAAACAATTGGTTTAAAACTTGGACCAACACACTTAAAGAAAATGGCTTTAATAGCTTGAACTTGGCCGGATGTTATGCCAAGTTTCTTGTGCCAAGTGTCATCAAGCATCAATTCATGGTGTTTTTGATATCCTCGAAGCGTCCCAACTTCCTTTTTTTAGTTCATTCTATGACAAAAAGGGAGGGGTGGTCCATTTGCATTACATTTATTGATTTTTGGTCCAAAATGATATCCGAGATCATCAAGCGATCATATCGCTCATTGATGGTTTTGGAGTCAATCCCAACCTTCTCTTGAGGCTTTCCCATGATAAAGTAGGAATGAAGGACAAACAGAGCTTGAAAATGCTTTATCTGCACTAATTTCACCTCAGAGGACAGAAACAGAGTTTTGGACCAAATCAATGCACCGCCGGCCATCAGTAATGCACGACTAGCCCTTGGTGTGTGGCTAGCAGTGCAATTTTGCAAAAACAGAGGCAGTGGCTGAAGGTGAAACAGAGGCAGTCTAGGCAGACAAAGTAGCTTTCAGGCGATGCGCATGCAACCTCCGCCCATCTTCCTTGGTGTTCATATCGAATGCGTTTGATCATTTAATTGCTTCATTAGCATAATGAATTGTGTTGTAATATTTAATTAGTCTAATTAGTCGTAGCTAATTAGTTGATGTTGTAATTTTTAATTAGCTTAGCCTAGTTAATTTCTTTTAATTAATTAGCTTAGATAGTTAGTTAATTATTCTTTCAAGTATTGTAATAATTAGTTAATTAGTTTAGCTATTTATTCAAGTGTTGTAATAATTAGCTTAGTTTAGCTTAATTAGTTAGTTAGCTTTATTCATTCGGACTCTCCTTCGTGAGAGCGTACTGTAATAATGTATATGTCTTCTAACCTCACGTCTTTCTCCCTTTTATTTACCCGCTTTTGACGGTTAGATTAGGGACATGTTTCGATTAGCATACCTTATTCTTGTATCCATTCATTCGTATTGCATGCACTGAGGCTCGGTGCATCATTCAAACTGCATTGTTATTTCAATACTTCTTTGAATTCGTGTTTAACCGCATGTTATCAAATCAATCCATATGCCATATTAATAGTCAAGCCTAATAATTGCATATCGCATGTGTTGCATTAGCCATGTTGCATAGTTAGGATCATGCATCTTTCTAACAAGTTTTTGTTTTGGCTTAGAGTACAAGGTGAGTTTTTAATACTTTAGCATACTTGCAAGAGTGTGAGTGATTGCCATAACTAGCATGCTTACCATGAGGCTAAATGCTTACTTGTTAAACTGTTCGAATGCCTATGGATGAAGGCTTGTTGTTTGATTTGGAATGATTCAACGAATGTACGTTTTAAGCCCACTTTGTTGAGTGGCAAATCAATTTTATGCCCACTTTGTTTAGGGGAAAATTTGTAAACTTTAAGCCCACTTGAGGTGGCAAATTTAAACTTTTTCACAAAATAAAGCATGAAATTGAATTGTTCCAATTCGGGCAAACTAGTCTATACTTACTTGTGCGCATCACATAGTAAAGCTAGTCTAATAATTGGAATAAGAGCATATAATGTTGATAAAAATCATATCATGATTAGTTGAGGTCAATCTTTGATCGGGCGAGCGGGGGTGCTCAATTCATGACCTTCCCCTCTCGTACCTAAGTTCCCGAGCCGAGGCAACTTTGGTGATGACAGACACGTGGCTTTTGGCACAAGTCATGGGTTTCCTAAATTTTCCCA
Organism: Camellia lanceoleosa; assembly: GCA_025200525.1. Classification (NCBI taxonomy): domain Eukaryota; kingdom Viridiplantae; phylum Streptophyta; class Magnoliopsida; order Ericales; family Theaceae; genus Camellia; species Camellia lanceoleosa. Next base: position 113,590,830 of record CM045769.1, read on the forward strand.
AAATAAAATATTTAGGTGGCGACTCTGTATCTAGCAAAGCAGTCCAATTTTGACATTTTTTATTCAAAATCAATTTTTCAAAAGATTTGTCGAATTTGGACTCTTTGGTGATTATCAATTTCACATTGCACTTGTGAGATTAGATTCAGAACCACGGGAGTCTGAACTGTAGGGCTTGTTTTCAAACCTTCCGAAAACAGGCGTGAAAAAGCCGACCTACAGTTTCTGGCGACTCTGTTGGGGATTTAGAGAACTTGACTTGAAATTCATGATATGAAATTTTATCTACACTTATATGTTTCTTTGCATTTGCATCGATAGTCCTAACTCATAATGTTTCCCATCTGCTATTCCTGAATAGTTTGCTTAAGGCTTGCTTGGAAAAGCTTGCCAAAAGGCTAACCGGTTACAAGCTCTGCCACGATGGGAACATAACCCTTGGATCTGGACTACTGTTGTACCGTTTGATCCTCCTTTCACTTCTCGGTGTTAGGTGTGAGAGGAATATTAGGTAATCTTGTTGAGGTACCCCTTTTTTGACCAATCGGCCTAGTTGCATATCGAAAGCCGTAGAGACTGTTCCAAACTAGAATGGGTTGCTTACCCGAATTCAAGATTGTGTGAAACACTTTGCTTGAGTAGTGAAACCCTAGCTCCTGACGAAACTAGGACAGGGTAACCCTACCCTATCATAGCGGTGTTTTGGCTCTCACTTAACTGGTATGTGCTTTTAGAGTGAAACTCTACAGTAATGTATGTATCGGTTGCAAGTTTGGGCATCAGTTTGGTGTTTTTTTTTGGGGACAAAAATTAGTGTTAAGAACAGTCCTACAGCTTCTGTTTGCAACTATGTGTTGTTAGTATCTGAGCTGAGGTGTTGTGCGATTTTTTATTTTCGCTTTCTTTTTGCAAGGTAGTTAATCACAATTACTTCGGATAGTCCTATTACCCCCAAGCACTCTAGACCCATGTGAGAAGACTTTATAGATCTGGGGATCTTGTTAGGGGACAGCCAGTGTTTGCTTTACTTCCACCAGTTACGAGACGGAGGAGGGTTAGGCATAACTCACCAGTCCAGCAGTCACATTTTACTTCACTGGTGCCCAGTTAGGCTCAGTCTTCTATTTCCACTCCAGGGAGAGAGTATTAGCCAAATCTGATGGCTCAACATCCTTCGGTTAGCATGGAAGACATGCTTCGTCATCTCCAATAGACCAGAGAAACCATGTAGCTAGATGTTGTCCGCCAAGCTGAGGTTACAGCCCACCAACTAGAAGTGATAAATAGGCTCTAATGCAGACAACCACATAGCGGTGGCTTTCCATGCACCTCAATGGGTATTCGGCACCGAGTCCTTTGTCAATGTCCAAGAGAATTTGGGCATTCCGATAGATCCAATCCCATCTCAGACCTCCAAGGCACCAGTGTACCAAACAGAGGTGCCATTTGAATTCGAGGTCGACCCCACTGCATTGAAGGTCAACACACTAGAAAAGCTCTTTAAGCAGGTACAGGGTATGAACTCAATCCCTGACATCGAGGATGGGTACACAGACTCTGCAGTAACTCTTCTGGACAGATTCAAGATGCCACACATAGACCGGTTTGATGGTTTCGGGGACCCCATGGTCCATCTGCAATTATTCTCAGATATTTTGCAGACAATGGGCCTTACCAGACTTCAGAAGCTGTCGCTTTTTGGCTGGACCCTGTCGGATGTAGCGGTCATCTAGTATGCAAAGTTAGAAGACTCTGTGAAATAGAGCTGGGAAGAAATGGCTGAGGCCTTCATCACGTAGTACTCCTACAATACCCAGATCGAGGTCACAACCCGTGATCTTGAAGCGACCCGTTAGGAGCCAAAGGAAGGCTTCTCGGACTTTGTAACGAGATAGAGGGCCAAGGCCTCTATGATGACTATCAGGCCATCCGAGAAGGATCAAATCAGAATAGTGCTCCACAACCTGCAAAGGAGATTATTACAGAAGATGATAGTCATGCCTCTGTTTACATTTGCTAAGCTCTATGAGATAAGGGTTTAGATTGACGACGTGATAAAACAAGAATTGATTGACGATGAGAAGGAACAACCCAAGAGGCCCTTTACACGCAGTTCCCTTGCAACCGCGAGTGGTAGCACCTCTATACGGCCTTCGAATGTGAGTATAGTCACCATCACACCCAAAACTACTAACCCTTTCACCAATACATCTAACACAACTCCACAAACCTCAACCAACCAGGCCTGATCTCAAAGAGTCTTTACCCCACTCTACATGCCTTTATTTAAAGCCCTAGGGGACCTGATCAAAAAGGGGCATCTTAAACCGCTAAAGCCTCACCCTCTACCCGATCCTCTCCCCTCGAGACACAACTCGGCCAAATATTGCGCCTTTCACCAACAGCACGGTTATGACACTGATCAATGCTATAGGCTGCGTCATGAGATTCAAGATCTCATCGACAATAAAGTGATAGCACCTCCCCAAAAATCCAACGTCACTACAAATCCTCTCCCACCACATAACCAAGTCCCTCCACCCCGGCATATAAAACTCATCCACACCCTAGCCATCCCTTATGACCTCAATATATATCACCCATTCCCATCTACCCAAACCGACGTTGTTCATCCCTGAGAGCACGAACTTGTGTATGATGAATGCGTCTACACTCCAAACTAAACCAGTGGTGGTGACAGTGGTAGATAAAGGGAGGTCGGCTTTGGTGGAGAATATCAGTCCGTTGCCTGAGGGTTCTGAGAACTTTTCTAAAGGGGTGTACAACCCATACTATTATATTGTGCCAACGGATCAAGCTAAGCCGGAAGTGATGTTGCTGACTAGGATGGAGGTCAGTGTAGTTCAAGAGGATAGCCCAAGTCAGGGATTAGATGATCTGGCCAAACTAGAGGAAGACATAAACAATTTCCAGTTCTTTAAGGAGCAAGATCAAGGGGACATGCATATTGATTGGTTTGATCTGAATAGGTCGACAGACAATTCTGGGTGGCTAAGTGATGAGCCCGATATAGATGGAGGAACTGAAGTGAAGACGAAAAAACAGAAAGCAGAAATCGCTGCAATGGCCGGAATAGCCGATGAAAGGATAAATTACCGGAAAACATCGGTGTAGAACAATTGGCTTAAGAGCTGAGCATTGCTAGCACTGTACATACAGAGCAAGAAGTCGCATTGAAGCGTTTTGAGCAAGAAATGGGTGAAAACAATCGAAATACTGAAAAGCCCAACATCTTACGGGGAAGATTTGTGACGAAAAGATAATCCCAACGGAGCCGGACAAATGCTTGTCGGCTGCCGAAGAAATCTGGTGGGATGACGATGACCTACACCTAGCTCATACTGATGAAGATTGCGGTAAAGACCTTCCTGACCACACTTGGAATGTGGAAGAGATCGACCATATGACAAGAAGTGGCCGATATTTCAAATCACCGCATCTGGACCAATTCGAGGCATCCAAAAAGGATAAAGAAGTAGAAAAACAGAAAAAAAAAAAAAAATTGTGGGAAGAAGAGGCTGTGTTGAAACAGTTAAAAAATATTCAAGCTGATATATCTATTTGAGGTCTTCTTATGGCTTCATGAGTGCACAGACAGGCTATACTGTCGGCGATGGATAAAACTAAGTTGTCCATCTACCCTAGAACAACTAGTGGGATTAGTCTTCCCAGCAGGTGCTGCGCCAACTCTAACCTTCTTGGACAAAGAACTGCCACCAGAAGGCTCTGCACATAACAAGCCTCTATACATATCTGTGGAGTGCCGAGAAAAGTGGGTGCCAATGGTATTGGTCAACACGGGGTCAGCAATCAACGTATGTCCTTATCACACGGCTTATGCTATTGGCCTGAAATTGGCCAATTTCATGCCTACATCCCAGGTGATCCGGGTGTATGACAATACTAGCAAAGAGGTAACGGGAACGGTACAGATTAGTACAGGTTGGCCCAGCTCAACAGGATATTGAATTCCATGTCCTGGATATACTGGCCACTTTCAACTTACTACTTGGGCGACCTTGGCTGCACCAAGTGAAAGCTGTCTCTTCCACCCTCCACCAAATGCTGAAGTACCCCCATGGAAAAAGGGTGGCTATAGTCTTCGGGAATTCATCTATACATCCTCCGCTAGAGGTCACTACACCGGTGTTGGAGATTGTGCATGGCAAAGAGGATGTTTTCCTTTCGGGGTTTACCTTGGCTGAGGCCCGGGTAATACAGAATGACTTGGCCATTGATGAGGGCTTGTATGTCAACGCCCAATTTGTATACTTCTTGAACAAGCTCCAACACATGCCAGGAATGGGGCTGGGAAAGAGTGGCCGGAAGGACGTTACTGCATTGGCCGATGTGCCACATAACCCGCATGCATTTGGTCTTGGTTATACACCCACCAAAGAGGACTGGGTTAGGAAAGGGAAAGAGATAGCAAGAAGAACCAGAGCTAAGCCGACTGGGAAGCGCTATGAACTTGTGCATAGACCAATTCAGGGAACCCTGAATGGTTATTTTGTTAGGGAGGGAGAAGACTTCCCATTTTGTGGTTTCCCCGAACCCTGGTTCAACTCTGAGAAGCAACGGGTTCCTGGCTTTGAGATTTTCTTTGACTTGCAGCTGCAAGACAGTGATACAAAGGAACAGATTGAACTAACCACTAAAGCTGCGAAGAGCACATAAAGTGATTTCGACAGTAACGAGCTTCAAGTAGGAGCAGCACTGGTATGTCTCCTTTCAGATCCTCCGATCGACTCAGTGAGCTTGGGGGATAACTTGACCGTTTCCATGATCGGGGACCAACCGAGTGTGAACCTTCTAGCAACATCTTGGATGCATCTAAAGCATCGCCTCTCATTTGGCGGTAGAGGAGGCTACTGTCTAGCGATTCGAGTCGGTAGTGAGCCAGAATTTGATGCCACAGAGTCTGTGGAGTTGGAATCAAATTCTGGTGCTTCTGAGTCTGGGTCGGGTATTCCTAGGGTTGATAACCCGGATGCCATGGTTTTGTCCAGGTCATCATTTTCTCTTTCTTTTTTTTGAGTCGGTTGTAACCGAGGAACTAAATGAGCTTGACCTTGTGAATGAGAATGCCACTACAGATTTCGAGTATTTCTCTATGCCTCTTGTTTATTGCATTGATCATGATTTTCAAAATTTTAATGAAAACGATGAGGAAGGAATCCCTCTGGCTTTGAAAATTTTGATTAATCGAGAGGATGAGAGGTTTGCAAAAGCCCTTGCTGATGAAATCATTGTGGGTACTGAGAAAAATCCGTGTCTGGTTCAGATCGCGTCCACGTTGTCTTCGAAGGAACGCGAGCGCTTAGTCGCTTTATTAAAAGATTTCAAAGATGTTTTCGATTGGTCCTACGAAGACATACCTGGAATCGATCCTGAGATTGTACAACATCGGATCCCGTTTGACCCCAAGGCCTGACCCATCAAACAGAAGTTGCGGAGAATACGCCTGGATTGGCTTTAAAGATTAAGGAAGAGGTCACCAAGTAGATAGACGCAGGGTTTTTGCTAGTATCTGAGTACCCGACTTGGTTGGCCAACATTGTTCGGTGCCAAGAAAGGCGGCATTCGGGTGTGTGTGGACTTGGATATCTGAGCGAGCGGTCGAAGGACGACTTCCCTCTGTCTCACGTTAATGTATTGATGGACTTCACTGCTGGTCATGCGTTGCTTTCCTTCATGAATGGATTTTCCAGGTATAACTAGATTCTGATGGCACCCAAGGACAAACAGAAAACTGCTTTCACTACGCCATGGAGAACCTACTACTATAGGGTGATGCCGTTTGGGTTGAAGAATGTCAGGGCTACTTATCAACAAGCTGCAACCAAAATTCTACATGATATGATCCACAAAGAGGTTGAGGTGTACATGGACGACATGATTGTCAAGTCCAAGGAAAGAAAGGGCCACTACATCGCCTTGAAGAAATTCTTTCAACGGATCAGAGAATATAGACTGAGATTGAATCCACAAAAGTGTACTTTCGACGTAACAGTAGGGAAAATACTGGGTTTCTTGATCACACAGAGGGGCATCAAGGTTGATCCTTCCAAAATCAAGGCCATACTAGAAATTCCACCACCAAGAACTGAAAAGGAAGTGCGAGGCTTTATGGGTAAATTGCAATTCATAAGACGACTTATTTCAAAATTAACCTTGACTTGTGAACCACTATTTGGTCTCCTGAAGAAAGGAAAGAAATTCCGATGGGATGATCGGTGTCAATTCGCTTTTGAGCAAATCAAGCAATACCTTCAGAATCCACCTGTGTTGTCGCTTGAGCGAGGAAGCCGTTGATTCTGTATTTGTCAGTAGCGAACACAACAATAGGATGCCTGCTTGCTCAGGAATCTGAGGATAGAGTGGAGAAGGTCATCTATTACCTGAGTAAGAAGATGCTGGACTATAAGACCCGTTACACCCCATTTGAGAAAGCTTGCTTAGCCTTGGTATGGGCTACTAGGAAGTTGAGGCACTACCTGTTAGCTCACTCTGTAGATCTGGTTTCGAGATTAGATCCCATCAAATATCTCTTTGAGAAACCAGTGCTTACGAGTAGGCTAGCTCGTTGGTTGCTTCTCCTTTCCGAATTTGATTTGAAATATGTCACTCACAAGTTTGTCAAGGGGTGAGTGGTAGCTGAGTTCCTGGCAGATCACCCAGTAGAAGGGGATGAAGAAATAAAATACCTGTTCCCAGATGAAGCTATTCTGGAAGTTGAGGAAGAAACTTGGACAATGTACTTTGGCGAGCGTCTAATCAATATGGTTATGAGATAGGGGTGTTGCTGATAGCACCCAACAATTCTTATATACCTTTAGCCTTCAAACTCTGGTTCAAGGTATCCAATAATGAAGCATGTATTGTTGGTTTGGAAGCCGCCCTAGAACTTGGGGCAAAAAGATTGGACGTCATCGGGGATTCAAACCTAGTTGTGTCTCAAGTGAAAGGAGACTGGAAGGTCAAGGAAGAAAATATAAAGATCTATCACCAAACCCTAGATGTTCTGATTCCTAAGTTTGAAAAGCTGACCTTCACACATCTACTGAGAGAGAACAACAGGTTTGTTGACGCTTTATCAACTCTATCATCTATGATAGACATCCCGTTTGGAGTCCGAATGCATCCGATCATCATTGAGTAGAGATATACACCAGTCTACAAGTCTATTGCCATAGTAGATGAAGTTCAAGATCAAAACCCTTGGTTCTATGATATCTAGAACTTCTTAGAAAAGAAGGTTTATTCACCAGGGGAAAATGCCAAAGATAAAAGGGCAATGCGGCTGATGGCCATTCAATTCATCATCTGTGGAGGTAAACTGTACAAGAGGGGTCATTTGGGAATGCACAAGTTGTGTGTTGAAGCAAAGGAATCAAAGCACCTAATGGAGGCCATCCATGGGGGAAAATATGGAACGCACATGAACGGAGTAATGTTAGCCCAGAAGATTCTCGAGCAAGGTTACTCTTGGTCTACTATGGAGGAGGATTGTATCGGTTTTGTTCGGTGATGCCACAAATGCCAAATTCATGATAATCACATGAATATGCCGCCGTCAAAGCTATACAACATGACTTCACCATGGCCTTTCTTAGTCTGGGGAATCGACGTCATCGGCGCAGTCACACCGAAAGGGTCAAATGGGCATGAATACATTCTGGTGGCAATTGACTAACTCACTAAGTGGGTGGAAACTCAGTCCTACGCAGTGTTGAAAGCAGCGCATGTGGCTAAGTTCATCCGAAATAACATCATTTACCGATATGGAGTCCCAAACGAGATCATTTCAAATAATGGCTCCTATTTTAAGAAAAAAGTGTTCGACTTGTTGGAGAAATACAACGTGGCTTTCCATAAGTCATCTACATACTGGCCGCAAACCAACGGAGCTGTTGAGGCCGCCAACAAGAACATCAAGCATATTTTGTAGAAAATGGTTGAGACCTATAGGGACTGGCCAGACAAATTGCCATTCGCACTCTGGGGCTACAGAACTTCAATTTGGACGTTCTGAGGGCAACTCTGTATTCTCTTGTCTATGGAATGGAAACTGTTCTGCCAATCGAAATAGAAGTTTCGTCGTTGCGGGTTATGGCTGAATGTCAAAGCAAGTTTGAAGAACTCATGTTGTTTGATAAGAGAAGGCTAAAAGCATTGTATCATGTTCAGAGTTATCAACGCAGGATTGCCAGCGCTTTTAACAAAAAGGTTAAGTCCAGGAATCTCAAAGAAGGGGATTTGGTGTTGAAAGACAACCGAGCTCCCATCCATGACCCTAGGGGCAAGTTCACACCCAATTGGACTGGTCCTTCTATAATCAAAACTATCTGGTCAGGTGGAGCTATTATTCTCATGGACCTGGATGGCCTAGAATTTTCCCACCCGATCAACATGGACAAATTGAAGAAATATTATCTTTGAGAGGCTCACTAGGCCGAAAACTCGGAAGGGCGACCTAGGCAAAAGTTGGAGCACAAAATTTGGAAATAAAGAAAAACTAAACTCGCAAGGTTAAAAACCCTAAAGGGTAGCCTTGGCAAAAGTTAGAACATAAAAAGAGAGCGTTAATACTCGAGTGAACCAGAACCGAACTACGTAAGGCTTGATTCCCATCTTCGGGATACGTAGGCAACTTCATCTTGAAGTTCGGCCATAAACACCTCCAAATCAACTGTCATGTCCATGTGTTTGATCAAGTCATCTTTGTCTATTCTTTACTTAAAAGTTTCGTTATGATCCTTACTCTAAGAGAAGAGTGGTTCTGATCTTTGAAAAGGTGTTATTCGAGCAAGGGCAATTTGTTATCTTGATTCGGGTTGTACATCTCGAGGATTGACTCCATGTGTGTCAAGTAATGATCCTTTTGAAAATGGTTTTGAAAAGTTTTAATAAAAGTTTATTTTTGTTCAAATTTTAAATTTTACAACTTAGACCATTTTTGGACCAAAAAGAAAATTTTCAGTGCTCATAACTTCAATTTCATTGATTTCAATACAAAGTTCCCCAACTCTCGATACAAATCAAAGTTACTTTCATTACATTCATAAAACTTAAAAAGCAAGATCAAAGCAATAAACTATAGGCATAGATGAGTCAGGTGTTCCTGCGTCCCCCGCTTGTGCTTGTGGAAGCTTTTGATGCTAAAGTGGGCTCGGATTGTGCCTCATCTTCGAGCCAAGTCAGGCACTTGCCAAAAAGGAGTTGAAACTAGGGGCAGGAGCCAGAAGCTCTCTCGTCCTCCAAGCAGTGAGGTACCTAGCCAAATGTGAACCTCAGATGGGGAATGAAACTGAGTACTCTACCCCCTCCTCTAGGCAAGTCTTATCATGTCCAAATTGACGCCTAAGCCGGAACGAAAAATAGAATACACAGTATGTAAGGCCGATCAGTTGTATACCAGGTTACCGAGTCATGCTATAGCTCATTTCGATTAGATTAAGCAAGGGGCAATGCCAAGAAATGTCAGTAGGAGGCCTGTTGCACATCCAATGGCACCATCATCCTTCATTCAGAAAATCCACTAGCTGTTGGCGGAAAAAGTATGCTCGAGCTGAGTATGCGGGGTAAGAGTCCACTACCTTCAACTTGTCCATTAGCCACACCTGGGGAGGAATGAAGGAAAAGAGAGATTAAAGAATAGAGAGATGTATGTTGAGAGAAAAGTGAGAAAAGGGTTTTGAGAGAAAAACAGAGCAGGAATGCCGAGTGATGTGAGAAACACATATAAGAAAGGGTGGGAAACATTACCTAAAGAAGTGGTGGATTCCCTGCGAATTTGGTAGTCTCTCGTTGATGGAAGGCATCTAGGCCTATCAAAGTCTCGGCCAATACCAAGCCAATGAAACTCTTGCCCTCTTTCAGGCCTCGCACCACTTCGACCAATCGAATGTTGGATCCACCAAAACTAGGGGCAAAAAGTAAATTTGCTAACATACACAAACAAAGGGCGTGTTGCCGAAAACCCCACCAAAGAAAATTGCCTCAGTCGCCGGTTTCAAAAAATCGATGAATCAGATTAAGGATATCCAGTTCTCCATTATGAACCAAAGATCAAGCCTCATGTAGAGTGAGCCCACACATCCGTCCCAAAGCTTGGATGTGGCCAAAAACGGGCTGAGGTATGATTTCCTCATTGCATCGAGATTCTATTAGCACTTGAAATTCTTCGATTGTTGGATATATCTCTTGTCTCCCAAAGCTGAAGACATGTGTAATCGGGTTCCAACACCTAGCCGCCACACAAAGGAACGGAAAGCAAAGAAAAGTGCAGCTCAAAGGAAAGAGGACGTTTAGGCCAAAGCCAAGAAAATTTACCTTTTCCGAGCCATCCAAAGCAGCTATCCAATCCCGAAGACTGTTGACAAGTAACATCATCATTTTGAGAGCAAAATATCAAGAACTTGTGAGTTTGCCAGAAAAGCAGCATGGGAGCATTATTTATAGAGTTTGGGAAGAAACTGAGCATGACACCTAGATAGCACCGACATCACATGCGATGGCCGGTAGTGCATCGATGGCTTAAGCCAGGAGTCTTGATCTTGGCCCAGTCTTGGTCTGTTCTTGATGAAATCGGCCTCTGTGCGAATGAACTTCTATTGTACTTTTGAGTTTTATTTTGTTTGTACCAAGTGTTTATTAGCTTTTCGAGTTGTTTTCATTTCGTTTTCCATTATCGAGTTGTATTTTATGTTTTGATCGGTTGTAAGTCATTATCCGGTTCATGAATCAATCTAGGAGTAAGGCATTTACTGTTCCGAAGATTGCAAAAGCAAAGGTAATGTAGCTTATCATATTGCACAAAGAGATCATTCAACAAAGAAATCATTCAACAAAACTTGTTTTTCATAGCTGGTGGGCCCAACCCCGATCATCGTTTTATACAACCAAAATAAAAGAAAGTTTTTGAAAAACAAAAGGACAATTCGAAGCTAGTTTTATAACTACATAACAAAACGAAAACAAAAGCAAAGTAAAGCAAAATCATCATCGTCATCAATAGCCCATCCTCGCTTTCTTCCTCATCGGCTGTGGAAGAGGTGCATCATTGTCATCACTAGAAATTTGCTTGCCAGTCCATCACCTCTCCTCATCTCGGGGTTGTGGACGTCAAAAGACTCCTCGGAAGAGAGTCTTTGCCTCACTCGACCTATCATCTTGGGCCCGTCCTCGCCTCTTGGTGTGGAAGGTCCTGCGAGCCTTCTTGGTGCCGGCTAAGTCGAAAAGGATATCGAGATATCGATAGAGTGATCAGAAGTGTACAATATGACGATGGCAGTAGGCTACACACAGAATGTACCTTAATCCTGTGGATGACTAAGGCAGTCTGCCTCCTCTGTACCATGATGAGTAGACGGTCGATCGTCCGAAGGAGCTCGTCACCGTATGCTCGGCGAATCTGCAAAACAAGAATAGAAATTGAGAAAAGCATATAGAAGTAATTGAACAGTAAACAGTAATGGCTGAGAATAAGCTAAAGTACAGCATGGACTAGCATAAAAAGAAAGTGTACCTGCTCAATGCCAGGGGCAAACACAAGTCTGCGATCTCTCTCCTTGATAGGCTCAAGTGGGATCTGCTCAATCACTCTATCTGGATGCATGTACATAATCTTGATAGGAAGCACAGGCAATCCAAGAATGGAAGCAGTGGCAGGGGCACCTCAAATAGGCGCATCGCCAGCCCTAACAGTAGAAGTAGCAGCAACCTCTGGTACAGCTCGAGCCATGCCTAGAGTAAGAAGTGCCATCACCCGAGTGCGCAAGAAAGTTGTGAAGTCACCGGGCTCATGGTGAAAATCGCCATTTTCACCTATCATCAGGAGGTCAAGCTCAGGACCATCCTGTAAATCATGTACTACCCTCATGTCGGCAAGAGGAGGATGTGGAATATCAGGGTCAGCAATGCCCCGAGTCTGACGGATGAATCTCTCTCCCAAATAGTATGCCTGACCAAAAGGGCCCTTGAACAGGATCCTCATCGTAGAAGCATGCCAGGCAGCAGTGTAGGTCACGCTCGACACGTGGGGAATGCCTGCCAAGGGTGCCAGTCAATCTGAGAAAATTAATGCAAATTCAAATATCAATGTAATGTTAGAAAATCAATGTAGTGTCAGATATCAGTATAGTGTCAGAATGGCAATGCAATGTCAGAATTGGTGCAGTGTCAGAAGTCAGTGCAATATGGGAATGGCAATGTGATATAGTACAATGGTACAACAGTACAACAATATAAAAATGATCATATAATGCGGGAAATAATGCAATACCTGATCCACCGTGATAGTGTCGAAGAAACGGCGAAAATATAGGAAGATGCAATCTACAAGGCGGCGTCGCTCGAATCGTGAGTTGTAGTACCAAGAGCGTGGTACAGACAACTCAATCGGCCTTATTGGAACTGGGGCCAATGAAGTGAAATATGTGTAGACCCAAAGCTACAAATCAAAGACAGATAGATGGCATGAGAAAATGGGTCAAATAAGCAAGAAATGCAACAATGAACAGAATATAAAGTGTATCAGAAAAGTGAGTGTAGGATGTACCTCCCAGACCCTCCAGTAGCCGTCGAGTGAATCCGCCTTGCGGCAAGAGACAGAGCTCATATAGCAGTATAGGGTAGCCAGACCTGCGCCACTCCAATCCTAATCCGCTACCCGAGAAAGATATACCAATGCTCCGACAATGTATAATCCTACGGTATTTTCCCTGTTTGCAAATAGGGTAGTACCGAGAAGATATATGAGAAAGCAACGAGTGTACTGGGCAACCTTGTCTGCAGTAGCTGGCTGCGTGTCGGAGAAGTGCTCCAAGAACTAGCTGTAGCGCACTATCCCATGGCTGGTAGTGTCCGGATCACCCCGAGAAGCTGAAGTTGTGCATCTCTCCACTTAGTCATATCTGGATCGAAAAGGACTAGGCCGCCGACCCCAACCCACAGACCAGTCAACATCGAGAAGTCATATGGGATCAGTGTCATCTCCCTAGTAGAAGATAAGTGAAATGAGCTGGTGGTGTCCCACCATCTCTCCACCATGGCCCCGTAAAGAAAAGACTCGGCTCTCATCTGTATAAGCCTGTAGCAAAAAGGCCCAAAACCAGCAGCATCTGCCAAAGTGCGAACCTCTGTGTGGAGCCACTCATACTAACGTCGCGGGCCAAAGATAGAGCCGTAGCCGCCTATCCTCCTGGCGATCACCTATCAATTGGAAGTTTTATCAGTATATGTGCAGCAGGGATGAGTGATTTGTTCGTCAAGCTCAATATTTCAACACGTGCGCAACGTAAAATAAGGGAAGAGTTGTGTACCATGGAAGCGTCAGTAGAGATATGCTCCATGGGCTCTCACAGTAGAGTATCCTCGTCTAATCCAAGAATGAAGCCCTCGAATCTCAACATACCGCCAGGAGGTGGCACATGTCTATGCGGCTGATATGTGGCCGCATCAAAAGGCCTCTCGGCAAGGAGAAGCAATGCAGCGGCTTCCTCCGTCTCCATGTCAGCGCCAAGGGCAGCACCAATATCTATGGCGGGCTCTGGAATGGAAACCTCATCACTAGCATGGAAAAGTGAAGAAAAAGTGAAGAAAATGAGTGAAAGTAGGTGAAATCCTAAGTTTCAAACCCTAAGAGAGAGAAAATGAAGAGGGGATGAAAAATCAAAGGAAAATAAGAAAAGTTTAGGCAAAGATGTGAGAAAATGAGGAAAAAACAAATAGAAAACCCAAACCTCAACCAAAACAATTTTCAATCAGTTCAAAAGGAAAAGGAAAACAAGTTGTTTTAGGAAATTTTTGTGAGGGTTGTTGGGTAAACTCAAGAAAAAGAAATCTAGAGAAGGGAGGTTTAGAGAGAAGGAAAAGGGTTTTTCGACCTAGGGTGACATCAAAATAGGAGTCTTTTGTGTTTTAAAGGGCCTAAGTGTGGCATTTTACCAAACTGCCGTTCTTTGTTGAAGGCGGCCGGCGCTATCGAAGCTTGACCATGCATCATCGAGGCCTGGCGCCTTGGTGATCAATCTGTTTTCTTTTTTTTGTGTTTTTTCTGTTTTCTATTTTGTGCATTGCTGATTTATTTTATTTTATTTTTGTTTCATCATTATTTTAATTTATGAGTTTTAGTCACTTTTTTTTTTTCATTTTCATTTTGAGTTTTAAATTTCAATTTTAATTTTTGAGTTTTTGATCGTGGGTATTGATTTAAATTAAATAAGGAGTTGTATATTAAAAAAATGAGTGTTAAAAAGAAAGCAGAAACACAAAGAAAAAGTGAAAAAAATATAAAAGAGTAGAAAAGAAAAAAAATAAGAATTGTTATTATTGTGTGAGCACATTTGTTTTGTATAAAATTTGTTTGTTTAATTGTATTTATTCAAATTTGTTTGGACTGAATTATAGTTTACTTCATTATTATGTTCTGTGATAGGCAAACAATATTGTATGTACGGTTCATTCAAAGGAATTCCAGGTGAAATCACTCGTGCCCTTCAAATCGTTCTTTCCACCTCTTCTCCTCTCGCGTGAGACGCGTTAGGATTGATTACTTCGGTTAAAAACATTCAATTGCATCCCGATGTTCACACCACATCTTCTCCTCTTGCGTGAGATGCGTTAGGATTGATTGCTTCAGTTAAAAACATTTGGGTGCATCCCGGTGTTCACACCACCTTTTCTCCTCTCGCGTGAGACGCGTAAGGATTGATCCCTTTGGTTAAAAACATTCTGGTGCGTCCCTGTGTTCACACCACCTTTTCTCCTTTCGCGTAAGACGCATTAGGATTGATCCCTTCGGTTAAAAACATTCGAGTGCGTCCTGGTGTTCACACCACCTTTTCTTCTCTCACGTGAGACGTGTTAGGATTGATCCCTTCAGTTAAAAACATTCGGGTGCGTCCCAGTGTTCACACCACCTTCTTCTCCTCTCGCGTGAGACGGTTAGGATTGATTACTTTTAAAAACATTCGAGTGCATCCCGGTGTTCACACCACCTCTTCTCCTCTCGCGTGAGACATGTTAGGATTGATCCCTTCAGCTAAAAACATTCAGGTGCATCCCAATGTTCACACCACCTCTTCTTCTCTTGTGTGAGACGCGTTAGGATTGATTGCTTCGGTTAAAAACATTCGGATGCGTCCCAGTGTTCACACCACCTTTTCTCCTCTTGCGTGAGACGCGTTAGGATTGATCCCTTCGGTTAAAAACATTCGGGTGCATCCCGATTTTCACACCACCTTTTCCCCTCTCGCGTGAAACGCGTTAGGATTGATCCCTTCGATTAAAAACCTTTGGGTGCGTACCGGTGTTCACACCACTTCTTTTTGTCTCGCGTGAGACGCATTAGGATTGATTGCTTTGGTTAAAAACATTCGGGTGCATCCCAGTGTTCACACCACCTTTCCTCCTATCACGTGATACGCGTTAGAATTGTTTGCTTCGGCTAAAACACATTTCGGTGCGCCCGATGTTTACACCGTCCTCTTTCTCCTTCTGTGTGCAATGCGTTAAGATCTCGGCTGAAACCTCTGGTGCTCCCGACGGTTATGTCACTCTTCACCTTTCTTGAGCGTCGCGTAGTTGAGCTTTAATTTTCTTACATCCTTTCTGCATGAAATGTGGTTTAGCTCGTAATTCTGACGCTTGGCATGTTCATTCACTTACTTCTTTTCATGTTTAGAATTGCTATGCCTTATTTCAGTTTGTTTAACTGTTGCATTTTCTTTGCATTGCATTTGTATTTAAAATATTTTATTGCACAGCCTCATTGCATGATCATAAGTTATGTTCTTACATCATGCATATCATTTGCATCTTGCCCCAGAAGTACGCTAGTTTGATTCCTTGTAAAGGGATACATAGGCAGCCTGTAGGCGCAACCATTTAATTTATGTCTTGTTTTCTTGTCCAAGTTTTGCGGCCTTGTCAAAATGGATCGTCTCTGGGCTTTGACATTCACTCATGTCATTTTATGACTTCGAGCTCTATCAAAGAGGGGCAATTGTAGACACCCCATTTTTGACCGTCCATAAGACTCAAACGCTTTGTTTAATGCACTCAATGAAGAAAGTTGAATTATGACTTGCAGCGATTCAGAATCAGTCAGGTTTCCGAAATAACCTCACATCTTCAACATTTACCTTGTTTGAACCCTTGGGTTTCATTTTTGGACCATTTCTCACTATGAGCTGAGTTTGAACCAAAAAAATAGGGAAGGCCATCAAGGCTCGGCTGTGCATCAGTGATAGTCAACCGTGGCAATGAATGGCCGGTCGGCCTTTGATGGCGATAAACACTGCTTACAGGCGAGGCCGCCAGCTGTCCATTTTTGAAGATATTTATCACCTTTTGAGCTCGAATTCTATAAAACCGAAGATCTGGGATTGTTTTGAGGGTTGAACAAAATTCAAGAAGAGATATATACACCGTGAGAGCCTTTGACTCCTCCTTCTTCCATTGCAAGTTATCTTCGAGCTAACCTAGCTTGCTTACACCACCTCTATACACCATATACAACCTTGTCTTACCATCCTAAAGCCTTGGTTGATTTTGAGGAAGTATAATTCAAGCTTGAGAATACATTGAAACCAAGTTTGAAACATCAAACAACAAGCTTGCTTCTTGAAAAGTATAAGCTTGTTTTCTCGCCTCTTGCCTTCATTTCTATCCTTTACTTCATAATTCTTGTTGTTTTGGTTGGTTTTGAGATTGTTTGAAGTGTTGGAGTTAGGTTTGAAGAGTTACCAAACGGGTAGAGAGAGCTTGCTCTTTCTACACCTTTATTTATAACTCAAACCTTCTCCTTTTCACCCTTTTCCTTTGATATTTACACTGATTTTCAGAGGTTTGAAAATGCTAAAACCCATGTTTTGAAGCTTCAAAAATGGAGGGGTTAGCCACCCCTCCTTATCCTTGTTTACTAGCCTTAATTCTCATCTTTATTGTCTAGCTTTTTAACCCCCTTTCATGCATGTTTCACCTCTGATTTGCATGTATTTAGGACTGTTTTGAGGTTGTCTAGGCTTTTTCAATTGGTTCATGCCTTGTTTAATACACTTAGGGCCTCATAAGTTAGCACACCTCTTGTTTATTATGCTTTCTTTGTTTATTTTCCATGTTTGGAGCCTAAGTTTACTAATCAATCAATCATTCCATATCTTTCATTCATGAGAATGGTTTCAACCAATTGAGGTTGCTCAATACATGTAAAGGAGACCTACACTTCATGGCTTAATCTCTTCAGAGATTCATCATCAACGGTGTAGTCTCCTTCTCATGTCTTGGAAGGACCTCTTGTTTGACATCACTTCTTGTTTAGAGGACTTTAACATCATATTTGGATGAATGGACTAATGAATGGCAATGACTAAAACAATTGGTTTAAAACTTGGACCAACACTTAAAGAAAATGGCTTTAATAGCTTGAACTTGGCCGGACGTTATGCCAAGTTTCTTGTGTCAAGGGTCATCAAGCGTCAATTCATGGTGTTTTTGATATCCTTGAAGAATCCCAACTTCCTTTTCTGAGTTCATTCTATGACAAAAGGGAGGGGTGGTCTATTTACATTACATTTATTGATTTTTGGTCCAAAATGATATCCAAGATCATCAAGCAATCATATCGCTCATTGATGGTTTTGGAGTCAATCCCAACCTTCTCTTGAGGCTTTCCCATGACAGAGAAGGAAGGGAGGTGTAGTGATCTCAGTTTTGACCCGTCTCTTTGTGGTGTTCCGAGCTCGGGTTGGTATGGTTTTCAACGGTGTTACGTATCTTAGTTTCCCTTGTATTCCCCTTATTTTTGGTTATTGGGTTATAGTGGTGTGTTTGGAACAGGTAATGTCTCCAAGCCTTTAGATGCGAATCCAACCCGAATTGTGCCTTGCAGAGTTGTATCGAAAGTTAATTCTTTCATGTTTTGCCACTTCACTGAGTATGTTGGGGGTCAAGCTGCCCAATCAGCTTACGGGGGTCGAGCTCGCCGAAGCAAAAATGCAAAATGCATTCGAAGTTGCTTATCTGCTCAATCGACCGTTTATGCGCTCGAGCAGAGAATGTTTGGTTCCAGAAGTTTGACCTGTCTACAAAAGTACTGGGAAAGTGCATTTGACGCTCGAGCGGGGCTTTCCACGCTCGAGCAGACCATGTTATATCAGTCCGTTAGGGGAGATTTCAGATCACTTTTTCAGTTCTCCCTCTCTCTCTCAAACTCTCCAAAATTTCCAGATCTAGAGCTTCTCTCTCTAGAAGTCATCTTCTCTCTTTGATTTCTCAAAATTCGTTGGGAGTTTGACTGAAGTTCTTCATCAAAGTTGTGTAACTTCTCGAGGGCTTCGTTGTGTGCGGTGGAGATCGAGTTTCAACATCGTAAATTTTGGGGTTTCATCTCTATTCTTCTTCAATACTTGAGGTAGGGATTTTCTTAGAGTTATATATGTATTTTTGTAAGATCTAGATGATTTTTGAAATCATCCTTCGATAGCTTTGAAAATTGATTGTTGATTGAGCGATTTTGAAAGTGGGTTTGTCTCTTGTTCTTTTAAAATGATCTTATGGGTTTTGATCTTCGTTGATTGAAGAAAATATGATTTTGAAAAGTTTTCTTTCAAAAGATTTGAGTTGTACAGTTTTTGTGAGAAACCCTAGAAATTGGGGAATTTTAAAAAGAGATTGGAAATCCATGAATGATATTGTTATATTTATCTTGTGTGTCAAAATAAATAGATGTTTGGAAAATTTCTTATTTATATTTATATAAATGATGAATTTCATGGAATATGAGAATTGTTGTTCATTTTGAAAATTATTGTTCAAAATGTTGAAATAGTCTTGAAATGACTAATTGTTGAAGATACTTGAGAAAAGGGAATTGTGTTATTCATTGGATGATGAATTAGAATAAAAGTATTTATATTTATCTTGTGAAATTGCATTGAAATGAGAAATGAGAATTTTAATCACAATGGTAATATTATGTGGAAGAATTGGAAATGGAAGAATTGTTACATTGTATTGATTGTTGTTGCATTGACATATCAATTCATTTGATTACATTAAACTTTAAAAGTCGATTTGAAAACTTGCATTGAGAAAGGAATGTTGAGAAAAACAAGTTTTCATGGAATGGTTTTGGGGTAAACACGTTGGTAAGTCTTGACAGGTGATATAGATGAAATTGAATAAGTTGGCCTGAGGGTTCGGGGTGAAAGACCGAAAACCTAAGCAAATAGGTGTCGAGCCTTCTGGTTCATACCGGTAAAAATGACAATTTGGTAGTACTCGTATAGTCTACTTGCAGACACCGACTTAGGAATTACCAGAGTTGTATTTACCGCTCCTTGTATTAAATTGTTAAGTTTTGAACAATGGACATTTCATGGCATCATTGAGCATGATGGTTTTCAAAAGATGAAGATATGATTTATTTGCAAAAAGACATAGTATGGCATGTGCATTCATCTCTTGAGACTTGTATAAAATGTATATACTTTGTTAAGGATTTCCTACTGGGCTTTATGCTCACCCTACATGATCTTTGTGCAGGAAAATATGTGATGATTCCGCCTAACTAAAGGCAAGGAAATATGTGTTAAGAGTACAAGGCTCTCGTTTTACTTTTGCTGTAACTCTGTTTGTAAACCAAGGGCTGTATTTGTATGGGTTTGAATAACCATTATGTGTAACCAGGCCTCAACCTTGGAAACTTGTAAACCCTTGGAGGTATCTATTTGTTTATGTTATTTTGATTTGAAGTAAATGTACTATCGCCTGAAGACTATTTGTATCATGTAATGCAAGTGTGGGCATTTATTTTCAATTTTACTTTAAAGAACCATGGTTATCATATTATCATTTGGGTATAAAAATTAGGGTGTTACAGAAGGACAAACAGAGCTTGAAAATGCTCTATCTGCACTAATTTCACCTCAGAGCACAGAAACAGAGTTTTGCACCAAATCAATGCACGGCCGGCCTTTTGCAGGCTCGGCCAGCCATTAGTAATGCACGGCCAGCCCTTGGTGTGTGGCCAGCAGTGCAATTTTGCAAAAAAAAAAAAAAAGCAGTGGCTGAAGGGGAAACAGAGGCAGTTTGGGCAGACAGCGTAGCTTTCAAGCGATGCGCATGCAACCTCCGTTCATCTTCCTTGGTGTTCATATCGAATGTGTTTGATCATTTAATTGCTTCATTAGCATAGTGAATTGTGTTGTAATATTTAAATAGGCTAATTAGTCATAGCTAATTGGTTGATGTTGTAATATTTAATTAGCTTAGCCTAGTTAATTTCTTTTAATTAATTAGCTTAGATGGTTAGTTAATTATTCTTTCAAGTATTGTAATAATTAGTTAATTAGTTTAGCTATTTATTCAAGTGTTGTAATAATTAGCTTAATTAGCTTAGTTTAGCTTAATTAGTTAGTTAGCTTTATTCATTCGGACTCTCCTTCGTGAGAGCGTAATATAATAATGTGTATGTCTTCCAACCCCACGTCTTTTTCCATTTTATTTACCCACTTTTGATGGTTAGATTAGGGACATGTTTCGATTAGTATGCCTTATGCTTGCATCCATTCATTCGTATTGCATGCACTGGGGCTCAAGATCATTCAAACTGCATTGTTATTTCAATACTTCTTTGAATACGTGTTTAACCGCATGTTATCAAATCAATCCATATGCCATATTAATAGTTGAGCCTAATAATTGCATATCGCATGTGTTGCATTAGCCATGTTGCATAGTTAGGATCATGCATCTTTTTAACTAGTTTCTGTTTTGGCTTGGAGTACTAGGTGAGTTTTTAATGCTTTAGCATACTTGCATGAGTGTAAGTGATTGCCATGACTAGCATGCTTACCATGAGGCTAAATGCTTACTTATTAAACTGTTCGAATGCCTATGGATGAAGGCTTGTTGTTTGATTTGGAAGGATTCAACGAATGTACATTTTAAGCCCACTTTGTTAAGTGAAAAATCAATTTTATGCCCACTTTGTTTAGTGGCAAATTTGCAAACTTTAAGCCCACTTGAGGTGGCAAATTCAAACCTTTTTCACAAAACAAAGCATGAAATTGAATTGTTCCAATTTAGGCAAACTAGTCTATACTTGCTTGTGCGCATCACATAGTAAAGGTAGTCTAATAACTGGAATAAGAGCATATAATGTTGACAAAAATCAAATCATGATTAGCAGAGGCCGATCTTTGATCGGGCAAGCGGGGGTGCTCAATTCATGACCTTTCCCTATCGTACCTAAGTTCCCGAGCTGAGATAACTTTGATGATGACGGACACATGGCCTTTGGCACAAGTCATAGGTTTCCTAAATTTCCCCAAAATAAAATATTTAGGTGGCAACTCTGTATCTGGCAAAATAGTCCAATTTTGGCATTTTTGATGCAAAATCAATTTTCCAAAAAATTTGCCAGATTTGGACTCTTTAGTAATTATCAATTTCACATTGCACTTGTGAGATTAGATTTAGAACCGCGGAAGTCCGAACTGTAGGGCTTCTTTTCAAACCTTCCAAAAGGGGGCGCGAAAAAGCCGAGCTACAGAGGCGCACAAGTTGTCTGACACAAACCAATCCAGATTGTAAGTCTCAAGCCTAGTCGCGCGCCTGATTACCTACGGACATAATATAAATAATGAGCTAGTGTGGACGTGCCCTTAAGGGCCTTGCTACCACAGTTCGGACTCAAACATCACAGTTCTGAATCTAATCCCGCAAAGTGCAATGCGAGACCGATAAATCACCAAAGAGTCCAAATGCGGCAAATCATTTTGGAAAACTGATTTTTAAGAAAGAAGTGCCAAACATGGACTGCTTTACCAGATACAGAGTCGCCATCTAAATATTTATTTTGGGAGAATTTAGAAAACCCTGACTCGTTGCCTAAGGCCACGTGTCCGTCATCACCAAAGTTGTCTCGGCTCGAGAACTTGGGTACGATTGGGAAAGGTCATCTATGAGCACTCCCGCTCGCCTGATCAAAGATCGGCCTGTACTAAACATGATATCTTGTTTTTGAAAATACATGCGTTCTTATTCCAATTATTAGCTAGAATTTACTATATGATGCGCACAACACACAAGTATAGACTAGATCACCTAATTTGGAACAAAGCATCGCATGTCCCTTTGTTTGAAAATGGTTTGAAGGTGCTACTCGCAAGTAGGCTAAAACACGGATTTCAATGAATCGTTCCAATTCAAGTAATCCAACCTTCACCCACAGACATTCAAGCAGTTATATCATATAAGCAATTAGCCTCATGGCAAGGATGCTGTCATGTTAACACCCACACACATGTAAGATGCTAAGGCATAAACACTTACAGCGTACTCCAAGCCAAAACAAAGAACTAGTTAGTAATCATGCATGATCCTAGCTCATGTTAAAATGGCTAATGCAACACATGCAAAATGCAACTAGAATAGGCTTGGCTAATCTAAAATGTCAAGTGAGATGCGACAGCTCGATACATGTATTCAAGTAATAATTGAAATACGATGCAGTTAGTATGATGCGCCAAGCCCGGCGCATGCAATACAGATGAATGGATGCAAATATGCGAGCATATGAATGCTAATTGAAACATGACCTAAAACTAACCACTAAAAGCAAGTAAGTAAAAGGGAGAAAGACGTGGGGTTGGAAGACATTCACACACTCACGCACACTTATTACAAAATTGGCCCTCTCAACGGAGGATCCGAAAGAATAATACAAATTGACTAATTAACTAACTAACTAGCTAATTAATTATTACACAACACTTAACTAATTAAACAAATTAATTAAGCTACTAAAGTTGTAAAGAGGCCTCAGAAAAAGGGACAAATGTATGCATGCTCGACTCCGCTCGGAAATCTATCGCCATGCTCATGCCGCCTCTTTTTACACTGCTCTGCACTTTTGAAAACTGCGCAAGCCTTAAGGATGCTTCTGAATCACCTTTTGGGGGCTATAAGAGGCCATCAGCCAAGGGGAACTGGTCACTGACCAAAAATGGGGCTTTCGGCCATAAATTTGTAGCCGACCGGCACTGAAGATGGCCGACCAGCCATCTCTTCCTGCAGAATGTTGTTTTGCTGCAGCAGAGGACAAACAGAGCATGGCAATGCATTTTCAAGGTAATGTGTGCACAAACACCCTCCCTATCATGTCATGAACTCAAGGGAGTATGGTTCTCATCCCTCGGGCCATCAATCGCGCATTTCAATGCATGATGGCCAAAGGAGCCAAGTGTGCAAATCAATGTGAAATGAATGCAACAAAAACATATGAATGCCTAGAACTCTATCATGCTTGATCAAGAGCGTCGGCGACCGAGGATTGAGGCACGTTTCGTCACTTCAAGTACGAACGTTCCTCGTTCCTAGTGTTTGGCTCGACACCCCAAACCAAACATAATGCGATGTATGTATGCCAAATACAATGCAACATGGAAATGCAGTGCTATGCGACCTAAGCATGCCAAATGCAATAGGGCTCAAATATGAACACAAGGCTAAGGTAACAAGCATGCCAAATGCAATGCAACCTAAACATACAATGTGACAAAATGCAAGCTAGCAAGCATGTAAAATGCAACTTAAGCATATGATGCGATAGGCATGCAATAACTATACCAACAACAAGCATGTAATAACATGTAATGCAATAAGCATGCAATCAACACACAAACCACATGATCTATGGACTTATACTGAAAATGGATAGGCCTCAGCCATACCAAAAACAGTGACCAAAATGATGAGGTGATAGAATGAAATGCACAATGAGCATGCACATGCAATGGTCCAAGAGTTAAGGCATAAGGTCACAACACCCAAACATGAGCGAGGGGTGACAATCATGGCAGTATGGTGACACCATAAGCTCTGAAATTATGTTAAGAGTGATGCCAAATTAAACACATAACACAAGCAAGGCATGCTAATGGACTTCAAATTCAAAGCTAGCCAAGGTACTTGAACCATGGCCATATCAACCAAGCCCCAAAGGACCAAGGTGACCCAAAACAGTCCCAAGGCAGGCCAAAACAAGGCTAGAACACGCATGGGACGGGGCCAAAACATGCTAGAAATGTGAGCACAAAACAAGACGCATACAAGGCCAAAAGGGGCAATTTCACTGCACCTATTACAACCAAACATGGCATGACATAGGCCAATAAAATCAGAGTTATGGCATGTTAGAATGAGACCAAAAACCCACTTAGATGGCATCCCAAAGGCCTAAGTATGATGGCATGCGCAATGACCTATTCTTAAGGCGTGAAACACAAACTATCCAAAGCATGGAATAGGTGATAAATGCAAGTGTGTGACCATGAAACATGGATTGAAATCACATTTCACCCGATGCCAAATCATGAAAATACTTCAAGTAACACATGCTAATGAACTCAAGGCACAAAGCTTACAAGCTAGAATGAACCAAGGCTATGCAAAACAATGCATGCATGACCAAGACAACACCGAACAGAGTTTAATCATGGTAAAACATGAGGGAAAGCTCCTTGGAGTCGAGCCAAAACATGCAAGAATAGTGGTCCAAACACGAGATGCATGTTATGCAAACATGCAAGATTACTCTACAAGCATGTGAAGCATGCAAGATGCCATCAAACCAACATGGAATAGAGTTAAGGCAGGTCCTAAAAGTCACTAAAAAGTGCTGAAATAAAACCAAGACATGCAAATTAAACATGCTAACATTATGAGCCATTTGTGCTAGCAAATGAGAGACAAGGAGAGGGGGGTGTCCCTCTCCTATACAAGACTGCAAAACCACTTCTTCACCATCGAAAATCCTCTAGATTTCAAGTGGGAAGGTCAAAATAAGATGATCCCAAAGCCCAAAAGTAAAGGCACAAAACAAGGCCAAACAAGGCCTAAGAGGAGGTAGACAACCCCCAACCAAAAAGTGACCTTAAGCAACTATAACAAGCATACAAAATCAGAACTTTTTGTAGTTTAGAGTCAAGCTTGAAACAATATAGAAGTGTGTGTAAAAGCTTAAACAATAATGGGGTATCTAAAGTTTAGAATCTCACGTTTGAAGAACCCCTTCAAGAACAAGACTCCAGCACTTTCTCTTATCAAAACCACCTCAAGAACTATAACATCAACTCCCTAGCACCTCAACAACCAAGGATGGTGTAATGCTAGGTGTTTGTGTGCAATAGTAAGAACAAAACACCCTTTTGAACTCAAACCCATACACAAATGTAGAGAGAAGGAGATATAGAGAGAGATATATATATAACTCGTATATTAGATTTCTAGAACCCCTAGAAAGGGAGAAGAGGCTCTCTTTTTATAGAAATCCAATTTTGCAAAGCTTCTTGGAGAAGCTAAGCAAGGCTCAAATCCCTCCATACACGTGTATGGAGAGGGGTAATTGTAGATGCCAGCTGCACCAGCTGGCACAAAATATCTGCATAAAGCAGATGAACAGGGTTCGGCCACCAAAAATGGCCGATCGACCAACATAAGTGCCGGCCGACCAAATAAAGTGCCAATCGGCCAATACTTTTGGCCGATGGAAAGAAAACAGGGTCGATGGCCTCAAGCCTTGGCCGGTGGGTTGAGGGTATGGCAAACAAGCCACCTTCTTCCCTTAGAAGCAAAAACACAAGTGTTTGGTCCACAACCAAGCACAAAACAAACAAATTGAGAGATCTTGAGGCAAGGCGCGCGGCCGAGACCTTCGGGAACTCAAGAGGAACACGAACATGAATGATCATCGAGTGTTCAAACGATGACATCCAAGTGTTGAGGACGATCAAAAATGTGGTGTCTACAGTTATCCCTCTTTGACAGAACTCGGAAGTCATAAAGATGACGGGAGTGAATGTCAAAGCCCAAAGACGACCCAATTTTGACAAGGCCGAAGACTTAGACAAGCATGCAAGATAGCAAGATATGTGTCCGAAGGCAGGGGCAAGATGCAAATGACATGCACAACACCGAGCATAACTTATGATCATGCAAAAGAGAGTCGTAATGAAGCATTTATGCAAAATGAATACAACAATTTAAACAAGCGAATAAGAGATAACAGTCCTACACATTCCAACAGAAAGGATGTAAGAAAATTATACAATTCTCACTACGCCTCACGCGGAAAAGATTAAAAGCGATTACCGAGGACACCCAGAGTCTCAAACACAACATCTCTTAATGTATCACACGCAAGAGAGGCAAGAGAGCATCTCTCAGCGTGGCACACGCATGAGAGGGAAGGGACTATACAAGAAAACGCAGTCATCCAAACGCGTGCCAAACGCGAGAGGAGAAGGGTATCTCCAAAAGCGGCACGCGAGTGGAGAAAGGGGACGTCCAAACGCAACACGAGAGTGGAGAAAGGGTATGTCCAAAGGCGGCACGCGAGTGGAGAAAGGGGACGTCCAAACGCAACACGCGAGTGGAGAAACGGTATGTCCAAAGGCGGCACGCGAGTGGAGAAAGAGGACGTCCAAACGCGGCATGTGAGTGGAGAAAGGGGTACGTCCAAACGCGGCACGCGATGGGAGAAAGGGGACGTCCTAACGCGGCACGCGAGTGGAGAAAGGGGACGTCCAAACACGGCACGCAAGTGGAGAAAGGGGACGTCCAAACGCAGCACACAAGTGGAGAAAGGGCACGTCCAAACGCGGCACGCGAGTGAAGAAAGGGGACGTCCAAACGCGGCACGCGAGTGGAGAAAGGGCACGTCCAAACGCGGCACGCGAGTGAAGAAAGGGGACGTCCAAATGCGGCACGCGAGTGGAGAAAGGGCACGTCCAAACGCGGCACACGAGTGGAGAAAGGGTACGTCCAAACACAGCACGCAAGTGGAGAAAGGGTACGTCCAAACGCGGCACGCGAGTAGAGAAAGGGTACGTCCAAACGCGGCACGCGAGTGGAGAAGGGGACGTCCAAACACGGCACACGAGTGGAGAAAGGGGACGTCCAAGGGCGGCAGGCGAGTGGAGAAAGGGGACGTCCAAACACGGCACGCGAGTGGAGAAAAAGTATAGTCAAGCTGAACCGGAACTTCTCTTGAATGAACCGTACATACAATAACGTCTGGTTTCACCATCTTCAAATGAACCGTACATACAATATCGTGCCTGCAAAAGAAAGAAATTCAACAGGTACAATATAGTAGAAACACATGTTCCACGTTAAATCAAGATATCATTTCAATATGAGATAAACACATGCACATATGATGTGGATAGAAACATGCATAGCAATGCAAGTGAAAGGTGCATGACAACGCAACTAAGCATGCGCGCATAACAATGCAAGAGAGAGGATGCGCGACAACGCAAGCAAGGGATGCAT
Organism: Camellia lanceoleosa; assembly: GCA_025200525.1. Taxonomy (NCBI): domain Eukaryota; kingdom Viridiplantae; phylum Streptophyta; class Magnoliopsida; order Ericales; family Theaceae; genus Camellia; species Camellia lanceoleosa. The sequence goes on from CM045769.1 coordinate 113,618,199, forward strand.
AACAATGCAACCTAAGTGTATGCATAACAATGCGAGAAAGAGGATGCGCGACAACGCAAGCAAGGAATGCATAACAATGCAACCAAGTGTATGCATAACAATGCGAGTAAGGTGGTGCATGGCAATGCAAGTAAAACATGCGTGACAATGCAAGTAAGGTGCATGACAATGCAACCTAAGTGTACTCATAACAATGCGAGGAGGGTATGCGCGATAACGCAAGCCGAGTGGGATGCATAACAATGTAATTTGAAACAAGTATAACAATGCGAGAAGGGCATAAACACATGTGAGTAAAGCATACGCGATAACGCATATAATGTGTGTAACAATGCGAGAAGGTGCATAAACACAGGTGAGTAAGCATACGCAACAACGCATACAATGTGTGCAATCATGCGAGAAGGTGCATAAACACATGTAAGTAAAGCATACACAACAACGCATACAATGTGTGTAACAATGCGAGAATGTGCATAAACACATGTAAGTAAAGCATACGCGACAACGCATACAATGTGTGTGACAATGCAAAAGGGTGCATATTCAACGGAAGCACAGTAAAGGCATGTTATTCGTGATGTTGAGATGCAACTCGAAAGCAAGATGGAGCATGCTCAATACAAGGGCGAAAAGACGCATAACAAGCGCGCTTATTACAATTATGACAGAACAAGTTGATCGAGGAAGTGTTTATGGCTAGACTTCAAAATGAAGTTGCCTACGTATCCCAAAGATGGGAATCAAGCCTTACGTAGTTCGGCTTGGGTTCACTCGTGTATTAACTCTCTCCTTTTGCGCTCTAACTTTTTCCAAGGCCGCCCATTCTAGATTTTCAACCTTGCGAGCTCAGTTTTTATCATTTCAAATTTTCTGTGCTCTAATTTTTGCCTAGGTCGCCCTTTCGGGTTTTCGACCTAGCGAGCCTCTCAGGGAAAGTATTTCTTCAACTTGTCCATGTTGATCGGTTGGGAGAACTCTAGGCCATCTAGGTCCATCAGAACGACAGCTCCACCCGACTAGATGGATTTAATGATGTAAGGACCAGTCCAATTAGGTCTGAACTTGCCCCTAGGGTCGTGGATGGGAGCTCGGTTGTCTTTGAGCACCAAATCTCCTTCTTTCAAATTCCTAGACTTAACTTTCTTGTTGAAAGCCCTGGCAATTCTGCGTTGATAGCCCTGAACATGGTACAGTGCTTTAAATTTCGCCATCAAAGAGCATGAGTTCTTGAATCTTCATCGCTAATCTACCTCATTACCGACATTCAGCCAATACTCGCAATGATGGAACCTCAATTTCGATAGGCAGAACGGCCTCCATCCCATAGACCAAGGAATACAGAGTTGCCCCAGTAGAAGTTCGAATTGAAGTCCGGTAGCCCACAGAGCAAACGGCAGCTTATCTAGCCAGTCCCGGTAGGTTTCCACCATCTTCTGCAGAATACGCTTGATGTTCTTGTTGGCGGCTTCAACTGCTTCGTTGGTTTGCGACCGATATGCAGATGACTTGTCAAAAGCCACGTTGTATTTCTCCAACAAGTCAATCACTTCCTTCTTGAAGTAGGAACCATTATCTGAAATAATCTCGTTCGGGACCCCGTAGTGATAGATGATGTTGTTCCTGATGAACTTTGCGACATGCAACACCTTCAACACCGTATAAGATTGGGCCTTAACCCACTTTGTAAAATAGTCTATCGCGACCAGAATGAAGTCATGCCCATTGGACCCTTTTGGAGTGACAACCTCGATCACATCAATCCCCCAGACTGAAAAAGGCCATGGCGAAGTCATGTTGTACAGCTTCAATGGCGGAATGTTCATGCGGTTTGCATGGATCTGACATCTATGGCATCGCCGGACAAAACCAATACAATCTTTCTCCATGGTGGACCAGTAATAACCCTGTCTAAGAATTTTCCGGGCTAGCATCACCCTATTCATGTGTGCTCCGCACTCTCCTCCGTGGATGGCCTCCATCAGGCGCTTGGACTCTTCGGCATTAACACACAACTTATGCACCTCGAGATGACCTCTCTTGTATAGTTTTCCTCCACAGACGATGAACTGAGCAGCCATTCTGTGAATTGCCCTTTTATCCTTGGCATTTGCCCCTGGTGGGTACACCTCCTTTTCCAAGAAGTTCCAGACATCGTAATACCAGGGGTTCTCATCTTGTACCTCATCTATGGCGGCAATCAACTCGTAGGCCGGCGCAAATTTCTGTTCGATGATGATCGGATGCATCCGGACTCCAAAAGGGATGTTTATCATAGAGGATAGAGTTGCTAGTGAATCTGCGAACCTGTTGTCCTCTCTTAACAGATGAGCGAAGTTCAGCTTCTCAAACCGAGGAATCAACAAGTCCAAGGTCTGGTGGTATATTCTCATCTTTTCTTCTTTCACTTTCCAATCTCCTTTAGCTTGAGATACAACAAGATTCGAGTCTCCGATGACGTCCAACCGTTTTGCCCTTAGTTTTAGGGCAGCCTCTAAACCAGCAATACATGCCTCATATTCTACTTCGTTATTCGATACTTTGAACCGGAGTTTGAATGCTAGAGGAATATGAGAATTGTCGGGTGCTATTAGCAACACCCCTATTCCATACCCGTATTGGTTTGACGCTTCATCAAAGTACATCGTCCAAAATTATTTTTCAACATGCAGAATGGCCTCGTCTGGGAATAGGTACTCAACTGCTTCATCCCCTTCAACTGGGTGATCGGCTAGGAACTCCGCTACCGCTCTCCCTTTTACTGACTTGCGCGTCACATATTTCAGATCGAATTCGGAAAGCAGAAGCAACCAACGAGCTAGCCTACCCATAAGTGCTGGTTTCTCGAAGAGATACTTGATAGGATCTAATCTTGAAACCAACATTATAGAGTAAGCTAACAGGTAGTGCCGCAGCTTCCTAGTAGCCCATACCAAGGCTAAGTAAGCCTTTTCCAGCGAAGTGTAACGGGTCTCATAACCTACCATCTTCTTGCTCAGGTAGTAGATAGCTCTCTCCACCTTGTCCTCAGACTCCTGTGCAAGCATGCAGCCCATTGTAGTTTCAGTTACTGAAAGGTACAAAATCAACAGTTTCCCCGGCTCAAGCGATGACAACATGGGTGGGTTCTGTAAGTATTGCTTGATCTGTTCAAAAGCAGCTTGGTATCAGCCATCCTATTAGAACTTCGTTCCTTTCTTCAGGAGACCAAAGAGTGGTTCACAAGTCAAGGTTAATTTAGCAATAAACCGTCTTATGAATTGCACTTTACCCAGAAAGCCTCGCACCTCTTTTTCAGTCCTCGGTGGTGGCATTTCTAAGATGGCCTTGATTTTGGAAGGGTCGACTTCGATACCTCTCTATGTAATCAAGAACCCCAGCATTTTCCCTATTGTAACACCAAACGTACATTTCTGAGGATTCAGCCGCAACCGAAATTCTCGGATCCTTTGAAAGAACTTTTGTAAGGCGGTGTAGTGGCCCTCTCTTTCTTTGGACTTGACAATCATGTTGTCATGTACACCTCAACCTCTTTGTGGATCATGTCTAGCAATAATGTGGTCGCAGCCCATTGTTATGTACCTCCAAAGATTCTTCAAATTTCAAACAAAGATCACCTTATAACAATAGGTCCCCCAAGGTGGTAAAAGTAATCTTCTCTCAGTCTTCGGGTGCCATTACGATTTGATTGTAGCCTGAAAAGCCATCCATGAATGAGAGCAATGCATGCCCCGCAGTAAAATCCACTAACTCGTCGATATGCGGCAGAGGAAAGTCGTCCTTTGGACTGGCTTTGTTCAAATCTCTGAAATTCACACATACCCGGATTCTGCCATCCTTCTTCGACACTGGAATGATGTTGGCCAACCAAGTTGGGTATTCAGATACCAGTAGGAACCCTGCGTCAATTTGCTTGGTGACCTCTTCTTTGATCTTGATGGCCCAGTCGGGGCGAATCCTTCTAAGCCTCAGTTTGACAGGTCGGGCCTCGGTCAAGAGGATCCGATGTTGTACAATCTCAGGATCGATTCCAAGCATGTCTGTGTAGGACCACGTGAAAACATCTTTGAAATCTTTTAATAAAGCGACTAAGCGCTCGTGCTCCTCCGAAGACAATGTGGACCCGATCTGGGCCAGCCGCAGGTCCTTTTCAGTACCAACATTAATTTGGATGGTTTTATCAACCAGCGGTATTGCAAACCCCTCCTGCTCTTGATCTAGCAAATATTTCAAATCCGGAGGAATTTCTTCCTCGTCGTTTTCATCGAAGTTTTGAAAGTCAGAATTAATGCAATAAATCAAAGGCACAAAAAAGTAATCAAAGGCCACACCAAGACAATTCTCATTAAGCACGTCATCCATCCATCCGATTCTTCTTATAACAGACTCAAAAGAGAAAAAAAAAAAAAAAAAAAAAAGACGACCTAGACAGGACTAGCATCCGGGTTGTCACCCCCAGGAATACTGGACTTAGACTCAGACGAGCTGGAACCTGATTCCGACTCTACAGACTTGGTGGAATTAGATTCCGACTCACTACCTGACTCGGTACTGCTCGATAAGAATCCCTCCTCGTACTGCCAAACGAAGGAGGGTGCAATGGATGTATCCAAAATGTTCAAAGATGGGCTCGCGGCCGCTTCATTTCCAATCATAGACACTGAGAGATCACCCCCTAAGCACTCATGTATGATCGGAGGATCTGATAGTAGACAAGCCAGCGCTACCCCATTTTAATCTCGGTGCTCTCGGAATCCACTTCCTTACGCTACTCAACCTCAACTGATGGGTCTGTCTGCTCCTCGGCAACATCATCCCCGGTCAACTGTAAGTTAAAGAAGATCTCGAAACCCAAGAAGCCCTTCTCAAGATTCAGCCATGTTTTTAGGAAGCCACAGAATGGAAAGTCTTCCCTCTCCCAGACAAAGCATCCGTTCAGGGTGCCTTGGATAGGCCGATGCATCAAATCAAAATGCCTCCCAGTCTACTTGGCCCTGGCTCTCCTGACCATTTCTTTGCCTTTCTCACCCAAATTCTCTTTGATGGGCAAATAGCCTAAGCCAAAAGTATGCGGGTTGTGCGGCACTTCGGCCGATACTGCAATGCCCTTCTGGCCACTCTTTCCTAATCCCATCCCAAGGATATGTGGAGCTTATTCATGAGGTATACGGACTGCGCACTGACATACAACTCCTCATCAACAGCCAAAATGTTCTGTACGACCCGGGCCTCGACTTGGGTAAATCCTGATAGGAACACATCCTCCGTGCCATGCTCGATTTCCAAAACCGGTGTAGACACTTCTGGCGGCAGATAGATTAATGAATTCCCAAAAAACAATGGCCACCCCTTTCCTATGAGGGTACTTCAACATTTGATGCAGGCTGGAAAAGACCGCCTTTACCTGGTGTAGCCACGGCCACCCAATGAGAAGATTAAAGGTCGCGGGAACGTCCAAGACATGAAAGTCAATCTCGTGATGTCCTGGACCAACCTTGGTCTGAATCTGCACAGTCCCCATCAGTTCTCTGCTAGTATTGTCATATGGCCTTATCACCTAGGCAGTTGGCACAAAGTCTGCGGGCTTCAACCAGATTACATATGCCGTTCTCGATGGGCACACGTTAATGGTGGATCCCGTGTCGACAAGAACTACTAGTACCCACTTGTCTCTACACTCCATAGAGATGTAGAGTGGTTTGTTATGGTTTGCGCCCTCAGGCGGCAGTTTCTTGTCAGAAAAAACCAATCCTACCAGCTGCTCAGGCGTGGTATCTATTGAGAGTTTGGCTTTGTCCATTGCAGATAGGACAGCTTGTCTATGGACTCATGAAGCCATAAGCAGTCCCCAGATGGAAATGTCTGCCTGTATCTTCTTAAGCTGTTTTAGCACAACCTCTTCTTCGAGTAGTTTTTCTTTCTGCTTGTCTGCCTCCTTGTCCTTCCCGGACACCTCTGGTTGATCAAGGTGTGGGGGCTTGAAATACCGCCCACTCCTAGACATGTAGTCAACTTCGCCAATGTACCAGGTATCATCCGGCTGGCTTTGTCCCTAGTCTTCGTCAGTGTGAGCAAGACATAGATCGTCATCTTCCCACCACATGCCATCGGCAGTCGACAGACACCTATCCGGCTCCGTCACAACTATTCCTGTGCCCACAAAGACCTTCCATTCCTGCGTTCGCGCAAAGACGCTCGCTTCCTGCACACAAAGACGCTCTCCCCACAGGCTTTGGCCTTTTCGCCCTCTCGTAATCTTCGATCTTTTCTCGTTCAAACTGCTTCAAATGTAGCCTCATCGCTCAAAATCTCCTATATTCAAATTGCCTGGATCCTGAGCAGAATTCTTAACACCAGCGCTCTCTGGCGATGCATCCAGATTCCTGGCCCTTCCGGCCACAGTTGATGTCCCCGTCCCTAACGGACCCTGTTCTAGCTGAGGTTGTTCAACAACATCCGGCTGATCGTCAAGCCACCCAGTAGACTCTGCTGCCCCATCCAAATCAAACCAGTTGACTGTTATGTCCCTCGGATCTTGCTCGTTGAAAAACTGAATGTTAGCAATGTCCTCTTCTAGTTCTGCCAGGTCATTCAGCCCCTGATTAAGTCCATCTTCCCGCGCTACACAAATCTCTGCCCCCACTGGCAATTCCACTCTTGGCCTAGCCTAGCTTATTGATACAATGTAACCACTCGGGTCATTCATGAAATTTGCAAATCCCTCAAGGCTCAGATTATCATCAACTGACCGCCTCCACAATCGACCCACTTCTATCTTTGATGGGTACCACCACTGTCTTAGGCTGGGTTTGGGAAATGTCTAACATGCACAAGTCAGTGCTATCTGGAATGAACACCTCCGGCTTGGGCAAGTGAGAAGGGGTGATATATATGGTAGGGTCGTATGACACAACTCCAGTTTGGATAAGATTGATGCGTTTGGGAGGTGGGGCTTGGTTATGTGGTGGGAGAGGGTTGGTTGTGACATTTGGTTTCTCCGGAGGCACGATCATCCTGTTGTCAATGAGATCCTGAATCTCATGACGTAATTGAAAGCACTGGTCGGTGTCATGACCATGCTGTTAGTGAAATGCGCAGTATTTAGCTGGGTTATGGGAGGGGGGAAGTTCTTTTGGCAATGGCCGCGGCTCTAGGGGCTTCAAGTGCCTTTTCCTGATCAAAACCCCCAAAGCCTTAAACAAAGACATGTATAGTGGGGTAAAGGTTCTTTGGCTTTTGGGTGGAAACTTGGTTGTTTGTGAGCTACTTCCGGATGCACCGGTGAATGGTGTAGCTGAAAGGGTTCTTGGGGTGGGGGTGGTGGTGGTGGTGACCATACTCACATCTGAAGCTCTGGCAACTGCAGCACTGCTTGTACCTGCATTCGTACTGCAGTTGAATGTCCTCTTGGGCTGTTCTCTCTCATTATCAATAAGGCCCTGCTTCATAGCATCTTCGATCTGCACCCCTATCTCGTGTAAATCTGCAAAGATGGGGAGGGGGAGGACGATCATATTCTGTATAAGTTTGGGCTGGAAGTTGCGCACAACCATCCGAATCTGATCTTTGTCAACAGGTCTGATGGTCATCATCGAGGCCTTGGCCCTCCACCGGGTCACAAAATCAGAGAAGCTCTCCTTGGGCTCTTGCCTAGTTGTCTCAAGGTCACGGGTTGTGACCTCGATCTGTGTATTGTAGGAGTATTGAGCTATGAAGGCCTCGGCTATCTCCTCCCAGTTTCTCTTGACAGAATCTTCAGTTTTGCAAACCAGATGGCCGCTACACCCGGTAAGGTCCGGCCAAACAAAGAAAGCTTCTGTAATCTAGAGAGGCCCATCGGCCTCAGTATATCCAAAAACAACTGTAAATGCACCATAGGATCCCTGCATCCATCAAAGCGGCCGATCGCTGCATTTTAAACCGATCCGCAACGCCACGGAAGTCGGTGTACCCATCCTCAGTATCTGGAATAGACTTCACACCCTGAGATTTCTTGAACAGCTTTTCAAGCTTGCTCACTTTCAACGCTGTGGGGTCCACCTCAAACTCAAAAGGAGAATCTGGTAGGTTGGTAGGTGTTTTGGATAGCTGGGGTAGGATTAGGGGCAGAGCCAGCCCTATCGGAACGTCCGTATCTCCCTGGACATTTGGTGTCTCCCCGAGTATTGAAACTCCTGGTGGGGGAGGAACTTGGTGTGAGAAGATATCGGTTCTTTGTCACAGAATCAGCGATCAACTCTACCTGTTGGGCCATGACCTCGGCCTGTTGTTTGGCAAATTCTGCTTGACGAGCAGCGTCCTGCTGCATAGTTCTCATACTTTCCTGGAGCTGACGCATCATCTCCTCCATTCCTGCCATGTTATGCTAATCTAGCTGAATAACTGGTATATCTATCCCTGTAGTAGAAACTAAGACCTCAGCCTGACTGTCCACTGATGGGGTAAACCACTGATCTAGCGACTGCTACACCGATACACTGCGTCCTCTTGACCTCCATCTGGTAACCGGGGGTAAAAAAAGGAACACTGCTTGTCCGTCTATCAAATCCCTAGATCGATTAAGCATGCGACCTCTAACCCAGAGTGCTCGGAGGATATCTGCCTGGTTGGAATCAATGGTGCTAAACTACCTTGCAAAAAGATAAATAAAGCATAATAAGGAAATAATGAACAGAAAAACGGACAGCACAACAGCTTAAATAAAGACAACACACAGTTGGCAAACACAAGCTGAATGAACCATTCTCAACCACTGATCACTGTTCCCAAATCACTGCCCCCAAAATCTGAACCTGATACCCGCAGATATAACTGATTCTCAAAACACTGATGCTGATGCCCATAGGCCTGATACCCAAACTTGCAGATTGAAACTTGCATACCCTGTAGAGGCCAACTCAAAAAGCACATAACAAGCAAGTAAGGGCCAAAACACCCCTATGTTGGGGTAGGGTTTCCCTATCTTATTGTCAGGAGCTAGGGTTTCACTACGCACGTAGCGGTTTCAAACAACCTACAATCAGGTAAGCAACCTGTCCTAGTTTGGAATAGTCACTATGGATTCCGATATACACTAGGTCAAATGGTCAAAAAGGGTGCCCCGGTAAAAACCAAGATTTGTGTTCCCATCGTGGCAGAGCCCACAACCGGTCAAATTTTATGGCATGCTTTCAAAGCAGCCTCCCAAATCGCTCAGAATAGCATACGGCAAACACGGTGTCCTAGGTGCACCAATGCAAATGCAATGCAAAGAGACACATAAGTGTAATCAAAACAAGATATCATGAGTTCGAGTCAAGTTCTCTAACTCCCCAGCAGAGTCGCCAGAAACTGTGGACGAGCCCTTGAGGGCCTTGCTACTATAGTTCAAACTCAAATTTCACGGTTTTGAATCTAATTCCACAAAGTGCAATGCGAGATCGATAAATCACCAAAGAGTCCAAATCCGGCAAATTATTTTGGAAAACTAATTTTTAAGAAAGAATTGCCAAACATGGACTACTTTGCCAGATACAGAGTCGCCACCTAAATATTTATTTTGGGAGAATTTAGGAAACCCTGACTCGTTGCCTAAGGCCACGTGTCCGTCATCACCAAAGTTGCCTCAGCTCGAGAACTTGGGTACGATTGGGGAAGGTCATTTATGAGCATCCTCGCTCGCCCGATCAAAGATCGGCCTATACTAAACATGATATCTTGTTTTTGAAAACACATGCATTCTTATTCCAATTATTAGCTAGAATTTACTATATAATGCGCACAACACACAAGTATAGACTAGATCGCCTAATTTGGAACAAAGCATCGCATATCCGTTTGTTTGGAAATGGTTTGAAGGTGCTACTCGCAAGTAGGCTAAAACACAGATTTCAATGAATCGTTCCAATTCAAGTAATCCAACCTTCACCCACAAGCATTCAGGCAGTTATATCATATAAGCAATTAGCCTCATGGCAAGCATGCTGTCATGTTAACACCCACACACATGCAAGATGCTAAGGCATAAACACTTACAGCGTACCCCGAGCCAAAACAAAGAACTAGTTAGTAATCATGCATGATCCTAGTTCATGTTAAAATCGCTAATGCAACACATGCAAAATGTAACTAGAATAAGCTCGGCTAATCTAAAATGGCATGCGAGATGCGACAGCTCGATACATGTATTCAAGTAAGAATTGAAATACGATGCAGTTAGTATGATGCGCCGAGCCCAGTGCATGCAATACAGATGAATGGATGCAAACATGCGAGCATAGGAATGCTAATTGAAACATGACCTAAAACTAACCACTAAAAGCAAGTAAGTAAAAGGGAGAAAGACGTGGGGTTGGAAGACATTCACACACTCACGCACACTTATTACAAAATTGGCCCTCTCAACGGAGGGTCCGAAAGAATAGTACAAATTGACTAATTAACTAACTAACTAGCTAATTAATTATTACACAACACTTAACTAATTAAACAAATTAATCAAGCTACTAAAGTGGTAAAGAGGCCTCAGAAAGAGGGACAAATGCATGCATGCTCGACTCTACTCGGAAATCTATCGCCATGCCATGCAATTGCTTAATCGCTCAGACTTCGAAACCGCGCAAGCCTCAAGGATGCTTCTGAATCACCTTTTGGGTGCTATAAGAGGCCATCGGCCAAGGGGAACTGGTCATCGACCAAAAATGGGGCTTTCGGCCATAAATTTGTAGCCGACCGGCACTGAAGATGGCCGACCGGCCATCTCTTCCTGCAGAATGTTATTTTGCTGCAGCAGAGGACAAACAGAGCATGGCAATGCATTTTCAAGGTAATGTGTGCACAAACACCCTCCCTATCATGTCATGAACTCAAGGGAGTATGATTCTCGTCCCTCGGGCCATCAATCGCGCATTTCAATGCATGATGGCTAAAGGAGCCAAGTGTGCAAATCAATGTGAAATGAATGCAACAAAAACATATGAATGCCTAGAACTCTATCATGCTTGATCAAGAGCGTCGGCGACCGAAGATTGAGGCACGTTTCGTCACTTCAAGTACGAACGTTCCTCGTTCCTCGTGTTTGGCTTGACACCCCAAACCAAACATAATGCGATGTATGTATGCCAAATACAATGCAACATGGAAATGCAGTGCTATGCGACCTAAGCATGCCAAATGCAATAGGGCTCAAATATGAACACAAGGCTAAGGTAACAAGCATGCCAAATGCAATGCAACCTAAACATACAATGTGACAAAATGCGAGCTAGCAAGCATGCAAAATGCAACTTAAGCATATGATGCGATAGGCATGCAACAACTACACCAACAATAAGCATGCAACAACATGTAATGCGATAAGCATGCAATCAACACACAAACCACATGATCTATGGACTTATACTGAAAATGGATAGGCCTCAACCATACCAAAAACAGTGACCAAAATGATAAGATGATAGAATGAAATGCACAATGAGCATGCACATGCAATGGTCCAAGAGTTAAGGCATAAGGTCACAACACCCAAACATGAGCGATGGGTGACAATCATGGAAGTATGGTGACACCATAAGCTCTGAAATTATGTTAAGAGTGATGCCAAATTAAACACATAACACAAGCAAGGCATGCTAATGGACTTCAAGTTCAAAGCTAGCCAAGGTACTTGAACCATGGCCATCTCAACCAAGCCCCAAAGAACCAAGGTGACCCAAAACAGTCCCAAGGTAGGCCAAAACAAGGCTAGAACACGCATGGGACGAGGCCAAAACATGCTAGAAATGTGAGCACAAAACAAGACGCATACAAGGCCAAATGGGGCAATTTCACTGCACCTATTACAACCAAACATGGCATGACTTAGGCCAATAAAATCAGAGTTATGGCATGTTAGAATGAGACAAAAAACCCACTTAGATGGCATCCCAAAGGCCTAAGTATGATGGCATGCGCAATGACCTATTCTTAAGGCGTGAAACACAAACTATCCAAAGCATGGAATAGGTGATAAATGCAAGTGTATGACCATGAAACATGGACTGAAATCACATTTCACCCGATGCCAAATCATGAAAATACTTCAAGTAACACATGCTAATGAACTCAAGGCACAAAGCTTACAAGCTAGAATGAACCAAGGCTATGCAAAACAATGCATGCATGACCAAGACAACACCGAACAAAGTTTAATCATGGTAAAACATGAGGGAAAGCTCCTTGGAGTCGAGCCAAAACATGCAAGAATAGTGGTCCAAACACGAGATGCATGTTATTCAAACATGCAAGATTACTCTACAAGTATGTGAAGCATGCAAGATGCCATCAAACCAACATGGAATAGAGTTACGGCAGGTCCTAAAAGTCACTAAAAAGTGCTGAAATAGAACCAAGACATGCTAATTAAACATGCTAACATTATAAGCCATTTGTGTTAGCAAATGAGAAACAAGGTGTGATATCCCTGTTCCGTAATATGTTAATTGGTCCTTAATATGAGCATGATTATGTATTTAATCTGATTTTGTGTGCCATTATGTGAAAAATAAGTGGTTTTGAATTTCTATCTGTTCACCGTAGGAATATCTGTTTGATTATCTGTTTTGAAAATTAAATTGAAGGCCCTATCGGCCACCGAAACCAAAATTGATTACGCCATTGTAATTAGTATAATTTTTAGAGCCTACGGTGAAATTTAATTGGAAATTGATTCGGATTAAATTAAGTTGATTTAATTGATGAATAAGTGCCCAATTATTTACTATTATTAAATTAGAATTAGTGGGGTTTGTTGAATTAAGGCACTACACCCTCAATTCTCTCCTTATGGCTTCATTTGGCTAATTTGAACTCAAAGAAGAGAGAGAAGGCCGGCTATAGAGAGAGAGAGAGAGAGAGAGAGAGAGAATTGTGTAATCTTGGCTCAAGGTTTGGGAAATTTGAAGATTAAACTCAAGAAATTGCTATAGTTTGGAAAATTGAGCCTCTAGATAAGTGAATTCATGAGTTTAATGTTGTAAATTATGAATTCAAGTTTGATTAATGGCCAAGAACATGAATTAGTTTGATTATAAGGAAATTGAGTTGTATTTGTTGAATTTAAAGTCAATAGATGCATGCATGTAGGAAATTACTATGAATTTCCATATTTGAACACAATGTGTATAATCTATGTTGAATCTTGTTGAAATCCATGTATTTGATCATCTCTTCACCAATTAAGTTGATATGAATGAATATTTCTCACATGCAAGAGTAGATCATGGAGGTATGAGCTTTGCATGTTTGAATTTGATGTGTTGGTGATGAGTTTAGGTTAATTTGAGGCATGCATGTAAGTAATTCAAGAAATTGAGCTTCATTGTGTTGTAATTTGGTGTTGGTATCATGTTAGTATATGTATATGTGAAATTTGAGCCATGGCATGCAAGAAATGTTGGTTAGAGTGTTGAATTCGAACCATTCTGGAAAACCTAGAATTTTTTATGTCTACTCGAGCGGGGATTTCGAGCTCCCAGTATTTTCTTGTAGGCATGATGTCCTCTCGAGCAGGGAAGTTCACGCTCGAGCGGGGAGCTATGTAGGATGAACTTCTGCTCGAGCATCTGAGTTCACGCTCGAGCGTAAAAATGATACAACCAGCACTTTTGCAGACCTAACGGGTCCGCTCGAGCGGGGACCCTGTTTTCTAAAATTTTGAAAATGCATTATGTGTTCTGTTTTCCGTTCTCTTTCACTTGTAAGCACTCTTAGGCATGCATTGAGCATGGTAAATGAGTTAAAGAGATAAAAATGAAGCCTAAAGAGGAATATATGAATTAAGGAATGGATTGAATCGTTTGTGACCCGTATGTGCTATGTGATGTGCAGGGTCGAGCTCCAGGGCAAACCAACCAACCGATCACTGTGAGTAATATCGATATTTTGAAGCTTGTCGTTTGTCCAATTGCTTATTTCCTTATAAGCCTTATGAGTTGCTAGTTTGAATTGTGGATAAATGTTTGATATGAATAATTGAATGGGCCGAAGGCCAGTCTGAAATAAATGAATGAGTAAATGGGCCAGAGGCCAATTTGACATGCATAAATGGGCCAGAGGCCAGTCTGACATGAATGAATGGGCAGAGGCCAGTTTGACATGAATAAATGGGCCAGAGGCTAGTCTGACACGAATGAATAGGTCAGAGGCCAGTTTCACATGCATAAATGGGCCAGAGGCCAATCTGATACGAATGAATGGGCCAGAGGCTAGTTTGACATGAATGAATGGACCAGAGGCAAGTCTGACACGAATGAATGGGCCAGAGGCCAGTTTGACATGAATGAATGGGCCAAAGGCTAGTTTGACATGAAAGTCTGAATGGGCCAAAGGCCAGTTTGACAAATTAAAGATAAATGGGCCAAGGGCCAGTATGTTTGGAACTACAGCCACTTGATTTAAATTGTGCGCGTATATGTTACATAGAAATATGAATTGGGCCCAAGGCCGTTTAAAATATGTCGTTCTACATATCGCTCAGATAACTTTTTATTTGATATTATTCATCGGGCTATCGCCACGCCATTCATGTGTTTGTAGGTGAGCCAAGAGAAGTCCAAACCCAGCCCCAATGAAGTTTGTAAGGAACAACAAAGGTTTTGAAGAGTCAGCCCTTGCGTCTCACGCACGAGACCCGTCTTCGCCTTTTTGTCATTTTGTTTTATTTTGTCACATGGGCGAAGTCTTTGAATATGTTGTACATAGTTTTGTTCGGCTGACGTAGACCTATATGATCTTGTATGTACAGAGCTTTGTGTAGTACATATTTTGATGTGAGTTATTAATGTGCATATGTATTGTTTGTTATGATATGCCATGTAAGCACAGCTTTATGGACGAAGTTTTAAATTGCTTCCGTTTGGTCCCCATTAACTCTGTTAAAATACATTTGGCTTGGTTTGAGGCCGTAGGTAACCTCATGATTACTGGCCGGTTATGTCCTTAACCCTTGGGGGCGGGTTCCAGTCATGACACAAGAAGAGGGGGGTGTCCCTCTCCTATACAAGACTCCAAAACCACTTTTCCACCACTGAAAATCCTCTGGATTTCAGTGGTGGGAAGGTCAAAATAAGATAATCCCAAAGCCCAAAAGTAAAGGCACAAAACAAGGCCAAACAAGGTCTAAGAGGGGGTAAACAACCCCCAACCAAAAAGTGACCTTAAGCAACTATAACAAGCATACAAAACTTGAACTTTTTGTAGTTTAGAGTCGAGCTTGAAACAATATAGAAGTGTGTGTAAAAGCTTAAGCAAGAATGAGGTATCTAACGTTTAGAATCTCACCTTTGAAGAACCCCTTCAAGAACAAGACTCCAGCACCTTTCTCTGATCAAAACCACCTCAAGAACTATAACATCAACTCCCTAGCACCTCAGCAACCAAGGATAGTGTAATGCTAGGTGTTTGTGTGCAATAATAAGAACAAAACACCCTTTTGAACTCAAACCCACACACAAATGTAGAGAGAGGGAGATATAGAGAGAGATATATATAACTTGTATATCAGATTTCTAGAAACCCTGGAAAGGGAGAAGAGGCTCTCCTTTTATAGAAATCTAGTTTTGCAAAGCTTCTTAGAGAAGCTAAGCAAGGCTCAAATCCCTCCATACACGTGTATAGAGGGGGATAATTGTGGATGCCAGCTGCACTAGCTGGCACAAAATATTTGCATAAAGCAGATGAATAGGGTTTGGCCACCAAAAATGGCCGATTGACCAACATAAGTGCCGGCTGACCAAATAAAATGCCGATCGGCCAATACTTTTGGCCGATGGAAAGAAAACAGGGCCGATGGCCTCAAGCCTTGGCCGGTGGGTTGAGGGTATGGCAAACAAGCCACCCTCTTCCCTTAGAAGCAAAAACACAAGTGTTTGGTCCACAACCAAGCACAAAACAGACAAGTTGAAAGATCTTGAGGCAAGGCGCGTGGCCGAGACCTCCGAGAATTCAAAACGAACACGAACATGGATGATCATCGAGTGTTCAAATGATGACGTCCAAGTCTTGAAGACGGTCAAAAATTGGGTGTCTACAGCTAGTGCCCAATGAATAACAACGGAGTAAAGGTTTTATGAATGATGTCAATAACATATTCAGAAATCAAAATTCAGTTCAGAAACATATTCATATACATATTCAGACTTGTAAACAGTCATACGTGGTACATCCAATAGCCCTAACATATTAGATTGGTCATAAAGACCTATATATAGAGCAGATGGTTACTAAGACTCATATTTACATGAGATGGTCATAAAGACCCACTTGCAAATCATATAATTGATTATGCATAATCAGTTCTATGAATGGAACCTACTTGAAACTCTGGTACCAGGTCACATATAACGTATCACATGATGCTAAGGATGCCACGATACATTTCAAAAATAGGACAATCATTCATCTATATAGAAAATATTATTTCAGAAAATAGAGCTTATCATATCATTTCATTCAGAAAAATACTTATAGTCAAACATAACTTTCCAGAGTTGTTACTCATAGATAGCTCTATAAGAAGAACAAACAACATAGACAGATCGGTCAGATAATGGCGTGTGACCTACACACAGACACGTGACAAATAGGACAATCATTTATTTATACAGAAAATATTATTTCAAAAAATAGAGCTTATCATATCATTTTATTCAGAAAATACTTATAGTCAAACATAGCTTTCCAGAGTTGTTATTCACAGATAGCTCCAGAAGCAGAACAGACTACGTAGACAGATCGATCGGATAATGGCGCGTGACCTACACACAAAACACGTGACAAATACATCTTGAAACACACACTCTGAATACACTTAACTTATTACATTTCTTTCTTGGTGTGCTTCTAATTCAAATTCATATCTTCATTAATATGGCCTAAACCATGGCTTAAAAATGCCTAAGATGGAATGAGGATGCAATTATGCACTTTGAAACACTTGAAAAAAATTTAGAAAACAGGGCAATTTGCTCGAGTACAACTTTGGTCGCTCGAGCGGTCTGCAAAGCTTGTAAAAGTACTGAATACTCTCACTTTATGCTTGAGCCAACTTTTAGTCGCTTGAGCCATGAGCCTAGAAAAGGTGAGTTAGTTCGAGCAAAGCTTTGGTCGCTCAAGCCAACTTCCTCGACTACAAAGTATGCTCGAGCAAAGGTTCCACTGCTCGAGGGAACCTTGTGAATTCTGGAATTTTCAGATTGCTCTTCCAAGTTCAAAGCTCAATTCTAAAGTACCAAAGCACATTCTTTTGAGCCAAAACTTGAAGAAACACTTGAAAACTTTTAGTAAAACATGAAATGAAGATCAATTCATAAAATCAAGACCCAAAAGCTTGACAATTCTTCAAAACTATGCTCTTATGAACATGCATGCAATGATATGAATTCAAAAACTTCCAAAACATGGATTTATGGAGTGAAAAGCATAAAACATGTTGAATTCTCAAACTTGAGCATAAAGAACACTATGCATGTGAGTATTTGTTGCAATTCAAACTCAAAACTTAGTGAATTATGCATGAATGCAAAATTGCCTTCAATATCCTCCTTTTTAGCTCAATTCTTGATCTTGATCATAATGTCTTCTTGAATTCTCATACTTGATAAGTTAAACACAAAAATTAGGAGTTAATTACTCACGTAAAGTCTTTAATGCAGAGTGTGGAAGCTCAAATACTCAAATTCTTTTTAATCTCTCTTTCCTCCTTCTTAATCTAAGCTCTCCTTTTAAATTGTCTTCAATTCTCTTCCTCTCTCTCTCTCTCTCTCTCTCCACATTTTTTAGATCAAAGATGATGAAGAAGTGTGCAGCCCAGAAGTTGTATTAGCCTTATATAGGCTCAATTAGCTTAGACTAATTAATTGTGATTAGGGCTAAGTTAATTCAACTGAATAATTAATTTATTCTAATTATTTGACTCCGAATTGAAATCCAATTAAACTTACCATAAAATTCTTAAAAATTAAAATTAACACATTAACATAGTAAATTTCATGTTCGGATACTAATAAAGCCTTCAATTAACAGAATAAAGTAGAATTCTGAACAGATATTCCTACGGCTAACAGATATGAATGCAAAACACATAAAAAATGCACAATTAACATATAATCTCATTCTTAAAACTTAATGAGCATTCTTAATTATGGATTATGGACTAAGTATGGATCGGTGTTGTTACAGAAGAGAATGATAAGAAGGGTGGTCGCTGGTGGGTTGCTGCTAATGTTGGCGGTGACCAGCGGAGTAGCAACGTCGATGGTGGATTGGTGGAGGTGGTTCAGCACAAGAAGATCAGCCATATGTTTGAAAAAAATACTAAACCAACCAAAAGAATCCAATTTAATTGACACTTTCAGTTAGGTAGATTTTGTCGAAATTTTAAACAGGATATGTTGTTGAGAAAATTATACATAGTATTTGCCATTTGTCAATTTGAGTTGGAAATCTGTTGATTGGTATGTTTACCATCCATTTTTAGGAGAAAGAGAGGAGATGAAAATGGGTGTTAGAGTCAGGGTTTATAGGTTTTGGGTGTACAACAAAGGAAGAAGATTAGGGATGAAGCTAATAAAAAAAATTATAAAAATTATAAAGATTATGAAAATATAAAATAAAATAAAAAAATTATATTTTAAGAGTGTGTGGAGTTAAATTAATGGTGTAAGTAGAATTTCCTTATAAACAACATATTTTAACGCCTGAATCTATGACCATAAAATTTTATAAAAAGAACCTTTAGACTGAAAGCCCTAAAATAAAAGCATAGAGAGTTTAAATAATTTAGTGGGGGTAATGTTAGGAATAACAAATTTTCTACCAAACAAATGACCAAATGTCTCATATAGGTGTGGGATCCGCAATTTTGGAGACCCTACGCCCATATGAGACATTTGGTCATTTGTTTGGTTAAAAAATTTGAAATGACCAAATGTCTTATATGAGTGTAAGATACACAATTTTGTGAAAATAAGTTGAAGACTTTACCACAAGAATATTTTGCAGTATCATAATATAAGAATTTTATACAAACTACAATAAAGTAGATACCTTTATAAGTTGGATTTTTTTATTTTTTTTCCCCCTCTTCTTTATTCGTGGGCACTCTATTTTTTTTATTTATTTTTTATTTTTTTCCATTTTACATTCTTTAATAGAACTTTACATTATGATGTGGTAAAGTCCGATTTTGGAGGCTGACCTTGTTTTGCGGCCTAAAGTACAGTTTTTGGAGGCCCAAAGACTAGTTTTTGTAAATTTACACATATACTTCGAAATAACAAAGCAAAACAATTTAACTCAATTCAAGCATTCCTTGTCTATGTCACGTATACTTCGATGGCCCATTCAAGAAAAGTTCAGATTTTTTGTGGAAGAGGACAACAGAGATTAGGTGGGCTGGGCTGGGTCTAATAATTTAGGTATATTCAGGCCCAAGCTTCTTTTTATTTTTTTATCTTCTATTTTTTTATTTTTTTATTTTTTTATTTTTTTTCCTAACTTGTTCAAGTTGGTTCTACGACTAGACTTATTTATTTATAAATTTTAAATGAAAAATTCATGAACGTATAAGTCATGTGAATAAAAAATTTATAGTGTAACTTATTCATTTTTGTTTTTGTATATATATAGTTGTGAGCTTTATTTCTTAGATTAATAAATTTATCAATGTAATTGAGAAATTATCATTCTGATGATTGTTTATGTATTAGCAATATTAGTAATAAACTTGATTAATAGGATTTGGAACTACCATTTTAAACAAACCAGTGTGCTAATCTTTTGCCTTGTCTAGCCTTAGCCCAAAATATACTTATGTTATGTTTGAATAAAGGATTTGACGGGAAAAAAAAAAAAAAAAAAAATAGAAAGGAAAAATGAAATACTTAGAACATTTTATTTTTATGGTTAACCAAACAAAAAATAGATTTTCTAAGAAACCTCTATATTCATTTATTTTATTTTATTTTATTTTATTTTATTTTATTTTTTTCCTTCTCAACCAAACAAAAGCAAGAAATTTTATCAATCAATTTATCTCTGTCTCTAACAAATCCAAATTCAATTCTTCATGTTGTTGAAGTTGGGGAAAGCACAAAACGATTGTAATACAGTGACAAATGGGCTCCCTTAAAATCTAAGTCCATGTTTAATTTGATTTTCAGAAACTTATTTCAGAATTTTTTTTCAAAAAATTAAAAATTAATTTGGTGAAAGAAAGAAAGAAATAAATAAATCAAAACACATATATTTTTATATAATTTTATCTTTTGGGAGGTCAAAAATAATTTTTTAAATTTTAAAATAATATTTTTTATATTTATTTTTATCAAACTAGTTTTCATTTTTTCAAAAATATTGCTTGAAAAAATTTCTAAAACGCAAACCAAACAATTGGTCATTTCAATATTTTCAATTGGTCATCTTGGATTTGTTTTTCTTTACTGTCCACATTGTTTTTATATATTAATACTTGCTTAAGAGCATCACCAATGATGACTAGCTAAAATCAATAGCTAAATTTATTTTTTAAACAATGTATAAAAGTTGTGTTTTATCAATGGTGCTCCAATAGTGACTAGCTAAAGCAATTTTGCTCATACAAAAGTGATGCATAGTAAAGTAACAATTGGCCAAAACATGGGTAAGTATTGCTTGGTGTATTACTTCTACTTTGACAATAATCATATCCCATTCAAATAATTGTTAAAGGGAATAATATTACATGTTTTCAGAATAAGCTAAATTAATAATCAATCTAATGATTTGAAATATTTTTGGTATTTTTTTTCTACATCTAATTGAATTATATTTTGGTTTCTTTGTAAACTATCTGACACTTACAGTAACTTGAAGTACCTTAAATTGATATTTAAGACAATAATTATGAATATGGTATATATATATATGTAGTTTTGCATTAATAATTTACAAATATAATTTTTGCACAAAAATATTATTTAGAATAATGTAGTAGCCACATTTCAAAAATTATAAATCATAATCATAGGTATTTTATATGAAATGATAGGAGTATCAAAAACTATATGATATAACGGAAATTTTGTACCAAATTGTTTTTTGATAATATATTGTTTTACGGAATGTACGATGTTTTGAGACTTTTGTATGCCTCAAAATTTACACGAGTCATGCCAATTATCGTTGAAATGTTTTTAAAATATTTAAATGCTGTTTGAATTTTTAAGTTTTTATAACGTTCTTTCTTACATTTTACATTGTTCTTATAAAACCTTATCTCACATAGGAAAAAGAGAATAAAAGTTTTTCTATCTTGATTAGACGGTTAAAATAACACAAAATACAATCAAACGGATAGGTTTCAAACTGTCATTTTGACGGTTGTGAAGTAATTGTTAAGTGACAATTTATAACAGTTATTAACAGTTATTTTAATCAAATTCAAAAGATTAGATTAGGCATTCAGATTTTACTAGAAAAATTCAAATTTCTCTTCCTATTTTCACAAGGCTTTTTATAAGGCAATCTACTATTCTTTCTCTTCTTCTTCTAAGTTCTATTTTCTGTAAAAATAGAATTCCAAAACCTGTTCTATTTTGTACACTACCAAAGGTATTTTGGGTCAACTTTTGTTAAGTTCAAAACATAGATTGAAAAAAAAAAAATTGGGTAGGTTTCCTTATATCCCGCAAACGATTTGCCATTACGCATTGCACTATTTGTGAGGACAAATAATGTCTCAAAAATAAAGATGCTTGTAACATATTTTGAAGCGACATTCTCCATCGTTCGTGACATCATCTCTATTCCAATTTTTCTAACAATTATAGCTACTAAGGTTATCATTAAGTGAATAAAATGAAAAAAAATAGAATAATTTTACATTATGTTTTTAGATATTTCCTCCGTCCCAAAATAATGGTCCTTTTTGGAGAATCTAATTTTTTTTAATTATTTTATTTTAGAAATATTAAATTTTCAAAATTACTCTTTGATCGTACATTTTTTTAAAAAAAATATCAATTATCATAATTGTAATTTTTGTGTTATTAATGAATTTTAAAAAAAGGCAAAATAGTAAATTCATATTATTTTATTTGTTAAATTTTAAAAAAATAAAAAATAGAATAAGGGATTAATATTTTAAGACGGGAGAAATATTTCCAACTGATACTTCAACATATTTTTATATATTTTGTTTATACATATATTAAAATTGATAATCACTGATACAATCATTGGCATTTTTTTATTTTTTCTTTAAAATAACATAGCAACTACCTTCTTTTTTTTTTTTTTGATTCATAAAAATGGATATGCAGATAGGCTACTCCAACATTTCCGCCAGGGAGTATTGCCCCTTAGCACCTACAGCATATCTGCAGGGAACCCCACCGCACCTACGTCGGGGCCGAAGCTTAGGCCTCCCGCGTGCTCCAGGCGCTAAGGAGTATGTTTAACCCCAACAAGGGGCTATGGAGACTCGAACCCAAGCCTTGAGCGAGGGATTCGAAGGTCTTACCACTGAACCAACCCCCTGTTGGTATAGCAACTACCTTCTACTTTAGTTCTTGCACTGACCAATTGCAACATGCAACAGGATTGTCCTCTGTTTCCATTTGGGATAGGGAAGCGAACCATGATATATACTATAGTAATGACTGAATATATATTATATATAATTTGTTTGTCAATGAAATTTTTGGTTTCTCTCTCTTTTTATTTATTTATTACAAAAGTATTTTTTTATTTTTTTAAATATTTAATTTTTTTTAAATTATAAAAAAATTTGGATCGCCCATATATATCTAAATCATAACAATTATTTGGTCAATACTTAACAAAATAACAAAGTTTTTTTTTTCTTCAAAAATAAAATAAAAATAATAAATATTTTTCTTCAAAAATAAAAAAAATAAAATATTTTCTGAAAAAAATATTTTTTCAAAAAAATTTAAAAACAAAAATAATTTTAAAAAACAAAATATAAAATTATGTTTTTTCTGAATTTATTTTTGTATATAGAGTTTTGAAAATAGTTTTTGAATTATGTTTTGAAAAATTTATTTGGTTATGAGCAATGTTTTAAAAACCGGACCGGTGGTCGAACCGGAAAAGGGATCGGGTGGACGGGTCACCGGTTCAACCGTCGGGTTGAACCGGAATCGAACCGTGACGTAATAAATATATTTAAATTATGTTTAAATAAAAATATAAGTAATAAAATTATAAATAAAAATATTAAATTATCTTAAATATTTGTCCTAATATTTTTTTTATTGAAAAATATAATAATATATTTTAAAATATTATTAATTTCAATTTTGGAAGATGAAATCAAATATTTAATATTCCCTCCATATGATTTTAATTCAAATAATTTGATTGAAAGGAGAGCAAAATTTTTGGAGGGATATCAAAATTTTAATATTCCCTCCAATACATTTAATTGAATCCCACATGAATTTCTTGATTTTTTTTAAAAGAGTTTTTTTCTTATAAATAGATGAAGATTTTCACAATAATTTCATCAAACTCTTAATGGGATTCCTCACCAGAGGAGACCCTTGAAAAAGAGTTTCAAATTAAAATTTTCTTATATTCTTATATTTTATATATATATATATATATAATAAGAAAGAAAGAAATGAAAGAAAGAAAACAAAAAAAAAAAACAAAGAAAAACTGCGAAAAAAAAAAAGAGCCGGTCAGACCGGTGGAACCGGCTCCGGTTCGCCGGTTCGACCGCGGTTTTTTCGGTTTCTCTTAAATATACCGGTTTTCGTCTTTGACCGGTTCAGGGGGTATTTCCGGACCGGAACCCCGACCGGTCGACGGTTCAACCGGTCGAACCGGCCGGTCCGGTCCGGTTTTCAAAACCATGGTTATGAGTTTTGAAAAAAAATTTAAAATTTTTTTATTGAAATCTTAATTCCAAAAAAAAAAAACCCCAACAAACTCTACCTAAAATTTCCAGGTCGATGTCAAATGGTCAATTCGATTCTATTGATTTTTCTTACACTTCAATCTCGACATTACTTCTATCTAGAGAGTATAACCATTTGTAGCAAGGGTAAATCGTGCACGTAACTTCAATGTTAATTTAGTAATTTTAAAAGTAAAAGTAATCTAATATGTTAGAAAGATCATGTGTCTATGTGTCCAACTAATAAAATGTCATATTTTGTCCACCCTCTTCTTGTTATTAAGACCATCTATTTATTTAATTCCTTTGGCCTCGTTTGGCAAGAGGCTATTTTAGTCAAAAAGTCAAAAAGTTATTAAAAAAAGTTAAAAAGTCAACAACCCATATCAAAAAGTCAAAGATTTCATTTTCTCTTTACTTTTTGCACATCTTTTTGTAAAAAGTCAAAAATATCCCAAACATACTAATTTTTTTTACATCACATTTTAGCCAAATAACTAAAAAGTTACTAAATTAGCCTATTCTCAAACGAGGCCTTCGTATTGACTGGATGGGTGATTATTGACTACTTTAAAAATACAGATGTTTTATATTATTATGATTAGTGGAGAATATGAAATATTATAATTTTATATTGAGTAATTAAAAAATCTAAAAGATATAATAAATGGTAATTAATAAATAAAAAAATATAAACATACAATACTCTAAGGCCTATTTTGTGAAGATGGTAAAAATCACTTTTTTTGCTTTTAATTAAGATTTTTTAGAGTGATTTGAAAAGTTGGTAAAAAGTTGATTTTTACTACACTAAAATGACTAAAATAGCCTCACCCAACTTAAAAAATTACTTTTAACTCAAACTCATAAAATATAAACATTAAGGGTAATTACGTAATTTTGTCACCAACTTTATCTACTCTTGCCAAATGAACAAAAAGGAAAAATCTGATTTTTGGATAAAAATCTAAGAACACTTAATAATTTTCCTAATTAGACACACCACTAACGTAAAATTCTTGAAAGATAATATAGGATTCCTTTCTTTCTCCCTATCTGAGGTTCACGAGACTGACCGAGTCCGCACCACAACACCCCAAGCCAACTGTCAAACACACTCCCTATTTTCTCACGACTCTACGTGCCGTTTGATATCCGCTACTTGTACTTTTTTTTTTTTTTTTTTTATTATTTACTCTACTTTAAATTGTGGAGACTAGGGTGTAATTTAAGCGGGTTTTTAAGATTTGGATAAGATATTTTTAAATTCTATATAGATTTGAATAAAAATTTAGAGGTTGCAATTAACAGATGTTAAACAATTCGAGTAACTTAAAATCCGAATTATAAATATATAGACATATAAAAATATTAAATATATATATAAATTATTAGCCATTACATAATATTAAAGTAATTTAGATTATTAAATCATATTGAACATCTATTACATATACAAATAATATAAAATCTCATTTTTTTTTTAATTTTCACTCATAAATTATAAAGATTACTATAGCGACATCTCTCTTACATTATTGTTGGCTTTTTAGCTTTTCAAAGGGTATTTTTGTAAATGCAAGCGTGCCAGTAAGGATCAATCGGTCCTTACAGAAATTATAATTCCCAACCAATTATCAGACGATTGTGTTTTAGTTCTTTCAGCTTCAATGAAGAAGACTTTTACTGCTGACTTGATTTAGGAGAAATTAAGAGAAATAACAGTTAATATGAAGAACAATAGAAGTATTTCATTAAAATGAACATTTACAATGATCCAAACTTAGCCTCAAAGAGGTTTACAGTGACGATCTACATGAAACTACTCCTATGAATCGAAGTGCAGAACAGGTATTTAAAGTATAAGAAAGGTAACGACTGAAAATGTAAAAATTGAAAAAAAAATATGTAAAGTAAGACTGGTTTGTAAGATCTGAGTCTGGGGGTTTTTTCTGGGGACCTCCTTGCTATTTATACTCCTCAAGGATGACCATCGAACTGCACTTCAAACCGTCGAACTGCCCCTCCATGATCGCTGATCATGCTGCCTTAGAAGTAGTTCCACTACGCCATCACTTGCAGTTGGGCTTCCCTCCTGTATTTGAATTTGAATATGAGTAACTGTTGAAGCCACGTCATCCTGTATCTCTTTACTGATCCAGTGCTACTCAAATCACGTGAGAACCAATTTTCACTGCCACGTGTACGATCAGGATCGAAGACTTGAGTAATCTTCCTATATTACCCTTACTCTGCCACGTGTCGAACTATGATTGGCTTTTACAAAATATGTAGCCAACATTACCTCCCGCACTAATATACCCAATATTTGGTGATATTAGTGGATCACAGTTTTCTTCCCGCGCTTTCAGAACGTGCATAGAGTCCATTTTCTGGAAACACAACCGTCATCTATTTGGTGATCATTTGCATTAACTCTCTTTCAATTTGTTAAACATCCCAATACCTCAGCATTCGAACGGACTATGGCTAAATCAACTTCTCTTTCTATTGATCAAGCATATGAAGAGCCATTGAGTAATGCTGCTTCCTCTCGAAAGAATCTCCACGCATTCATTAGCCACATCTACCTGCATTCCTATATTCAGGTTATAGGAGTCTTTGCAAATTACCAACCTTCGGACTACGAACACATTGCTCTTAATCCTTCGATTCAACAAGTTGCAGACATAAATACAAGAAGTTCTTCCTCTAACTTCCCCTTGTACCTCGAACCAATTGCTCTTAAACCTTTGATTTGGCAAGTTGCAAATATGGACTTGGGAAACTCTTCTTCACAAACCTCTGCATGGGATGAAGCTACAACTTCTTCATCTTTTGGGGTTTCCGGTTGGACAAGTTGGTCAACACCTAAGACTTATGATATGAGGGAACGAATCAACCATTATTTTGTTGAGTTCACTGACCCTTTGGAGTTTCCTTCCTATGCTCGAAGTTCAGTGGTTTACCTTTACGTGTCCATTGACTTTTGACGTAGTTTGGAGGAGAATCTGATTGTGGCCTGGTACACATCCTCCATGCCCACAACGACAGTGCTTGTTACCCGACGCCCAGAAGAGGCACAAGGATACAACCCATCATTCTTAGCGAAGAAGGCGAAGATTTGGTCTTCTAACTAGCTTGATTACATTAATGCCTTTGTTCCTTCTGCTCCCATGCCATCTCCCATAATAGAAGCATCTACACCTTCTTCTCCATCTTTTGAAACAGAAGCATCTGTTTCATCTTCTGAAGCAGAACCATCTGCCCCTTCTCCTCCACCAACTCTTTCTTGGACAGAGAAACTGAGGCTTACCCTTCCCATGGATAAGATCTTCCCACCTTACAAACCTCTATCTTCCCCTACTCTAGCTGAGCGGAAACAAGCTCAACTTTTGCTTGCAGCTTTCTTTCACTTGCCCTTCAATGTTCTTGAGGACGACGTCCCTCTCAAGAACCTTCGATGGGCTTGTGATATTCTGACTAGGGGCCATGTCCTTAATCCCCTTGCCCAAGCAGAACTTCATATGTTCCTGGACCAACTTCCGGTGCTCCTCTACTGGCATCGAAATTCTATGGTCACTACACAATCTTTGGATCAACTTTCGTCTCTCCGAATTCATGCCCAGTACGAAGCAGAGAACTTCATCGAAGAATTCGATGATTTCAAGAATAAAGATTCTGCGTATTGGGATGATTTGGTCATAGACGAATTGGAACAAAGATTGAGGGAGGAGGCTTTCGAAATAAAGGCTGAAGAGCTCTACTATGAAGTGAGAGCACACCAACTTATGCAGCCAACATTAGAAGAAATAGAAGATATAATAAAGAAAGAACAAAAATTCATTGATCACTGTTGGACCAACTTTCATGATCTTGTTATTTATTCTATTCCTTATTTTTATGAGCTTGAGTTTGTACCCAGATAGGGTTACTTAATGTAATTGCCTTGGCTTGAATACAAACAAAGTTCTTCTGTATTTGACATTGTTTGACTTTGTTTCCTTTTGCCTTTAAAAGCCAATTCAGAGTTTCGAATTGAACAATCTCATCCTTCGAATCTGGACTCAATCGTCTTTAATGAAAACACTAAAATGAACCAACATGTCTTTTTCCAATTTATGGAGTAAAGTTGACAATTTTATCTGATATCATCTAGAATTAGTGCTTCGAATTTAACAACCTTACCCTTCAAGACTAACTATAACCAATATATGGTCATGGTTAATATAGCCAATCAATTTTAAATTGACCACTTTTGCTTCGAAGAGCAATCTATGCTGTTTTAATTCAATAGACAATCTCCTTTTATAAAAACCAACGATTGGTTTTGATGTTTCGAATAGTAATTCTCATCCTTAAAGAATCCTAAATTTTTCTCCAAAGGTCGTTACTTTCATTAATAACCCTCAAACGGGTCTCTAAACCCTTTG
Organism: Camellia lanceoleosa; assembly: GCA_025200525.1. NCBI lineage: Eukaryota > Viridiplantae > Streptophyta > Magnoliopsida > Ericales > Theaceae > Camellia > Camellia lanceoleosa. Next base: position 113,646,552 of record CM045769.1, read on the forward strand.
AAGTAGACCAATACTCAAGCATTCTAGCATCTTTAAGCATGTAGCATGCTTCGAAGCCGGTTTCTCTGTGTCAAAGCCGTTGTCCTTTGGTTTTTGGCGCCAAAATTTGGCTTTGAAGCCAAATATTTTACTTCGAAGTTGACTTCAGTATTTGGGCTATGTTTTTTCCCTCCAAAAGTATCAAGATTGAAGGAAACTCTTCGTATTCATACTTTTAGTACTTAACGACTTACGCAATATATTTTTCAAGCACAAAGCTTTTAAAAACCCCTTTGTTTCATGTTCTGAAATCACTTGCTCTTTTAACACACAAACCCTACCGATCTTCTGTTAACCCTCTTTTCCTTACTACTCGTTATTAATGGATCCTTCCTCACTGAAAGTGCCCGCTGGCGATCGTCTCAGCCCTACTATGGCTTTGAAGAAATGTATTGATGAAGAAATTACCAAGCTCACAACTGGTGGGCCAAGCAACATAGATGGACGTCTCTTCGTTCCTCGCCATAGCCGCCAACAAGAGTATGTCCTAGGACCCATCTTTTGGGAAGCTCCTGACCAACTTCCAGCTTTATACCCTCGTTTGGAGAATCACTTTCTTCTATACGAAGGAGGGCTTGACTGGAGCAACTGGAGAATGACCCGGCCTCATCACTGCTGGCCGACATTGAGAACCGAATGGGAGGAATGGTATGACAGGGTTGTACCTGCGAGAGAAGATGACTTACAAGAGCTCTACATCCTCGACGTTCTTCGCCTTTCCAGGTTCATCATTCCTGAGGACCCCTTTTTTATTCCAGCTGCTTTATGTTTTTAGAATATGGCTTTTAATTTTTTCCAATCTCGGTGTGGCATGATGGCTCCCACCGTTCTCGATATTTGCCATCTTTTAGGACTTTCCCCCCATGGCTCTCCTTTTACTCCCAACTACTCGGACCTTCCTATCAAATTTTCCCTTCCAACCTTAAACTCTTCTTATAGTGATTTCGTAAAGGCTGAAAATAAAAAGGAAGGCCCTGTGAAGGACAAAGAACTCTTTTTCTTTATTTTATACTGGTTATGCAAATTTCTTTTTTGCACATCGTCTTAGAGGATTTTGCCTGAGTTCGCTCCCCTCGCGAAGGCATTTGTCTTGAAAAAACATATAGCTCTTGCTCCTTACCTGTTAGGCCATATATACAGAGCTTGCTCTCAATTTTCTGAAAGACCACTTGATGTTAACCAAGGAGGTCCCCTTTGGGTGCTCCAGCTCTAGCTCTTCGCCTATTTTACTGATCTTCATTCTAAATGCCTAAAATTTCTTGTCCAGGATCCTAGCACTTATGGGGAGAAGTTTACTAGGATTGCCCTTTATCTTGTTTCCTTTGTTTATTACTTTACCTTCTTTTACCAACTCCTTATTTCTCCATCTGCCTCATTCTTTTGTCCCTTCGAAGCCAATAGAGGACCAACCTGGCTGCAAACTTTTCTGGCTGATAAAGAGTGCTCCATCTCACCTCATAAAGATACATGGGCCTCCATACTACTACCAAGGGAATTGTTCATTGGCACTTTGAACCCTCGAGCCTATAAATGTATATCTGAGGTGTATTGCCCTTCCCAGTTCGCCAAACAATTTGGGCTCACTCAAGGGATTCCTGTTCCACTTTGCAGTCTCTCAAATGTCCACCTTACTGCTAGAGATTTGAGAATGTCCAAATCCAAGCTAGAGACGGCAATACTTAAACTGCTGAAGGAATTGAATGAGTTCCAATTTGTCCCATTTCTTCCATCTAGCTTTGTTTTGAAAAGATTCCAAAACTGGTGGACAACCAATATGGAAGTGCGCTTATCTGTGCACCCTCATGACTTGCTAATAGGGTTGGGAGTGCCTTCAAAGGCTAAGTTAGCAACAGTTGAGAACATTCCCCCTCTTCCTAAAGCTGTCACAACTACTCCTGCAGTTTCATCCCCCCCAGCTAGAATTACTAGAGCTACTTCGAATAAGGGTAAATATTTTCAGATTTCCCTTTTTCTTTCTTTTGAATCTTTTGTTCGTTTCCCTTACACTTATGTTCTTTGGTGCAGGGTCTCCACAAGAAGAATCCCCCAAGAGAGCTGAAACTTTAGCTTTTCTCAAAAAGAAACAACAACAAAAACAGAAAAGGAAGCTAGTCCTCTCTCCTGAGGAACCTGAATCTCTGGAAGAACAGGTTGAGCAAGAGCAAGAAGTGCCCTTGCAGAGAACAAAGAGACAAAAGGTGGTTGTCTCCTCTTCTGATACAATCAAACATCTTTCCCTCGAAACAACCACTACAATAATGGGGAAAGAACTGACCTCTAAAGAATCTGAACCTCAAATTGAAGAGAGGGAGATCGAAAAGGAACCAATAGCATCACTGCCAAGAAGGAAGAGAAAGAAGGTGACTGTTCCTGCTATTGACTTGGTTGAAGACCCCATTCATGAAGCAGCTGCCAAGGCAGTAGAGCAGGAACATTCCAAGGCAATAATTGTCTTTGAGAGGGCCGAGAAGAGACGGCAACAACAATTTTCTAGAGATGAAGCTGTTGCTGCTGATGCACTTCAAAGGGAAGCTGCAAGAAGGCAACAAACTGCCGAACATTACTTCCTTCGCAGCTCTCCCATCAGTGCTAATACCTCTGGAACAAGTAATTTCTTTCACACTTCCGTTGTTTTTTCCTTTGTCAACTTTTGATACTGAATTTTGACAGTCCTTTGTATTTCTTCCTTTTGCAGCAACACCTACTGCGTTTCTCTTTCCAGTAAGGCCCCCCTTGGTTTCAGTTGAAGTTGACCAGATGCAGGATGTGAGGACTACTCAAATTGTCCTCCCACTTCCAAGGTCTATACTTTCTGCACTTTCCCCGAGGCCAAGCATTCCTGCATCTCTCCTTCTTGGCTTAGAGCCATACCTCCCTTTCGACTTCGATCTACCTCGGTCCACTTCTTCTTGAGCCTTGCTCTTCCTCCGTCCTTCACAGAAACTCCAATGCTACTCCATCTCGATGGCGGTTGATCCTCTGAGAGGGTCTTTGGTAGTCTTCCAACCCATATTTCATCACCTTTGCCTACTTCCAGCCTCTCTTCTCTTGATTCATTGGTGGCTAAGACCATAGAAGATGCCAAAGATGCTCCCTTCATTTCTCCTATCCCCATGCAGTCTTCTGTGTCTTTCACCACAACACTTTCTGCACCCCTCATGTCTGTGGATGAGGTTGATGTTTTTGAGGCCAGATTAGCTAGTCTTTTTGACATACCTTCTACCTCTCCAACATCCAGTGTTGAAGCTGAGCCATTAGTTTTGGCTAACTCCTTGTTGGAAATTCTTGAGAGCTCTTCTTCTTCCAGCTGCAAGCCTTCTGTGCCTTCAATAGACCTGGACACATGCCTGGAACTACTGATTTCCTTTTCGAGGATTCCCTTTGAGGCTCTACAGAAGCCTATAATCAGAAATGGGTTCCTCCGGTCTTTGTAAATTCTTTGAAACGATCGAGCATGGATGTTTCAAGTCATTTGTCTCAGGCAGCAGGAAATGTCGATTTTTACATCAGCATTTGTTAAGCTGCCAAGGCTGAGGCTCAGAAATTGCCTGGCGACCAGTGTTTTGGTTCCCAAGTACAATTTGAAGCATCAAAGCTTAAGGAACAACACTCCTCGGCCTCCCACTTTCGAGTCCAGCTGCTGGAGAGGAAAGCTCAACTGGAAGAGGAGCTAGCTGTAGTAAACCAGGCCTTGGTTCGAACTGACACTAAATTGCAAATCACCAACCAAGAACTGGCCGATCGAAAGGGAGAGATGGCTGCAGCTATTCAATTATTTCCATCACTTAACAATAGGGAATCTACTGTACAAAAACAATTAAGACATTGTAATGATTTCTGGGCCAATTTGTGGCACAATGTACTTAATTCTTTATAAAAGAACAAATTTTGTCTATCATTTGAGCAGTCTTGTGTTTTTGTATTTAATATTTATTTTATTCCTTGTGTTTCCCAAATGGTTGGAAAATAAGGCTTCAAATATCTGCCATTAATCTTTTTGGGATGTACATACCCATTCAAATTTCTCAAATGGTATGCTCCAAAAGGCAGAACTCTATGAATTTGATATGGTCCTTCCCAGTTAGGTGACCATTTGCCAAACTTATGGCTTTTAATTCCTATTGGGAGTATTGTTTTCCATACCAAATCACCTTCATCAAAGCCAATGTGTTTGACTTTCTTGTTATAATTCTTGGCTGCTTTCTTCTTTTGGAAAAGAATGCTATTTAATGCCAAAATTCTGGCTTCGTCTATGCCTTCTAACTCTAAGCACATACTTTGATGGTATTGCTCAGGATCTAACTGATCTTGGCATCTTACCCTCAAAGATTTAACATTAATTTCCACAGGTAAAACTGCATCATGCCCATATACTAAGGCATAAGGAGTGACTCCTGTGCTTGATCTTGGGGAAGTTCTGTAAGCCCATAAAACATCCAACAAAAGGTTATGCCAATCCCTGGGGTTATCCTCCACAACCTTTTGTATTCCTTTTTTCAATGACTTGTTAGATGATTCAGCTTGACCATTGGCTTGTGCATAATAAGGTATGGAATTAACAAGGCTAATTCCAAACTCTGCTACAAAAGACCTCACTATTTTTCCATCGAACACAGTACCATTATCCACAGTTATGGTTTGTGGGATGCCAAATCAATGGATCAAATCTTTAATGAACCCAATGACCTCTGTCTGATCTACAGCCTTGTATGGCTTAGCTTCTACCCACTTAGTAAAGTAATCAGTGGCCACTAAAATGAAACAATGATGCTTCGAAGAAGGTGGGTGTATTTTCCCCATCATATCCATGGCCCATCCTCTGAATGGCCAGGGCTTTACTACTGCATGAAGGTCAATTATGGGCACATGCCTTATTGTGCCATGCTTTTGGCATGCCTGGCAACCCTTTGCATATTCTATGCAGTCTTTCAGGATAGTTGGCCAATAGTAGGAATGCCTTCAAAGCAACCATCTCATCTTTACACCAGGCTGATGAGCACCACAGATGCCTTCATGAACTTCAGCCATAGCTGTTAATGCTTCTTTTGGGTTTAAACATTCCAGCAATAAGCCATCTCCCCCCTTTTTGTAGAGAGCATTGCCATATATCATATATTGCATAGACTACAGTTTGATTTTTCTGTTGGCCTTCGAAGATAGACTAGCTAAGTACTGCATTATTGGATGCCTCTAATCTTGTTCTTGTAAGTCATTATGATAGACTTCCAAGACCACATTCCTTTTATTCAAAGGCTGTATTAGTCTTTGATACGTTGTTTGGCTTATGTTCCTTTGGGTATTATCCATTCTCTTGAAGTTTGAAGCTTTCTGAACTACATCATTAGCTCTATTGTTCAAGAATCTTGGAACATGAGTTATATTTGCTATTTGAAACTGAGAAAGCAGATGTAATGTAACAGCATTGTATGGCAAAATACTTATGCTTTGACACTTGAAAATTCCTTTTACTTGGTTAACCACCAATTGAGAGTCTCCAAATATGTCAACTGCATGTATTTGTAATCCAATAAGAATTTCTAGTCCCACTATTAAGGCTTCATATTTAGCCTGGTTATTGGAACAGGTGGCTTCATCCACTCTGAAACCATGTGTAGTTTCTACCCCTTGTGGAGATTTAATCACAACACCAATTCCAATTAAGCCATTGGCTTTCGATCCATCGAACCACATCTGCCATGGCTCAACACTAGCCATACCAAGTTCCATTATCTCTTGGTTCTCTGTTTGAGATGGATGGTCTGCCAGAAAATTGGCTAAAACCTGCCCTTTTACTGCCCTTTGGGGGATATACTCTAGATGAAATTCTGATAAGGCTAGTATCCACTTGCCAATTCTCCCCCTCAACATAGGTCTAGATAACATGTATTTAACCAAATCTGTGGTTGCAATTACCAAGACAGTTGTAGGTAAAAGATAATATCTTAATTTCATTGCAGCAAAATACAAAGCAAGACACAGCTTTTCAACAGCTGAATATTTACATTCACAAGAATTTAAAAACCTACTAAGGTAATAAATAGCTTGCTCCTTGCCTTCTTCATTGTCTTGGGCCAAAAAAGCTCCCAATGAATCTTCTGCTGCAGCTATGTACAACTTCAAGGGCTTGTTCCCCTTTGGTGGCATCAGCACTGGAGGGTTGGCCAAGTAGGCTTTGATACCTTCGAAAGCAATTTGATGCTCTGCTGTCCACACAAATTCCTCTTCATCTTTCAGCCTTAACAAGGAAGAAAATACTTTAGTTTTCCCTGCAGTGTTAGAAATGAACCTTCGAAGAAAGTTAACCTGCCCAAGGAACCTTTGTAATTCTTTCTTACTTGATGGAGGCCTGGCTTCAATGATGGCTTTAGCTTTATTCTGATCAATCTGTATTCCTTTCTTGTGCACTACATAACCCAAGAAGTTTCCAGATGATACACCAAAAGCACACTTAAGAGGATTAAGTTTCAACTTGAACTTCCTCATTCTTTCAAAAGCTGCTTCTAAGTGAAACAGATGCTCCTCCATGGATCGATTTCACTACAATGTCATCAATATAACACTCTAGATACCCTCCAATGAGATCATGAAAGATAGTGTTCATAGCCCTCTGATATGTAGCCCCAGCATTCTTCAGACCAAATGGCATTTTAACCCATTCGAAGGTGCCAATATTCCCAGGACATCTGAATGCTGTCTTGTGGATATCCTCCTCTGCAATGCAGATTTGGTTATAACCAGAGTGCCCATCCATCATTGATAAAATTTGATGCCCTGCTGAGCTGTCTACCAGCAGATCCACTATAGGCATAGGGTACTCATCTTTGGGAGTTGCTAGATTTAAGTTTCTGAAATCGATGCATACCCTCATTTTGCCATTCTTTTTAACTACAGGCACAATATTAGATAGCCATTCAACATACCTGGCTGTCCTAATAAAGCTTTCCTTGAGTAGTCTAAGAATCTCTTCCTTGACCTTTTGAATTACTTTTGGACTCATTCTTCTTGCTTTCTGCTTGTATGGCTTGAAATTAGGCTTCATAGGGAGCCTATGTTCCACTAATGACCTATCCAATCCTGGTAGTTTATTATAGGACCATGCAAAGCAATCTTTGTATTTCTTCAAAACAACCAACAACTGGTCTCTGTCCAGAATATTCAAGCAAGCACTTATATAGGTGGGCTGTTGTATAGAACCTTCCCCTAAATTTACTTCTTCTAAGGGGTCTTGTGTCTGAGAACTTATTAAAGCTTCTTCCTTGGTTTCTTTGACCTTCGAAGCAACCTTCTTGCTTTGTTCTGCTCCCAGGTTCTTTAGTTCAACATCTTTGCCCTCCTCCTCATAGACAAAATCTGTCCATAAGGCATCCTCCTCCTGTATCTCCTGGACTTTTGTCTCAATGTCCAATGCACAGTATTTCCCAAGGGTTAAAATTCTGACCTGCTGCTGCTCCTGTTTACAGCCAATTATCATGGCTTCTCTTTCTTGCTCCTGTACTTTCTGGACTATAGCTTTTACATCCAATGTTGAGAATTTAATCAGAGCCAAGGACTTGGCTTCTTGTTCTTCATCTCTTTGCCTACAACCAGGCATCATTGTCATCTTTAACGACAATCTCTTCATCAGCACTCTCTTGGACTAAGTGCTTCAGGTGTGTCACTTCCTCATCAGCCGTCACTTCGGCTGAGCCATCAGCTTTCCTCAGTATACTGAGTGGTGTCACTCCCTCAATATACAGCTTGGCCTCTGCAAAGTCTACACAGGCTATGAAGGGTTGAGGATCTGCATCTATTTCCTCTGTCTCTCCATTGCCTAAGGCCATCATGATTTTCTGATGCAAAGAGGAAGGCACACATTTGTTAGTGTGGATCCAATCTCTCCCAAGTAAAGCATTGTATTTAGCATTACTGTCGATTACGAAGAATGCTGTCATGCAGTCCCTGGTTCCCACACTCAAGTTAATGGGTAAAATCCCCTGAGCCATCTGTTTGTCCCCAGCAAAACCAGCAATGGTTGTGCTAGTTGGGATCAACCTGGGATTCTTTTTTCCTAATTTCTTCAAAGAAGATTTCGGTAGTAAGTTCACTGCTGCTCCATTATCTATCAGGACTCGGTTTAATTGAATTCCATCGAAGAAAGCCTTGATGTACAAAGGCTTAACATGTTGTGTCATAGAATTCGAGGGATATTCAAAAGGATATGAGAGGTTAATGCTCACCTCTTCTCCACTCTCGTAGTCAGTTTCCATTGGGGTAGCCATGCTGGAGTTATCCTGTACCATACTCACTTGCGAATCTTTACTAGAGATTGGAATTGGATCAACTCCTTGATCATCTTGGTTCCCATCTCCAGCTTCGAACTCATGAGGTTGTATATGTACCATGTTGACTGATACTGGAGGAAATGAGCCAAACTGGATGGTTGGTTGTGCCTGTTTCCTCTCTTGACTACCTTGATCAGTTACCTCAGAAGCGTCCTCCATGCTGCTTTCTGGCACTTTACTACTAACAGGTTCCTTCGAATGGTTTTCCTCGACTGGTTTTTCAACCAAAAATGTTTGCTCAGCCATGAAGGCTTCGAACATTTCTTCTTCCACCATTTCTTTCTTTTGGCCTATGCTAATCTCTTCTTCTATCTCACTACTACTCTCCATCAGAGCTTTCTCCAACCCTGCTAAACTAGCCTTCTCTCTGGCTTTCAGTTCAGAATGAACTTTGGCCAATTGCTTTTTGCTGCAAACCACTTTATTCTGTAGAATTGGCTTTGGAGCATGGTTTGACTTTGGATTTTTCTTTCCTTCTGTCTTGACCGGTGAAGAACTCTCTCCAATTTCTTTCAGATCTTGTTGGTACTGGGTGTACCTGCATTGAATCTTTCTCCTTTGTGATCTTGAAATGGCTGCGACCATGTCTGGTTCCTTCATCTTTGGGTGTTTAAGCAATACCCAATTGTTCGGAGCCACCAAATGAGGCTTGACCATCCTGCCTGGAATTCTAACATCTCTCCTAGCAGGCACTTCCCTAGGTTTGTTTTGCATTACAAACCAGTCTGGAACTCCAGGTACCCAAGAGCTTAATGACTCAGATGTTGAACCGCTTTTTTTCTACCTTCGAAACCATCTTCGAAGCTGGCTGTGGAGGTGTGGCCTCCTGTTTCGAGCCTAATTCAGGCCTTTGATGAAGGTGGCTACTTTCAGTTCTGCGTGAGGTTGGTCTAGGAGGCCAATCTCTAGTTTTGGTTTCATAACCTGAACTCCTCTCCAATCTTCTTTCAGAATGACTGCTCTCCATTCTGTAGTAGTTAGGTGGCCTAGACTCATACAAGGGCCTCTTGCCTTTAGCATGCATTACATCCCACTCGCAGCTCAACCGCTAATGACCGCTGCCTATCACTAACCGGATACGGCCTTTTGTTGTAAGCATTGGTTGATTTAGGACGTCTCTGAACATCCCTGTAGTATTGCTTCCCATCAATTGGAAGCCCCTTCAACCATTTATAACTTTCGATGCACAGGACACATCCTCTGCATTACAATTGCTTCCAAGGAATCATCCGGTGCCTCTTCATCGAGTGTTCCTCTAGTGTGAAAACCTTGTCCAATAACGGTGGGTTTCTAGTGTCCTTCTTGATGGTTGTCGGTTAGCAACATGCATCGCACATTGACTTCTTCCAATTACGCAAGGACAAGTTCGGAAGTCGGCGTAATGACATTGGCTGTCGCCTCTCCAACTTCTGGAAATGGATTACTGTCGATCCCCATGGCCTTTTCTGTTTTGGCTGGGAACTTCAAACTTCCTTTCCGAATTTGTTCTTGGATCCTGTCTCGAAAAACAATACAATTTTTAGTCGAGTGAGACCAAGAGTTATGCCATTTACAATATACTTTTCCCTTAAGTTCATTTGGAGAAGGCAGTTTTACTCCTTTAGGTAACTTAAGGAAGTTCGCCGCAAGCAAATGATCAAAGATGTCATCTGCTTTTGTTAAATCGAAAGAGTATTTTCTGTGAAAGTCTTTCTTTTTAAACTGCTGGTCAATTGTTGTATCCTTATGAATTAATGCTTCACAGATTACAGGTTCTTTGCCCACAATCTTTGCTGCATCGATCTCATAATTTGTATCTCTATAATATGTTTTATACGAGGCATTATTTCGATCTTGTTCTTCCTCTAGTAATGCTTCATATCGAGACATCTTATAGGTTAGTTCGACCAAATCTCTGAATTCAATTGAGTCAAACTTATTTCGAAGCCTGAACTCTAAACTGTTTTGAGCCAATCTTACAAATTCTGGCTCTGGTAGGATGACTCTACACTTATTTCGAGCCCTTTTAAATCTAGCAATAAATTGAGTAGCCTTTTCTTCAGGTCTTTGACTCAATCTAGCCAAGTCTGCCATAGAAACCTCTGGCTCTGATTGGAAGAATTGGGCATGAAATGCCTCTTCCATTTGTTGCCAATTTTGAATGGAGCCAGGTGTAAGGTTGATGTACCATACAAACGCTCCCCTAGTTAGAGAATTTGGGAATAATCTTAGTTTCATATAGTCATGATTAGTAAATTCACCGCATTGAGCAGCAAACCTAGCAATATGCTCTATTGTTGATTGATTCCCAGTTCCATAGAAGAGGGTAAAATATGGTATCCTGAACCCTCTTGGGTATTCATGTACCCTATCTACCCATTCTGGGTATGGTTTTCTGTATACAGGAGTCTGGACCCCCCGAGCCATCGGTCCACAAATCTTCCTAACAATATCAGCAATTTGATCCCTAGGGACCATATTTTGTGCTTGTTGAACCATTACTGGAGGGACAAACACAGGATTTGGTGGACAAACTTGTGCTTGCGGTCCTCTTGGTCCATAAGGAGGTACATTTGGGACTGGTTGCCCCTGTGGTGCAGGTTGCTGTTGGGGATGTGGGTAACCCCTTTGAGTCTGTCCTGCGAAAGGACCTGCGAAAGGTGCAGGAACAGGCGTTGTGTCCCTTCCATTTGCAGGCCAACCTTCCAACCCCCCGGGTATAAATTCGAATAAGGGATTATTATACCCTCTAGTGCCAGGTATGGCTTCGAACATGGGATTTGTAACCATTCTTACGCCAGTTTCTTGTACTTGGCCAGATCCACCAACTTGTGCGGTTTCATTGTTGAGTACTGAGGCATTTTGGCCTGCTATAGGCCTCGAAATGGGTTCATACCAAGACTGAGGTGATGGTCTTTCATAGTTCTGGTTACTAGTTTGACCATTAGAATGTCCATTAACTTGCATAGGCTGTTTGTCTCTAGCCAATCTTTGTTGAGGGACATTTAGGACTTCCTCTGTGTGTCTTGTGTTTGTTGGTTGGTGGTTGTTCATTCGATCCAAAAAGGATGTTGCCCACCTTTCCATTGTGTTCATCAATTGTTGTCCCATAGCATCTACTAGGCCATCCCATGGATTGGTTGGCTGAGTAGATGGAACAGTGGATGGTCCAATTCCTTGGTTTCGTCTAATATTATGAACATATGGTTCTTGTCCTGGCATCTGGTCTGTTCGACCATAGGTTCTGATAACATGGGAGTTTCCACAGGATGTGTTACCACATTATCCTCTGGATTAGGTATTTCTACCTCTCATTCTACGCCTTTTTCCAAGCGTTCATTTTCTCCTTGTCGTCTTCGTCTAGCCATTTTAACAAGTCTCACTGGGCATGCCAAAAATATATGTTGGCTTTTTGGCTTTTCGAAGGGTATTTTTGTAAATGCAAGCGTGCCAGCAAGGATCAATCAGTCCTTACAGAAATTATAATTGCCAACCAATTATCAGACGATTGTGTTTTATTTCTTTCAGCCTCAATGAAGAGGACTTTTACTGGTGGCTTGACTTAGGAGAAATTAAGAGAAATAACAGTTAATATGAAGAACAATGGAAGTATTTCATTAAAATGAACACTTACAATGATCCAAACTCAGCCTCGAAGAGGTTTACAGTGACGATCTACTTGAAACTACTCCTATGAATCGAAGTGCAGAACAGGTATTTAAAGTGCAAGAAAGGTAAAGACTGGAAATGTAAAAACTGGAAAAGAAAATATGTAAAGTAAGACTGGTTTGTATGATCTGAGTCTGGGGGTTTTTTTCTGGGGACCTCCTTGCTATTTATACTCCTCAAGGATGACCATCGAACTGCACTTCAAACCGTCGAACTGCCCCTCCATGATCGCTGATCATGCTGCCTTAGAAGTAGTTCCACTACGCCATCACTTGCAGTTGGGCTTCCCTCCTGTATTTGAATTTGAATATGAGTAACTGTTGAAGCCACGTCATCCTGTATCTCTTTACTGATCCAGTGCTACTCAAATCATGTGAGAACCAATTTTCATTGCCACGTGTATGATCAGGATCGAAGACTTGAGTAATCTTCCTATATTACCCTTACTCTGCCACGTGTTGAACTGTGATTGGCTTTTACAAAATATGTAGCCAACAATTATATAAATTATTTATTTTGATGATATTAATGATTTTCTATAATATATATATATAATAGAGTCAAATTTTAATAATTTAATAATGTAGCTGCAAAAAAACGAAAAACAAAAAAAATAAATAAAACAAAAATTCATTATTCTGGTCGGGCTTGGGTAGGCAATCTCGGATTGCAATTTCGGCTTAAGCAGGCCTCATCAGCTCTCAACACAACTTAAACTGGGCTTGAACAACTTCCTAACCCGCCCGAACCCACCCCGAGTTGCACCCGTAATAGAGACAAGAAAAATATTTAAAAAAAATTAAAAAAATTAAAATTAAAATTATTAATATTTATAACGTTTATTATTTTTTTTGTAAAAACATATATATATATAGATATTATCTTTCCACTAATATGTAATTCTCTTTTAAACTAATTGTAAGATTACAAGTCAATTGTTTGATTCGAGATATTGTCAACCTAATTAACTGTGGTTGAGAAAAAAAACAACAACAAAGAAAGCCCAAGTCCAAGGTGAATGGGAGGAAAATTATTTTTTGCTCCTAGGACTTAATATGGTGTTCTAACTTAATTTTTAGGAATTTGTTTTAAAGATTCATGATATTAAGATTTTATAAGATAAATGATATATAATATTTTCATAATAGTTAAGGTTTCTCAACATTTCTGTAGAGAAAATTCGACTCAAAGAAATTTTACCTGACTCAGAGAAATTTTGTCCTAACTCAGAAAAAATTTAATTTTTACAGAGAAATTTCTCTATGATCATACTAGAGAAATTTTAATTTTTTTTTGAGTCGGGCAAAATTTCTAAGTCGAATTTTCTTTATGAAAATATTAAGGGATTTTAGCTAATAAAAAAAAAATATATCTTAGACCTCTCCTACTAAACAAAGTTAGAAAGGGAAATTTTATTAATTTTTTCTAATTTTTATTAGATGAAATAGTGAGATTCACAATCTTGTCTCTTTTTAGAAAATAATTGAACAAATATCTCTCAATGAATAATATGAAATAATATTTCAAGATTACCAAATAATTTGAAAAAATTGCAAATCAGTATAAATTTTTAAAAATAATTTTAAATTAATGATAAATTTTATCAATTTCAGTGATTAAAATTATAAACTTTCTTATAAATTTATAAATATTTTGTGATGTTTGATCGGATTTGTAATTTTCTCATAACTTCTTGAATGGGGGGAGACAAAGGTAAACAAAAATGGGCACACTCACATGCGACGTTTGTACAACAAAAAAATTGGTCTGGTCGGAAGGAAATGGAATCTCTCACAAAGACAAATGCAACGTTCCAATCATAATCAAAACAACTCGTGCCAGCTTCATCACAACTCAAAAGATAATAAACTAAATTAATTAATTAATTAATTCAAATAATATTAGAATAAGGTAATATTAAAAGAGTGTGTATCAAGTACAAGTTATAAGATTTGTAATAAAGTTATAACATTTGTATTATTAATTATTACAAATATTATAACTCAATCCTATGAGTTATAACTAAAAAAAAAATGAGTAACAATAAAACTCCACATATGATATAATTAAAAACTTATTCTTCCCAAGGGTAGGACTGGACTTGAGTTGAAGCCATAGAGTGGCGACTCCACAAGGAGTAAGGCTTCAGGGGTCAATCCCAACATTTTGAAGAGTCCATAGTACATGATTTCAGTCGAACTACCTTGATTGATCAGTATCCTTCGAACAACAAATTCCTTGATCTGTAGTGTCACTACCAGGGCATTGTCGACGGTCCAAGATGAGAGCTAGTGTCCAAACTAATCTAGGCCATCCAAAATAATACAAATCCAACAGTGGCAGATCAAGACAACTTGACCACTTGCCCGACCAATGTCTAGGGGGCATAAAACACCATTGGATCAAGACAACCATCCAACGGCCCAAATGCAAGGTATTGACACTATAAAAGGAAGAACCAAGAATAACAAATGAAGGCAAGAAAAAGAAAAACAATAAACCAATACAATTAGTCTTTCCTTTCAGATATACTATGTCTAGATTATATTCTAACTTGATCGTCAGAGGGTCCTCTTGATCAATTCTGGTCGGGAGAGATCACTAACATCTTGGTATTTTTTCTACAGAGCATAGGAAGAAGCAGCTCATCTCGCTTTCCCACTACAAGAAATAGCAGTTTTGCCGATCAAAATATTAGTCGCCAAAGGTCACTTTTTTAGTCGCTAATACCAATTAGCGACTAAATTTTTTTGTCGCCAAGTTAGTTGCCTAAACCCTGTCGGCAATGTTTTAGCGACTAAACGCGTGTTTGGTCGCTGAAAGTGAAATATTTGGCTACTAATTTATTTAGTCGGCAAAACCTACCTTTTAGCTACTAAATTTTAGTTGATTGGGTAAAGGGCCAATGTTTGGCTACTAAATTATTGGTCGCCAATAGTCAATTATATTTTTTTAATTTATACATTTACCGACCAATGTTTTAGTTGCCAATACTCAAGGGATTGGTGACCAAACCTTTTAGTCGCCAAAAGCTCATTCGTGAAAAAAAAAATTACACTCTACTCTTGTGGAGATTCAAACCATCAACCTCCTACACCATAAACTTTATACAACACCCTCTTTCCACTACGCCTCCATAACACCATATGATTATATATGCAACATATATTATTTATATAGTACATAAACCGGTATTAATATAAAAGTATATATATAAAGATAATTATTTTTTATTGAACATAATTTATGTAAAAATAAATTATTTATTAGAAAAAAAAAAATGAGACCACTTTTGGCGACTAAACATAATTTTAGTTGCCAATTCTATACTTTTGGCTACTAATAATTATTTAGTCGTTAAAAAATAAAATCCCTGCTCTAAAATTACTACTTTTGGTGACTAAACTTCTTTTTAGTCGCTGAATGCCTCACCTTTGGCTACTAAATTATTTTTAGTTGCCAAAAACCCTCACTGTTGGCTACTGAATTTTTTTTAGTTGCCAAAGGGCCTAACTTTTGGCTACTAAAATTTTTTTAGTATGTAAAAGCCTCACTTTTGGCGACCAAACATCTTTTTAGTTGCCGAATGCCTCACTTTTGGCTACTAATTTTTTTTAGTCGCCAAAGGGCCTTACGTTTGGCTACTAAAATTTTTTTAGTCGGTAAAAGCCATATATCGGCGACCAAACAGATTTTTAGTCGCCAAAACCTATACTTTTAGCTACTAATGAATTTTTAGTCACCAAAACCTATACTTTCAGCGACCAAAGGTACTTTTTTAGTCACCAAAGATGCTTTTTCTTGTAGTGTCCCTATGGAGAAAATTTCATCCAATTACAATTGGTGCCGTAGAACATGCTAATCGAAAATATGGCTAGTGAAAACTTCAGCCATAATTCTGAGGATATACCAGAAAATTCAGCTCGAATAGCTCCTCCTCCGAACCCCGAGACTCAACAGGCTTGACTCATTGAACAACTGGTGGCAAAGGTAAAGGCCCTCAAGGAAGAACTATACATGGCTCGAGAAAGACCCGACGAATGAGCCAGAACTGCAAATAACAAAAGACGAACTAATCTTCATCGGGCCACAAGCCAAACAACTAGCAGCAATGCGGATCGGATACAGAAAAAGCGTTAGGCCATCAGAAAGGATTCTCCAGACAATTCGGAGAATGACCTGCAAAGCTGGCTCAACGGTCGAACAAGGGGAAATCTAAAGCCTGTTCGAAGCAAACTTTTCACGGACGATTTAGCATCCCTATTCTCCCGAGCAATAGATAGTGCATATCCACCGAAGATGTTCACCCCACCAAAATTCAACCTGTATGATGGCAAGGGAGATCTGACTAGCCACATCCAACATTATACACAGGCCATGACATTATGGAGCAACAATGCCCTGATCATGTGCCAAATGTTCTCCTCAAGTTTGGGAGAAATGGCATTACGCTGCTACTATAAGTTGGAAACCTGATGTGACGCCCCGATTCTACACTATAGGTTGCAGTCAAGGGAGAGTCACTAGTGAGTCCTATGGTCAATAACCAAGTAAGATCCCAGACCGCCGAAGGAGTCAAAATAACCTCCCTTCTAAATCCAGCTTTCTTAGGCAGCGCACTATCTTTTTGATAGATCTTACCAGGCATTGACACAAGGTCTCATAAGCAACGATAAGGTTCCTACATAGAATATAAATACATAACAACCACATTTATACTTAATTCAAAAGATTGTTTCATTACATTACATCCTAATAGAAATTTTAAACTCTACATGAGTTCTTACAAAATAACAAAAAGGAAATTTCTATTATTCCTAAGATAGCCAAAAGTCCTCGAAGGTTTCGGGCTCGTCGTCTCCAGCTATAAGTTCCGCTTCTTCACTTGGCATGATACGCCGTGAGCTTTGAATGCCCAGTAAACACACACACACATCCCACCCCTTTTTCCCAGTCCAATACACAATCACAATGATGGCACCAAGTAGTGAATCATGATTATCAAATAAATAAATAAAGGGTTAAGCTAGATGTTAGTAAACTAGAAATCCCCCAAAGAGATTCTGTCCTTCCGACCATAAGAATCGGACGTGGATTATTCGGTATGCCCCCTCTTTTGCTGCTTTGTTGTAGAACTAACCTCGGATGTCTACCAACGGTTATATACCGCGTAGTGCCAACTGCAGGGCCTCAAAAGAGACGGTAATAATGGGCCTTGCCCAAATCCCTCCTCACACCAAGCTACCTAGGGTTTGAATACAACCGCTCCGTTCAAGGGTTCCGAAAACTACTTGCGCAAGACTTTAACTTCAAATAGGGAACGCATCCCAATAATCCATATACCACATATTATCGTCTTTTCATAACTCAAGTGTTCGAAAACCCAATACCCACCCAATTAGGTTTCCCGTTGAATTAAGTGTTTTAAGTCAAGGTTAGTCCAACTAAACAATATAATAATATCCACATAAGCATGCATCCTCAAGATAAGAAAGATAAATAACATAACATGCACATACAACATCTTGCCAAGATATGATCATAAGCCATTAAACATTTTCATGAATACAAGGGCACAAAACATCCATATATAACAAATTTCCAGATTTAACATCACGTGAAGATTAATACGAAATGACTATTTTAGATCATCCACCGAGCTCGGTCTTCCTATGGTTCGTAGAGAATTTGATCTAGTTTCTAGAAAATTTTTCGGAAATGGGTTTGCTTTTCCAGATTTTAAGTTATTTAGAAAATAGTCCAGCACTGTCCAGAATCTTTCCAGATCCGTCGACCGTTACGAAAACTTGATTTTCTTTCAAACCGCTTAATGTTTTTTTGATGAAACCAATTTTAGTTGAAAGCTAACTCCTTAAGGAAGGTTTTGACATAAAATAGAGGTTCAGAATATTTTTGTACATTTTTCTGGAATTTTTGAAAGTTGACTGAAAAAATAGGTTTTAAGGTAGAATGCCCAAAACAAGGAAATTTATAAAAAGGGGGTTCCACCATGGGAAAGTTTCATTTCTTTTGTGAAGAAAATATGCTAACTATCACATGTTTAACTCAGAAAATTTGTTTGAAAGAGTACCCATGAAAAGCTGAGAGATGTGTACAAAAGAAGATGGTTTTGTGCCAAAATGGGTAAAATACATGAGAGATGGAAACAATACTCAAATCTTAGTATTTTCAACATAGGAACTTGATAATAACAGATCTGAAACTTTATTTAGATTCTTTAAAAACATGCATTAGAAAAGGAAATGAAGAGAGGGTTGTGTTGGTGGCTTACCCTCCAAGCTTTGCACAAGAAACTCTCCTTTCTTCCTCCTTCTTCTCCTCTAGATTTCTCTTCCTTGCTCTCTCTAGCCAAAATGTGTGTGAGTGAATGTGTTGTGTGTATGTTTGCAAGCTAAGGAGGGTGTGGTATATATAGGCAAATTTGGGGTAAAAGGACATAAAAGCCCTTTAGTTGGAATTGGATGGAAAGCTAGGATTTTGGTTGGTGTCAAAAGGGATGGGAGTAACTAAGGTGCTAAATCATAGGTTTTGGCATCAATTAGTTGATTTTTAGTTAAAAGGCCACTAGTCTTGAGATTTGCAACCTAGGTCTAGGTCATTAGGTTTGGATTTCCTAGAATATCTCATGATGGTGTGTCTTGGAAATAGGTTTCTCACATTCTCCAAGGAAGGGCTAGCCATAGGGATGTGAAGGAACTAATTTTTTAATTATTTTAAGTTCTAGGCACATTCTCCTAGGTGTATATGTATATATGTATAGCAAGATTGATGGCATACCAATGTACAAGATATGAGTACAATTTTGGGGCAAGTTTTGAAATTTTAAAAGAAAATATGAGGGCTCGAAGTTAAATGCATGTAACCTGGGTAGAATTAAATTAAGTTAGGGAACCTAATCTGGTTAGAGAAATTTCTGTTTCGATAAAAATAAAAATAGCAATTGCTAACCGACAAGATTCGAATTAATTCAAGTAAACGAGGGGCTAAAAATAAATAAATAAATAAATAAATATAATTCAACATTAGGGTCTTAAAAGTAAATACATATTTCAGGGGCCTTACACCTGATCCATCAACGATTGGGCATAGCTACAGCGAGCATTTGTCTCATGCTTTATCACCAATAGTTGGCCACCAAAAGAGGTCAATGTGCTCCTTACAATAAAGAAAGATGATATGGAAAGGCTATGGAAATATTCCAGCAAGTATTGGATGACTTATAATGAGATTGATAATTGCAATAAACAGTTAGCAGTAGCCTTATTCAATTTAGGATTGCAGCTCGAAAGAAAGCTCTGACAATCCTCAACAAAGAAACCACCAACCGATGTGGGAAGTTTAATGAGACGAGTGGAACAGTATTGCAAAATTGAGGACGACATATGAGGCGCCGAAGAACCGAAGTCTGCTTGGATTCCGACAAAGGTTCTATGAAAAGGTGAGAAGTCTCCTGATGGCAAAAGAAAGGAATCAAATGCAATCGTCGATCAACCGAAAATCAAAAAAGAAGCCTTCCGAGCAATAATCACCAGTTTTATCGAGCCAATATATCACCTAATGTCGAAAATCCAGAATGAGTCTTACTTCTCTTGGCCGCCTTGAATGATTGGCAACCCGTCCCTTCAAAATTGAAGATTACGTTGTTCCTACCATAAGGATTATGGGCACCTCACAGAGGATTGCAAAGCGCTAAAGCAATTTCTGAAGGAATTGGTGCAAAGCAGGCACCTACGATTCTATATCAACTCATCCGCAGATCGAAAGGAGAAGAGTAAGGACAAAAGTAGGAAAACACAACCCATAACAACTATTAACATGATATACTCCGTTCCTATGGAAAGGTATATGAGTCAGGAAGCAACATCAACACCCCGAAAAGAAATAATGGTTTCAAAATCTCATTCAAATTTTCCAAAACAAAACCCAAAATTCCATAGTTTTACCATGTATGTAATGAATTCAACCTCTTTTCGTTTCAAAACATGATCATATGAGATGAGAAGTGAAAAATCATGAGAATTCTCAAACATAGCAAGTATAGCTTTATTCATGCAATGTTTTTGCTGAAATCAAACTCAAGAATCATGAAATATGCATGCAAGTCCCAATTTAGCTCTTATTTACCAAATTCAAAGTAATCCTAGCATTTCTTTGACAATTTCATGCAAATGATCCTACAACCTCATGAGTTCAACTTCTACAAGGATTATAGGTGAGATGCTTACCTAGAACTTGAATTTGGTGATAATCTAGCATAATCCCTTTAATTCTTCACAATTCACCCTCCCTCTCTCTCTCTCTCTACAATTTCAACTCAAAGGATGAGGAGAAATGGACTTATTAAGCTTATATTACATAGATATAGGCTTGATTAGGTTAGGCTAATTAAGTAAGATTAAATATAATTAATTTTAATCAATTCTAATTATTTTGATCCGAATCAAATTTTAATCAAACTTTCCATATGATTCTAAATTTTTTTATTATCCCATTGAACTAGTCAATTTTGGTTTCTGAATCCATTTGGGCTTCTAATTTCTGATTCAAAGTTGATATTCTAATAAATATTTCATAAACAAATAGATAAAAACCAATTAACACATAATTATGCAAATATGCTCAATGAATTAATATGTAAAAATAATATGTATATCGGAGTCGTCCTAGCCTCTCCTCTGTAGGAAGTTTGGTCCTCCAAACTAAAGTGACCTCCATTTGGGAATAGATGCAAATACCTTTGTCGCATCTCATCCTCTTTCTTCTACGTAGCTTTTTTCCCATAATGCTTTTGCCACTCCACCTTTACCATTGGAATCGATCTATTTGTCAATTGTTTCACTTGTTGGTCAATGATCTGTGTGGGGGCCGAGTATTAGGGGGTGCAAAGAGGCTGTATAATTGAACTTGGAGAGTCGAGGTATATACATTGTATTCGGCCCAATCTTGTACAAATCCAGAGGTATCCTAATCGGCCGCATAGCTAGTTAAGCGAGGAGCCGAGTAAATAGTTATTTGTTGGATTAAGAGTGGGCCCTACCCTAAGGGCTAGGATCATATATAAATAGGAGAATAACAACCAAAGAGAGGTATGCGAGAACTAGTACGCTTAACTTAAAATACAAGCAATCGAGAGAGTATATACTAACTTATCCATCGGAGTGCTAATTCCGGCACCCCCGACCGGAGTGTTCATTCTTTTTCAGGTTACTAGCTGAGGATCTCGAGTGCCCCATTGGATCCAAAGAGTATTTCTAGAACCACTCCCCCACAATTGGCGCTATTTGTGGGAATACTCAAACACATCCATGGCGGGCATGATGGAAGATCCTCCAGTAGTCGCTGGCGACCCTACGCCACAAGATGAAACCACTCCAAACAACATGCTTGGGCCAGAGAATATTACTGCAAGAAGGGTCTTGAACTTCGATTCACCCTTGACATCAGCACATGAGACAATGCAAGCGATTATGGAGCAAGTAAAGAAAAACGAACAGAGGTTGGAAAACATGATGGCTGAGAACGAGCGCCATCGACAAGATTTGGCCTTGGAAGTGGCAAAATCCCAACAAGCCGCGCACCAAGAGCTAGGACGACCTCTGAGAAGGGATGGTTGACGATCTCGAATTCGGAGACGTGATAGTGGCAGTGGCTCTGACTCATCATCGCCAGAATCTACAAAGAAGGGACGAGTTGACATTTCCAGTTCCTCTAAGAGAAGTTCGTGTGCACAGAAAAAGCAAAGAAGAAATGATTCAGATGAAGAAGATCAGCATGGCCCCTTTGTACGACGGATTGCAAGAGCAGCACTACCCAAAAAGTTCAAAGCACCGTCATTCACCTTGTATGATGGTAAATTAGACCCCACCGATCACATTCGCCATTACAAGCAACCCATGACGCTTCATGCAGATGACGAGGCCCTCATGTGTTGAATATTTCCGAGTAGTTTGAGACCACTAGCTGTCAGGTGGTATTATAAATTGGAGCCGGCTTCGATCAAGAGCTTCCACCAACTCCAAAAATCCTTTACGGCAAGGTTCATCACTAATGAGGTCCAGCCGAAGCAAGCCGATTTTTTATGGGCAATGCAAATTCAACCAGGAGAAACCCTTCGTGTGTATTCGGCGCGGTATTGGGAATGTTTTAATCTGGTAGATGATGCCTGCAATGACTCCATGGCCATTACCACCTTCAAGATGGGGTTACATCCAGACAGTGCCCTCCGCAGCTCTTTGACCAGACGGCCCCCAAAAACGGTCTGGGCATTGATGAAAAAAGTTGAGGAATACTGCAAAGTAGAAGACGATGCCCTCCGGGTCAAAGACGGGCATAAAGCCACTAAGTTAACCCCGCATGAAGTCGTGCAGTTGATAAACATTGTACCACCACGGAGCCTTGAATCACAGAATCGGGCTAAGCGAGATAGAAGATGGGACTCACGCCGATCAAACGACCAATGTCTACACCAAGCTAATGAGCAGCTTCAAGTGGATAGCAGGCGCGCAAGAAATACACAGAGTTATCGGAGTCGATCAGTGTGGTTATGGCTAAGGTTCAACACTTTTCGTTCTTCAAATGGCCATAAAAAATGGTGGGACCTTCTAACACGAGGAGACGAGATAGGCGGTGTGAATATCACAAAGATCATGATCATGATACCGACAGTTGCTATACTTTGAAAGACCACCTTGAGGAGTTGGTACAAGATGGTCGGCTCTAGCAACGCGTCCAAAATAACAACTCAACCAAAGCAGTTGCCCTACGGCAGGATTCACCTCCGATCGGCGTCATCCATATGATATACAGCCTGCCAACAGCCCCAACCGTGCATGCAATTCAATCGCATCTAGGCCCTCAAAAGCAAATCACACCAGCAAAACGGCCCAATGAAGCTCCGAATATTACCTTCGATGATTCTGATTTGATCAGCGTAATACTCCCCCACATTGATCCATTGGTCATCGAACTACGCGTAAATCGATTCACCGTTGAATGCATTCTCATAGACCAGGGGAGTACTTCAGAGGTTATGTATTACAAGACCTTCATCAAACTCGGGTTCACTGAGTCAGACCTGTCTTTGGCTCCTTATCCATTATTCGGCTTCAACGCTAATCCAGAATACCCGTTAGGCAAAATCACACTACGAATTTGAGCGGGCTCTCGAATAGTGGATGTGGAATTCTTGGTCGTCAAGCTGCCTTTGCCGTATAATCTCATCATGGGGCGAACTTGGTTGCATACCATGCAGGCTGTGCCAAGAACCTATCATCAACTACACCGCTTCTCGACAGAACGCGGCATTGAGCAAATCCGTGGTTCCCAGAAATTGGCACAAGCATGTTATCTCCCTGCTGCAAAGACACCAAAAGAGTTTGAAGTGAATTCTATTAAGGTGCCAGATCGAGAGAGCCTCGATGATGTTGGGCGGCTCTCAAGTGAAAAGGCCACAGAAGCCCTGGATCGAGTTGAAATTGATGGGAATCCAAACAGGTTTTTCATGGTCGGTGCCTCCCTAAATGAAGCCGATAGGCAGCAGCTAATTTCCTTCTTGCTCAACAACCTTGATGTATTTGCGTGGACACCGTATGAGATGCCTGGTGTGGATCCGTCTATTTCGCACCACCATTTAAACGTTAACCCTAAATGCAAGCCGATTATTCAGAAAAGCCAGCGGTTAGCCGCAGAACACACTACTGCTGTTGTTGAGGAAATTGACTGGTTGCTCGATGCCGGGGCAATCCGGGAAGTTACCTACCCTACATGACTATTGAACATTGTGGTTGTTAAGAAGAAAAATGGGACTTGGCGTGTTTGTGTGGATTTCACGGACTTAAATAAAGCTTGTCCCAAGGATTGTTTTCCTCTTCCCAGAATAGACCAACTTGTAGATGCCACGGCGCGTCATCAATGTATGAGCTTTCTCGATGCCTACAGAGGTTACCATCAAATCGCCATGCATCCGGAGGACCAAGAAAAAACTGCATTCCTCACCCCAAGAGGAACCTATTGCTATAAGGTTATGCCTTTTGGGCTGAAGAATGCAGGGGCAACTTTTACCAAAGACTAGTCACCGCCATGTTCAAGGAGCAACTCGGCCGTACTATGGAAGTGTACATTGACGATATGGTGGTTAAGTCCAAAGAAGAGCAAACTCATTTAGTCGATCTGGAGGAGACATTCGGCATTTTACGAAAGTACAAAATGAAGCTGAACGCTTCCAAGTGTGCATTTGGGATCGGATCCGGCAAATTCCTTGGCTATATTGTCAACCACCGAGGAATCGAAGCCAACCCGTGGAAAATCACAATGTGGGAGCCAGAAAAATATAGGTACTAGCTTATTAGGCCTAACCCAAACAAAGCTTACAATGGGTCCAGCCCAAACAAATATCACACCCCCCATCTATATAAAGGGGGGGCATCCCAAGTGGAAGGTATGTCTCATCTCTCTCTACAGAACACACACCCCTTCTAATATATATATATACTATTTACTTCTTGATTCAAGGACTAACTTCATCATTGGAGTACTCCCGGCCGGCAACCCCTGTTGGATGGCACCGACTATGTTCATTATTGCAGATCTACAGGGGTAAAGCTCTTCTCTTCGTTGGATCTCTACAATATCCATGTGAGAGGATAATTCACGGTCTCACAATTGGCGCCGTCTGTGGGAAACGTCTGCAAGAGTTCAACGAAGAAAGGAGCAAACATGTTCTTGTAAGCAAAAATTTAACAACACTGATTGATCTTGCTCTCTACAAATTAGTTTAAGATTGGTTTGTGGATTGGAGGTATATATGTTTGTGCTTACAAAATAGAGTTTTTTGTTCGCTATGAATCTCAGTAAAAAGTTCTAAAACAACATGGAATTCATGGTCTACTTTTACATCCCCATTTTCTCTCTCTAAAAATGGGTTTCACACTTTTCTTGGTGCAAACATCTTTTCGGCAATTTAATAAAGTTGCTCGGCCAAATCCATACGTGGGTCTGCCCATTTATTTATTTATTCTTTGTTTCTCAAAACTTAGCTTAAAGTTGATTCTTGACATGTATGCATGTGTACCTATGCTAAAACTTTTTGTAGAATCTAAGGCTGGGTCTTCAATTTTTTCTCTCTCTAGAATGGACCATGAGTTACGATAAAAATAAATTATTATTGTTATTTAATTAATTGTGGTAGTCGGCTGGCCATATATATATATATATCCATATAAATTCAAACGGTCCGATCTGGAGACAACTTCAAATGTCATGAATGGCTTATGTTGATGCCGATCAAAATCTCGACAAAATCGTTTAGCACCCATAACAAGCTAGCCTCTTCTCGACGCCGATCACAAATGCAAAACCAAAGCTTGACTAGATGTCGAGAAGCACCCCGATTCTTTGTGTGATCGGCAAATAAAGACCCAACGCTAGCTTCATTATGCCAAGCTCCAAACAAGATGGGGCCGACGAAATGATTAGATGGTTAACACCGTTACATGGACAAACCAATCATGAACACGGAATTTTCCAATTACAATATTGCTCGGCTTCTAGGCCTTTTTGGCATCGAAAATTCGGCATTAAGCACAGAGTATTTTGATTACAGCTAAACGTCATTGATCAACTCATAACCATCTTCATTTCGAGCATTCCAGGCAACTTGGTGCTAAAGATCAAATTGTGATTATTGCGGAGCGAGTAACAATCACAGAGGTTGTGACTAAAAAAGGGAGAATTCCTTATATTTCTCATTTTTTATATGCACACCCATGAATTATTTAAATGAATTACAAATAAATAAATATCAGAATTCAATAATTGAATTGTTGCTCGTAAACCCATGGTTGGGTCTTAACTCTCTCTCTAAAATTGTTGGTCAGAAAAGTGCCACTCAAAAGCTTCCATTCCCAAAATATATGTATATGTTTTCTTTATGCCTCGCATGCATATGTAAACTCATTAAATATCTTGTTAATATTTGGATTTGCTTTTGAAGTCATTGCTCCATAATTTTCTTTCTGTAAAGAACTAAGATTCACCAATCGCACCACCAAAGCTGGGGCAACAAAGTGTGACTGATTCGGCAATAAAGTGCATTCACCGACATCAAAGTAGCTCATTCACTACTTCGGGTCATCGCTGATTTTCCAAACTCACCAAGAGGACTCGTAACAATCTCTCAGCAAAAGGTGCAAGCCATTCAGTGTCAATGAAAGACCAAGAAAAAGTTTCACCGAGCACTCTTAAAATCGAAGCTCATTCTGACCACACCAAGGTTATTCGGCGAGCTCACCTATGTCACTCGGCCATGTCATCATGCAAGAACTATTTCTAGCAATGGCTTTGACCACCTTGGTCAAAGCTCGGCAATAGAGGATCGGACCACAATACTTCCATTCTCGGCAATCACCACCCGCTTAAATCATTAACCGCAACAAGTTTGCCGAGTTACTCACATTGTGCAACCATGCTCACTACTACTCCGCAACATTGCTCATTAACTCTACAAGTCGACTTATCATTTGACATATTATCCACTGCATATTAACATTGTAAACTCTATATATTATCATCTCGGCTTCGGCAACATTATTTCGAAAGTATTCGGAAACATTACACCGCAACATTGCTTATTCGGCTAACATTTCTTATTCAGCAATATTGCTTATCAAACTCAGCAAATTCGGCATATCATTCGGCATCTTATCAACTATTAATTCTTTGCATATTATCTTGGCTTCGACAACATTATTTGGAAAGTATTCGGAAACATTACACCGCGACATTGCTTATTCGGCTAACATTTTTGGCAACAATATCCGGCTAATATTGCTTACTCGACAAGATTACTCGGCCACATCTGCGTCAACAGCAGCGGACATTCTTGAAACAATTACAATTATTAATTTAACCACCTATTCGGCAAAAATCTCATGATTTTTCGGAGTACAATATTGCTCGGGGCTACTATCTCGGCATAGAACTAGCATCTCGGTTTATCAAAATCAACTTCTGAATATACTAGAGGATTGGTGTCAATTCAAAGAGTCCAAACCTACCAACCCACGGAGCCAAAAAGTAACCGACGTTCGCTAGTATTAGCGGAACGTACCAAAGTTTCAGCAAATTGAAATTTTCAACATTATCGAAATCAAGTTTTGACCATACTAATGTGAAGTACACATTGAGATGAATCCAACGCACCAAACCGCGTCGAAATCGGAGCAAAGACAAAGCCGTACGGGCCGTTGCAATTTGCCGAGCAATTTTAGTTCTTCGCTGGAGAAGATGACCATAAGTTGGCAGCCAAATAAAGTCTTACGTGTGCTGCAGCTATGCTCCACTTGGCTAAAGAACAATCAAGTTCAAATATATTTCTTGTCGAATACAAACAACAAGATCTAGTGTGGCAAATTGGTTAAGTCTTACTCCTTCTCTATATAGGCATGAGTTCAAGTCTTGCTGGCAACTTTTATTTATTTATTTATTTATTGACAAGCTTTCTAGTGTGTTAGTGAAATTATCTAGTGCTTCGCGGAGCCTAATTCTCCACCGATCTAAGCTGTCGGATCCATTTTGGGCACAATTATGCTATCTGAAGTCCGATTACAACGATCCAATAGTCGTTTCCAACTATTTTGTCACCTCCTGAACACATCCGTATGGTCAAAATTTGCAAATAAATAAAAAAAAAATTGCCGATTTTATTCAAAGAATTGAGCGTAATGGCTCAGTTCGCATATCACCAAGCACCCTACTTTGCCTCGGCTTCATTCCGATATCACTGCAGCACCAAACAAGGGCACAGAATCCGTTCCAAATTTTTATCGGCCTACTTGACAATTTTGGCCCACATCTATTTTATTCCTTCTGAATAACAAATCTAATTCAAAAGCAATGGGGCAAGTATACGTTAGACAAGAAACTCAACTTCAATAAATTAGCAACCATTGTCAACCAAGTTCTTTGCAAATCTAACTTCGAAGGGATGCCGACACACCGTGAAGCTAAGAAAAATCGCCGACCAAAAGATCGGCACAATCACCGATCCAAGTGTTGCTGACCAACTTTTTGGCAAAATCACATTATATATGAAACGGACATCGATGTTTTGACACTAGTTACTCGGTAGTGCATCAACTTTATTCGGCAAGATTATTTGACCATTATTAATTCAACATTATGCATGATCATTATTCAGCTGTGCATCAACTTTATTCGGCTAAGCAACATTATTTGTCAACTTTATGCATTGTCAAACTTTATGCAGCAACATTGGCCACAGTATTCGGCAACTTTATTCGCTTAACAACATTATTTGGCAAAACAATTGCCCACTGGGACATCTTAGTCAATTATCCGCTTTCTAATTGGGGCACATCAGCCGATCATCATCTCGGCACCTTTGATATGCATGCATACTCGGCCAACTTGGTACAAACATTACAATGACATTTACTTGAGTTACACACTCCCACTCTTTTTCACACCGCTCCAAGCAAGCGCCAATTTTGGGGCAATACATTACGCACTTGGCAGTCGGCAATTCACATTTGGCAATCAGTTCACATATTGTTGTGCGCCGTCATTTTACCAAAGCCTAATCTTCCCTGCAACATAAGGCAATGGAAATCTACATTCCTTCCGACTAATACCTGTCATTCGAAAGCAATGGGGCAAGTCTACCTTGGACTAAATGCAAATCGAGCAACTCGGCAATTAAATACTTGGCCCAATATTTACTTGGCAATTCTTTACAAGTGGAGCAATATTATTGGTGATTAACACGTCCACCTTACTCGGTACAGGATGCATTATTCAAAGTCCTTGCCATATTGGCACTTGGTTGCCTCTTAAAATTAGCAAAAGTCTCCGAGTATAGCGCAATCTTCGCACTCGGCACAGAGCGCCGTTAACAAAGGCCTACACCTATACCCGGGGGTTAGAATACCGAGGCCTACACCCATGTCCTGGGGTTAGAATACCGCGGCCTGCACCCATGTGTGGGGGTTAGAATATTGAGGCTTACACCCATGCCCCAGGGTTAGAATACTGCGGCCTACACCCTTGCCCGGGGGTCATAATATCACGGCCTACAGCCCTTGCCTGGGGGTAACAATACCGTGGCCCATCGTTATGATTTGTTTGTATTCCTTTCTGGGTTTTAGCTCACCCCCCTTCCCCTCCCCGTATCCTATGATCGACATATATACATTTATACATACATTCAAGACATACGTACATTTATACATACATTCAAGCATACATGCAGTCATTCATTCATACATTTTATTCATTTATCCAAAGTGTTCTTTATCAAAAAACCTAACAGCTATTTGAACAGTGTAACTTGGCAAGAAAAAACTTTCATTCCTTCTACCACAGACAATGAAAGTTTTGGGGCAATTGTGGGAGCCAGAAAAATATAGGTACTAGCTTATTGGGCCTAACCCAAACATAGCCTACAATGGGTCCAGCCCAAACAAATATCACACCCCCCATCTATATAAGGGATGGGGGGCATCCCAGGTGGAAGGTATGTCTCATCTCTCTCTACAAAACACACACCCCTTCTAATATATATATACTATTTACTTCTTGATTCAAGGACTAACTTCATCATCGGAGTACTCCCGGCCGGCAACCCCGATTGGGTGGCACCGACTATGTTCATCATTGCAGATCTGCAGGGGTGAAGCTCTTTTCTCCGTTGGATCTCTACAATATCTATGTGAGAGGATAATTCATGGTCTCATACACAGCAATCTTGGAACTCGGTTCCTCTTGATCGGTGAAGGAGGTTCAAAAGTTGATGGTGATGGCCGCCACACTCAACAGGTTCATCAGTCGTTCCACAGATCGCTGCCGACAATTCTTTCATACCCTATAGTAGGGTAAGGCTTTTGAATGGACCTCTAAGTGCGAAGCCACTTTCAACAGTCTTAAGACCTACCTCCGATCAGTTCCACTCTTGGCAACACCTTTGGCAGGTGACCCGCTCATTTTATATTTGGCAGCCTCTGATTAGGCTGTCAGCGCCGTACTGTTAAAGGAAGAGCTTGGGGAACAATGACCAGTGTATTATGTGAGCAAGCCAATGGTTGACGCTGAAACACGTTACCTTCCATTGGAAAAACTCATCTTAGCCCTCATCATGGCAGCAAGAAAACTGATGCATTACTTTCAGGGGCATACCATCGGGGTACTAACGGACTACCCCCTCCAGGCGGTGCTCCGTAGTGCAGAAGCATCAGGGTGCGTTTCAAAGTGGACTCTTGAACTCAGCCAGTACGATATTCAATTTCTATCTAGAACCTCAATCAAGGGGCAAGTGCTTGTCGACTTTGTGGCCAAATTCATTGGGGGTCACACCGACTTGAAATCTGAACGAATTCAACCTAAGCCGAACTGGAGAATTTATGTTAGGGACATTTGGCAGTTCTACTGTAATAGATCGTCCAATCAACGCGGAAGCGGAGTCGGAGTAGTGATCATGGCTCCCGACGGAGCAATAATTGAGTAGGTTGTCAAACTTGGCTTCGAAGCATCGAACAATAAGGCTGAATACGAAGCCCTGCTAACCGGCTTGCAGAATGCACACTTCCTGGGTGCTTGGCGTTTGCTTATATTTTGTGATTCAAAACTTGTGATCAATTAACTAAAGGGGGAGTACGCGGCCAAAAACGATCGTATGGCCACTTACATGAAATAAAAAATTCCTTGCTGGCAGAATTTGATCATCATGAATTGAACCAAATAACTCGTGACTAGAACACACATGCAGATGCCCTGGCTTGCCTAGCCTCCTCTATTAACTCAAAGATTAAAGGGACAATTGAAGTGGGTTTCATTCCTAAGCCGAGCATTGGCCCTTCAAAGGAAGTCCAGATCAATGTCATAGAGTCAGGTCCGAGTTGGATGGACTCTATTGCTGCATTCTTATCTTCCGAACAGCTCTCGTCAGATAAGAAAGAAGCATACAAGTTGCGAAACAAAGCCCTGTGATACTACTTGGATCCGCAAGGAAAGCTTTACAAAAAATCCCTTTCTAGCCCATACCTAGAATGCGTTCATCCGGATAAAGTCGAGGAACTCTTGACTGAAATACATGAAGGTAGCTGTGGTGCCCATTCTAGCGGGCGCTCTTTGGCCCATCGAGTTGTAACACGGGTATTATTGGCCGACAATGAGAGCTGATGTTGAATGTTATGTGAAAAAATGTGAACATTGCCAGAAGTTTTCTTCCTTAACCCATTTGCTTGCTGAAGAGTTGACCTCTATCACCAGTCCCTGGCCGTTTGCCCAGTGGGGACTTGATATCGTCGGACCATTGCTGCGGGCCCTAAGGAACAAGCTATACTTGATTGTCGTAACAGATTACTTCACAAAATGGGTCGAAGCAGAGGCACTAATGCATATTCGAGATGCTGATGTTAAGCGCTTTGTATGGAGAAATATCATAACACGATTCGGCATTCCAAGAGCACTTATTTCAGACAACGGCACCCAGTTTGATTGTGGCGTCTACCGAGAGTTGTGCATCCAGTATGGTATTGGGCCTTATTTCTCCACGCCGGCTTACCCACAAAGCAATGGTCAAGTCGAAGCCTCTAACAAATCTATCTTGGACGGCATCAAGAAGAGGCTGGAGAAAGCTAAAGGCAAATGGGTTAAAGAATTGTCGAGTGTGTTGTGGGCTCATCGAACTACGCCGAGGCGATCCACTGGGGAAATGTTGTTTTCTTTATACTTTGGAACCCAGGCAATCATTCCCCTAGAGATCGGCCTCCCAACCTTGAAATTGAAAGTTTTTGATATGGGCCGAAACGACATGATGTTGGCCTTGGATTTGATGATGATTGAAGAACGAAGAGACCGTGCCCTTATATCCATGGCACGGTACCAGCAGCAGCTTGCTAAGTCGTATAATCAACATGTACAGCTACGTCGCTATGCCCTAGGAGAATTGGTCCTCAAGAAAGTACTTCCGGCTGCCAAGAATCTGGCTAACGGAAAACTGGGTCCTAACTGGGACGGCCCCTATCAAATTGATTCAATTGCGGGTATAGGGGCATATCGAGTCAAAGACATGTCTGGAAGGAGTCTACCACGCCCTTGGAATTCCACGCATTTGCGTAACTTTTATCATTAACCCAGCATGTGGGTTATGACTTGTTTTGTGTATTCACCATGTACAACTTTCACTTTCTTAATGCAACTTTTTGTATCACTCTACGGAATTTTAGTCCGAAGTAAAAAGCCTCCGGATTCGAAGCGCCCTTCGTGGATATCACGATTGGCCAAGATGAAAAAGCCTTTGAATTCGGAGCCCCATCCGTACAGGTCATGTTTGGGCCGAATGAGACTCCAGATTTGGAGCACCCTTCGTGGATATCACGATTGGTCAAGATGAAAAAGCCTCCGAATTCGGAACCCCATCCGTGCAGGTCACATTTGGACCGAATGAGACTTCGGATTCGGAGTGCCCATCCGCGCATGATGCGCTAGGGCCGAATAACAATCCGGCTTCGGCGTGCTGCTTATGATTTCCACGATTAAAAAGCACACATTGTTGACAAAAGTTGAAACATGCAAGCATTTAAAATGGAGTGTTTCATTACATTAACCGATTGGCTCAGAATGTATAAATGTAAATTAAAACATGCACACATTTGAAACAAGGTATTTTATTAAATTAACCAATAAGTACATAATTTGCGCCCAATCTGTTGGAGCATTTACAATATGTTCAATTTTATTCGTCCTCACCCTCGTCGTCGCTCTTCTCGATTTCGAAAGAGCCAAAGGGAAAGTGATGGCGTTGGTATAACGGAGATGCCGATTCGACGCCTGCTTCTCGCAGAGCCTCTGTGGCTTGGAGAGCCTTAATCCACCCATGCTTGAACCCCGATTCTCGCATCGACATACTTCCTCAGCGAGTTTCTCCTTGGTCTTGTCTATCCCGACTTTTCGGCCATCGTGGAAGCCTTTCTCATAACCACTAGACCTTGTAGTCTCTACTGCAAACATGTTTGCCGTCTCTCGATCAGCAATCACATGACTTATCAGCCGTTGGGTCACCCTTTCCTCCACGACCGGGTTAGATTGGCCGACCATGCGCGGCTTGGCAGTTTTGTCTTTCGTTAGCTCACCCTCCGCTTTCTCCGCGTGAGCCTCCAAGTTTCGAATTTGTTCATCCTTTTTCTCTATTTCACGTCGTGCAGCACGAAGGCGCATGCTGATTTCGTTGGCGGTGTACAGCCCTTTCATCGATCAATGAAGGCCCTCTCGAAACACCTCGAAGTCAGGTCGACTAACCATCGACTGCTGGACTTCTGGCGAAAAAATCTGTCGTGCAAATTCGACTGCCATGTTCAGATCGCGGATGATGGAATCTGCCTCCATCATCAGTTTGTTCTCGATGAAAACCGAAAAGCTCAATGGGCATGGTGGTTCATTGGCCTCACTTCACGAACGAGGGGAGTTTTCCAGTTGGCGCTTCTCCTTCCTCGGTGACCTTCTTCGTCGACATAGAGAGTGGTGCCTGTCACATGCTGCAGATGCCCTACTTCTCGAATGGGAAGGTTCGCCATCTCGATCCATTGTTGAGTCCAGCTCAGCCAGCGTTCTACCATCTCCCTTACTGTTAAAGAATAGTCTAGTTGACATTCACACTTTTCCGGCCACAAATGGAATCTCCCACTCACTTTTTAATCACTCAAGCATGCACCGCACTCCCGAGGCGACCTCATCAATGCGCGCTTCATAAGCCACCGATATTCGGTGTTTTTGATTCGTTCCGAACTGCGGCAAGTGCAGATTCGTTAATCTTAACGGCTAGAGGCTGGCCAATCGAATCGGCTAAATCCCATGGCCTTGCGCCGAAAGGATCATGTGCCACAGTCACGTCATGAACCACCTATATTCGGCGTTCTTGATTCGTTCCGAACTGGGGCAAGGGCAGATTTGTTAATCTTAACGGCTAGAGGCTAGCCAATCAAATCGGCTAAATCCCATGGCCTTGCGCCGAAAGGATCACGTGCCTTAGTCATCTTACGAACCGTCTACATTTGGCGTTTCAGTTCATAACTGAGGCAAGGGCAGATTCGTTAATATTAACAGCTAAAGGCTGGCCAATCGAATCGGCTAAATCCCATGGCCTTGCGCTGAAAGGATCATGTGTCGCAGTCACGTCACGAACCACCTATATTCGGCGTTCTTGATTCGTTCCGAACTGGGGCAAGGTCAGGTTCCTTAATCTTAACAGCTAGAGACTGGACAATCGAATCGGCTAAATCCCATGGCTTTGCACCGAAAGGATCACGTGCCTTAGTCATCTCACGAACCGTCTACATTCGGCATTTTAGTTCATAACTGAGGCAAGGGCAGATTCATTAATCTTAACGGCTAAAGGCTGGCCAATTGAATCGGCTAACTCCCATGGCCTTGCGCCGAAAGGATCATGTGCCTCCATTCACATTCAAGGGTATGCTCATGAGTTTATTCGACTAATTTGAAAGTCTAACCACGAGGATACGCCGTTATCTTTTTAGCAATAGTTAATTTATTCATCCTTTTAATGGAATGTTTATCTATTGCGCAACAGACATCATACGCCGTTATCTTTTTAGCAATACTTAATTTATTCAAGTTTTTAATGGAATGTTTATCTATTGCACAACAGACAACAATAGTCTTACCCAAAATAGTGAAAAGCAAAAATCTTCATTGATAACAACAATTGAGTACAGACAATAATGCAAAGCAAGGGAAATTTTCATTCATAAAGTGAATACAGATAGTCATCATTTTATACATGAAGATTACCCTAAGTAAATAGAAGTCTACTAAAAAAACAAAACATGTTTGCAAGACCATACATTGAAAATTCCTAACAAAACTAAAGTGTCGCCCAAATCAATCTTCGGGGTTAGACTCAAGCGGCTCAACGTCCACTTGCTCGTATGGAATCGTCATGGCCAATGTCACATCAGCGGCAACAAGGGCTTTGAGCCAACCATGTTTGAATCCATGATTCTCGAATTTGGGGACTTCTTCTACATAATTTTCAAGGGCGGCGCTCTTCCCAGCCTCAAATGCTTTGGAAGCCTCGGAGTCGGCTATTTACTTCACCTTCTTTGACTCTTCCAATTCGGCCTCCAGCTTGGCAATTACCTTTTTGGCTAACTTGAGTGAATCTTTGCTCACGTTTACTCTCTCCTCGGTGGCCAATCTGAGCCGGTCAGAACTCCGTGCCCTTTCCACCTCGACTGCGGCCCTTACATTTTCTATGGTCGCTCTTGCCGCCTCAAAATTGGCCCTGCCCCTCTCACCCTCAACTTCCGATTTCAAACGGCCAATTCTTTCAATGACGTCATGCTGGCAGCGGCCTATTTCGGCTATCCTTCCGACTGTCTGCAAAATAGGGAGTTAAAATCAAAATAATATATGCAGAAAGTGGAAGTTAGGATCGAGTCACATACCAGAAAGGCCGACTGAGTGGCTAATGCTATTGCCACCAAGTCCAGCTCTGCCCGAAAGGTTGCCTTGTCAGTCGGCAATGAGACCGAGGAAGCAAAGCATAACGCCACAGTTGGATCTTTCAAGGCCGACGCTTCAGAGGAGATCGGCATGTTTTTTTATCTTTAGTTGAACAGTGAACGGAACAACCGAAGCTGATTCCTCAATACGAGGCCGTTTATCGACCTGCTCTTCAACGGACTCAGCTTCTTCCCTTGCGCGGCGTTTCTCTACCCTTTTCTTAACCTCCTGATTCGCCTGCTCTACCTGCTCCGACTTGGCCATTTGGATTCGAGCTGTCTCCCCCTCGACAGCAGGCAAGGAGGGCTCGGCTTCGACAGGGGGTGGAATTTCTAATCGAATGGCCTTTGCTCTCCACCGGGCGGCCATTCTTTCGGCGTTTTTCTTCTTGGCAAGTTGTGTGAGTGACAAGCTAGCCATGTCCTAAGGGTACATGCCGGGAAGGTCTTCTAAACCTGTAAAGACGTCGTTGAAGGAAACGTCTCCTCGGCCTAAGGTGGACAGAGGGTCAGATAAATTGAGGCTAGCTTCCTCAAAGGCTAACTCCAAAGCCTCATTTACTTCAGCTTCAGACTGGTTTGGCGACCTAGCTACCTCCGCTTGCTCCAAATCAGACCCACCCAAACCAACTTGCCTCAAGTTTTTGAAGTTGGTTAGGATGATGGCCGTAAGAAACTCTTCACCCCTCGGAACTGAGATATTTTCTGTCGTCGAAAACGTCGTATACATCGGCTCGTATCAAAGTAGAATGTGGGCCGCCCTCCTTTGTTTCTGAAGGCTCGGACAACCAAAGTATTAGAGAGCGACTTTAATTTCCGCAAGAACGACATCGTTGGTTGAAACCAAAACTTTTTTCAAATCATTTCCTGCACAAGTAAAACCATGAGACCGCAAAGATAAAGCTGAGCAAATAGAAGAAAAATAAATGCAAGGGGCTGTGGCCACTTGGTTCACCTTTCCGTCTAGGTATAGGATCTAGGCGGTCCTCGCCTTCGCCGAATTCCCAGTTACCTCGGACAACGACCATGACGTCATCGACTTGCTTGCTAGAGTTGGAAAGCATAGTCACTAATTGATGGTCGGTGTCCTTGGCCCTAAGGAAATAGCACCCATGCCGGCCAAAAGACTTGGCCAAGGCATAACAGTGCCGAATAGCAGGTATGCCGAGATTAATCCTAAGGCGACGGTTTAACTCTATAATTCCCATTATAATTAGGTTAGGAAGGGATTAGACCCCAATGGTGAAGGACAGCTCTAAGGAATGGATTAAGGGGGAAACAGACTCCGCCCTCTCCAATTGATAAGAGAGGAAATACGATTCTACTTTCATCAACCCTCTCCATATCAAGCGTGCTGTCTGTTACAAGTGACAGACAGACGTCATCGGGGATGGAAAAATTGCGTCGAAAGCCAGAGACGCGATCCACAGAAAGAAGGTCTTTCAAATGCTTCGCCATTTTTGTTAGTTTATGGAGTACGTTAAATTAAAAACAAACCAGGAAAAGGGATTCGAAGTAGAGAGGAAGAGAACTTACAAGAAGCGAATGAAACAATGAGAGATAAAAGGAGGTTGTAAAGGCGAATCGAAAGGCACACCAAAAGCTTCAAGTATTCAAAAATGTGTATACATTCGAAAAGACAACATAATTTTAAAATCACAATAAATGAAAGGAGCGTATGAAGGGGCGTGAAGATGTAACGATGACCAAAAGGTGTGTGAGCTCTGACATTTGCGTTGGAATGAGGTTAGCTGCCGAATTTCGGCTCTGACTTTTTGAGTTCGAAACCAAACTAGGGGGCAATTGTAGGGGCCGAGTATCAGGGGGGCAAAGAGGCCGAATAATTGAACTTGGAGAGTTGAGGTATATACATTGTATTCGGCCCAATCTTGTACAAATCCAAAGGTATCCTAATCGGCCGCGTAGCCAGTTAAGCGAGGAGCCGAGTAAATAGTTATATGGCAGATTAAGAGTGGGCCCTACCCTAAGGGCCAGGATCATATATAAATAGGAGAATAACAACCAAAGAGAGGTATGTGAGAACTAGTACGCTTAACTTAAAATACAAGCAATCGAGAGACTATATACAAACTTATCCATCAGAGTGCTAATTCTGGCACCCCCGACCGGAGTGTTCGTTCTTTTTCAGGTTACTAGCTGAGGATCTCGAGTGCCCCATTGGATCCAAAGAGTATTTCCAGAACCACTCCCCCACAATCTGTATCGGTCATTCTTCATATTTCATATCATCATCTAAGGCTATCCGGTGGTAGTCTATGACATGGAACAAATCTCGAAGATAGCTACGAAGTATTGACACATGAAACACATTATGCACTTGTTCCATTCCCGGTGGTAAGGCGATTCAGTAGGCGACTGTAGACACCTCATTTTTGACTGCTCTTAAGACTTGGGCGCCTCAGGTTGATCACATGATGATGAAAGTTATGCTGCACAAACGCTCGATTGCTTTAGCAAGTAGAGCTTCTAAATCCTAACCTTACACCCCATTTTGACCAAAACTATTTTAGACCAAAACTATTTTAGACCTTAAAAACCCTATTTTTCAAAATATTTTTTCAAATGTTTCTACAATGTTCTGAGGCTTGCATTTCGTTTCAAAAATTGTACTTTTGGGTAAACTAAGTAAGGACAAAGTAGAAATAAATGAAAAGGAGGTGAACTCTTTGAAAAATATTTAAAACCTCTTATTTATAGGTTTGGAGTTGAAAGAAATAAGAGGGAAAGGAAGAAAACTAGTTGGGGGAAAGGTTGGGCATCAATCTGTTAAGATAGAAATAAACAGCATTCACTAAAATAGTCATATCTATTTGTACACTTAGAATTTAGATGTGATACCACTACCATTGGAAAGTAGACTTTCAGGGCTTCAATTTAGACTCATGAATGACCTAAAACCGAGTATAGATGAAGGAGATATGCCCATTTGAAGTCGGGTCTGAAAGTATATTTTTGTCCAGCCAGCCACTAGTGGCTTGCCCCCCACTTGTGTCAAAAAATAGATTTTTGCAGATATTTGTTGCCAGCTATTCTCACAGGTGCATGTACGGAACCAGCTGTCTATATACTGATATTTCTAGCCGACTAGCATGTTTTTCTATATATACTTGACCTCCCATCTTGAAATTAGGTTAGAAAAATTTTCAAAAATTCCAAAACTTCCATAGCACGCACACACACATTCTCATTCTCTCTCTCTCTCTCTCTCTCTCTCTCTATCTTGCAACCTACACACTCTTTCTCTACACTTCCTAAACCACAAATTTAGCTCTTCTTGCTGAGATTCTTGAGCTTAAATCTTAGCCCTTGAGAGTGAAAACTTGTGGGTTTGTTAACAAAAGAGTTACCTTGCTTTAAGAGGTATAATTTTGGGAATCTCTACAGTAATTCTTTCCTCTCTTTTCTTGTTTTTTTTGTACTATTTTTCACCTGTATTTATGGGCTAAAACTTGTGGTTTAAGGCCACTAAAGGTAAAGGGGTGTACTACTCTTCTTTGAACCTTGCTTCCCAGGCCTTTACCTTTATGTTTCCCATCTTTTCATTAATTTTTTTTGAGACTTTTACCACTGATTTTCAAAGGTTTTCAAAGGCTAAAAAAATGGTTTTGCAGTCCCGAAAATAGAGGGGCTAGCCACCTCTCCTTTGGCTTGTTTATTAGCTTAAATTCTTCATTATTTTAGCTTGCTTTTTAAGCTATTTTTACTTTAATTCCAACACTGTTTTGAGCTAATGTAGGACTATTTTTATGTGTTAGTTTCATTTATGCTTTGTATAGTATGCTTCTAGTGTAATGGTCCTCATAGGCTTGGTATTTTAGGCATTAGACACCAACCTATTTGAGTTGATAGTATTTATGTAGTACTTTCCATAATTGTGTTCATCTCTAATCATCTATGTACTTCTCTCATTTATTGGCTTCTTCCTTGCTTTGAGAGTCGTTTCAAACCGATTGATTGTTTAAGCTTGAGATAGAGATCGCTGTGCTTAATGATTTAATCTCCTCGGAGGTTCATTACCAATGACATGACATCTCTCTTATGCCCAAAACAACCCTTTGTTTGATACTTCTTCCCATTAGTGGACTTAATCTTCATTATTGGACTTAATTGACTAATGAATGGAAAGGCAATTAAAAGACGTGTTAAAATTGGAATAAAATGGAGCAAGATAATAAAATGGTTTGGGTTTAATCGGACATTAATTGAACCCATTGAGTCTCAAGTCGTTTTATACTTGTTAGTGACGAAAATGGTTCAAGAATCAATGTCAACTATTTTTCTTGATCAATATCATGATCAGGAGGAGGTTCGTGAGTCTTTCATTATGCATTTATTGAAATTGTATCCCCTAGTTCATAAGTCATCATGCAATGAATTTGCGCCGATTGATGGCTTGTGAATCGAGCCTTCCCCTCCTTTGAACTGTTTGATGATAAGGAAAGGTAGGGTGGATAGACATCTCCTGAGAATGCTCTGTTTGTGCTCTATTTGTTTTCTGTTGTAGCAGGAGAAACCCCACATTAGTGGCCGGCAAACCACCTTTACTGGGCGGCAAGTCACTATTAGTGGGCGGCTGGCCACCTTTTTAAGCCAGGCAGTTTCTTTTTTCCTATAGAACAGAGCAGAGGCAGAGGTAAAAAGACAGTGCAATTCTCTAACTGCAAAATAGAAGCATTTTGGCAGCCAAACAGAGGCATTTTCAGGTGGAAATCCGTGTTCATGCATGAGCCATCCCTAACATTTCAGGGCTCATTTAAATTATGTTGTTATAGTAGTATGTTGTACTTAAAGTGGTGAACTTGTAATAGTTAATTGCTTAGTTAATTCAACCCCCAATTTGTAATAATTAGCTAGTGTAGTTAATTTATTTCATTTCATTTGTAATAGTTAGTGAATTAGCTTAGCTAGGCTATTTATTCAGACCCTCTTATGCGAGGGCAAACTTGTAATAATGTATATGCCTTCCAACCCCACGTCTTTCTCCTTTTTATTTACCCGCTTATGTAGCATCGTTTAGAGCATCACATTTCGTTTAGCATTTCTCATGCTTTGCATCCATTG
Organism: Camellia lanceoleosa; assembly: GCA_025200525.1. Taxonomy (NCBI): domain Eukaryota; kingdom Viridiplantae; phylum Streptophyta; class Magnoliopsida; order Ericales; family Theaceae; genus Camellia; species Camellia lanceoleosa. The sequence goes on from CM045769.1 coordinate 113,687,197, forward strand.
TCTTGCATACATTAGGCTTGGCGCATCATTCTAACTCACATTATTATTTATTACTTCGTTAAATATGTGCTTAAATCGCATGCTGTCAAATTGATTCACATTCCTGTAGACGTCCCCGAACGCATCCTGGGCGAGGGGAGTGAGATTCCCCCTTCCCCCGTTCTGGTTCGATATTGGGTCTACTACAGTTCAAAGGACTCAAATGTCACGGTTCTAAATCTTGAACCAAAGAGTCCAAATCCGGCAAATCGTTTTGAAGAAAAACAGATTTTTTGAAAAGTAGTGCCAAATATGGACTGCTTTGCCAGATTACAGAGTTGCCACCTAAATATTTTTTTTTTTTAAATGGGAAATTTAGGAAACCCTGACGCGGTGCCGAAGGCCACATGTCCGTCATCACCAAAGTTGTCTTGGCTCGGGAGCTTGGGTACGATCGGGGAAGGTCGGCTATGAGCACCCCCTTTCGCCCGGTTCGAAGACCGGCCTCTACTAACCGTGATATCCGATTTTGAAAACGTTATGTGTTCTTATTCCGGTTATTAGCCTAGAATTACTATGTTATGCGCACAGCAAACAAGTATAGACTAGATTGCCTAATTTGGAAATAAACATTGCACATCCGTTCGTCTTGAAAATGCTTCGGAATTTGCTACTCGCAAGTAGGCTAAAACACGGATTTCAATGGGTTTTCCAACTCAAGCAACCCAACCTCCATCCACAGGTATTCAAACAGTTTATCTCACATAAGCACTTAGCCGCATGGTAAGCATACTGTCATGTTAACATCCACACGCATGCGATATGCTAAAGCATAAATACTTACATCGTACTCCGGGCCAAAACAAGAAACTAGTTAGCAAACATGCATGACCTAGTTCATGTTAAATGGCTAATGCAACACAGGCGAAGATGCAATTTAGAGTAGGCTCGGCTAACCCTAAAGATGGCATGTGAAATGCACTTTATTTGATGCACGTATTCAATTTGGAATTGAAAATACAATGCAGTTTGTATGATGTACCGAGCCCGATGCATGTCAACAAATGCATGGATGCACGCATGCATTGCATAAGGTATGCTAATTTTAAATATGCCCTAATCTACCATCATAAGTAGGTAAATAAAAGGGAAGAAAGAAATGGGGGTTGGAAGACATACACACACTCACCTACACTTATTACAATTATGCTCTCTCTCGGAGGGACCAAAAGAATATACAGTCCAAAAATAATACAGTCCGAATACGGAATAAATAAATTATTACAGAAATTTTTAATTATCAAATTAAATCAAATGTAAAAAGAAGGGGGGCCTCACTTACCCGGGATATCACGAATGATGCATGCTCGAATCCGACTTGCCCGGAAAGTCCGCACCATGCCACTGTTGCCTCTGTTTTACTGCCTTTTCTTCTCTGAAAACTGTCAAAGTCCCAGATAACCTTCTATGAGCATTGTAGAACATCATCGGCTGGGAGGAATGGCCACCGGCCGTGTACAATAGTCACCGGCTGTCAATAATGTTATCAGCCACCCATATAGTGCCGGTCGGCACTATATAATGCTGGTCGGCACAAAATTCCTGCAGGAGACAGTTTTGACAGCAGCAGCAGACAAGCAGTGCATGGCATGAATTTTTAGGCATATGTAAGCATGGCCAATGCTTCCCTATCATGTTTGGGACTCAAGGGAGCATGACCCTTGGTTCTTGGGCCATCAATTATGCGTGTTGGTGCATGATAGCCTAAGGAACCAAGAGTGCATTTCAATGTCAATATGCATGCAACACACAAATGAGAACTAAGTCCCTATCATGTCGAGATCAAGGGCCTTAGTGACCATGAGTTGAGACAAGTTGCATCACTTGTAGTATGAACTCATCTCAACCCTTACACTTGGTTTGACACTCCAAACCAAGTAATGCAATGCATGTTATGCAAACATGGCTCCATGATGCAACCTAATACTAGAATGCCAACATGCCAAATGTAACGCAACATGCAAGGTGCAAATGCAATGCAAACATGGGCAATTTAGGCGATAGGACTAACATGTAGCAACACTTAATGAATCAATTAAGCAACAAACATGAGGCAAACATGCAATGGTGGATTTAACTACAATAGGGCAGCCCTCAAACCAACCCAAAACAGTGGCAAAACACCTAAGATTGTAACCAATGTACATGCCAATATGCAAACCAAATGGGGCCAAGTCTAGGGCACCAAAAGGGAACACTCCTCCACCATTACCAAGACCACACATGACATGAATTATGTAAGCAAAAACAGAGTTCCATCGTGCATAAATACACCCAAAAAACCTTGGTATGATAGCCCCAAAATGCTCTAAACATGCAAGCATGCACAACACCCTTTTTAAAGCATAAGAGACTAATACTTCAAAGCATGAAAGGCATGACAAATGGAGACATATAAACCTGGTATAGGGACTGAAATAACATATTAAATGTTTCCAAATCATCTAAATAACCTATCCAATGCATATACATGGATCACATCCTCAAGGCTTACAAGCAACAATGCAAAGAAACTACATTAAGCATGCCAAAAATGGTAAAACCAGTGGCCAACAGACCTAAAACAAGACAAAATGATGCTAATATCTTCATGAAGTAAGGCTCATACATGCAAGAAACATGGCCTAAACTCATGGCTCATTTCTAGGCAAACTAGAGCATTACAAAGAAAGTATAAGAAGCATGCTAAGGACCACAAAACTGACCAAAAATAGAGATGATATATGATCCAAAACACCCAAATAAGTTCTGAAATGAAGGCATATAAGGCTAAAAAAAAAAAGCATGCTACTACGCGAGCCAAAGTAAAGACCAAAGAGGGACAAAGGGGAGGGGGGTGTCCCTCCCCTATATACGACTCCAAAATACCTCCCTCACCATTGAAAACCCACTGGTTTTCAGTGGTGAGAAGACCAAAAACACCAAGTTAAACAAGGCTTCAAGAAAAGGGACTAAAATAGCCAAAACAAAGCCTAAGAGGGTGAGTTTGTGCTCAAACCCCCAAGTGACCTTAATAAAGGTTCTAAAGAAAGAAAATATAAGACTTTTTTATGTTGAAAACAAATCCAAAAACACAAAGCAAGATAGGTAGAAAGCTAGTGCAAGTTTGGGGAAACTAAAGCAACAAGCTTACCCTTGAAGACTCCTTGAAGAACAAGTGATGTAGCCCTCCTATAATGATCAAAACCAGTCCAAAACCACCACAAACAACCCTCCAAGTCCCTCAATCTCGGGGCTAGGTGTAATAGTGTGTGTAATGGTGTGAAAGTAAGGTAAAACACACTATTTAGGTCTAAAACACACACACAAGGATGAGAGAGATGGAAAATATAGAGAGAGGAAGTGTGTAGAGATATATGAGCTCTGGTTTTTTTCCTCTCAAATGGCCAACCCCCCAGCCAAGAAGACAAGGCCTCCTCTTATAGAGGAGACAATCTTGTAAGCTTGGCAACTAAGCAAAACAAGAGGCTCATCCCTCCATAAGCAAGTGCTATACAGCTGCTTCAAAATATCTCAAAAAGCAACTGAACAGTAGTCGGCAGGGCAAAATTGTCATTTTGACAAAATTGACTGCCGACCGGCACAAAAGAGTGCCGACCGGCACAATATAGTGCCGATGGCAACACCAATCAGCCGGTGGCCTCTAGCCACTGCCGGTGGTGTGTGGGGATGCCTCACAAGGCATTCCCTGCCCCTCCAAGGCAAAGCACAAGTGTTTGGTGCAAAACCAAACACAAAACGGTCAAGTTCGGAGGTCTTGAGGCAAGGCGCGTAGCTGAGAACTCCGGGAACTCCAAACGAACACGAACATGCATAATCATCGAGTGTTCAAGCGGTGATGTCCAGGTCTTGAGGACGGTAAAAAATGGGGTGTCTACAATGCCATACTAGTAGTCGAGCCTATTAATTGCATACTGCATGTGTTGCATTAGGCATATTTCATTAGTTAGGATCATGCATTTTTTCAACTATTTTTCTCTTTTTTGGCTTGCCTCAGGAATTGGGGTAAGCTTTACTGCTTTAGCATATCGCATGAGTGTGATTGTTTCCATGTCTAGCATGCTTGCAATGAGGCTAATTGCTTATGCGATATACCTGTTTGAATGCTAGTGGATGAAGGCTAATTGTTTAAATTGGGATAATTAGAGTAATGTGCATATGAGATCATTTTTTCAAGTGGTATATATTCGAAACAATTTTCAAACAAACATGAAATCAAAATATTTTAACTTTTGCAAATTAGTCTATACTTGTGTGCAACACATAGTAAGGTTAGTTTAATAATCAGAACAAGAGCATATAATGTAAATAAGAGTCACATCATGATTAGTAGAGACTGATCTTTGATCAGGTAAGGGGGGATGCTCAATTCATGACCTTCCTCTCTTATACCTAAGTTCCCGAGCCGAGACAACTTTGGTGATGACGGACACGTGGCCTTTGGCACGAGTCATGGATTTTCTAAATTTTCCAAAAATATTTAGGTGGCGACTTTGTAATCTGGCAAAGCAGTCCACTTTTTGGCATTTTGATTCAAAATCGATTTTCCAAAAGAATTGCCGGATTTGGACTCATTTGTGTTTATCTATTTCACATTGCACTTATAGAATCAGATTCAGAACCATAGAAGTCCGAACTGTAGGGCTAGTTGTATCCGAAAGGAGCATGAAAAGTAAGTTATAGTTTCTGGCAACTCTGTTGGAGATTTTAGAGAACTCGACTTGAAATTCATGATGTGAAATTTTATCTACACTTATATGTTTTTTGCATTTGCATTTGCATTGGTGCGCTTAAGTCACTGTGTTTCCCATCTGTTATTCCTGGACGGTTTGCCAGAGGCTTGCCCAAAAGATTGCCAAAAGGCTGACTGGTTGTGGGCTTTGCCATGTTGGGAACACAACCCTTGGATCTAGATTACCGCTGTACCGCTTGATCCTCCTTTTACTTCTCGGTGTTAGGTGTGAGAGGTATATTAGGTAATCTTGCTGAGATACCCTTTTGGACTAATTGGCCTAGTGCATATAGTACGCTCTAGTGACCTTTCAAAACTAGGGCAGGATGCTCTCATTTTTTTAGGATGCTGTGATACCGTTTGTTTGAGTAGTAAAGTTGTAGATCACTCCAAAAGCTAGGACAGGAAAACCCTAACCTATCGTAGGGGTGTTTTGAATGCTTTTGTACAAAATGTGAAATTTGTGGAAATGTGTGATGCAATCCTAGGAGAGTCTTAATCTTGAGGCGATTCCTTTCAAAACTTGGGGATCATATCAGAATCAAATTTGGGTTGAAATCTAGGGGTTTGTGTTTGATATGGGTGAATTTTAGCAAAACCAGAACTACGGCCAAAAAATTGTATCTTGCTTTGCTTTGACTGGCATACCCGGTATCCTTAATAAGGCATTTGTTTTCAATGCTAGGTTTTTTTGAGCCAGAGAAGGAGCAGTACCCGTCTTAACCCATCGCAGTCCATCCAAATCTTAGAAAAAACCCACTCAACAAAGGCCCAGTCCATCTGATCCCCAAAGGCCAACTTAGAAAAGATCCATCCACTACTAAAAGACCCATTCTAAAAAACCCAATCCAGTCGTACCCCTTCTAGACTTATCTAGTTCAGATACGTCAAGTATAACCGGATTGAAATCATTGTTAGTCAGCTCTCAGCTTACATCCATCCATTTCCCTGATTGCCAACTTAGCAGACCCGTGATGGCTCAGAGTTCGGAAGAAGTTGTGGCTATGATAGCAGCTCTAAACCTGGGAATTGCCATGTAGGATGAGACTAGTGTTGAAAGAAACGCCTATCTGGGGCATCTACCACACATCCACTCCAGGCCCCCAGCCGAGCTTTGATCTACCTCCGCCAACTGAAGATTTGCATGGTCTGAATCCTCGAGAAGGGTTGGCTCAAGCTCGAGTTTTCAAACCCCTAATGCAGCCTAATGAGAGGCTTTATCCCCTTAATATTAATGATCTCGACCTGACCTTGTGAAAAATTACTAACCTTGAGAAGCAATTGAAGAAGGCATAGAGAATTAGCTCCATTCCTGACATTGAGGATGGATACACCGAGGCTACCGTAAGGTTTCTAGACAGATTCAAAATGCCACACATTGACCGTTTTGACGGGTCTAGAGATCTTATGGTACATATTCGGCTTTTCTTGGACGTCCTAAAACCAATGGGTCTAACTAAGCCTCAGAAACTCTCTCTGTATGGAAGAACCCTGTTGGGTATAGCATCCACTTGGTACGCCAAGTTGGAGGATAAAGTGAAGTAAAACTGGGAAGATTTGGCTGAGGCATTTGTCAATCAGTATTCTTATAATACCCAAATTGAAATGACCACCCAAGAGCTTGAAGCAACCCACCAAAATCCTGAAGAACCTTTTGTGGAATTCGTTGCAAGGTAGAGAGCAAAGGCAGCACAAATGATAGATTGGCCTTCTGAAAGGGACCAAGAATGGATAGTGGTGCAGAACCTTGAGCCTGATATGTTACGAAAGTTAATAGTCACGCCATTATTCACTTTCAAAAATTTGCATGAATTAAGGGTTCAGATTAAGAGTGCATTTAACAAAGGTTATTCCTAGAGCAGGTGAACCAACAAAGAGGGTGTTTTTCGAGAGTACCAATGCTAGCAGTAGCACTATTCCCAAACCCACTGAAATCAATACCATTGCCACTCCCAAAAATGCCAACCCATTTACCAATACTAACCCACAAACAGCCAGCCCAACCCGTGCTCAAGGCAGAACTTTCATCCCCCTCTATATAAGCCTAACTAGCGAACTAAAAATCCCGATGGAAAGGCAAAACTTCCATCCCCTCTATATGAGCCTAACCAGTGAACTAAAAATCCTGATGGAAAGAGGGTATCTCAAACCCTTTGATCCCCAACCACTTCCTGACCCACTCCTTGCTAGACATAATCCCACCAAATATTATGTGTACTATCACTAGTGCGGTCATGGTACCGATCGTTGCTACTGTCTTCATTATGAGGTTCAGAATCTCATTGATAACCATACAATAGCTCCACCCCAAGAACCCAACGTAACCACTAACCCACTTCCGATTCATGACCAAGTACCTCATTCTCACTTTAAACTCATCCGTACACTCCCATCTACCTTCAACCTCAGCATAGACATCACCCCAACCCATCTACCCAAGCCAAAGGTGTTCATTGTTGAAAGTACAGATTTGTGCATGATGGATGCACCCAATTTGGTTCGGGTACACCAAGAGGACCAAAAGGTCAAACCCACTACTACTGAGATGTTGGGAATGATTAAAGATCTTCAAGGAACAGTGGCGGATTTAACATTTAGGGTTTCAATGCCGTCAAAAAGCTCCCCAATCTTGGGGCGAGCTGCAGTTGAAAACGGCCAATCCGAATCTATCTCAAGTCTAGGAGATGATAGATTGACAACAAATAGGCCTCGTTTCGATATAGCCACCCATTCCCTTAGCCAAGCTAAAGTGAGTGGCAAGAACAAGGCCGGGACAAGTATTGATCCCTATGCACATCTTTGGTGGGTTATTGAGACTCTGAAGGTCAAAGGGTTGAACAAGCAGCAAGTGCTCACAGTTGTTGCGAAGACTGTGGATGACACTTTTATCGCTCAGGTGGAGAGCATTTTGAATCAGGGGGCAAGCCGTGAAAAGGGATACTTTACCAGAAACACCCATCCTGATTCCAGTCCTAAGCCCATAAATACCCAACCAGCACCCGCCAACCCATTTGCTAATATTTCCAAAACTACTGCTCCCTACTCCTAAAAATGAACCTTTGCTCATCTCCAGATGAGCCTAACTTGTTCATTGAAGGTATTGATGGAGAAAGAGTATCTCAAACTGCTCAATCCTCGACATTTCCCTAATCCTATCCCATCTAAACACGACTCTACCTAATATTGCGCATTCCATCAGTAATACGGTCACCATACTGACCGTTGCTTTTGCCTTTGCCATGAAATTCAAGACTTGATTGACAATAAGGTCATCACCCACCTGAAAATCCCAAAGCTGTTAATAACTCTCTCCCTGACCGTAATAGATTGACACTCCATAACATAAAACCCGCCCACAGCTTGCCAACAACCAACCATTACCTTAGCCAACACATCATACCCACCAATGAGCCCAACCCATTGCGTTCATTCCTGAATCTTCTGACTCCGATCCGAGCAAAAGGAACAAAATCTTTGAAGAGATGGAAAGTTTACACGATCGTTGTGAGTTCAAGCTTGATGAAGCAGTGGGCTCTCTACAGATGCCAGCACCAGTGGTTAGAATGATGAAGCTCAGTCTCAGTTAGGGTAATTGTCGAAAGCACTTGGAAAGGACCTTTTGGACTAGGGGCATGGTGTGAAAAAGTAATTTTTTCAGTCAAGATGATGTGTGGGGACAACGTAATTGTGAGGTTCAATCTGTGAGACCCGATTTGAAACTCAGAAATCAATCCTTTTGGGTGTGGATGTTAGTATTGCTAAATTGAAGGCAGGTCTGGACCTTCCCGTGGGCTACTTGAAGTTGTTTTTGACATTCTACAGATGGACTTGGAGAAGGAAAACCCTTTTTTTGTCTCAGAAATGCTTATTTTGTTTTGAGTTGTTTTCTGCAAATAGTTGTGTTGTGAGTTTTGTTTTCTTTGTCTTTTCTTGTGTCGCTCCTTTGAGTCACTCCCGTGTACCCTCAGGTCTTTGTTCTACTGTTTTAAATAATAAAAAAGTGGGAGTCAAATTTCTAACCATTTTATTGTGTCTATAGTAACTCATGTGTGACCTTTTGAAAATGGAAAAACTTTAAAATTTTTTTTTTTTTTTAATGAGATTCTGTTAATATGCTCGAGTGTTGAGAAGGATCCCCCAAATGGTTTAAGTGAATTCTAACATATCGGCGTAAAGTCCTTCATGATGTCTAAAGTTTAAAGTTATTCCTTTCGCAAAACTTGCGAAGATAGGTTCAGAATTGTGCGTGGTATTTTACATTGTCCTGGGGATTCTCTCTACCGTTAGGCGATCATTTTGGCAAGTACAAGGCGGCTTTTAGACCTACAAGTACAAGGCAACTTTCAGACTTCACAAATCATAGAATTTCTCTCTTGGTGTTTTCATTATTTCAAAGAGAAAAGAATAAAAGAAACCTAAAAGAAAGGGAAAAAAAAAAGAAAAAAGAAGAAGAAAGGAAAAAATAAAAAAGAAGGAAAAGAAGTCAACCATCAAGTCAGGGTCATTCATTGGGGCATCCATTGGAATGAAATCCAATCAACTGTGAGGAAGAGAACGCTTATCTGAATTAGGGGAAGCCAATGCAAGAAGGTAACTACATTGCGAGAAGAACCAACTCTGAAAATTGAGCAAAAGAAAAGAAGAAGACATGCATAAGAGAATAGAGAACCAAGCTCAAATCAAGGTGAAGCCAGTTTCTGTGTTAGGGTAAGGCTGACTATTGAACAAATTCACCGCAAATGTTATAACGCTATCCTTAAGAGGCTTGCTAGGCCAAAGACCTGAAAGGGCGACCTAGGCAAAAGTTAGAGCATGAAAAATGAGAAATCAAAAAAATAAAGCTTGCAAGGTTGACAACCTCGAAGGGGCAACTTTGGCAAAAGTTAGAGCACAAAAAGAGAGTGTCAGTACCCGAGTGAACCTCAGCCATGAGCTACATTGACCTGATTCCCATTCTTGGGAGACGTAGGCAACTTCATCTTGAAGTTCGGTCTCGACCATATTCATCGCATCCATCTCGACCAAATCATCTTGGCCATATTCACGTCATCAGCCTCGCATCAATCTCGTCAGCTTCGCATCAATCCATGAGCTACATCGACTACTTTGCATATCAAACTTGCATTGGGTAAGAAGGAACTAGCTTGAATCAACAAGTGGAGCAATTTTCAATACTTGAACTTATCAGTAGAATCTCTATCTTGAGCAAAAAGAAGGGAATCGAAACTCGAGTTCGACAAAATTGAGTTCTAAAGGGAGCATAAGTAATACTAGGGGCACTATGAATGATCAGTTACCTTGAGTCTTTTTCTGCTTTTTGGGTCAGTCGTGAGTTCTATTGTGTCGTGTCCAGTGTTTGTCTTAGTCTGCGCTCTTTATTGAGTCATCATAACATGTGTGTCGCTCAAAAGTGCTCTTCATCGAGTCACCATAGTGTGTCTGTCGCTCAAAGGTCAGCAGCGTGGCATGATCAAAATTCCATACATGAGTGTTTGGTTAAAACTCAAAAACAAGTCCATGTGTGAAATTCATAAACAAACTGAGAATGCCCATACAAGGGGCATAGCATTCATGATCATTGCAAAGTGTATATGAGGAATCCGTCATTGTTTTGGAGGGGATTGGAGTAAGTTCTCAACATGTTGGAGCAGAAGAGAAACATGAGTCTGATGGGTTGGTAACTATTCCAAGATCTGATGATCCCCATCACACGTGCCTATATAATATTGAAAAATGTGGCCAATGACTGGACACTAGGGGTAATTTTCAATACATATGATCGGGCCATCCATCGAACAAGGGGCATAAACCCAACCAGTGGCCAATGACTGGACACTAGGGGAAATTTTCAGTACATTTGATCGGACCATCCATCGAACAAGGGACATGAACCCAACTGATGGCCAATGATTGGACACTAGGAGCAATTTTCAGTGCATCTGATCGGGTTATCAATTGAACAAGGGCCATGAACCCAACCTTTCTCTCCATCTGCTCAGAGCAATTTGTTGGGCACTTTCTCCTGGATTAGGGTGGGCTCACCCCCATGATGATTCTGATATGATTCAGCTTTCGAAAGTTGTCTCTAACCATTTCAAAACTCTCTTGCGATTGTCATCTTTCCTTTGATTAATACATGTGCTTTGGATTGTGTAGACACCCCATTTTTTATCGTCCTCAAGACTTGGTTGTGCTTGCAGGTACATCCAGCCACAAGTTCGATTGCTCGTTGAGTACTCAACTTTCGCGGCGGAGTGTCACAAGTTTGTGCTTCCCAAACCCTGTATCCTTTCTGCCCCATTCTTGGACCATGTGTTGGCCCTTCTAGCTTGATCTTCATAGTTCCTTTGTCGGCCTTTGCACTTGCCTTTTGCTTTCCACACTCACGATGATGCCTGCTTACCATCGGTGAGCCACTACCGCCACAACCTGGCCCATTGCCGTGAACACTTGTCTCAGTAGGTTTTGCTCTAAATCTTTTGAGCCAGCTGGTTTTCACTTATCTTCCCTCCATACACGTGTATGGAGGGATGAAGCTCTTGTCAAGCTTGTTGAACAAGCTTTGCATTGCCTCTCTTCTATATAAGGAGAGGCTCCTCCTTCTTTTCAAAGGTTCAGAAAATAGAGGTTGGAGTGATAGATATAGTCTTGTATCTATATCTCTCTTTTTCTTTGGTTTTGTGCCTTAAAGTGTAGTTTTGTCTCACTTTTGTACACAAACACACACTCAAACACCTTGCTTGTGTTGTTGAGGCTTCTTGAGGTTGTTTTTGGTGTTCTTGGGCTGGTTTGAGCTCAAACAAGTGGCTGGAGTTGCAGTGGTAGAGAAGGTCTTCAAGGGTGAGTCTTTAACCTTTAGATCCCCTATTTTTGCTTAAGCTTTTAGCCCTTCTTGCATACGTTTTTGAGCTTACTCTTAACTAGAAAAAGTTCTATTTTTGCATGCTTGAGAAGTTTGTTTAAGGTCAAATTTTCGTTTGGGGTGATCTTCCCCCTTTTAGGCCTTGTTAGGCTTTCTTTCGAGCATCCCTTTAGGCTCTTGTTAAAGCCTTTGCATGGCCTTTCTATCACTAAAATCCAAAAGATTTTCAGTGGTGGAAAGGTGGTTTTGAAGTCCTAAATAGGAGAGGGTCATCCCCTCTCATTATATTGTGTTTACTAGCTTCATATGCCTCATGTTTGAGCACCTTGGTTAGACTTGTGTTGTCCATATCTTAGCTAGTATTTGTGGTTATTTTGCTGAGGCATGTCACTTTTTTTACTTGCTTTGGTCACTCCATGCATGGTTTATACACTTGTAGTGTAAATTTTATAAACTAGTCTTGTATGCTTCTTGAAGTAGCATGTCTTTCTAGCTTATGTTGAGTTCATTTCAGCATGTTTTTGGTGATTTTCTACCATGTCATACCTCTGTTAAGGTTTGGTTTGGTGAGCCTTTGCATGCTCCATGCATTTGTAGTGCAATTCCATGAAATAGCCTAATGTGTGCCATGCTTTAACTTGTCATTCCAGCATGCTTTTGGCTTAACTTCAAGAAGATTTTGTCCATGTTTTAGCATACTCTAGCTCTGATTTTGGTTGTTTTGGCCATGCATGACTTGCTTTGTATAGCCATGGTTCAATTTGGCTTGTTAGCTTTGTGCATCGGGTCCGCTAGCATGCATTGCTTGGCCTATTTGAATGATTTGGCATCATTTGAAGTGTTATTTTAGTGCATATTTCATGGTCATACACTTGCCTTTGTTATGCTTTCCATGCCTTGAAGAGTTGGTGTTCTATGCCTCATGAATGGATCATTGTGCATGCCTCTATGCTTAGGTCTTTGGGATGCCATCTCAGTAGGTTTTTGGGCTTATTTTGACATGATGTAACTCTGTTTTGTGTTGTCCAAATCATGCCATGTTTGGTTGTAATAGGTGTAGTGCAATCCCCTTTGTTGGCCTTAGTTGCACCATGCTCTATGCCTTCCATGTTGACTTGTTTTGGCCTTGGTCCTTGCATGTTTTAGATTCATTTTGGCATGATCTAGGACTGTTTTGGTTGTCCTTGGCCCTTTGGGGTTTGATTCATGTGGCCTTGGTACAAGCTCCTTGTTTAGTCTTAAGCTTTGAACATCCAAGCATGCTATGCTTGCATTGTTTAGTTGGTTTGGCATCAATTTACATGAGATTTCAGAGCTTACCTTATTGCCACATTATCATGATTGTCACTCCTTGCTCATGTTTGAGAGTTGTGTCCTTATGCCTTAATTCTTGGGCCAATGCATTGTGCATGCATACCTTGCTTTTGTGCCCTGGTTTCATCACTAATGGCCACTAATTTGGGCATGACTGAGGTCTATCCATTTTGGTTTAAGTCTATTAAACATTGTGCATGCCATGTAGTTCATAGCATTGTTCATGCCATGTTGTTCGCATGTTGATCCATTTGCATTATGTATGCTATGCTTGTGTTGCATTTTGTTTGGAATAGGTGTTAGTCCAAACACGAGAAACGAGGGACATTTCATACTTCAAGTGATGAAACACACCTCAATTCTCGGTCGACAATGCTCTTGACAATGCATGATAGAGTTCTAGGCATTTATGTGTTTTTGTGCATTCATTTTACATTGATTTGCACAAGTTGGATCTTTGGCCATCATGCATCGAGATGCGTGATTGATGGTCTTGAATCCGATTATGCCTCTCCTTTGATGTTTCGAGGTGATATGGAGCGGCATAGTGCGTATATATCCTTGGGAGACCCTCCATTTCCTCTATTTTGTGCTTTGCTACAGCTTGGTGTCACAGCACACCAGTGGTCGACAGCTTCTCATTGTTGGCCGGCACCCCCTCATCCTTGGCCGGCAGTGTATCATCTTTGGCTAACTGGGTGGTCGACAGAAGCTCCTCATGGCCGGCAGGCCACTGGTGCATTCCTCAGCCTGATTTTGGTAAGATCCAGCAGCTAATTCCCAAAGACACCCTGTAGATAGAGCCTTTTGAGAGCAACCGGAAGGTTTTTCAAGGTGAGAAACCGAGCATATATCTTTTACTTCTTCGAGCAAAGCTGAAGCAGCTTAGTTTAATGCTTACTTGTTAGTTAGCTTCAATTTGTAATTTAATTAGTTAATTTGTTAATTAATTACGTATTGTAATAATTAGTAAGTAGATTGCTTATTATTCAATTTGGTTTGTAATAGTCTAATTAGTTTAATTAGATTAGTTAAATAGCTTAGCTTAACTTAGCATAGCTTAGCTTTCATTCGGATCCTCCGTTGAGAGGGCAAACTTTGTAATAAGTGTACGTGCGTGTGTGCATGTCTTCCAACCCCCATTTCTTTCTCCTTTTTACTTACCTGCTTTTAGTGGTTAGTCTTAGGGCATGTTTCAATTAGCATCCTTATGCTTGCATCCGTGCATCCATTCATCTGTCTTGCATGCACCGGGCTCGGCGCATCATACTAAATGAATTGTATTTCAATACATTACTTGAATACGTGTTCAAACAGCATGTTATCGAAATGCATTTCATATGCCATCTTAGAATAGCCGAGCCTATTTTAGATGTACTTTTGCATGTGTTGCATTAGCCATCTTAACATGAACTAGGATCATGCATTGATTTCTAACTAGTTCTCTGTTTTGGCTCAGAGTACATTGTGAGTGTTTATGCTTTAGCATCTTGCATGTGTGAGTGTTGCCATGATAGCATGCTTGCCATGAGACTATTTGCTTATGTGATATAACTGCCTGAATGTCTGTGGGTGAAGGTTGGATTGCTTAAATTGGAACAATTCATTGAAATCCTTGATTTAGCCTACTTGCGAGTAGCAAACTTCAAACCATTTTCAAACAAACAAATATGCAATGTTTTGTTCCAACTTAGGCGATCTAGTCTATACTTGTATGCTGTGCACATCACGTAGTAATTCTAGCTAATAACCGGAATAAGAACACATGTGTTTTCAAAAACAAGATATTATGTTAGTAGCGGCCGATCTTTGATCGGGCGAGCAGGGGTGCTCATTGCATGACCTTCCCCTCTCGTACCCAAGTTCCCGAGTTGAGGCAACTTTGGTGATGACGGACACGTGGCCTTAGGCACGAGTTAGGGTTTCCTAAATTTTCCAAAATAAAATATTTAGGTGGCGACTTTGTATCTGGCAAAGTAGTCCATGTTTGGCACTTCTTTACAAAAATTAATTTTCCAAAACGATTTGCCGGATTTGGACTCTTCAGTGATTTATCAGTCTTGCATTGCACTTTGTGACATTAGATTCAGAACCATAACATTGAGTCCGAACTGTAGTAGTAAGCCTAATTCGGGCACGTCTACAGATTGTGCATGCATGCTCATGTACTCTGGTTGTTTTGAACTGCGTGATTGGTTGCTCTTGCTCTTGCTCTTGCTCTTGACTTTGTTATGTACTTGTAATAATAGAGGTTCAATGAGTTATCTTTCGCAGTGTTTTTCACTTACATTTAAATAAGTTGTGGCAAGCTGCCCTGCACTCATTTCATAACGTACATGATGCACTACTCTATGTACTACTCATTTTCCTCTACATACCATGCATTTGATTTGCATAGCACTGTTTTGTGCACTTTGTATCACACTATTTTGTGCACTTTGTATCGCACTGTTTTGTGTATTTATCTTTGTATCGCACTATTTTGTGCACCCATATAACACTGTTTTGTGCATTCATCTTATATTGCAACTTGCATCGCACTGTTTTATACATTCACCTTATATCGCACTGTCTTGTGCACCCTTGCTCACATTGTTTTGTGCACCTCGTATCGCACTGTTTTGTGCATTTTACCTTGCATATCATTGTTTTGTGCACTTTGTATTGCGTGCACTTTGTGTCGTACTGTTTTGTGCATCTTGTATCGCGTTATCCTATGCCACCTTGTATCGCACTATTTTGTGCACCTTCCATCGCATTGTCTTGTGCATTCACCTTGTGTCACACTGTTTTATGCACCTTGCATCGCAATGTTTTGTGTATTCACCCTGTATTGCACTATCTTGTGCGTCTGCACTCCATTGCACTGTTTTGTGCATTGACCCTGCATCGCACTATTTTATGCACCTCACTCGCACTATCTTGTGCATTTCACTGGGTCTAGGAGACCTTAAATTCTCTAAAGGCGCAATTTCTTTGGTGTTTGTTGTGCCCGAACAGCTTCAGGCGGTCTGGTATGGCCACCTGACTGTGTTTGTAATGAGTTCCTAGGAGATCAACTGAGACGGTGGAAACTAGAGTTCGAATGGCCGATGCCTAGAACGCAAAGGTTCGGGATTTTCAAGACTAAAGTCTGGTTTAAATACCCAGGGGTGTATCCTCGACTTGAAATCTGTATGGCAGCCCCATAGGTTGAGGTAGCTTGTATGCGCCTTAATTCTAGATACTGAACCAACCTAGTCTGTTACCCTGTTGGAGAATTGGGAAAGTTGCGAACATAGCCAGGGAGAAAGTAGTACCTGTGGTTTGAAAGTGCAACCAAGAAGAAGAGGAAGATCCACAGCAGCATAAGGTCAGTCATCGCCAATTGCCCCTGTAAGATACTTTCACTTCCTAGCTACTACATCTCATTTATTATCTATTACATCTATCGCATTGCATATAGAATTTATTGCATGCATTTACTGCAGTATCCATTTTATCACATGTATCCTTTCTGCTTTAAGCTTAGTTTGGCATGTGCCTATACCTTTCCCTCATTGAAACATGGTTTTTTCATGTGTAAGTACCCATGCTACGCAAAGGCCAATATTGAGGGTGTCAACACATTTTCTGTGTTAGACGTGGTTTGTCATGTGCCCATGCCTTTTCTAGGTAAGACGTAGTTTAACTTACGCCCCTTATTCACTTCATCCATTGCATCCATGGCATTGTACTTTGTCTTGTAGCATTCAGCATTTAGGATCATTATCTTTTCCTAGCAGATCATTCCTCGCTTATATCATACCACCCAATTACTTGTTCTCTTTCTCTTTCTACGAAAAACATAGTTTTGCATGTGTTCGCACCCCTTTCATGTTGAAACATTGGTTCTATTATGTATAAGCATCCATGATGCGCTAAGGCCAATATTGAGGGTGTAGGCACTTAGCCTGTGTTAGGCGTCGTTTGGCTATGCCCACGTCTTTTCTATATAAAACGTAGTTTAATTTGCATCTTCATTCCTTTGTAGTATTTGTGTGTTTTGCACTGCTTGTGGTTTGATTATTTTTATTACATTGTATATCATTTACATTGTTTCATTACATTATGTATCATTTTGCACTTTGCCCTGAACTACGCTGGTTTAATTCCTTGCAAAAGGATACGTAGGCAACCCTCGGGTTCGACCAACTGCATTTGCATTTTGTTTGTTTGCCCAAGTCTTACGGCCTTGTCAAAATGGGTCGTCTTTGGGCTCTGACATTCACTCACGTCATTTCATGACCGAGAGCTTTGTCAAAGAGGGGCAACTGTAGACACCACATTTTTGACCGCCCTTAAGACTTGGGTGCCTTAAGTTGATCACTCAATGATGAAAGTTATGCTGTACAAATGCTAAATTTCTTCAGCAAGAAAAGTTTCTAAATCCCAACTTTACACCCCATTTTGACCAAAACTATTTTAGACCTTAAAAACCCTCTTTTTCAAAATATTTTTCCAAATATTTCTACGATATTCTGAGGCTTGCATTTCGTTTCAAAAATTGCACTTTTCGGTAAACCAAGTAAGGACAAAGTGAAAATAAATGAAAGGGAGGTGAACTCTTTAAAAAAATCTTTAAAACCTCTTATTTATAGGTTTGGAATTGAAGGAAATAGGAGGGGAAGAAAGAAAACTAGTTGGGGGAAAGGTCGGGCATCAATCTGTTAAGAAAGAAATAAGTAACCTTCACTAAAATAGGCATATCACTTTGCACACTTAGAATTTAGATGTGAGGCTACCACCATTGGAAAGTAGACTTCTGGGGCTTCAATTTAGACTCAATAATTACCTAAAACCGAGTACGGAAAAGGGAGATATGCCCGTTTAAAGTCGGGCTTGAAAGCAGATTTTTGTCTAGCCGGGCACCTTTTTAGTGGCCCGCCACCCACTTGTGTCAAAAAATAGATTTTTGCAGATATTTGTTGCCAGCTATTCCCATAGGTGCATGCACAGAACCAGCTGTCTATATACTAATATTTCTAGCTGAGTAACATGTTTTTCTATATATACTTGACCTGCACTCTTGAAATTAGGTTAAGAAATTTCCAAAAATTCCAAAACTTGCATAGCGCGCACATACATACACTCTCTATCTCTCTCTCTCTCTCTCTCTTGCAAGCTACACACACACACTTTCTCTACACTTTGTAAACCAAAAATTTAGCTCTTTTTGCTGAAGTTCTTGAGCTCAAATCTCAGCCCTTGAGAGTGAGAACTTGTGGGTTTGTTAACAAAAGAGTTACCTTGCTTCAAGAGGTATAATTTTGGGCAACTCTACACTATTTCTTTCCTCCCTTTTCTTGCTGTTTTTGACCTTTTTTCACCTGTATTTATGGGCTGAAACTTGTGGTTGAAGGCCATTAATGGTAAAGGGGTGTACTACCATTCTTTGAACCTTGCTTCCTAGGCCTTTACCCTTATGTTTCCCATATTTTCATCAACATTTTTTGAGATTTTTACCACTGATTTTCAGAGGTTTTTAAAGGCTAAAAAAGTGGTTTTGAAGTCCCAAAAATGGAGGGGCTAGCCACCTCTCCTTTGGCTTGTTTACTAACTTAAATTCCTCATTATTTTAGCTTGCTTTTTTAGCTGTTTTTACTTTAATTCCAGCACTGTTTTGAGCTAATATAGGATTGTTTTTATGTGTTAGTTTCATTTATGCTTTGTATAGTATGCTTCTAGTGTAATAGTCCTCATAGGCTTGGTGTGAGGCATTAGACACCAACCTATTTGAGTTGATAGCATTTATTTAGTGCTTTCCATACTTGTGTTCATCTCTAA
Source organism: Camellia lanceoleosa (assembly GCA_025200525.1). Taxonomy (NCBI): domain Eukaryota; kingdom Viridiplantae; phylum Streptophyta; class Magnoliopsida; order Ericales; family Theaceae; genus Camellia; species Camellia lanceoleosa. The sequence goes on from CM045769.1 coordinate 113,705,949, forward strand.
CAATCTCTGTACTTCTCTCATTTATTGGCTTCTTCCTTGCTTTAGCAGTCGTTTCAAACCGATTGGTTGTTAAGCTTGAGACAGAGATCGTTGTGCTTAATGGTTTAATCTCCTTGGAGGTTCATTACCAATGGCGTGGCATCTCTTTCATGCCCAAAACAACCTTTTGTTCGATACTTCTTCCCAATATTAAACTTAATCTTCATTATTGGACTTAATTGACTAATGAATGGAAAGGTAATTAAAAGAGGTGTTAAAATTGGAATAAAATGGAGCAAGATAACAAAATGGTTTCGGTTCAATCGGACATTAATTGAACCCATTGAGTCTTGAGTCATTCTATACTTGTTGGTGATAAAAACGGTTCAAGAATCAATGTCAACCGCTTTCCTTGATCAATATCGTGATAGGGAGGAGGTTCGTGAGTCTTTCATTATGCATTTATTGAAATTGTATCCCCTGGTTCATAAGTCATTACGTAATGAATTTGCACCGATTGATGGCTTGCGAATCGAGCCTACTCCTCCTTTAAGCTGTTTGATGATAAGGAGAGGTAGGGTGGACAGACATCTCCTAAGAATGCTTAGTTTGTGCTCTGTTTGTTTTCTGTTGTAGCAGAAGAAACCCAACATTAGTGGCCTGCAGGCCATTATTAGTGGGCGGCCAGCCACCACTTCTGGCCTGTCGGCCACCTTTTTCAGCCAGGCATTTTCCTTTTTCCTACAGAACAGAGCAAAGGCAGAGGTAAAAAAAATAGTGCAATTCTTTGACTGCAAACCGAAGTATTTTGGTAGCCAAACAGAGGCATTTTCGGGTGGACATCCGTGTTCATGCATGATCCATCCCTAGCATTTTAGGGCCTGTTTAGATTATGTTGTTATAGTAGTATGTTGTACTTAAAGTGGTGAACTTGTAATAGTTAATTACTTAGTTAATTCAATTCCCAATTTGTAATAATTAGTTAGTGTAGTTAATTTATTTCATTTCATTTGTAATAGCTTGTCAATTAGCTTAGCTAGGCTATTTATTCAGACCCTCTTGTGCGAGGGCAAACTTGTAATAATTTGTATGTCTTCCAACCCCACATCTTTTTCCCTTTTATTTGCCTGCTTATGCTAGATCGTTTAGAGCATCACATTTCGTTTAGCATTTCTCATGCTTTGCATGCATTAGGCTCGGTGCATCATTCTAACTCACGTTATTATTTATTACTGCGTTGAATATGTGCTTAAACTATATGCTATCAAATTGATTCACATGCCATACTTGTAGCCGAGCCTATTAATTACATACTACATGTGTTGCATTAGGCATATTTCATTAGTTAAGATCATGCATTTTTCTAACTATTTTCTCTCTTTCGGCTCGCCTCGAGAATTGGGGTAAGCTTTACTGCTTTAGCATATCGCATGAGTGTGATTGTTGCCATGTCTAGCATGATTGCAATGAGGCTAATTGCTTAAGTGATATACCTATTTGAATGCATGTGGATGAAAGCTAATTGCTTAAATTGGGATAATTTGAGTAATGTGCATATGAGATCACCTTTTCAAGTGATACATATTCGAAACAATTTTGAAACAAACATGAAATCAAAATGTTCTAATTTTTGCAAATTAGTCTATACTTGTGTGCAACACATAGTAAGGTTAGCTTAATAATCAGAACAAGAGCATATAATGTAAATAAGAGTCACATCATGATTAGTAGAGGCTGATCTTTGATTGAGCGAGTGGAGGTGCTCAACCATGCCCCAAAAAAAAAAAAAAAAAAAAAATTAGATGGCGACTCTATAATTTGGAAAATCAGTTCATTTTTGGCATTTTGATTCAAAATCGATTTTCCAAAAGAATTGCCGAATTTGGACTCATTTGTGTTTATCTATTTCACATTGCACTTGTGGAATCAGATTCAAAACCACATGAGTTTGAACTATAGGCCTAGTCGTATCCGAAAGGAGCACGGAAAGCAAGCTATAGCGACTAGGCCAAATCTCTCTAAAATTTGAAATTGTCTAATGTAGTGTGGAGTCAACTTCCCTTTTTACCAAACCTTGTTTTCCCTTTCATTGGCGTTATTTTGATGAACATATGGTCTCTCATTTCGTATTCCCAATCCCTCATTCTCTGATCCGCATAGCTTTTCTGTTGACTCTGAGCAGTATTGAGCCTTTGTTGAATAATCTTTATCTTTTCCGTTGTTTCTTGCACACGTTCAGACCCATATATAGCTCTATCACCAACATCAGTCCAACAAACTGGAGACCTATACTTCCTACTTTACAACGCCTCATACGATGCCATGCCAATACTGGCTTGGAAACTGTTGTTGTATGTGAACTTGGCCAACGGTAGATTAGTTTCCCAACTGCCTTGAAATTCTAAGACACACATACGAAGCATATCTTCCAACATTTGGATGGTCCTCCCGGTTTGTCGATGAAAGGTGGTGTTGAATCTTAACTTTGTGCCCATTGCCTATTGCAAACTTTGCCAAAATCTAGAAACAAATTTAGGATCTTTATCCGACACAATAGACACTGGAACCCCATGTAAGCGGATAATCTTATCAATGTAGATAGTAGTGAATTTATAAGCATTAAGCGAAGTTTTCAAGGCAAGAAAGTAGGCAAACTTCGCCAATCTATCAACAATAACCCATATAGCATTTACACCTCTAGACGTACAGGGCAGACCAACGATGAAATCTATGGTTATATGCTCCTACTTCCATTTTGGAATAGGAAGAGACTAAAGTAAGCTTGTCAGTTTCTGGTGTTCAGCCTTGACTTGTTGGCATTAGAGGCATTTGGAGTTGTAATTGGCAATTTCTCTCTTTATGTTTGGCCACCAGTATACTTGTTTCAAGTCTTGGTACATCTTGGTATTTTCCGGATGCATAGCGAACATTGATTTGTGGGCTTCCTTTAAAATTTTTCTCTTCAAGTCTGCATCATTAGGCACACAAAGCCTTCCCTGAAACTTCAACACTTGATCTTCAATTATGAACCCCGAACTGGGTCTAGTTTCAAACTTATCACATATCTTCTTAAAGAAATTATCATTCGCTTGTTTTTGTTTGATCTCTTCTATAATTGTTGGTTGTGCTGAAATTGCGACTAATAAATTGTCTTTCTCATAAGGTACCACTTTTATTTCAAGCCTTTCAAATTCTTGCAAGAGCTCTCTTTGATCTGGAAGCAAACAAGCCAAATTTCCCACATTCTTTCTACTGAGTGCATCAGCTACAATGTTGGCTTTATCCAGACCGTATTGAATTTGCAAATCATAGTCATTGATCAATTCAAGTCATCTCCTCTGTCGCATTTTCAACTCTTTTTGTGTAAAGAAATATTTCAAGCTCTTGTGATCTATATATACCTCACATTTTTCCTCATAAAGGTAATGGTGCCAGATTTTTAGTGTAAAAACAACAGTGGCAAGTTTTAGATCATGCATTAGGTAGTTCTTCTCGTATGGTTTCAATTGCGGGGATGCATAAGTAATCACCTAGCCATTCTGCATTAAGACACAACCCAAACATCTATAAAAAGCATCACTAAAAATTACAAATCCTTCGGTACCTGACGATAAGGTAAGAATTGGAGCTGTGGTTAGTCTTGCTTTCCACTCTTGGAATACGGATTCCCTTTGGTTTGTCCACTAGAATGGTTCTCCTTTCCAGGTTAGTTAAGTCAATGGTACATCAATCTTTGAGAAATCTTTGACAAACCTCTGATAGTAACCTGCTAATCCCATAAAACTTCGGACCTCTATTACGTTAGTTAAAGTAGGCCAATCTATAATTACTTCAATTTTCTGCTGGTCAACTAAGATGCCATCTTTCTTAGTAACATGCCCCCAAAAATGTAATTTCATCTAACTAGAATTCACACTTTTTAAATTTTCCATACAATTCTTTCTCCCTAAGTGTTTGAGGGATTACCCCTAGATGTTGCTCATGCTCTCCTTTACTCTTTGAATAAACCAAAATGTCATCAATAAATACAAGAACAAATTAATCTAAAAATGGTTTAAAGATCCGGTTTATCAAATCCATGAAAGCTACGGGTGCATTTGTGACTCCAAAAGGCATGATGAAAAATTCATAATGTCCATACCTGGTTCAGAAAGCAGTTTTCTGAATATCCTCACTTTAACCTTTAACTGACGGTATCTCGACCTCAAATCAATCTTTGAGAATACTTGAGCCCACTGTAACTAGTCAAACAAATCATTAATATGTGGCAAAGGATATTTTTTCTTTACAGTTACTTTGTTGAGTTCCCAATAGTCAATACACAATCGGAGGGTGCCATCTTTCTTCTTTACAAAGAGGACTGGTGCGCCCCACAGCGATGTACTTGGTTGAATAAACCCCTTATCAAGTAATTCCTATAATTGGATTTTCAGTTCTTTCATTTCAATAATGGACATACAATATGGAGTTTTAGATATAGGTGAGTACCCAGTACTATATCAATTGTAAACTTAATCTCCCTATCAATCAATTGTCCTAGTAACTTTTCTGGAAACACATCTGGAAAGTCTCTTACTACTGGAATACTGTCCAAGGTGATGTTCATGGTTTGATCATTTATTACACTACACAAGTACACTTGACAACCCTTATTAATCAGTTTATAGGCTTTCATTGCAGATATTAAATATGGTGGAGGGACTACACCATTTCCTTCAAAATAAAATTAATTTTGACCTAGAGGTCAAACTATCACCCGTTAGAAGCAGAATCAATAGTTGCATGGTATTTAGACAGCCAGTCCATACCCAAAATAACATCAAAGTGTCTCATATCAAGGGGTAACAAATCAACATATAAGATGCCATTTCCAAATAATAATTCACATGCAGGATAAACCGATGAATATAACATAGATTCTCCCATTGGTGACGCAACACACAATATGTATCTTAAGGTTTCCATAGGTTTATTCAATTTATTAGCAAATACCATAGAAACAAAAAAAAAGTGTATGGAACTTGAATCAATCAATACATATGCAGCTTGGCCACAAACAAAAAGTGTACCTGAAACCACAGCCTCTGTGTTCTGAGTATCCCCTGGAATGAGTGCGAAGACTCTTTCTTTCCTTAAATCATTTCTTGTTGTAGCAGGTGTTGCATTTGATTTCATTGTTAGAGCTGACTCGGTTGAACTTGTAGCACCTCGATTATCGCCTTTTCATGGTTGTGTACAATCTCTTGCCATGTGACCAACTTTCCCACACTGATAGCACGCTTCCGTAGTGTGGTAACAAACACCCTAATGTTTCTTTCTACATACAGTGCAAGTGGGTACTGAATTGCCACTCTGATTCAAACTTGAATTACCGAAAATTTGTGATTTTGATTTTTTGTTCATCAAGGACGTTGTTCCCTTATTTGTGTTAAAGTTTTGTCTTTTACCCCTCCATTCAAAATTTCGGTTGTGAGCATCCATGTTTGCTTCTGACATCAGTGCTCTGTCCAGTACATCAACATACTTTGGTAATTTAAGTACGTTAATTCTCTCCAGTATTTAATCTCGAAGACCTCCCTCAAACTTCCTAGCCTTTTTGTAATCTATGTCAACCATATGCGGTACAAAATGTGCCAACTCTATAAATTGAGCTTCGTATTCAGCCACTGTCTTGTTCCCCTCTTTTAGTTGCTCAAACTCAGATACTTTTTTCCCCAGATACATTGTGGGAAATACTTTTCATAAAATATTTCTAGGAATTGAGCCCATCAAATTTCTTTATTATCGTCGCAGATTAAGATCTACCATCTTCTTGTTTCATCCTCCAAATTAAATGCGGCTAACAAGACTTTTTGTGCCTCGGTACAAGGAAACACCTCAAATAACTTCTCAATCCCCAAGACCCAAGCTTCAACCTTGAGTGGGTCTACTCCTCCATGAAACAAAGGTGGCTTCATCTTTTTGAATTCCTTGGTGAGAGCAATGGTTCAATCATCTGATTGATAGTCCTATACCCGTGGTGATACGGACATTGGAGGTGGGTGTAGTGGTTGTTGTTGTTGTTGTTGCCATTGTTGTTGTTGCCTCAAGCTATTGGCCATATCATGCATCATTATTTCCATTCTATGAAGCCTTGAGGAGGTTGACTCTTCTATTTCATCCCCTCTTGTTCTTATCATTATCTATATGAACCTTGTATCATAACAAACACAATATATGTACATATATTCACATACACAATTATAAAAGTTATCTCATTCTGATATCCATATGCATATGAATGCAATCCTTAAGTCTTTTCTAGACACCTTATTGCTCAATGGACAAGTGAATGAGATATAACTCATGCTCTAATATCACTTTGTCATGACCCATACCTACCCTTAAAGGGTTAGGTGTCATGGCAGGCCAGTAATCCCATATTACCTACAGCCTCAATGACAAAATCAATTATAATATAATAATGGGGCTTAGCGGAAGCAATATTGAATATAAAAGATAGTCCATTGAGCATTGCATATATGCCAAATTCATAAATATTTAAAACTTCAAACTTCATTCATGCTTATATACATATGTACACCATATCTAGTTAACTCCTTATACATAATATCCATTCAAAACAAATCTTCTCAAATAACAAAAAGAACGTAAAATAGAAGGGTTGACAAAGCTAGACTCCTCTCGAGTCCACACACGTCCCATCACGAGGCGTTTCAAAATGGCTTTACAGGGGTAGACTTAAAGTTTGCCTTGGACTTGATGTTCCACTTGCTCACCTACATATATACGAGGAAGAGGGGTGAGCTGGAGCCTAGTGAGTAATATCAATATAAAGGGTTTAAATGAATAAAGTCCAACATGATATGAAACATATCTTTCATTTTCTAAAACAATCCATTTCAATAACCAAAACAATTCAATTAACAATCATATCAATTCTTTGCAATAACAGTAATCATTTCAATCATTATACGTAGTACATCCAATAGAGTAACAATGAAATGATGGGTTGAAGGCAATAGGACCACAACGGTCCATCCAATGGACCACAACAGGTCAATCAATAGTCCCTAATTCAATGTAGACTATTAAGGTCTAACATCAGAGATCTCTATGTTTCAATTAATCCAATAAGTCGTGGTATTGTTTTCCCCTAGGCAATGGCCTATTAATCAATAGCCATTGTATTGTTTCCTTCAGGCGAGGGCCTTACTAAATGATGCCACGAATATATTTAAAAAAAAAAAGAAAAAAAAAAGACATTCATTCATTTATATAAAATAACATTTCAAAATATCATTCATGTAACAATTTTTAAATACATTTCGAATATATCTTTATAAAGATATTACCCACAGTGAGTTCTACCAATATTAAGCCTCGAGCGTGTACCTACACAATACACATAACGAAGCATACATTGAAACACAAGTCTCAATTAAACGTTTTATCTAATTCATTTCCCTTTTATGTGTATCTAATTCATTTCCTTATTAATGTTGTCTAAACAATGCCCAAGAATGCTTAAGAGAGCATGAGGATGAAAACATGCACATGTGTGTGTGTTTTAGAAATGTGAGAACAAGGCAGTTTGCTCGAATGCACTTTTGGTCACTGTAGACACCCCATTTTTGACTGTCCTCAAGACTTGGACGTCACCATTTGAACACTTGGTGATTATCCGTGTTCGTGTTCGTTTGGAGTTCCTGGAGTTCTCGGCTACGCTCCTTGCCTCAGGATTTTCGAACTCGATTGTTTTGTGTCTGGCTTTGCACCAAACACTTGTGTTTTGCCTTGGAGGGGTAGGGAATGCCTTGTGAGGCATCCCCACACACCACCGGCAGTGGCTAGAGGCCACCGGCTGGTTGGTGTTGCCATCGGCACTATATTGTGCCGGTCGGCACTCTTTTGTGCCGGCCGGCAGTCAATTTTGTCAAAATGACATTCTTTGCCAGCTGGTTACTGTGCAATTGCTTTTTCAGATATTTTGAGGCAGCTGTATGGCATTGACTTCTCCTCTATACACGTGTATGGAGGGATGCCTCTCTTGTTTTGCTTAGTGACTAAGCTTACAAGATTGCCTCCTCTATAAGAGAAGGCCTTGTCTCCCTTGCTTTAGGGTTAGAAAAATTGGAGAGGAGAAGAAAGAGCTCTGGTTTTTAGGGTTTGCTTTGGTGTATCTAACCTATATCTATATCTCTTCTTCTCTTGCCCTTGTGTGTGTTTGTGTCTCATTATTGCACACAAGCACATAGTATTTCACCTTCACTTGGCTACTGAGGTCCCAAGAGGTTATTCTTGTTTGGAGCTCAAGGAAGCAACAACATCAACATTTGTGAAGAGGTCTACAAGGGTAACAAAACTAGCCTTTTATTCCCCATTTTTGCATCCTATTTTTACCTATTTTAAAGCTGTTTTTAAGCTTAGTGTTTAATACAAAAAATTTCTATTTTTTTAGTCCTCTTGATAGTTTATTAAGAGTGTTTTGTGCTTTGGGGAAGTTTGGCCCCTCTTAGGCCTTGAAAGGCCTCATTTTTGTGCTATTTTGGTGAGCTCCGGGATTTTGGTGTTGGGGTATCTTCACCACTGAAATCTTGAGGGATTTCAGTGGTGAAGATGATACCTTGAAGTCCCAAGAAGGAGAGGGCCACCCCCTCTCCTTATTGTCCTTGAAAAGGACAAGTTTTGGCCTCTTGAGGAAGCCTATGTTCAAGTGTGTGTTGAGCATGCCATGACTATTTTTCATGCTTATTATACCATGATATAACATGATTTTAAGTTGGTTTTGGTCCCCTATGCATGCTTAGCATAGTTGCCATGTAATGCCTTTAACATGTCTTAGGTTGTTAGCCTTTATTTGAGCATGACTTAGGCTTAGACTTATGAATATTTTGTGCTTATTTTGCCATGCTTTAGGTCTTTCCATAGTCGCTTGGATTGATTTTGGCATGTTTAGTATAGCTCCTTTGCATTTGTGGCTTGCCGGGCTTGTACGCCTCAAGTATGTGAATGTGTAGCTTGTGTTTCTTGCATCATTTCAGTGGTTTGGAACCACCTAACATGTAATTTTAGTCCCTTTGGCATGCTCGTATGCTTGCCTAAGTCGCCCCTTTATTGCTTTGAAAGCATGTGTTGTATGCCCTTTGTTTTGGCCATTGTGCATGCCTTTGAATTTGAGTCACTTAGGTGCCATTTAAGTGGTCTTTTGGACTTAGTTTTATGTGTTAAAACTCTGTTTTGGTCGCCTAATGCATGCCATGTATGGTTGTGTTAAGTGTAGTCCATTACCTCTTTGGGGAGCCTTGAGTGCTTAGGCCTTTTTTTTTTGCATGCTTTACTCGGTTTATTTAGTTGGTTTGGAACCTTCTATAACATGATTTTCAAAGCTTATGATGCATGCTAAGTGTCCATGATATCCCCTTTCAAGTGTGCTTGAGGGTTGCTTACTTAGTGCCTAAGTGTTAAGCTTACTTAGTGCCTAAGTGTTAAGTCTTAACATATGCATGTGTGTGTGTGTGGTGGCTTTCATCTTTGGGGCATTTTGGCCACTGATTTTAGGCCTATTTAGAGTTGCCTAGATCATGTTTAAAACCATCATTTGCTTGGTTTGCATTGCCTCATATTTGCTTGCATGCTTACATAAGTGTCTTGCCATGATCATGTTGCATATTAGCTAACATGCTTAGGTTGCATTGCACCTTGCATACATGCCTTGTTCCTTGACTTGGTGATAAGAATTGGGCCTTGTTTTGTTTGTTTGGTTTGCATGCATTTGACATGAAATTGCACACTTGTTTCTTTGGGCCATCATGCATGGAAATGCGTGATTGGTGGCTTGAGAATCGAGACACATGCCCCTTTGAGGCACAAATATGATAAGGGGCATGATGGGTGCATACATTGTTTGAATTGAGCTGCCATGCAAGTTTTGCCCTCTGAGTTGCGATTTAGTGATTGATGGCCAATGGATGAATTTTGTGGACCTCATCGATGCCGGTGGAAGTCCTATTCAATGATGTCCCTCGAGGCACTCCTAAGACTTTGGCTTTGAGATGCAAAGCGAAAACAGAGGCAATCTAGGCATGGCCTCTCCCGAGGCGGTTAGTTTAGTTAGTTTGTCAACTAATTAGGCAATATTAGCAGTTAATTATTTGTATTATTCTTTTGGTCCCTCCGAATAAGTGTGGGTGAGTGGTGTGTATGTCTTCCAACCCCCATTTCTTTCTCCCTTTTATTTACCCGCTTATGATGGTAGATTAGGGCACGTTTATTTTAGCATACCTTATGCAATGCATGAGTGCATCCATGCATTTGTTGACATGCACCGGGCTCGGTACATCATACAAACCGCATTGTATTTTCAAATCTAACTTGAATACGTGCACTGAATGATTGCATTTCATATGCCATTTTAGGGTTAGCCGAGCCTACTCTAAATTGCATCCTTGCCTGTGTTGCATTAGTCACTCTAACATGAACCAAGGCATGCATGTTTTCCAACAAGTTTATTGTTTTGGCACGGAGTACGATGTAAGTATTTACGCTTTAGCATGTCGCATGCGTGTGAATGTTGCCATGACAGTATGCTTACCATGTGGCTAGATGCTTATATGAGATAAACTGTTTGAATGCCTGTGGGTGGAGGTTGGATTGCTTGAGTTGGAAAAACTCGTTGAAATCCGTGTTTTAGCCTACTTGCGAGTAGCAATTTCAAAACTATTTTCAAAACAAACGGATATGCAATGTTTATTTCCAAATTAGGCAATCTAGTCTATACTTGTTTGCTGCGCGCATAACATGGTAATTCTAGGCTAATAATCGGAATAAGAACACATAACGTTTTCAAAATCGGATATCACGGTTAGTAGAGGCAGCCAAGACAACTTTGGTGATGAGTTTCCTAAATTTCCCATTTAAAAAATATTTAGGTGGCGACTCATGTTTGGCCCTACTTTTCAAAATCCAAACGATTTGCGAGTTGGACTCTTTGGTTACAAACAAAAATAGAGGTCCCACACTCGAGTGGACCACTTGGTCTGCAAAGGTACTGGCTGGTCCGAATCTAGGCTCGATGCTCGCTCGAGACAGAGTGCAAAATAAAAGGCAGTTGTTCGAACGGTAACTTGGTTGCTCAACCCAACTGCTAATGTCTGCAAAAATATTGGATGCATGCAAAGTGCCGTTGGGCGACAAATTCATCACTCGAGCAAAGTGAACGAATTTCACGATTTCCAGAATTGCATTTGAAGTTCAAAGGCCTGAGTTTCAAGTCTAAAGCTTGCATGGCTAAAGAAAACATGAAGGAACACTTTATAAAACAAAAATACTTAATAATTACAAACTATAATTCAAAATCTCTTTCAAATTTTCCAAAACAAAACCTAAAACTCCATAGTTTTGCCATGCATGTAATAAATTTAACCTCTTTTCTTTTTAAAACATAATCATATGAGATGATAAGTGAAAAATCATGAAGAATTCTCAAAAATAGCAAGTATAGCTTTATGCATGCAATGTTTTTGTTGAAATCAAACCGAAGAATGATGAAATATGTCTGCATGACCCAATTTTGCTATTGTTTACCAACTTCAAAGTAATCCTAGCATTTCATCGAAAATTTCATACAAATGATCCTACAATCTCATGAATTCAACTTCTACAAGGATTATAGGTGAGATTCTTACCTAGAGCTTGAATTTGATGACAATCTATCTGAATCCCTTCAATTCTTCACAATTCACCCTCTCTCTCTCTCTCTCTCTCTCTCTCTAGAAGTTGAGCTCTCAACTCTCTCTACAATTTCAGCTCAAAAGATGATAAGAAATGAGCTTATTACGCTTATGTTACATATATATAGGCTTGATTAGGTTAAGCTAATTAAGTGAGATTAAATTTAATTAATTTTAATCAATTCTAATTGATTTATTATAATTATTTTGATTCGAATCAAATTTTAATCAAACTTGCTATATGATTCTAAATATTCGTATTAACCTATTGAACAAGTCAATTTTGATTTTTGAATTCGTTTAGGCTTCCAATTTATGATTCAAAGTCAGTATTCTAATAGATATAAACAAATAGATAAACACTAATTAAACATATAATTATGCAAATATGCTCAATGAATTAATATATAAAAATAATATGTATGTTGGGGTCGTCACACCAACTTAGAGAAATTTATATTTTCACAGGAAAATTTCTCTGTGATCATACTAGAGAAATTTCAAAATTTCCCTAAGTCAGGGCCAAAATTTCTTTGAGTTGATGAAATTTCCCTAGGTGGGGCAAAATTTTTTTATGAAAATGTTGAGAGACCTTAGCTAATTAAAAAAAAAAAAAACATCGTGGACCTCTCTTATTACACAAAGTTGGTGAGGGACGTTTCACTAATTTTTTAAAATTTTTTTGGAGCTCTTGGACCAAAAATCTAATTTTGAATTTTGTTTGGTCAAAGGTGTAGGTGCTGAACTAGTTTGTCCATAAGGACAAGTTTAGGTAAAATGACCAAAATAGCAATCTATATATATATTGGATATCTGTTTGTTTATTTCCAAACCAAAACTATTTTTGCAATCCGACTCTAGGGATGTAAAAATAGCCCGAGGCCCGTAGGCAGCCCGAAGCCCGTTTGAGGCTCGAGCCTAGCCCAGGACCTTGAGCCTGGGCCTGGGCCTGGGCCTTCCATTTGAAGCCCGACTTGGTCCATTAGTCTGGCCTGTTGGCCCAGCCTAGCCCAGCCCAAAAAATTTTGAGGGCCCGACCTAGCCCACCCGTCCATCTCTTTGCCATAGGTCAAATTTAAAATAAAATAAAATAAAATAAAAAATAAAAGACAAGTTTCAATGGTTAAATACTTAAAAATATAATAATAATAAACAAAGTCTTGATCTTGCAACAACGGTTACAAAAGAAAAAGTCATTTCCTTGTAGGGAGGCAAAGCTGATGCTGTCCCTACCAGTGCCGCCTATCCTATCTCTTGTCATGCATCACTCTTCACTCACATCACCATTGCAAGTTGCAATGAATGAAAAAAAAAAATTATGCACCTATGCTGCTGCCCCTGCCAGTGTTGCCCGCCTACCTCCTGCCTCATTGTCAATGTTATGCATCATTCACATCAAGCTGCAATGAATGAAAAAAATAAAATAAAAAATACATACACCTTTGCAGACTTAAAAAAAATCATATTACCGTTTGACACAACGGTATTTTTTTTTATTTATAAATTTATTTCAAATTTTCAAACTTCTATAAATCTCCCTTTTCCAAAATAAATCTCATAAACAATTCTCTCTCCTAAACTCTCAATCTCTGTCAACTCTCAATTAATTTTGAAGTGTCATCTCTAAGTGACAATTGCAATTGTGCAACAAGAAACTTTCATCAGAAGAAGCTAATTTCTGTATCGTATTCACCAATCGGTAACATTAAGGGAGATTTACCAATAAATCCCAAAATTTGAACTTATGAGCCAGTTGGTCCCATTTTTATTCTACTAAACTGTTTAGTCCCATTCAATTGTGAGGGACGTAATTACCCTCATTTAACCGTTTAGGTGTGTTGTATGTGATACATTGTGAGGGTGTCACACAATGTTGAGAAGAGTGTTGATTTGGGTGAAGAATGTGTGATTGAGAAAGGTTTTTGGAAAATCGGTGATTGATGAGAGTTCTTCAATGATGTTGATTTAAGACACCCATTCAAATTAGAAGAGTATTGATTTGGGTGACCCGATTGAGAAAAGGATTTTTGGAGAATCGGTGATTGATGGGAGTTCTTCAATTATATTACCCATCACCACCACCTTCCTTAAGCCACACATTCAAGTTCAAAACCCTAACTCACAAATGGTGAAACATATTTGAATGTATCACATTAAACCATAAAAAATGGAAAAAAAAAAACCAAAAGGGACCAAATCAACCCACTAGCAAGACTATTTGGTATAATAGAATAAAGGTGGGACTATTTGGTATAACAATTTGTGAAGTAGGATTTATTGGTAAATAATCCTAACATTAATTAGTTTAATTAAATTTATTAGGTACTCATTTTTTTCATTAATTATTTGTGAACATATATTAATTATTATTTTTTACTCATTGTATTTACACATTATTTATGTAACGCTCCCAAAATACACAATAGATACAACCCAAAACATATATTAATAATCGCATAAATCAGAGTAGATAGCCTTTTCATTACATGAAGTTAAAGATACAAAAGAGTCCAACATAGATAAATGCCGGCTTATATCTTCCCAAGCCTTGACTTGGTGACAACAAAAGTGAGGTTCGCTCATTACGTCTTAAGCCCTTGGCTTTACAAAAATATACAATTAAAATGAGAAGCTCTTGCTCCCGAAAATCTCTCTACGCTATTACTTGGTGGAGGCATTCCATCATTACCTGAAAATGTTTTTCCCAAATAGGGTGAGCCACAGCCCAATAAGAATCATCTAACACAATATATAAGGTTTAGCAGAGATATAAGTACAATGTGTATATACAATGCTTGGGATAAAACTTTCACAAATGTATATACTCATAAGATATCAAATTCAAGTCCTAATCTATTTTCCTTCAATTCATATGCCGTTCACTTATCTTTCTCAATTCATGAGTCAATTTCATTATTTCTCAACAACCAAACTAAGGTTACAACTCATTGGTTTTCAAATCATATAACACATACACATGAACACTTCAAACTTCCATTTCATAGATATTTCGTCCGCAAGCAACCGTCAAACGGGACCCATGTAAACGTAGGCTATACAAGAACTACAATTGCCATTTTACGGATATTTCGTCCGCGGGCGAGGTAACCCATGTGTAATTTCAGGACTTTCACCTAGGACACTCTGGCCAACTTGATTATAATGGAGTCCATCCCCTTTCTCCTCTCAAATAACCATTCATACATGTGAAATGTATATTAACACAAAATCCAACAATGGAGTGCATCCCCTTTCCACTCCCAAATAATCATACATGTACAATGTATATAGACATGGCCATATTCAATGACAACCATCAAAAGATTGGTTGCAATTCACCTAATCCACATGCAATTTCTACAATAGTTAAAACTATCCTCCACCAATAGCCCAATACAGTTATCTCTAAATAGATATTCAATCGTAATCAGATAGTTTACTCGAAACTTCCAAATGTGTGAAATAATACATATTTAATTCCACCATTTATATCAAAGATCATCCAATTTCACATTTCCAATGACAAATCCAATTTTTTTTAAACAAAATAACAATTTGATCCAATTAGGGTAAAAACCCCCTTTCCAAATATCAACGCATTTACCAAAATCCAGCATTTTGACATAGCATGAACATATTTTCAACCCCCAAACTCATTTATTTTGTATTCACCAAAAACCCTCTTTTTCATTTCACTCTGAAACCCTAGGTTTGATCAAACTACCTCCAAATCCCACAATTGTTACACAATAACAAATAACTAAGCTAAAAACTATATGAGAGTGTAGAGAAATCCCTCCCTCAAAGGAAAAAGATGAGCCAAGCAAGAGTGAGACTCCAAGAATGACGAAACCCACTTTTAATCGGATCAAAATAAAGATCTTGATGCACTCTACCTTTTTTCTCAAAGGCACTAGGGTGGAAATCCCAACAGATCTAGATGAAATCTTAGGGAGAATGTGAGTTTTAGAGAGAGAATGTATATAACTAGGTTTTTGGGAAGTTTTAGAGAGACAAAGAGAGAGAAGAAAAAGTGATTCAAAATGTCATCTTCACGAACTGATATCCACGCACCGTGCTCAAGCATGGAAAGTGATGCTCGAGCGTCAAACACAAAGGTTCACTCGAGCGCAAGAAGCGAAGCTCGAGCATAGAATACACATTTCCAGAAACTTTGCAAACAAAGGACCTCGCTTAAGCGTGAGAATGGATGCTCGAGCGTCCAATGCACCCTCTCAGTATTTGTAGAACTGCAAAAATACTTAGAGTTGAGAAATCCCACTCAAGCGCAAGAATGGCTACTCGAGTGAAGGACCAAAATTTGTGAAGCCCGCTCGAGTGCAAGAATTCCCACTCGAGCAGAGAAGCCAAAATCTGGGCAACAAAGGTTTTGAAAAACAAGCAAACAACCTGTTCCAAATGCACAACTACAACCCAATAACCAAAATATGGGGAAAACAAGAGAAACAAGATGTGAATAACCATTCTAAACCATACCAACCCGAGTCTGGAATACAATAGATAACGAGTCAAAATCAGAATCGCTATAACCTCCCCTCCCTTAAGGAATTTCTTTCATGAAATTACAAATGAACTTTGAAACCAACATTAGACTATTCACAATAATGTCATTCCCACAAATTTAATACCATCACCTATTCTTCAGTTATCCATTTTCATCGACTCGGTACACAAGTCCCACATTAACATGAAATTTACAATTTCCAAAAATGTTTACAATGTTAATCAAAACCCATGACTTATGCCAAAGGCCATGTGTCCGTCATCACCAAGATTGTCTCGACTTGGGAACTTAAGTATGAGAAGGGAAGGTCATGAATTGAGCACCCCCGCTCGCCCGATCAAAGATCGGCCTCTACTAATCATGATATGAATCTTATGTACATTATATGCTCTTATTCCGGTTTATTAGGCTAGCATTATTATGTGACGTGCACACACAAGTATAGACTAACTTGCAAGAATTGGAGCATTTCGAGTTATGTTTGTTTTGCAAAATTGTTTCGAAATATGTACCACTTGAAAAGGTGATCGCATATAAACATCGCCCAAATTATTCCAATTCAAGTAGTTTATCATTTAAGCACTCAGTCTCATGGTAAGCTTGCTAGACATGGCAACATTCACATGCATGAGATTATGCTAAAGAAAATAAAAGCTTACCTAGTACTCCAAGCCAAAAAGAAACAAAGTTAGAAAAGTGCACGATTCTGACTATGCAATTATGACTAATGCAACACATGTGATATGCAATTACTAGGCTCGGCTACTTAACATGGCATATGAAACAATTTGATAACATGCAGTCTAAGCACATATTCAAAGAAGTATTTAAACAACAATGCAGTTAGAATGATGAACTGAGCCTCGGTGCATGCAATACAAATGGATGCAAACATGAGTTATGCTAATCAAAACATGATGTCCCTAAACTAACCATCATAAGCAGATAAATAAAATGGAGAAAGACGTAAGGTTAGAAGACATACACATTATTACATTGCACTCTCATGAAAGAGAGTCCGAATGAATAAACTAAGCTAATTAACTAACTAATTAAAGCTAAGTTAATTAAGCTAATTATTACAAAACAAATGAAATTAGCTAAATTACTTAACTAATTATTACAAATGAATATGAATTAACTAACTATTCTAGTTAACTAACTAATTACAAAACGAAATTTGAATAAATAATTAACTAACTAATTAATTACAACACTTTACAAAATTAACTAGCTACAACTATTTAATTACAACAAGATTAGTTACATTCGACAAAATGCGTAAGTGAAAATGGATGAAGGTTGCATGGACAACGCCTAAGAGCTACTTTGTCTACCCAAGCCGCCTCTGTTTCTCCTTCAGCCACTACCTCTGTTTTCTGTAAAACTGCACTGCTGGCCACACATTGAGGGCCAGTCGTGCATTACTAATGGCCGGCCAGCTATATAGATGGCCGGCCATGCATCAATTTGGTGCAAAGCTCTGTTTTTATGTTCTGAGGTGAACCAATGCAGACAGAATGTCCTCAAGCTCTGTTTGTCTCTTTCTTCCTCCTCTGTCATGGGAAAGCCTTGAGAGAAGGTCGAAATTGATTCCAAAGCCAACAACGAGCAAAATGATTGCTTGATGGTCTCGGCTGCAATTTTGGACAAAATTCAATGAAATGCAAAGAATAAGACCACCCCTCCCTCTTGTCATAGTATGAACTCAAAGAGGGTGGTTGCAATGCTTCAAGAATCATCAAAATGCCATAGATTAGCATGTGACGACTCTTGACACAAGAACTTGGCATAACGTCTGGCCAAGTTGAAGCAATTTAAGCTATTTTCTTTATGTGTGTTGATCCAAGTTTTAAGCCAATTTTATTAAACCTTGCCATTCTTTAGTCCATTTGTCTATAGTGATGTTAGAGTCCTCTAAACAAGAAGTAATGTCAAACGAGAGGTTCTTCTAAAGTATGAGAGAAAGACTATACCGTTGACAATGAATCTTCGAAAAGATTAAGCCATTAAGTAGGAGTCTTTCTTATATGTCTTGAACAACCTCAATCGGTTGAAATCATTCTCAAGAATGAAAAGAGATGGATGATGGATTGATTATTAAAATTAGACTCTTAAACATGGAAATGAGTAAAGGAAAGCTTGGAACAACATGCAACAAGTTATATATGCCAACATGTGAGACAATAAATGAACTAAACAAAGCATGAGCAATTTAAAAGGCTTGGACAGCCCTTAAAACCTGAAAAATAGAGGCTAAAAGTTAATGAAAAGAGCCTAAAAAGCTAGGTAATAAAGAGAAGAATAAAGGCTAGCAAGCAAGAACAAGGAGGAGTGGCTAACCCCTTCACTTTTGAAACCTCAAAACTTGATTTTTGGCCCTTTTAAAACTTTGAAAATCAGTGTTGATATCAAAGAAAAAGAATGGAAAAGGAAGGGTTTGAGCTATTGATAAAGGTATAGAAAGAGCAAGCTCTCTCTACCCTTTTGGTAGCTCTTCAAACCCAATCTTAAACACTTCAAATAGACTCAAAGCAACACAAAACAGTAACAATTATGTAACAAATGAAAGAAATGAAGGCAAGAGAGAAAATAACAAGCCTATACCTTTCAAGGGGCAAGCTTGTTGCTTGTGATCCAAACTTGGTTTCAACCCACTCTCAAGCTTGAATTATGCTTCTCCAAGATCAACCAAGGCTCTAAGGTGGTGAGACAAGGTTGTGTATGGAGTCTAGAGATGACAGAAGGAAGTTAGGTTAGCTCAAAGGTTGCTTGCAATGGAAGAAGGAGGAGGGAGGAGCTCTCAAGGTGTATATAGGCTATCTAAATTTTGTTCAACCCTCAAAACAATCACACAGCTTTGTTTTTATAGAATTCGAACTCAAAAGGTGATGAATATCTTCAAAAATGGATAGCTGGCGGGCTTCTGCCCAGAATACTGTTTTTTGCCACCAAGGGCCGACTGGCCATACATAGCCACGGCCGGCCATCACTAATGCACGGCCGGGCTTTGATGTCCTCTCCTATTTTTTTGTTTAAACTTAACTCAGAGTGGAAAAGGGTCCAAAAATGAAACTCACAGATTCAAACAAAGCAATTGTTGAAGATTTGAGGTTATTTTGAGAGCTTGATTGAATCCGAATCGCTGCGAATTCAAAGCACTTAATTCAATTTTCATCATCGAGTGTATCGAACCAAGCGCCTAAGTCTTGCGGTAGTCAAAAAATAGGGTGTCTACAACTATGATTTGAAAAATTACAAATATCTCAATTTCTAACTGGTCTCTTATACAATGATAAGACTACTTGAATCATTAATTGAAATATATTTCTAATATTATTAAAAATTGTTAATTGATTTGATATATTTTTAATAAAATGTGCGATTTGTTATGAAATTTGAAATTTTAAGAGGCAAGATAATTTTCGAAATCACTGACAATAAATCGTATTTTAAGCAAATCTCTATCCTAAAATTAAATAATAATATAAAATTTATTTAAAATGTATAGAAAAATAATTTAGAATGAATTATTTTTAAACATTTCATTAGAATATATATATATATATATATGTATATTGTAGTTGTTACGTCATTAATTGTATATTCTAAATTCTTAACAAAAAAAATTGATGTCATAATTTAATTGGTAAAGATAAAAAAATTAATAAATTACAAAAATTTTATTTATAATTAAATAAAAATACATTTTGTCTTATAAGTTTTTCAGTTTTAGTTTATTCTATGTTAAAGTTTGTCCAATTATATAAAGCTAAAAATTTTCATTCATATTTTCTATTTAAATATTTTTAAATTACAAATAAGTAAATTTTATTTGGACTTTTCATTTAAATCTCAAATTAGATGCAATTTAGATATGGCTAAAATTTTATTTTTAATTTTCCATCTACAAATTTTTAAATTAAAAAAAAAAAAAATAGATAGACCAATAGTTTTTACCATGTATATCTTATACCACATATTTTTAATTTTTAATTTTTAAAAGAAGGCTTATATATGGATAAACACGACATATGTATTTTTTGTTGTGGCATAAAAATTTGCACTACACATGTATTTTTTTAATTTATGTTTACATGTGCCATGCGGAATTTCATTTTTAATTAATAAATATGATATAAATATTTTGACAGCTTAAAAATTCTTAATTTTTTATACACCACATGTACTGTTTAGTTTTCAAAAATAAATATATAAAATTTTGAAGTAAATATTTTTAAAATTTTGTATAAGACTAAAGTTATTTCCTTTCAAAGATTTTTAAATTTCAAATTAGATATGAATTAGATATGGATTTTTTTTTAAATTTCTATATTAAGTTTTTTGAATTTCAAAATCATAGATATGATTAAATGGACTGACATTTGTGTGCCATGTATATTTCTTAATGTTTAAAAATTTTTTAAAAAAATTAAGAAATTTAGATTAATCCTTTGGAACTAATGAAAAGTCCATTTTTTTTAAGAGAGATGCCACATCTCCTAATTGAGGACCCTAATTTCAACCCCAATGATGTCACTAAGATTTATGTGAAGTGGTCTCTCTCTCTCTCTCTCTCTCATCTTTAACCCCTATAATTCCACATTATTGGGGTGGAATTGGGGAAGCAAAATTAGGGGAATGAATAATTTTGCTTTTGCGTAATATATTGTGTATATATATATATTAGTCAATCCTATATAGGATAGGAATTTATTTGATACAATAAAAATATCTTAAAATCAAATGAACTCAATGAATATCTACGACGCATAGTGCCTCTACCTGTTCCAAAATTTTAAAAATCCTTCATCCCTTACACCATAATTTTTTTTTTTTTTTTTTAAATGAGATTTGAAATTTTGAATGATAAACATTTGGAGAGAAGATTAACTTAAAATCAATGTAGTTAAGAAGGATTTCAAGAACAAATTCTACAAAATAGTATTGTATAGAGGACCAATCAATTAAACAAAATAAATTGAACAATGATTTAAAAACAAATGTGTGAATATAAGTTATGATACATGTCACGACCAAACCCGCCCTTATAAGTTTAGCGTCGTAACCGGCCAGCAATCTTGGGATTACCAAAGGTGTCTAACTTGAAAATCATATAAGAAAGGGGCTGTAGAAGCAAACATATAAAATACATTGTCCATTGAGTTGTGTAGATATACATGAAACAGATAATTTAAAACTTTATATACAAAACCAAAAATCTTTCTCATGTTATCCCACACACTTAACTATAGCATCTTAAGTATAGAAAACATAACAAAAAAAGTCTTATAACATGCGACACTTCAAGAACCTCCACGTGAGGCACAATGGTTGGCTTGACAAAACGAAAGTTAGACAAAAGCCCTTAGGCCTGGTCCTACACACGCTCACCAACATATACATATATACATGCGGTAAACTAAGGCCCAGTGAATAACCTTAACGTAAAGAGGTTAGTGAAAGAATTCTGAACATAATAATATCCATAAAAAAGATCATAACATAATCAAATCTCATATCCGAACATAATAATGGTACATCCCATAGAACACAACACATCGTCATCCTACTAGAGTAATCGGTTCCGAATACCGATTAAACATATCACCACTTGACTAGTGGCTAACGAGATCTCGTAATCACATATATGTCATTGACCCGCATTAACATGTAGTCCCCCATGGCTTGGGACTATCTATGGATGCGATAATAGATTTCAAACATAGGACATTCGTTCACGTAAACAAATATCATTTCAGAAAATCATAGCTTATCAAATCACACTTGGAACATAATTCATATGAACATATCTTTACAATAACGTTACTCGCAATGGGCTTCCAGAAACGGTCAATCAACCCTTGAACCTTGACCGTTTACGTGAACGAATATCTTTTGAAAATATAAACACAGAATGTCTTTTGAAAATATGCTGAAAATGGCTTAACCGCTCAAGCGCACATTCGGTCGCTCGAGCGAACTGCTCTGCTTGCAAAAGCACTGGATGGTCTCATTCTACGCTCGAGCTACAACTCCTACGCTCAAGCGGTCCCACAATACACAAAAGGGTTCACTCGAGCCACCAAGTGGTCGCTCGAGCAGTTTGTAATAGACAACAAAACTACTACATGCTTGAAATGTCCGCTCGAGCGGCAAATCCTGCGATCAAGCGACCTAGAAAAAAAATCCTGGGTTTTCAGAACAGAGTTTTGATCATCCAAATGCGAATTCAAAGGCAAAGCTTATGCATGGCTTGTTTTTAAAACTTGAAAACTTTTCCAGAATATGAATATATGAATACAACCCTTTGCTCAAAACTCAAGAATTTAACCAAAATTGGGTTCAAAACCTCCATGCATGTAAGTTTTATAAACTCTTTTTCTCAAATTCCATGTCTTTAACAAAATTAATCTTTAAGGCTTCAAGTATATACAAAACTCCTTGTCAAAACATGATTTTAAGAGGTAATATGTGATGATTCAAACATGCATGTGTCAATTATCCATAATTTCTACATGAATGATCAAAATCAAACTTGACATGGCAAGACCCAACATGTTTAGGTATGTATGTAGAATTCTCTTCTTAATTCTTTACTACGACTTCTCAAACATAGAATTTACTTATAAAACTTGGTGAAATATGCATGCATATACTTTTCATGCTCCAAATTCAACACAAATGACAAAGCTCACGATCAAAATGATGATTTAACACTTATATATACATGGATGTAAGAATTATAGTCAAATTCTTCATCTTCTTGACAAAACTTGTGTGAAATACATGCAAATGATCATAACAACTCCATGAATTCATCTCTACAACACATAATCTTCTTGAATTAATAGTCAAAAGCTTACCTAGAGCCTTGAATTACTCTTGTTCTAGCTTAATCTTGATGGATTTTAGCCAAGATCTCCAATTCTCCTTCAATCTCTTTATTTCTCTCTCTAGAATTGCACTCTCTCTCTCTCTCTCTCTAATATAAATTCTCAGAATTTTGCACTCAAATGAAGCAAATTGAGCTCATGAATGATCTTAAGGGCTTATATATAGATATATAGCTGAAGTGGTTTTCTCCAATAATTAAAACATTAGGCTTGCCAAGCAAAACTTAATTAATCAAACTGAATTAATTTTTATTAAAATTTGTCATATTATTCTAAAAATTCCGAATAACACATTGATGTAACCAATTTCGGTTTCAGATGCCAATAAGGCTTTCAATTTTCAAATCAAAGCAAAATTCTAGACAAATATTTCTACGAGTAACAGATAGAAAGCTAAATAACATACAAAATACACAATTAGTACATAATTACATTCTAAACTTTTAGTTAGCATTCTTAATTATGGATTAACAGTTAATTACGGATCGGGATTGTTACAATACATTTATACATATGCACATATATTTAATATCACATACATATATTATTATTTATGAATACATTAATATACACATGTTTGGACATGTAGATACTCATGGAAAAAACTCAAAGAGAAAATACGAAAGGAAGATATATTTAAACATCCTTTTAAATATAAATACTTGTACAAATTCCCAATAATAAAAAAAGACAAATATATGAATAAGTATACAACTACCCTCTTCTAAAATACATGTTGTATTAGATTGCTCGATTGCATAGGATTTTGCCTTCTTTTAAAATCCTCATGTTGAATGGTATATATATTTTGCCTTAAATCCAACTAATAAATTTGCATTGAAATATTAAAGCTTTTAAAATATTAGTATATCTATATCTCAATGCTAAAAAATTTCCATACTTGATTTTCATTACATGATATAATCAATATGCTTAAATATTTTTTTTAATTGTAAAATCTAATATATTTTTGAAATAATATGGTTGTACATAAAATCAAAGTTGAAAGTAACTACATGACTCTTCAAGTCATTTATAATATAACATGAATTTAAAAACAAAAAAAAAATCTAAAACAAACATAAATCAAGCTAAAATTTATGTTTTCAAGTTCTGATGTATGCACATGTTAAATATTAGGGTTTTATATTGTTAATAACAAAAATTGAAATGTTTAAGTTTTGACAATCCATACTCAAGTACTGATATAATTTAATTTGAGTTGGTAAATTTTTCTTTAAGTCATGACCAAATTTAAAATTCTTTTCACCAAGTAATAAAAATAAAATGAATTTAAATTACTCAAATTGAGCCTAACAAAGTTGTACCTCTCTGGATTAAGTCGTACAATAAAGCAAATTTTGCTCTTAATTTTATGATCTAAAAATTCACATTGCATTTTCTCGTGAGCACCTCCCACACTCTCTTGGAATAATAGCAGTTGAAGAAAGGATGATTATGATCCTCCTTGTTACCCTACAAAGATAGAAAAAGGCTTTATCTTTGACAACAAACATTATTAGTCTATCACCAGTGTTGAGTCTTTCAAAAATAGCCATCTAAACCACAAAATGTGTGAGGGAAACTAAATGATTTTAGACGAATTAACTTGAGCTTTCCTTTGCATCCAAAGGTTCCAATCGTAATTGATAGAAAAAAGAATTGGTAAAATAAGGTTAGGAAGGGTAAGATTTTTCAATTCTAACAATTCTCAAGTTTGGGCTGCAAAGTACTTCCAATTCACCCCTAAGATGATCTCCTCAACTCTAGCTTGAATAGTCAAACTCAAATGATTTCACCAATTTTTTTGATTAAATGGCCTAAAGGTGCCAATTATCAATGTCATTATCATCACCAATCAAATGTTTACTGCAGGGTAAGTGACACTCCTGAGTCATAACAATTTCCTCCACGCCTAAGAGGGATCAAAAGGAATCCTAACTTCCCAAAAGCATTTGCCTTTTAACAAATAAGATTTCACTCACTGGCACTGCATGGACTGATCACCACTAGAAATCAAAAACCAGTTATGCTTAGCCACAGTAACCCTATTCCAAACTTCCATGGATTTGAGGCCCAGGCCCCCTTCCTTCCTAGGGACAAAAAGATTGGTATAGGTAATTTTGACCTCCATAAGATCTTTCCTAACTTTAGTCTCCAAACCCAAAAAAAAAAAAAAAAAAACATATGACTTTTACCAAGGCTAGGAGAGAGGCCAAACAAAGCTTGAAATTTAGTAAGCACCTCTTTAATGAGACTAACAATGTGTTTATCACCCCTGCAAAAAATATTGAGTCTTCAACAAAACACGTACTAACAATTCTATTTTTTTTTTTTATCACCCCTTCAATGGAATTTGAAGCAAGGATTGGTGGCCTTATTAATCTACTATGAACTTCCATAACAATAACAAAAAGGTAAGGACAAAAAGGATCTCCTTGTCTCAACCATGGGTGACTCCTGAAGCAGAGATATTGACGTGCAAATCGTTCGTCTGACTTGAGTATAGGGGCGGAAGACTAATTGAACCGTCTAGTAACTGGTTCCCTCCAAAGTTTTACTCTAGCTCCTTTAAAGTACCCACTAATGGGCATGGCCTAGGAAAGCCTAACCCACGGTTGTCTTCAGTTACCCAAACAGTTACTTGGTTAAAGCCCAGCAGAACAGGCCCAACACCAAGCCCAATAAAGAATTCACAATGATCAAGCCCAGACACCAGCTAGGCATGTGTCGAGTAGGGAATTAGCCACCTGGCAAACAAAGATCCCGCAGAGTTATTGAGCCCATACACCAAGCATTAAATGAGGCTTCCATGGCATTAAATGCAACAAGACCTCTCATTCCAAGGCATGGTGAAACCACCATGACCGACGTAAGTAGACTATAGACTTTTGGCCAACGAGACAACTCGAATAGACAAGGAAATGATTAGTAAGAGATATAAGGAAGCTTTTGAGGAACACTTGGGGACAAGTAATTTCACTCACTCACTTACTCTCTCTCTCTCTCTCTATCTCTCTATTCTCAACTTTCTCTCTAAATTGTTATTCCGACCACATCATCATCTAACTTGATCATTAGAGGGTCCACAGGAAGGAACCACCCCTATTTTGGAACCTTCCCACTAGACTTGTTACAGGTGTGATTAGGAAAACGAAGGATAGTCAACCCATGGAGCGTTTAGATCAGTCCAACCCATCTCTTCCCGACCAAATTGCATTATTAGTTGGCATCATCTATGGGAATTTGCTTCGGTTGACAATTGTGCTCGTTGTCATCGGAAACAGTTCCTTCGTCATCCACCTTATTCGGTGGAGTGAATGGTTATGACGAGATCCATGGCTTCGCAACATAATGTTGGAAACCCTGAAGCTGAGTCCTCCAACCCAAACAACCCACAACATCAATCACTTGGCTAAGCAAAACCAAGGCCTGATCAATGCTTTGCTCTAGCATGATCTACCTACTTCTCTTCCTCCCCCACTACACCACATTCCTCCAAACCAAGAGCAAGCCCATCATCATTACCCCTTCTAGCCACATGTGTCTCAAAGGCCTATTTTCCCACCCATCGCACCACAACCTTAGCAGTCGAACTTGGAGGGTCTACACCTCCCTCTTCAGGGCTCATAGCTTCATCAGGAGGAGCCTCAACCCTTCTATAGTTGTCATCAACTACATCATGTTACCATCCCTAAAAGAGAAGCTAGTAGTGTTCAACCCTCACTCTACGCCAGAGGAGACAATGTTCTCGTTTGGGACAAAGAACTGTGGGCCATGAAACTCCAGCTACAGAGAGTCATGTAGAACAAACCTTCCTCTACCGTCAATTCCCTTTTTGCTACTTCTCTCAGGGGTAAACTTCTACCCCCAAGTTCAAAATGCTATCAATCGACACCTTTGATGGTACAACTGATCCGGTCGACCACTTTGAAGTATACAGGATGCTCATAATCCTCTATGCTTTTCCTAATGAGATCAAGTATTGGTCCTTTCCTGTTACAGTGAAGGGGTTGGTGTAATTCTAGTTTAGTCAGCTCCAGCCAGACTGTGTCACTTCTTTTAACCAACTAAGCGAATCTTTTTGAAGCCATTTCATTAGCGCTCAGTGTTAACGACGCCCCATAACTTAGCTGCTAAATATTCAATAGACGAAAGGGGAGTCACTACGTAGTTTTGTCACTTACTTCAATACAGAAGCTTTATAGGTTGAAGAGAATGATGATAAGGTCATTTTAATAGCATTCATGGCTGGTTTATACCCGTCTGATTTCCTCTTTTCTGGTTTTTTCGAGCGGTATACCCCTGTCAACTCACCCATAGAGCAAGTCCTAAACCAACAACAATATAACCTAAAATGACCCTAACCGTTAAAGGCTCCCTCCATCGGACGAGACCAGTCCAAATATTGATGTTTCCACTGTGACCATGGCCATAACATCGAGGAGTGCATCAATCTTAAGGATTAGGTTGAGGAAATGACCCGCCAAGGGAGTTTAAGATTCACCACAACCCAACCACACCAAAGAGCTAGGGTCAATCCCCCAAGGTAGAACGATAGACACACTCCACCAAGGCAAGCCGACTAGCTTAGGCAGAATGATGATATAGCCCAACAACAACCCCAAGCTCAAGGAGGGCCCACACCCTTACTAGGAGAAATCAGGGTCATTATAGGAGGACTCGCGTGCGGTTGACCATCTCGGTCAGCACAGCGAGCCGAACTTCAAGGATCAGACAAAGGCCGAACAAAGAAGTAACAGTGATCAACCGACCCCACAAGAAACCCAAACAATGGTCAGAGTCAATCACCTTCACAGATGCAGACTGTACAGGAGTCCGATACCATTACGATGACTCTCTGGTCATTTCCTCTCTTTTCTCAAACTACAAAGTCAAACATGTACTCGTTGACAATGACAGCTCATCAGATATTATCTTCCTCAATGCTTTCAAGCAGTGCAAAATCGAGGAAGAAAAATTATCACCCCTGCAAACTCCTTTAGTTGGTTTCACAGGTGATCAGGTAACCTTTATAGGATCCATTAATCTTCCAATCACTATTGGCAAGTACCCAAGGCAGACCACAAAGATCCTCACCTTCCTGGTCGTTGACTGTCTTTCTACTTACAGTATTATACTTGGGTGTATAGCTCTCAATGCTTTCCATGCTATAGCGTCCACGTACCATTTGGCAATGAAATTTCCAATTGACCATGGGGTCGGCACTGTGAGGGGCGAGCAGATTGTATTTAGAGAAAGTTATGTTACTTCATTAAAAGAGGTAAAGGTGAAAGAGGCCATGATCATTAAGAGCCTTGATGCTAGAGACGAAGAGGAACTAATCTGGGGGGAACCGGTTGAAGAGTTAGTGGAAGTACCCATTAACCCTACCGACCCAAAGAAAATCGCTAAGATTGGTAGCCAACTAAGCCCTCAGGCCAAGGTCAAACTTGTAGCTCTTCTTACCGAGCACAAGGATGTCTTTTTTTGGACTCATGAGGACATGCCAGGCATCGATCCTTCTATTATTACTCATCGTCTCAGTATTGAGCCTCAATTCTGACCAGTCCACCAAAAGCAACGCATTTTCCATCCAGAGCGCAACAATCTCATTGCTGAAGAAGTAGACAATTGTTGAAGCCCAAGTTCATAAAAAATGTGGATTATCCTAAGTGGTTATCCAATGTGGTCTTGGTCTGCAAAAGCAATGGCAAATGGAGACTCTGCGTCGACTATTCCGATCTCAACCAAGCTTGCCCCAAAGATAGCTACCCATTACCCATGATAGATCTATTGGTCGATACAATAGTGGGCCATCAAGTGCTCAGTTTCATGGATGCTTTTTGAGGCTATAACCAGATCCTAATGCATGCAGCCAATCAAGAGCACACATCTTTTATTACTGATAGGGGGACTTATCATTACTACGTGATGTCATTCAATCTGAAGAACGTCAGGGCTATTTATCAACGACTGGTTAATGTCATGTTCAAAAACCAAATAGGTAGGAATATGGAGGTCTACGTGGATGATATGCTCATTAAAATAAAGCTTGCTTCAAATCACTTGTCAGACCTACGGGAGACCTTCCAGACCTTGCGCAAGTATAACATGAAGCTAAATCTGAAGAAATGTGCCTTTGGCAATGGGTCTGAAAAATTCTTGGGTTTCATGGTCAGCCACAGGGAATTGAAGCCAATCTAGAGAAGATCAAGGCCTTAATAGAAATGCGGTCTCCTAGAACAATAAAAGTGGTTCAATGGCTCACTGGCAGAGTCACCGCCCTCAATCATTTCATTTCAAGGGCAACCGACAAGTGTCTCACATTTTTCAAGGTGCTTAGGAAGGCTTTTACTTGGAATGTCGAATGTGATAAGACATTCCAATAACTGAAATAGTGCATAGCCAACCCTCCTCTCCTCCCTCATGTAATTCTAGGAGAGACCCTCTTCCTCTATTTGGTCGTTTCCAATACAACAGTTAGTGCAGCCCTAATCAGAGAAGAAGACTTAGTCCAGTGCCCGGTTTAGATTAGCCGAGCGCTTAGGGGGGCAGAGTAGAACTATCTCTTGTTAGAAAAGATGGCATTAGCTCTGGTCATCGCCTCCAAACGACTCCGACCATATTTTCAAGCCCACTTCATCGTGGTTCTCACATAACAACTTTTGAAAAAAGTTATGCAGCAATCGAAGTCATCTGGCCGGCGTATACAATGGTCTGTTGAATTAAGCCAATATGAAATATTCTACCAACCTCGAACAGCTATCAAAGACCAACCCATTGTAGATTTTATCCTTGAGTACACCAATCTCACCCCAGACATACCCCCTCTACCAACTCACATCATTCCTGAGGAGGTCAACCCCCACTCCTGGACTCTAAGCGTTGATAGCTCTTTCAAAAAAGAAGATAGTGGGGCTAGCTTAATCCTCACCACCCTAGAGAGTAAGGACTTCAAATGTGTCCTCCGATTCCAGTTTGACACAAGTAACAATGAGGCCTAGTACGAGGCCCTAATAGTAGGTCTCAAACTGGCCAAAGGCATTGGGGTAGACCATCTCTAAGTGTTCAGTGATTCCCAATTGGTGGTTGAACAGATAAGTGGGGAGTTTGATGCAAATGAGGAAAAAATGAGATCAAACAGAGACATTGTTCTACCCCTCACCCGTCTCTTTAACAATTTCCACATCAAGCATATCCTATGGTCTGAGAACTCCCAGGCAGATGAAATGGCCCAATTAGCCTCGACAGAACAGTCAGACCTCAGTCGCAGAGTCTGAATCAAATACCTGGCACACCCAAGAATTTCACAAGATCAACAAGAGGTCTACCTACTTCAAAACGAGCATATCCCATGGGCACAAGGCATTATTCAGTTCTTAGAATAGTGAGTGCTTCCAATAGATAGGAAGGATGTAGACAAGGTCAGAGCTTGGTCAGCCAATTATGTTATCATTAAAGGCATCTTATACAAGCGGGGATTCTCACGGCCGTACCTCAGGTGTTTAATTGCTAATCAAGCCACCTATGTGATAAGAGGCATACATGAAGGGGTTTGTGGAAACCACTCTGGGGAACGGTCTTTGGCCTATAAAATCCTTCGCATGGGCTACTTCTGGCCTACCCTTAGCCAAGATGCCAATGATTTCATACTCAAATGTGACAAATGCCCGCACCTTGTTAACATACCTCATGCTCCTCCAACCGAACTAATCACACTTAGCAGTCCTTATCCCTTTGCCAAGTGGAGAATCAATCTAATAGGTCCCTTGCCAATTGGGAAAGGCCAGGTCAAGTTTGCAGGTGTTGCCATTGACTACTTCACTAAGTGGGTGGAAGTAGAGCCTCTTACCAAGATCATCAAGCGAAATACCACTAGATTTATCTAGCAGTCCATTGTATATAGATTCAAAGTTCCTCAGGCCATCGTATTAGATAATTGCAAATAGTTTGACAATGCCTAATTCAGGGAATTCTGTGAGGAGCTCAGTATCAAGACATGTTTTTCCTCTCCAGATCATCCCCAAGCTAATAAGCAGGTTGAAATCACCAACCGCTACTTGTTAAAAATTATCAAGACCAAGTTGGAGGCAGCTAAGGGTCTCTGGATAGAAAAGCTACCGAATGTACTCTAGGCATATCAGACGACAGCACGAACCCCTACAAGGAAGACCCCGTTTTGCATAACATATAATGCCAAAGTAGTCATCCCTGTGGAGATTGGCCTACTGACCCCTCAAATTATGCACCCTAATCCAGAGTTGAATGAAGAGCTATAGAGGGCTGAACTAGACCTCATTGAAGAACTACGAGACTCAGCCGCCATCAGGTTAGCTTTATATTAGCAAAAAATGAGACAACACTATAACATCAGAGTCAAACCCAGAGAATTCGCAGTGGGCGACTTAGTCTTAAGGAAGGCAACTCTAGCCACCAAAAACCCAGGCGAGGATAAGCTAGTACCTAAGTGGGAGAGGCCTTACATTGTCAAATCTAGGCCACGCCTAGGCACTTACTGTTTACAAGATATGAAAGGCAGAGATCTCCCTCACCCATGGAATATTGAGCATTCGAAGTGGTATTTTCAATAAAATGAAGTCGTTTTCTTACATGTCGTTTATTTTGTTGTCTTGTTCAACTCATACCACTTGTTAAATTTTGTCTTTTCAATGCAATGTATAAGCTCACCTTGGTAGGACTTCATATTAATGAAAAAGATATTCAACTTCTGTTATCTGTGTCGCACATTTTGTAAGTGTTAAATTAAAAAGACCTTCACTAGACTGAGTCCCACAAAATCCTCAACCAGACTGAGCATGAAGACCTCAGCTAGACTGAGTCCAAAAAAGCCTCAGTTAGACTGAGCATGAAGACCCCAGCCAAACTGAGTCCAAAAAAGTCTCAGCCAGACTGAGCATGAAGACCTCAGACAGACTGAGTCCAAAAAAGTCTCAGCCAGACTAAGCATGAAGACCTCAGCCAGACCGAGTCCAAAAAAGTCTCGGCCACACTAAGTATGAAGACTTCAGCCAAACTAAGTCCAAAAAGCCTCAGCCAGACCGAACATAAAGACCTTAGCCAGGCTGAGTCCACAAAAGCCTCAGCTAGACTGGACATAAACCAATTTTTACAAGTCACATTAAAATTACAACATTGATTCTATTAAAAAATTTTACAAGTTACAGTTTTCTCAGTTTTAACAGCTCCATTTGTCTAGCCAATGGTCAGCCTACCAGTTCTTCTATTTATCATTACATTTTCTCAAATTAGTCCTCCACTGAGGGTCAGTTCTATAAGCCCAGGAACTTCGTATGATTTATTTTTGTTTTGGTCGCTCTGATTTTACCTTGATTCCCAGCGATTGCTTAGATCATTGGTGGTAAAAAGATACCCACTTCCGATTTTACCAAGTTACTCAATTCATTACCTCTACTTCAAATTTGCTCAAATTCAATTTTTACTTCCACTTGATTTAAGGGTCATCCCAAAAACAAGATACTTAAGTATGCAAGACCATCACCCCAAACAAATGTTTACATTAACAAACTTTTTGTAAAGAACATTTCTTTGTTACAAAACTTACAAGTCAAAGTTTCTATACATTATTGCAAGGACATGTTATAGTAAAAAGAAAGTAAAACACTACAATTACACTTTACACGGTAAAGCTCAGCGGGCACTCCCTCCATCTCCTTCTTCCTTAATGGATATCAGGTCTTCCTCTTGAATACCCTCATCTAGTAGAGTACATGCGATGTCTCATCTCCTAGCTCTACGAGGTCAAAGTTGATGTTTGGGAAGGTCGGCTCTACTCTCTGTCTAAACTTCTCCCAACCACTATCCCAATACTCCCTAAGCAAGTGCTTGAAATAGTCAGACTGTTAGAAGTTCTGGATTATCTCTGCCTTTGTTTGTCCCTCTACCAGATCGGCAGCACTTGAGCTTAATAGACTAGCCTTAGACCCCCCATCTTTGACCAAGCTTGAGGACATAGTAGTATCTATTGCTATTTGGAATTCAGTATATTGCTTGAATTGTTCCACAGTTGCAGTATACAGGTAGGGGTAGGTCGTCCTTTCTGACGTTATCGCCTTGGCCAGCTCTGTAGACTTGCTCATCTCCTCCTCAAGAGCCTTCTTCTCTACATTGAGTGCCCTCTCCAACTCAGTAACTCATGCGTCAGCCTCATCCTTCTCCTTTAGAGATGACTTACGCAGCTCTTCATTATTGATCAAAGCCTCTTCCAGTCTTTCGTTAGCCATGGTGTAGGCCTGTTGGATTTATATAACGTTTTGTTGCTCAGTTACCACTTTGAACTCCAACGACCCCACCCTTCGGCGAGCAGCTTCCAGTTCACGCTTAAATAGGCCTAGTTGAGCCTTGACGTCTACCAGTTCAGCTACAACCTTAGATTGATCTATCTTGGCTCGGTCAGTTATGTGGCTCTGCACCAAGGCTAATACCTCCATCTTTTTGGCACATTGCCCATACGCAAACCCTTTGGTGCAGGCACTTCACGCCACCTTCTGCCACTTAGCAATCTCCACTCTGGCCACTCCCAGCTTAAAACACACTTTCTCCAGCTGGGCCTTAAGCGGTTCTGTCTCCATCTTCACCACCACTCATTTGCTTAATAAAGTGGCCGCCAAGGTCAGTAACTCCATTTGGGCCAAGTAGAATGCTCTCATAAGGTCGGCCACCCCAAATCGAGAAACGTCCTTGACGACTGCGTTGTCTACGAAACCCAATTGGCGTTCGGTAGTAACTCTAGCATCGCATAAAATGTTGGACGGACGGATCGCTCGCTTCTGACAGTGAGACACTAACCACTTCCTTCAGATGGCGAGCAGGGCACTCACTGATCCGAAGGCAGAGCTCTTCCCAATTCTACTTGTCTACATTGGAGTTGGGCACTCCTTCTTCGCCTTCTGCTCTACCTCATTTGTTTCTTTTGTTGGGGACAGGTTAACTGCTTGGTCAACTCTTTTCTCCTCATTTGCCTTACCCAGATCCACCAACTCTGTAATAAAGGGGTCAACCTCATCTCCCTTAGTGACCATTCTAGGCCTTGGCTCCCCCACATGCACCTCCCCTACTGGCTCAGCCCTTGGCTTAGTCACGCCCTCCTTGGCCTTCCTCCCCTCTTCACCACCCTTAGGCATAACCCTCTTCTTCTTCTTTAGCTATCCAATCTCCACCCTACTATGCTGTTTTAGAGGATTGATTAGCATTTTAAGGGGGACAAAAGTCCTCAAGTCCCTTTCTGCGAGGGCTATAGGGCACGAGCAAGCAGACCTTTGAGCGTGCGATTTGAAAGCTAGCTCCAACTCCTCTCCTTGTACTTTTTCTGCGCAGCAAAGACCTGTTGATCTTCTGCTTGTTGGGCTTTTCTCTTCCCCTCCTCTTTATTAAGAGCAAGATCTCCCTCTCTGGGCTCAGGACCTAGTTTCAAAGCGAACAGAGAAGAAGGCTTAATGAGATCATCCTATTTAAGCCCCTCCTTCTCCCTCCTTTGTTTTACCTGCTCCACTCTTCTTTTTGTAGCAACATCCAACTTTGGCTCGATCAATTTGGTAGGGATCTTCCAAATCATCCTCACTCCTCTTTTGCCATCCATAAATACGTAAAACTATTTGGTTCACCACCCCTTCACCAATGAAGGCAGCCATGCCACTAACCCTCTGCCAGGCACTGCCTGCAAGGCCACCCATATCTCCTATTGGCCTGATACCTTGTAGTAGTAGAAAAATTCATCCACTAACATCTCTTCCCCATCGATCGCTCACGACTAAGAGATCGCATATGTGACTAAGATCTTCTACGTACTTGGCACTAATTGGCCTAGTGCCACCTTCAATTGGTTTAGCACATCAATCACAAGTTGAGGGAGCAACAATCTTAAACCCACATGAAGTGCCTCTTCATAGAAAGTAAACTCCCCCGGCCTGGCATCAGAGGCCCTCTCTTCCGTCATTGGCAGCCTTAATTTCACGTTCTCAGGGATCTAATATTTTCTTAAGATATCTTCCAAGTCCTCCGCCATCAACGACGACTTGTCGACCTTGGTATGCCAGTGGTCCAAAGCCACTTGGCTAATTGGTTAGGTAGCCAAGATCATCGTTGGTGGAATGGGTGGAGGTGGCCTCTCTCCCATTCTTTCCACTATCATTTCCACCGTATATTTCTCTGCCAGGGCAACTCCATCGTCGTTCCCCAACGGGTCAGGTGTTAGAGGAAGGGCTTTCTTTTGGGCCATCTTTCTCACGTTTTTGCATATGGTTTCAGTTGCAAGGACGAGAAAGTTCGAAATGTGGAATAGAGGGGAATTAGACAAAATGAAAGATGTGAAGTTTGGAATGTGTTGATTTTTTGCAATAAGGTATATGAAACGCACAAGTGCAAAGGCCCAAGGCTTGTCTGTCTTCCAAGGGTCGTAATCGAAGTTAAGATTTGCTAGTTTGAAAATTTGCCAAAGTGTAGAGGGAAAAAGAAAGACGAAAGGGTTAATACATTAGACTTTTCGAATCCGCGTGCTTTAGCAACTTTTCACCTTCGCGAGAATTCCAAATCTCCATCAGCGCTCTAAATTGCTCCACATAAATAGCCGAGATTAATTCCCTCACCCATCATCTCTATTTTTTCACTCCTACATCACATCTACATCGCGTCCTCACGTACGTTCTTGCTCCTTGAGCCCCGCGCCCCATCGAAACATTTAACCCTTCGTCCAACCCTTGGTCAATCAGGTCTATCGATCGACCACCCTCTGTCAGTCGGAGTTGTCACACGGTCGGACACCCTCGGTCGGTCATCTTGTTGGTTGGCCACCTTGATAGTCGAACACCCTCAATCGGTCATCTTGCTAGTCAACCACCTTAACGACTGGATGCCCTTGATCGGTCCTCTTGTTGGTTGGCCACCTTGACGGTCGGGCATCCTCAGTCGATCATCTTGTTGGTTGAACACCTTTGCTCCGCTGTCTTGCTAGTCCGCCACCCTTGGTGCTCAACTATCATCATATGCTCGATCAGTTGTCTTCGGACCCTTGCCTCCTTGTACACCAGACAACTCGGTCTACCCCATCTTCTGCGATTAGGGGGACTACTTTCACTTTTATTATTCCCTTCGCTAGACTAAAGCTACACTCGAGAATGGGAGACTACTGATGGGCATAGCCCAGAAGGGCCCAACCCACGATTGTCTTGGGTTACCCAAACAGTCACTTGGTTGAAGCCCAGCAGAACAGGCCCAAAACCAAGCCCAATAAAGAACTCACAATGATCAACCCCAGGTACTAACTAGGCATGTGTCAGGTAGGGAATTATCCATCTGGTAAATAAAGATCCTGCAAAGTTATTGAGCCCATATAATAAGCATTAAATGAGGCTGTCATGACATTAAATGTAACAAGACCTCTCACTCCAGGCCATGGTGAAGCCACCATGACCGACGGCAAGTAGACTATAGACTTTCAGCCAACGAGTCAACTTGAATGGACAAGAAAATGATTAGTAAGAGATATAAGAAAGCTTCTGAGGAACGCTTAGGAAAAAGTAATTTCATTCTCCCTCTCTCTCTTTACTCTTAACCCTCTCTCTAAACTGTTATTCTGACCACATCATCATCTAACTTGATCGTCAGAAGGCCTACAGAAAGGAACCACCCCCATTTTGGAACCTTCCTACTGGACTTATTGCAGGTGCGATTAGGAAGACGAAGGACAATCAAGTCGTAGAGCGCTTGGATCAGTTCGACCCATCTCCTCCCGACCAAACTGCATTATCACCCACAAAGACCCCTATTAATGCAAATGGAGAAGGAAAGGTTGGTTATACAAGCTTTAATCCAATTAACCATGATAGGGAAAAAATCCATAACATCGATCACTCTGGCTCTAACAATGTTTTATTCTTCTTCATCAGATGTAGACGTGACCTTACCCGAACATCTAGCCATATTGTCGTCCATTATGAATCAAGAAATGGAAGCGAATGAAGCCAAAGAAAGAACATAAATGCGAAAAAAGAAAGAGTACAGTTTGGTGAAGGAGTGCCAAAGATAATTCCTCACCAACCTTCTCCCCATAGGCTTTAACTATTGCCGATAGTGGCGATGAGGACGGACAACAAATAGCACCTGACTCCCTAGCTAGCCTAAGTAAAAGAATAACCTAGGATTGGAGTCCTAGAGAGAGAGCCATTTCAATATTAGCCTTTAATTATAGATTAGGTGCATCTAAAAATTAAAAAAGAAAAACAAAAAATTGTGTTTCAGTTTGGAAACCAAACAAGGAGTTTTTTTGTTTTTTCAATCAATATGAATATTTACAATGTAGAGAAGCCCAATCAAACTAAGAAATGATTATTTTATTTATTTTTATTTTTTCAATTAGTAGAAGTATTTACAATATAGAAAATCCCATTTGACCTAAGAAAGAGCTTCATAATGAAAAAGAAGAAAGCAACATACCAAACCCTCATAATATAGGACATAAATTATTAATCTTTGTATTGACCTCCTGACCTTTTAAGGGGAAGTGTGCAGGAGTGGCCAACTAAGCTAGCCCAAATTCATTTGTGAAACTAAATATTGAAGTATAAGACTTAATCAATTGCTTGTTCTCATTACATGGCCGACTATTCAAAAAGATATTAAAAAAAAAAAAAAGTGTCTTCCAAATCTAATAATAGATCTTTCAAGTTAAGTTTTTACATAATCTTCATTTTGTTGATTTATGCCATTAATGTTTTAGATTTGGCTATGTATTTACTTGCAAACAACCCTAGATTAGCATCTCCGAGTGGCAGGGTGTCCCTCATTTGGAAATATTAGCCCAAATGCCATGTGCTTTTCTTAGCGGAACAAAATTAAACATCTAGAAGCATTTTATCTATTATTGTAAGTCTCTTGGCTGTTCCTCTTCTCTCAATACTAATTTTTATGTTGTCTTTTACACATTTAGTAGTTTATTTATCTCCACATAGAAAAACAAAAACAAAATCCATTTAACTCGTGTAGTTATACACTTACTAAATTCTGTACCATATTATATTTATCATTTCATCTGTTAGCATCTCATTAGAGATAGACATGAGTGATGACAGTCATTATACTAATAATGTGGTGAAAAAAAGAGATGATAAATATAAGGGAAAATTATACCTGTGGTCCCTACATTTTATACTTTGTGTCATTTTAGTCTTTACACTTGTAATTGGCTCAATTTTGACCCTTAATTTTAAATTTTGTGTTAATTTGGTCCAATTGATAATGTCATTAATGTATTTGATAAAAAAATAAGCACTGAATTGGTTAACTCACTGAGTTAAGTAAGTTTATAATTTTGCTCTTAAAAATATGATACGTGTCACTTATATGCGTATTTTTCACCAAAAAAAAAATGGTAAAAGTTATTATTAATTGGACTAAATTGAGACAAAATTATAAATTTAAGATTAAAATTGAACTAATTAAAATTATCGAGATTAAAATTATACGATAGTTAAAATATAAGGATTGCTATCGTAATTTACCCAATATATGTGGACTGCAGTCGTAATTTGTTCAATGTAATACTATGGTGTAAAAAATGCGGTAAGTACAATGTTGGTCCAAACATGTGATATGGTCTATTGTTTAGCCTTGTCCAAACATGTGATATGATCTAATAGGTTGAAGGGTGCAAGTGTGGTCCAAACTAACCTTCAAGTGATCTGGCATCTATGCATCATACAATTGCTGATGTGGCTAGGCTCGTGGGGCCAATTGTTGGATGCTAATATCCATAACATGATCATTTTGGAGTATTGACTGCCACGTGGTCAATCAGTGCTTTTCATGGTGAATACTTGGACCGTTGGACCACATAATATTGTTTTGGGAGGTTTACGAGCTCCACCAAATATCTTTGGAGGGACTCTGGTTACTGTTGCAAAAACACCCTTTGGTTATATAACGTGGCATTTTTGGGGGGCGATGTGGTAAATTTTATAATGTTAATAGTTATTCATCAAGCTAAAATTTGGCAAACTCCTTCTATCATTCCAAATTTGGCACAATTGATAGCACTACTGGAGATTTTTTTTGTACTTACCATGCCAAATTTTAACAATAGCATGATGGATAATGTGAATATTGATTTTTAACCTCATAACCAAACTAGATTTCCTAACCAATATCTAAGGAACTTAGCCATAGAGCACACAGAAAAATAGAAGAGCCCAACATTTGCACATGAGAAGACAATAAACACCATAGTGGCTCGTCTACCTGAGGCACTCCGACGATCAAGTCAGTTAACTTATCTCTCAAAGATATCAGAGCAAGTAAACAATGCACAAGCAAAAGTATACCTTAGACCTACGAGGGTACCTTACTTCTATAGTTAGCAATGCCCTTGTCCTCTAGAAGTACCACTACATAGAACTCTATTCCTTAGGATAACATCTATCTTAGATTCCTCTAATCCAGATTAGAATAAGCTCTTTTAAGAGTCTCATCTCTATCCAAATAAAGATCCTCAAACCATCTAGGACTTTTGTCCTCTATCTGAATATCTCGAATTCTAATATGGTAGCACCATGTCTCAGTATCTCGGTTCATTCACATGGTGCCTCAACTAATAACCTTGGCCACGTGGACAACCCTAAAAATATATCCCTACAACTGCTCCCTAAGTTCTATTACCTCAGCAACCTAAGGTGATGGAACCTACATCATCTAGCCTACCAATATGTCGGCTAAATGACATGATGAATGATATCCCTCCAACCGAGATTGGGACTCATCGGTATCAAGGAACAAGGACTCAAGTGTCTACTTATCATGAATCAAGAACCAATATGTTATGTCTCATCCAAGTACAACATCTCAACCGAGATCATGTTACTAGCTAAGGTCATGACTTGCTAGTTCAAGATTTCAAGATTCCAAGTTTGTTTCTGTAACTAACTTCAAAACCACCAAGACATGTGGCACCATCTCATTAGCTCGTCCTCGTCATGTGCCATCAACAGATGCATCAGTTCAACTCTGTCCCACTCCGCCTAATGTCAGATGACATCACCCAGGCACATCATCCAAGGATTTGAAATCGCCTTGCCTCATCTTTGCATTTCCTACAAAACTCTCCCCTTTCTCTTCGTCCTTTCACTTCACATCCCAAATTCTCTCTCTCTCTCTCTCTCTCTCTCTCTCTCTCTCTTTAAACTTTCAAAATCTCCATTGCTGACCCTTAAAAGCTCTCTATCGCAACCACTTCGATCACTATCTCCGACGACTATTCAAGCATTCTACTCCAACCAAAAGGACTACCTCACTCCGATGATCTCGAATCCAGTGTCCACCTCTCCATTCCCAATCTATAAGTCCCTCATTCTTGTTTCTAAGTTTCGGTTCTTGTGTTCTTGAACTTATTCTTTTGAAATTTCCAATATTCCTCAATTTGTATGCATATTATATTCTTTCTTCACACATTTTGTACTTAGTTCAACATATTTTCATCATATTTGAATGCTCATCACTCTTGAATTTCTGCACTCCAATTCTCTTTTATCTTCATGCTCTAAATCTATACTTCTTTACTGTTTCCAGATTGCCCAATGCCATTCTTTGCATATTGCCATTGTTCTTACACAATCTAGGTTAAAATTTGTAATTTGTTGTAACACTAGGAAAACAAAAAATTAGAACATTGATAAGTTTATCCAGAACCTTTAAACCAAAGTATTCAAAATTTCAAAACTTCCCTAGGTTAGAACGAGTGATTTCCAGAATCTTCGTAGAGTTTCCCAAGATCTCTGTGCAAGAAAACCCTAAACTTTTTGACTTTCCAAGACCATAGGTATGCATAGGTGAAGACTAGACACCCTGACCAAAATCTAGAACTTTCACCGAGAATTTGACATCCCGAATGATGTCCAAATTTGACTAGCTAGCAAAAACGATTCAATCATGCTCAGGAATGACTACATGCCTTTTCCCGTGGTATCGATTGTAGAAGGTGCAATCTAATTCCCCCTCAACATCCTATTTCTCCAAATAATGAATTACTACAAACTCAACCCCATGTAGCTAGCCTATAACACCTTTAGAATCATTAACTAACCAAGTTGTGCCACCGACACAACACTAGGTTAACCCTCCCCAATGTCCAGTACTGCTACACCATGTGTAGTCTCAAATCCACCAGTGGCATCTCTTACTACTTGAAACCAAGGTCCACCGCCTACAAGCTAATAGCCAATCTTTCAAACTCCAACAAAGGTGTTGAGGAAGACTATCTCATCATCTCGGGCAATTGGGAATTTGCTCCAAATGACAACATGCGTCTATATCCCTTGCACAGAGGGATCTTTGGGGATCATGAAGGTAAGCACTTAGTTCCCTAGACCACACACTCTAGAAACTAGCATTCCATACTTAGTCAAATTTCTAATATTTCCCTTCTTTATTTTTACAGATTTGCCTCAACCCAACAAATCCTTCCATAAGGCCTACGTCAAGCGAAAAGATCACACCAGGTTCTTGGACTTGCCCATCAACGAGGGAAAAGTTGTTCTCCTTCTCAACTACATCCCAACATACAAGTCTCATTTTCCTGACATTTCGTCCAGAAGTAGGACTCCACCATTAACAATAACACCAACAGCCTCACCTCACATAGACCAAGGCTCCATATCTAACCTAGTCAATCAATATCCACCTCGACCTCATCGCAGTACGCTTTACCATCCTAGTGCCAATATCAGCGCTAACCTTTCATCGCACTTGCAGATAGGACCATCAGCAAGAAATGCTGAGGTCTAGACCTCTTGACCTACAATCCAGGAAATCCTCTCCTAACCCTTCCTACGCTCAGACTTGGTGCCGGTATCATGATCGCCTCCACTTCGAAAGAAATAGGATGCAAAGCCGCCGTCGTAAAGGACCTTCTCGGTGACATTCCCAACATCGTTACCATCTATTCCATCCCATCTCCACCCTTAGTCCAGAATCAAAAGAGGCCAAAAGGGACAAAACTAAGCCTAAGCGAATCGCCACTCCCTCTTCTGAGGAGAAAGACCTTGAGGATAGCCTACCCATCTTCGAGATAACACCCAACAAATGCCCAACATTGGAATATGCAGAGGATCCGAAACCGAAGTGGTTCTGCTCCTTGGGCCCCTCGAAGATGACTCATGGTTCCTTGAAATAGTTGTCAAAGACCAATCTCTGAAGGTTGAAGATAGGGCCTAGAAGCACCCTGAGGTCGCTGTTGCTCTCTTTAGTACCCTATTTTTGCCCACCGACATGACAAACATCAATGAGTACAATGAGTACGAACACTTCGCCATGATGATGAGAAACTCTATTCTAGTAAGGTTCTTCAATTTTCTTTCTAGTCTTCAATACTTAGAAAATTTTTGACTTATCTAACACTTTGTTCTTTTTGTAGTCTGTCCAGCATGCCCACTTCTTCTTAACCCAACATGAGTTGGCTAAGAAAGATCTGACCAAAAACACTCAAGAGGCTGCCGACTATCTCGCCAAACTCAATGAGTTTGAGATGCGGCGAGAGAAGCAGAGAACTGTGATCAACACCACTAAGGCTCAAGTGGAGAAGGCTACAAAAGTTTTCGGGGAGCGGACTGCCATAGCCGAGAAGATACTCACTGAGGTGCTAGTCTAAGAATGAGGAGATTAAAGAGGCCAATGCCAAGGCCTACTAATAAAGAAAGACCGATGTCAGGGATGTCTACAAAAAGCAGGTCAACGTAGCCTACAACAAAGGATACTACCTAGGCTGGATCTCAACAAGATGAACCTGTCATTTCCTCCATCCTCAGCCCAATTTGAAGAAACTGCCGATTCCAATGAAGGAGAGGAAGAAAATGAGAAAGAGACTGCTGCTAGGCCCAAGTCTCCCACGCTGAATGACCAAGTCATGAACCTCATTGGAGATGATGATGAAGTCAACAAGAGCACCTCCTTTGGGGCAAAGTAGGCTGAGAAAACCAACGCCGAAAAGAGTATTGAAGAGGTCCTCATGGAGATGGATGAAGAGGCCAGCGAAAACGAAGTCCAAGCTAAAGCTGACATTATTGCTACCTAGAGCACCGAGGCTCCTCCAACTGCCAAGGTCCAAGATGCTACTCCAATGGCCGAAGTCCAAGTTGACACTAAACCAGAAGTAGACTTAGGATTTTCCCCCTTTTTTTCTTGTACTTTCTTTTCTTTCTTTTGAACATTTGAATAATGCTTCTGTTTTGCAAGG
The DNA here is from genome assembly GCA_025200525.1 of Camellia lanceoleosa. Classification (NCBI taxonomy): domain Eukaryota; kingdom Viridiplantae; phylum Streptophyta; class Magnoliopsida; order Ericales; family Theaceae; genus Camellia; species Camellia lanceoleosa. The sequence goes on from CM045769.1 coordinate 113,749,338, forward strand.
CCGAAGTGCCTAATGATAATTGAACAACTTCCTGCTTTTTGAATGCACAGCTTCATTTTGTTTAAGTCTTGGATGCCTCTTTTACTTCTATTTGATACAAGGCTTCTTTACTTTCATATCTTTAGCAATTGTTACATTTAGAAAATTTTCTAAGAGTAACATCTTGGATTCTAATTTTCACCATAATCACCTCCGATTAACTCATCTATTGTCATCTCGGGTATGACTAATTAATATTTTAAAATTTTCATGCCCTTATCAAATCAAAGATTCAAACTTAACTTTATTCATACTCTTTGCCCCCTAATGTGAATGTAAGTTATAGTTACCTTCACATTAGTCAGCCAGCATCTCAATCCTGCCTAAGTCTTTTATACTTAAACACCCATGACCAGTGTCATTGTGTTTTGCTCATCTAAACAAAACACTTAAGGCTTAACCTTATTTCACAGTACTAACTACCTCGGTTTTTCCTTCCATACTAACCAGGTCGGCTGTCTAACGTTGTTGCCTCATTGACAAAGTCATGGCTAGTTCCATCATGTTTCTCTTTGAAACATCCCTTTAACTTATTTCAGCTCTGTCATCATGACAAGCCTAAGTTAAACATCCAATTTCTCTTTGAAACATCACAACAGCCTAACTCTATCTTTCTAATAAGAATCAAACATACAAGTTTCAAGAGCAATGAACAATTCAAACTAAAAATTTTATTTATGAATACTTCGGCTAATCATCTTCTAAGTTACATCAAAAGAAAAATAAAATAAAGAAGACTAATGAAAGAAAAACTTCAAGTTACTAGTGTTCCATGGTCTTGGCAACTGCTTGCCATCACAATCTTCTAGCCGATATGCCCCTGCGCCAACAACCGAGATGATCATGTATGGTCCTTTCCAGTTTGAGCTAAGTTTACCCTCCCTAGGATCTTTTTTGTTGCCGATGACTTTCCTCAAGATGTGATCTCCCAACTTTAAACTCTCTGGGATTAACGTTCTTGTTATACGCCCTTACAAGTCTCTATTGATATACCCCTAGCCAAAGTGCTACTCGCTCTCTTCTTTCCTTGATTAGATCTAGATCTCAGGCCAAGAAGACCTCATTCATCCCATTTTTCACTGCCTGAGTTCTGATTCCTAGAATGCTAATTTCCAAATGTATGAATGCCTCTGTGCCATAGGCTATGGAAAAAGGAGTTTCTCTAGTTGATCTTCTCAGCATGGTGCAGAATGCCTATAGAAGGCAATTCTTCAGCACACTTGCCTTTAGTAACTTCCAGTCTCCTCTTTATACCATCCAGGATAATTTTGTTACACCTCGACTTGGTTATTGCTTTGCAGAAACCTATACGTTAAATAGTAATTGTTTATCTTGTACTTGGCGCAGCAGTTCTTGATCATTTCACTATTGAACTAGGTTCCATTTGTTAGGTTTTTATTCTTGGCAATCACGTTTGACAAAACTCCTTTCAATTGTACTTATTTTCGCACTTTTTATTTCAGTGAGGCTATGAGTGTTTAGATGTGAATCCAACCTGAAATGTGCCTTGCAGAGAAGTTTGTGATGTTAATACTTTCAAGATTGCCAATTCGCTGATTATGACAGGAATCGAGCTGCCCGGTCAGCTTGCGGGGGTCCAGAGGGCAGCGCCCCTTGGTAGGTCCGGGGCAGCGCCACGGTGGGGTCGAGGTGCAGCGCCCCCGAAGCAAAATGCAAAATTGCATTCAAAGTTGCTTGTTTACCCTTGCTTGCTCGAGGGAAGGAGTTCTCACTCTAGCGAAGGCTGCATCTGTGTAAAAACCTGAAAGAGATGAATGTATGCTCGAGTGAAGGGTGCGTGGCTTGAGCGAAGCCACTTATGGAAAACACGCGTTTTTGGTTCCTCACTCGAGCGAGCTTCGCAGTCCCAGATTTCTATAAGTACGTGTTTCTGTCAGATTTTAGGATTACTACTCCAGATCTACTTTTTGGATATTAAGGTTCATATTTGGGGATATTTTACTAGTTTTCTTTGATGTTTAATTGAGTATTCAACTCATGAGTTAAGAAGAAAACATCAAAGGTTTGTTTGTTCTACACAAAAGATAGAGCTGTTCTTCGGTGGATTCCAAAGAGTTCGAGCCTGAAGCTTTGGTGGATTCTGGAGCGGCTTATCGTCAAGACAATTCTGAGGTGAAGACGGGGTTGGAAGAGACACATAGGGGTTAGTTCAATTTGGGCGTGGATTCGCTAGGTAATTGAGAGTATACCTATGTAATTCCTTTATATCTTCTTAATGGATTGTTTTATGGTTGTTGCCCGTGGTTTTTTATCACAATTGGAGGTGCTCCAATTGTGGCTTTTCCATGTTAAAATCGTTGTGTCGATTTGTCTTGATTATTTGATTGGGATTGTTTTATTGCTTTAAATTGATACATAATCACAAATCAACATCTAGGGGATTTCTAGATTTTTCAATTGGTATCAGAGCAGGTCACTCTATTTTTTTTTGTTTTACAAATTTATTAGAGCGAGATCTTGTTTGATTTGTGATAATGGATACAATTCGTGAGGGAAATTCTATGGTTCGACCACCCCTACTTGACGGATCCAATTATTCTTTTCGGAAAAGCTCGGATGAGATCGTTTTAAAATCTATTGATGAAAAAGTTTGGCAATCTGTCATATATGGGTGGACTGAACCAATAATTACCGTTGATGGAGTAACTTTCCCCAAACGAATTGATAAGTGGGACACAATTGATTACCAAAATAGTAGCTGGAATAGTAAAGCTATCAATTCTCTTTTTTGCGTTGTCACACCTGAAGAGTTTAGTCATATTTGCAATTGTGAAGTCGCAAAAGAGGCTTGGGATATCTTACAAACTATTCACGAGGGCACCCCTTCTGTTAAACGCTCAAAACTTCAAAGGCTCACGTCTAGTTTCGAAAACCTTTCAATGAAAGATAGTGAGACCTTTGATGAATTTTATGCAAAGTTGAGTGACATTGTAAATTCCAGCTTCAATTTAGGTGAAAAAATACCAGAATCCAAAGTTGTGGGAAAAATTTTGAGATCCTTGCCCAATCGGTTCCAACCAAAAGTTACGGCTATTGAGGAGGCTCAAGATGTTGACAACCTCAAGTCGGATCACTTGGTTGGAAATCTCCAAACTTATGAGGTGCATACGAATTTCAAAAAGAAACAAAAAGATACTATTGCTTTTAGTAGTGCTCATAGAGTTGGAGAGGATTTTGATGAGGATTGTGAGATAGATTCCAAGATTACGGCTGCTTTTGTTAAACAATTTTAAAAATCTTTTTTGAAAAAAAATCCTAATATTTTGGAATCTACTTATACTCATAAATCTAAAGGCAAAGATAAACTCAAAATTAATTCTATAGCCAGGAAGGAGAAAGGAAAGATACAAGGAAACTCTGAAAGAGTCAAATGCTATGAATGCCAAGGATTTGGCCATTTTGCTTCAGAATGCCCCACTCGTTTGAGGAAAAAGAAAGCCCTCGCTATCACTTGGGATGATGAATCAGAATTTGATGAAGATGAAAGTGACAATGAAGATCAAGGTGAAAAGGGACATAAACAATTCCTTTCTTTCATGGTGGCTTCTGAAACTGAAGGATGAACAGAGTATCTGAAGAGGTCGGTTGAGAATGCCACTGATGATGAATCCTTGGAGAGTGATGATGAAGAGCTTGAGCAAGCTTATGAAAAGTTGTATAAGGAGTCTCTTAACTTATCCAAATTGAATAACAAACTCACTACGAAACTCAAAGTATGTGAAAATGAGAATGTCAAATTAAAGAAAGAGATTTCCGAGGCTAGGAGTGATGCCCTTAAGATTTCTAATGATTGACAAGCTCTTTGTGCAAAACTCTTGACTTGTGAGACAGAGAGGAATGAGCTACAGCAAATCTATGCAACATATAAAGAAAAGATTGAAACTCTCGAGATGTCTCAAGTTGCTTTGGAAGAACTAATGATCAAGAAAGAGGAAGAACTCAAGTGTGCTATGGCTACCATTGGTCTTTGGAACAGAGGATCAAAGACTTTGGACAATATCATTGGGTCTCAACAAATTGTTCTGATAAGAGTGGCATTGGCTTTGGTGGTAAGAAAGAGCAAAAACAGAGTGCTTCCACATCTCATGATACAAGAACTCAAGGAAATGGAGAACAAAAAATTCAACATAAGGATGGACTTCTCAAACTTCCTAGAGTTGGTAAGATAAAAGAAAAGAAGGTACACCCTGTTTTTATTTGTCATCATTGTGGTATGCATAGTCATATTCGCCTTTATTGTTATAAGTTGCATGGAAGAGTGTATTTGCCTAGACCTAGAAATAGGAAGTTGGAAACCATGTCGAGACAAGTTCACATTGAAAGGGAAGGGAACCACAATGTCAAGACACCACCCAAGAACTGCAATTCTCACAACTTTGTTTATACTAAAGCGGTTTGGGTGAGAAAACTTGACTTGTGTTAATTTGTTTATTCATTTTAGTTTTTGGGTTTCTATGTGTTTTTTTTTTTTTTTTTTTTTTTTGTGAGCCATTTAATGTGCATGTTCGTTTTCTAACTTGCTTTGTTTAAGGGAAAAATAAATAAAAAAATAAAAACCAAAAAGATTTTCTTGTATGGTTTTGCAAGCTTGAAGTTTTTGAGTAGTCCTTGGTGCATATTGGAATTGATAAGAATATCCATTACATATTAATATGTGTGTGCTTTCTGTGGTCATTACTCATTTTGAAGTGTGTGTTTTTTGATTAGTATGTCTCATTCTGTACACACTCTTGGATTAGCAAATATCGGAGTCTTCCGGCTTAGTGATCATTTTTTTATGGACTTCTGGCATTGTATCTTTTGTTTTTCTAGAGGAATTGACCTATACTAGCATATCATGGGTGATGTTGAGTCTCTTAACCACCTTCCATCTTTTTGCATCTCCACGGCTTTCCCCTCTATTCTTTGTAGTCCAGCCATGAGGAAAAAGCTACCTCAGAGTCACTAACCAAGCTATCCTTTTTATATCCATGCTTCTTTGGTTCGGTTTCCATACTCTTGAGCGTGTCAACTGCCAATGAGTGTGTAAAAGAAAGAAAAAAATGTAAAAAAGAAAAAAAAAATGTGCAAATGAAAAATAAAATGTGAAAAAAAGAAAAAAAAGAAAAAAGAAAAAGAGATTTATTGATTGAGGGGGAGCCTCCGTCTTTACTCACCAAATACTCCTTGATTCCTAGTGGTTTGACTTTCCTTAGTTGTGCTTAGATTCTCTTGCCGGAGGTCCAGCTATCAGATCACTACTAGGATTTGAATCGTGTGCTTGTCGAACTCCTAGAGTCACACACACACTTTTTCCATGGGATCTATGCTTTTCACATAATGCATCACTTTCTTTTTTTGAGGAATCTTCTAGAGACTGTGCACATTGTGTTTTCAAGTAATTATGCTTCTTGAATAATCTTGTGTGTTCTAAGGTACAAATCTGAGATTTCTTGCTTGTTCCACCATATTATTTTTGTTGGTTTCTTCTTGTTCATTGTTTTCTGTACAGTGTTTGTGGTTGTTTGGAGTGAAAGGGAGATTGGCTTTAGTTGGTTTGCATGGTGCTTTGCACTACTTCTTTATTATTTCCTTCTTGCATGCTCCTGATATTTACATAATCTTATCATTGCTTGTGTGGTTTCTGATCTTGCTTTAGTTGATTGAGCTTCCTTTTTCAATTCGTGACAAAAAGGGGGATAAAGTTGTTTTTCATGTGTCTTAAGATTTCATGTATTCATGTCATGTGTCAGGTGCATGTGTCTTAGTTTTCATCTATTCATACTACATGTTCTTAAAACCTCCAAGTTGCATCTATTCATGTTTTCCATCTTATACTTCAAGATAATCTTGTCATATGTGTATTGCTTTTTCATATACTCTTGTGGGACTAATAGTTGTTTTGGAGATTGTGGCACTAATAACTGTTTTGCAGATCATGACCTTGAGAAAGAAGTTTGTTTTTGTTGGCTATAATGGGTTAGGGTGATTAGGATTTTGTTTGTTAGGTGTGTTTTGTCGCGGCATTTCCAAAGGGGGAGATTGTTAGGTTTTTATTCTTGGCAATCCCGTTTGACAAAACTCCTTTCAGTTGTACTTATTTTCGCACTTTTTATTTCAGTGAGGCTATGAGTGTTTAGATGTGAATCCAACCTGAAATGTGCCTTGCAGAGAAGTTTGTGATGTTAATACTTTCAAGATTGCCACTTTGCTGATTATGACGGGGATCGAGCTGCCTGGTCAACTCGTGGGGGTCCAAGGGGCAGCGCCTCTTGGCGGGTCCAGGGCAGTGCCACGACGGGGTCGAGAGGTAGCACCTCCGAAGTAAAATGCAAAATTACATTCAAAGTTGCTTGTCCACCTTTGCTCGCTCACGCGAAGGAGTTCTCGCTTGAACAAAGGCTGCGTCTATGTAAAAACTTGAAAGAGATTAATGTACACTCAAGCGAAGGGTGCGTGGCTCGAGCGAAGCCATTTATGGAAAACACGCGTTTTTGGTTTCTCGCTCGAGCGAGAGAGTCTTCGCTCAAGCGAGCTTCGCAGTCCTATATTTCTATAAGTACATGTTTCTGTCAGATTTTAGGATTACTGCTCCAGATCTACTTTTTGGATATTAAGGTTTATATCTGGGGATATTTTGTTAGTTTTCTTTGATGTTTAATTGAGTATTCAACTCATGGATTAAGAAGAAAACATCAAAGGTTTGTTTGTTCTACACAAAAGAGAGAGTTATTCTTCGGTGGATTCCAAAGAATTTGAGCCTGAAGCTTCGGTGGATTCTGGAGTGGCTCATCGTCAAGACAATTCTAAGGTGAAGACGGGGTTGGAAGAGACACATAAGGGTTTGTTCAATTTGGGCATGGATTCGCTAGGTAATTGAGAGTATACCTGTGTAATTCCTTTATATCTTCTTAGTGGATTGTTTTGTGGCTGTTGCCCGTGATTTTTTATCACAATTGGAGGTGCTCCAATTGTGGCTTTTCCACGTTAAAATTGTTGTATCAATTTGTCTTGATTGTCTGATTGAGATTGTTTTATTGCTTTAAATTGATATATAATCACAAATCAACATCTAGGGGATTTCTAGATTTTTCACCATTGTCCACCACAATGGCTCTTGGAATTCCAATCCTTGTGATGATATTCTTCTAGATAAAGTTCTTTACATCCATATCTCGAATTTTGGCTAATGGCTCAACCTCAACCCATTTTGGAAAATAATCAGTGGCCACTAGGAGGAACTTTCTCTAGCCAATAGCTTTGGGCAATTTCCCAATCAAATCCATACCCCATTGGGCGAATGCCATGGATTGGACACCGAGTTCATGTCCTCGCGCTGGCTGATGTATTAAAGGTGCATATGTTTGACACTTCTCACATTTTCTGATGTACGCTTCTGCATCTTTCTATATATAGGGCCACCAGGACCCTTGCGAAATAACTTTGTAGGCCAACGATCTACCCTCTGTATGGCTACCATAAACTCTTTCATGGATCTCAAACAAAAAGTTTTTCACATAGAAAGGGTGCACACATTACAACAATGATCCAGTAAAGGATCTTCTGTAGAGATGGCCCTTGACTAACAAGCAGAATCTTGTCGACCTGAGTCTAACCTTGTGTGCCTTTTTTTATCTCCTAGTAACCTACCATCCCTTATCATCTTGATAAGAAGGTCATTCTAGCTTGGGCCTAACTCGACGCACATCGCTTCGTACTCCGTGATCATAGGTTCAACACTTGGTCTTGACAAGTAGTCAATCATAATAGTTCTAAGATAGTCTGATTTTATAGATAGAGCATCTGCATGACTATTGTTTTCTCAACAAACTTGCTGAAGCTGACAACTCCTAAACTAGGTTAACAGCTAGATGACTTCTTTGACATAAGTCATCATTGTTTCATCTTGGGCAATATACTCGCTCGTCACCTGGTTGACAATGAGTTAAGAGTCACAGTAGACAACCACCTCATTAGTATCAATTGCTGCTGGCAGCTTTAGACCAGTGATCGATGACTCGTATTTTGCCTCATTGTTTGAGGCCTTAAATCCCAATCTAATTAATTGTTCCAACATCTTCCCATTTGGCGAAATCAAAACTACTCCTGCTCCCACTCCTTGCCGATTTGAACTGTCGCCGATAAAGAGTCAAAAGGACTAGCCGATGTAATTATTGCACGGTTTTAACTTTTCAAGCTTTTCCTTCTGAGCTTTCTTACCTTCTGACAGATTGGAGATTTAGACCATAATTTTTCTGTCTTCTGGTTTTTCTGGTTCTGTACCCCTCACAAGCCAAGGTTTACTAGCTCGGGCCTCGGCATCACATTTGATGTGAACTCAGTAACGAAGTGGGCCAGGACTTGTCCTTTGATTAATCTCCTTAGTTTGTATTCGATGTCATATTAACCTAGAATGGCAGACCATCGCGTTATCTTTCTTGACAAGTCTCCCTACTGCAACAAAGACTTCAAGGGGTCCTTAGTTAGCACTATGATCGGGTGAGCCTGGAAATAATGATTCAACTTCGTCACCACCATCACTAGAGCTAATGTCAACTTTTCCAATGGTAGGTATCTCATCTCTGCACTTGCCAAGGCCTTGCTCACATAGTAAACTGCATTCTTTTCTCTATCATCTCGGACTACCACTGCGCTGACTACATGGTCTAATATTGTAAGGTACAAAAATAGCTCTTCACCTAGGATTGGAGTTGATAGAAAAGGTAGGGAGGTCAGGTACTTCTTTAGGTTGGCCAAGGCAGCCTTGCCAACTTTTGTCCATCTAAAATATGCAGCTTTCTTCAGCAATTGGAAAAATGGTCTACATTTACCAGAACTTTGGCTTATGAATTGATTCAAAGCTGCTAGCTGCTTTGCCTGTTAGACTCTGTACTTCCTTCCCCATTGTTGGACTCTTCAGGTTAAATATGGCCTTGATTTGGTCAGGGCTTACTTCAATTCCTCTCCTTGTCACTAGGTGTCCCAAGAACTTACCTGATCCTACTCTGGAAGCACACTTGGAGGCATTCAACTGAAGCTAGAATGCATTCAAGATGTCGAACACCTCTTTGAGGTCAGCTAGATAATCTGATGACTCCTTATTTTTCACGACTATGTCGTCGATGTACACCTCCACTATCATGCCAATAAGATGCTTAAACATTTTGGTCACCAGTCTCTGATATGTTGCCCCTGTGTTTTTCAATTCAAAGGGCATGACTCTGTAACAATAGAGTCCCTTAGAAATGATGAACGCAATCTTCTCCTCATCTGGGTCATACATCACGATCTGATGGTACCCTTCCTAAGGTAACGTCTACCAGCTGGTCTATTTTGGGGAGTGGGAAACAGTCTTTAATGCAAGCCTTCTTCAGACTTACAAAATCCACACAGACCTTTCACTTCCCCCCTCCCCCCCCCCCTTTTTTTGACCACCACTATGTTGAATAGCGATGTCGATTAATGGACCTCTCAAATAGCTTGGGCTTCTAGTAACTTCTACTCCTCTTCTTCCTCTGCTGACTTGTCAATGTTCAACCTGTGGCAAGTGACCTCAAGGCTGATCCCTGACATCTCATATGGTATCCATGCAACACCTCTATATTTTCCTTAAAGAAAGCTTCCAATTTTCTTTCTTCCTCGTCAGCTAACTCGGAGCTAAGAAGGAAAAATCATTCTTTATCTCCTGCGTTTACTAGAATCTTCTTTAAAGGATCCTGGTTCTTGTCGGCTGGCTCCTTGCTGATATTTTCCAAGGCTTCCTGGTCTTCGTCCTGTATCTTCACTGTCTTCGCATCTCGAATGCTGTAGGTGTACTTCATTATTGCCATGGAGTAATTTTTTTCCTGAACCTGGTCTCCTCTAACTTTCTTTATCCCAAACGTAGTTGGGAATTGCAGCAACTGGTGTAGTGTCGTAGGGATGGCATTCATCGCATGTAACCAAGGTCTTCTAAGGATTACATTGTATGGTGAAGAAGTGTCTATCACAGTAAATTTTGTCACCATTGTCTTTGTCCCGACCTGCACATTCAAACTTATGGACCCAGTGGCCACGTCAGTGTTCTATTGAATCCAACTATCGGGCTGTTGGATGGCTCCAAATCATTTTTATAAAGGTTTAGTTCTTTGTAACATCCGACATACATGATGTCACAAGAACTGCCATGGTCAATCAATGTCCTCCTTACCTGACACCCTCTAATCATAAGGATAATCACCAAAACATCATTATGCGGATGCTAAACAATTTCCAAGTCCTTGTCTGTAAATGAAACCATTGGTCATCGACTTCCCTTAGTATGGGGTTTCTTATGTTGAACCTGAAACACGTGTTGTAAGTGTTTCACCATCTAAGTCTCTCCCCTGATCTTGTTTATCTTTGAGTGGATTACATTAATAACTCGAGGTTCTTCAACCCGAGGTGCTACGAGTGGTGGGCGTGGTACTCTTGCTAGTGCTTGAGCCAACTTGGCTTGGTTTTCTCTCATTTTCTCTTCATCGATCAAATCTCCCAAATGCCCCTTTCTGACAATGTATTCCAAGTGCTGCTTCAAAGCCTAACATCCTTGGGTCATATGCCCCATCTCATCATGATATGCACATGACCTGGTGTGAAACCTCCCTATTGATTCCCTTGGGACCTTTTGCGGTGGTCTGTAATAAGGTTGGTTCCTGATCCTCTCTAAGATCCTATAAATCGGGATATTAAAGACGGTGCTAACGGCCTATATCACATTCAATCTTGGCTCCCCGTTGTCATTGCCAGCTCCATTATGTTTTCGTTTGGGCGAGATGTTCCTCTTCTCTTTCTTAGTTGTACTTCCTCACTTTGATCTCTTATCCTGCTCTGGCATACTTCTCAATACTCACCATAAGTTCCTCTATGATTTTCAGGAGGGTCTTCTTCAAGGATTATCGAAGTGAGCAATCTTCATCCAGACCGTTTTTGAAAGAAACGATGGTTAACTCCTAGTTACATCCCAGAATCTAGTTGTAAATCTTGTACTATCTATTGGCGTAGGTCCTAAGGCTTTCGTCATCGTCTATCTTCAAAGCCAGCAGTGAATCCACCCTTAGTGGCTATATGTTGTTGCTCACAAATCGGGCCATAAACATCTCGGCCAAGCCTTCCTAGTTTTTGACTGATTGTTAGGTAACTTTAGGAACCAGTCTAATGCTATTTCTCCCAACGTTGATGGGAACACCTTACACAATAGCGGGTCGTTCCCGCTCCACAAAGACATTGCATTTAAATACTAGTCGATATGAAAATTAGGATCGGACTTGCCATCATATACTTGGAACCTTAACATCGTAAAACTCTTCAGTGCTTCAAAAGCATCCAACTCCACCGAAAACGGTGACTTCAGCTGTGCAGTTGATGTCACATCGACAATATTCCTCTTTCTTTGATGGTTATTGTGCAAGTCTTCTTTCGATCACCCTGCCGGCCTACTGTTCACCGATTTCAATCTCTTCGGTGCACTACTCTTTGTACTTGGATGCGTCCTCTTGGACCTATTAAGACCCAACGTCTTTTCCATATGGTGATCTTGCCCATTCACTTGGTGTGATCCTCTGATCTGGGATTCTTCAACTCTCTGAGGCTCCTCTTTCCTGACATGTTGAGATCGCCATGGTGAGTTCATAGTCCTCCTCCCATTGTTTTGCACCACGATCTATTCTACCGATTGGTCACCAGCATCTGTAGCGATCGGCGGTGTTGCTGGCAACGACAATGCTAGGTGCATTACCTTGTTTGACATCATAAAGTTCACCATCGTCTATAAATCCATCAATTTGGCTATCAAATCTTTCACCTCGTTATCCTTTTGTATGCACTGGTCCTTCCAAACCTGGAAATCACTCTTGTTATAGTACTCTTCTAGGGCCTGATCATGCCTACCCTTGTTGCTCCTCCTCGGGCCGTTGTGGCCTTGGCGGCATTGTGCCCTTTTGGGTTCACCTCCTATACTTTTTCACAAACTTCCTCATCTCCTCCACAGTCAAGACTAGCATGCTCCTCTTCCTCGCTATGCACAACATCTTTGACTCGATCTCCTTATCCGATGTTGGTGATCTATTCTTGCTAAGTTCCCACAGACGGTACCAAATTGTGGATGTTGATTTTTTACCTCACAACCAAGCTAGATCTTCTAGCTGAGATCTAAGGAACTTAGCCGTAGAACACACGGAAGAATAGAAGAGCCCAATACCTGCACGCAAGAAGACAATAAACACCATGGTGGCTCATCCAGCTAGGAGTACTCTGACGATTAAGTCAGTCAACTTATCTCTCAAATATATCAGAATAAGTAAACAATGCACAAGTAAAAACATGCCTTAGACCTATGGCGGTGTCTTACTTTTATAGTCAGCAGTACCCTCATCCTCTAGAAGTACCACTTCGTAGGACTCTATCCCTTAGGATAACATCTATCTTGGACTCCTCTAACCCAGATTAGAATGAACTCTTTTAAGAGTCTCATCACTATCTAAATAGAGAGCCTCAAACCATCTAAGACTCTTGTCCTCTATCCGAATATCCCATATTCCGATATGGTAGCACCATGTCTCGGCATCTCAGTTCATCTACGTAGAACCTCGGCTAACAATCTTGGCCACGTGGACAGCCCTAAAAATATATCCCCACAGATATATAACTTTTGCAGTTGATTTAAAGAATGTAATGTAATTATAGAATATTAAAATATACATAATGTATTCATCTTATAAATATTTCAAAACATGTTTAGAGTGTATAAGTTACATTCAAAGGAATACAAAATATTGTTACTATGAGGACATTTATCGAATAGGTTATGTTAGGAGGATTCAAGATATGTTTTTGAAGTGTCCATGAGGTGTTAAAAATTATTCGATATAATGAATTCAAAATTTGAATTAAAAAAGTGTGGCACAATTTTAGGAGTATTCACAAAATTTAGGTGTCCAACATGAAATGCCTCAAGTCCATAGAAGTGTCTGTTCTTCTTGAGGGAAATGGCTATGTCAATAAACCATCCACTGGAGAATTTTTATTTTCTTTTTGGTAACAAAAAGAGAAAAATTCAAAGGAAAAAAAAATGTACAAATAACCTTTAGATTGTGGTATAATCCCATGCTAAATTACTCACAATTATAGTAAAATGACATATCTGTTTATTTTGATAAATCATATAAATTTTAAGATAAATTATATTATTAGTCTCGATAGTCTAAGGCCCCGTTTGTTTGGGGTTATAGGGAGGGGATTGGGTTTGATAGTGAGGAGGGGATTGAGAATGAGGTATTTGTTTTGAGAGATAGGGAGGGAATTAGTAATCCCTTGGGACTAGTAAGGAGGAGGAGGGGGGATTGGTAAGGAGGAGGTAGAGATGGTATTAGAAAAATAGTGAGGGGATTAGAAATTTTTTTATTTTCTTTATTTTTTATATATTAGAAATTTTTTTTTAAATATAATTTTTAATTTTTTATATTTTTTTATTTGTTTTATTATTTTATATAAAAATAATTTAACAATTCTTCACTATTAATCCCCTCACTAACAATCCCTTCACTATTAATCCCCTCACTATCAATCTCCTCCATTCTATCTCCCAAAACAAACGGGCCTAATAGAAGTGATAGACTGAAGGCTGCAAGTGTGGTCCAACTAACCTTCAAGGGATCTGGCATCTATGCATCATACATTTGCTGATGTGGCTAGGCTCGTGGGGTCTATCACTGGATGCCAATATCCATAACAGGATCATTTTGGAGTATTGGTTGCCACATGGTCGATCGGTGGTGAATATTTGGACCATTGGACCACATGATATTGTCTTGGAAGGTTCACAAGCTCCACCACATGTCTATGGAAGGACACTTATTACTATTGGAAAAACACCCTTTGGTTATATGATGTGGCATTTTTGGAGTATGATAAATTTTATGATGTTAATAGCCATTCATCGTATTAAAATTTGGCAAACTCCTATCATTCCATATTTAGCACAAAAGAGAGCATTTTTTTTTTTCGAACTTATCATGCTAGATTTTAACAATAGCATGATGGATGACCTCTGCAGTTAATTTAAAGAATGTAAAGTAATTATGTAATATTAAAATATACATAATGTATTCATCTTATAAATATTTTAAAATATATTTAAAGTGTAAAAGTTACTTTTCGGAGGATTTGGTCAAAACTCTCTCATAATGAAATTTTAATGCATTAAGGATACGTATAAAAAGTTTTACTTGAAAAGTTCAACACATACCACTATTATCAAAATATTAAATTTTAAAATAATATAACTTTTGATCTAAATGTTGGTTTTTAATAAAATTAGTATTTTTAGAATTCTTTCATCAAGATCTATCAAATAAGATTCATATTGACTATGAAATTCATAAAAAAGATTATTATCGTCGAAATTAATGTAAACAGCAACATATTACTCTGTTTCACTGTAATATGTTACTTTGATAATATTGTTTAAGAAAAAAAATATTTTATTTTGTACTTACTTAATTATGTGCCTTCTCTTTAGGGAGTTTATGAAACAAAATAAATTGGACTGTCATTTTCACCAAATAAGAATTCAATGGAAAGGTTTTTTGCTAAATTTTATTACATTTCAAAAAATATAAAATATTGTTACTGTAAAAACATTCATCGAATAGGTTGTTTTCAAAGAGTTCAAGATATGTTCTCAAAGTATCCACAAGGTATTAAAAATTGTCCAATATTATCAATTCAAAATTTTAATTAAAAAATGTATGGCACAATTTTAGGAGTATCCATAAAACGTAGGTGTCCAACATAAAATGCCTCACATCCATAGAATTATCCGTTCTTCTTAAGGGAAAGAGCTATGTCAACAAACCATGGAGAATTTTTTTATTTGGTAACAAGAAGAGGGGAAAAAATAGTACAAATAACCTTTAGATTGTGGTATAACCCCGTGCTAAATTACCCATAAGAAAAATGTTTAAGACCACTAATTTAGGAGCTCTAGGAGAGCTTTAATTGGTAGGGCTCACCTCTTGATATGATGTTTTATTTTATTTTTTGTTTTTTTTCCTACCAGCTCATTACTGGCAGTAATGCTGATTTAGTGGTCTGTATCACCACTATTACCCACAATTATATTACTCTTAATTTAGTGAAATGGCATATCTATTTATTTTGATAAAGCATATAAACTTTAGGATAAATTATATTATTAGTCCCTGTAGTCTAACAGAAGTGTCACTTTAGTCTTTATATAGTTTTAATTTGAATAATTTAAATCTCATATTTTCAGTTTTTTTGCAATGTTATCTATCTATCATGCATTGTTGACATTTTGAACGAAAAAAGGTCACATGCCAAACTGGAGGGGCAAAGTAAAATTCAAAAGAAATTATAGGGATTACTGGCATAATTTGTTCATTACACCAGTGACTCTTATAGTTTCTTTTAAATTTCAATTTGGTCTCTCTAATTTTGTATGTGCTCTTTTTCCGTTCAAAATTGTAACAGAAAGTGACGGAGGAACTATATTGTAACAAAATTGAAAGTATAGGGCTCAAATTAAAATTACGAAAGGCAAAATGAAATTTCACTTAAACTAGATGAACCAACAGTGTAATTTACCCTAAATTTCTACATGGAAAGAGGTGTTCACACGTGGAATCATATATTTTTCAGTTGCTGCGGTTCAAAATGGTCATTTTGACGTCGGAAGTTCACAAGCACCAACAATCTGCTCCCGGATTCAAAGTTCAAAAGACTACTTCTTCTCTGGTTTGTCAGAATTGCTTATCTTCTTGTCTGCTTTTACTTATCAGGCTTGCAAGTATACATAAAGCTCTACTCACTAACTTGATTCACAGTGAAATATAAAAGTTAAACAACTAACAAATGTTTCTCAAACTACACATCTCTAGTTTTATTTTGGATAAAAGACTATTTAAAGTGTGTTCTTTGTCATTTTAATCTTTTAAGTTTTAATTGTCATTTTGATTCTCAAAATTGTTAATTTGAGTCAATTTAGTTATATCTCTAACATCCGTTTACATTAATAACGGGAAAAATATTTTATTCTTGGATAAAAGATTATTTTAGTTCCTAAAGTATGGGTTTATTGTCATTTTAATCCCTGAAGTTTTAAATTTTGTCATTTTAGTCCTCAACGTTGTCAATTTGAGATATCAAATTGACTCAAATTGATAACTTTCATAACCAAAATAACAAAATTTAAAATTTGAGGGACTAAAATGACAATAAACACATACTTTATAGACCAAAATTGTCTTTTATCCATATTTCTGTTATCAATGTAGACGAACGTTAGACTTAAGACCAAATTGACTTAAATTGACAACTTTGGAGACCAAAATAATAAAATTAAAACTTAAAAGACTAAAATAATTATAAAAAAAAATTTTAAAAAAGCACAAATTTTAGGGATTAAAATTGTCTTCTATCCTTTAATTTTTTAGGTTTGTCAATTGGGTGCCTAAAGTGTAAAATGTGATTTTAAATGATCCCACAGTTCACACCGTCCACATTAATTAACTGGAGCTAGAATATTTTCAAAAAAAAAAAAAAAAACAAAGTTACCAAAACAGGAAATTAGTGCCATTAGTGCCAGCAGTTTTAGAGCCACAAATCATTTTTCTTCACATAAAACCTTAACAAAATTAAAAATGAAATACATGTATGATTCTCAAAATATATACTTGATCGTGTTTTGCTCCCTAACCAAAACGATTAAATACAAGCATAATGTGCGCTCTGTTAAATTTTTTCCTTTGATTTTCAATCTTTTAATTTGGTTAGATTTTTCTTAAGGTAAATTATATCGATAATCCTTATATTTTGTCTCATGTGTCATTTTGTTCCTTATACTTTCAATTTGATTAATTTTGATCATTAATTTCAAATTGCATCAATTAGTCTAATTGATAATATTGTTAGAATTTTTGACATAAAACAATCACAAAATTAGTTGAGGTTAACTTATTGAGTTAAGCATCTTTACGATTTGTGTTTAGAAGTATGACATATGCCGCTCTTGAGTGTATTTTCATAAAATAAAAATAAAAACTAGTTAGCGATTGTAATCAATTAGACCAAATTAAAATAAAGTCATAAATTCAAAATCAAATTCGAACTAATTGAAACTACAATGACCAAAATGATACAAAGGTTAAAATATAAAAATTATTAGTATAATTTCTCCCTTTTTTAATGAAGTCTAAATAATACCTCACTTCCCATTTAACTATTTTAGATAGCGTGACAAGGACTATTTAACTACATTTTGTAATATGGGGGATCAAAATTGACAAAATCAAAAGATTAGCAATTAAAATGCAATAAAACTTATAATTTAGGAATTATTGGTAGAAGATAGATAATTTGCAAATATTATTAGAATTACATTAAAATAAAAGTCAGCTATGTAAGAAAGTCAACCACACACAATAACAAGCATAAAATAAGCCCGACCAACTGGGTGTCACTATGTGTCAGCCAAGTATAGGTAAGTCTAATCCAAATATTACTTAGAAAAATGAGAATCTAATCCAAATATTACTTAGAAAAATGAGAACATGGTTTGATCCATACTATCGTCTACGAATTAGACGGTTGCGGACTTAAAAGGCCTTTTCTTACACGTTTTTGGGAGGTGAGTATAATTTATTTTAATTTGAGAGTCTTTGTCAGATTATTTAGTATAGTTTCTGCTTATAGATTATTGAGTAAAAATAGTTTAAATAAATTTTTTTTTAAAAATTGATTATTTAAAAGTTGGAAAAATGATACTTTTAATTTTCTGATTATTAATTTTTAATTTTAAAAAAATTTCACCAAACAAGACTAGACATTAAAAAGACTTATAATATCAGAAGTACACATTTTATGTCACTTCAATAATTTAAGTTTTAATTTTGTCAAATTCGATTGCAAAGTTTTCAATGTGTTAAGTTTATCTAATTTCTAATGTCCCGTTGAAATTGTAAAAAAAATGATAATAAAATATACTTACCGTTCATAAAGTGTGATATGCGCCTTTGATTCCTAAACAATGACGGAAGAAGACGAAGCATATATTGCCTTACGGTGTTTGGTAGAGGCGGACAAATATCAAATTGGGTCGAGTTAGGATTGAATCTAAGTTAAGAAATACAAAAATATCTCTTGCCCAAGATCGATCCTATACATAAAAATCTCTCACAAGCCTTTTCCTGAAATCTATATAACAATGGAAGGCTACGTTTGAAAATATGTCCATATTTTTGTCCTACATGGCATCATCAACGGTTCATATGATTTGTTTTTGGCAATTAAAGGCTGGGATGATTTGGTTTCGAAAATGTCTCCCTTACTCAGTTTCAACTTCCCGCCCAAGCCCCTTCCTCTCTCACGTGTCCCACCCACTACTCCCTTCTCCCAAGACAAAGGCAAACAGGGATTACAAACCCAAGACAAGGACAACAACCATTTAGAAATTTGCACCTATGTCTTCTCTCTCTCTCTCTCTCTCTCTCTCTCTCATTTTTCAAATTTCAAACCAATTCACTCTCTGTATAATAAAAAAAATCCTCTCTTCACATTCTCTTTCTTCTCATCCTAGATCTATCACTCTTCCTCCTTTCCCCTCCATTCCATCATCATCTCCGACATGAAAAACGCTTTTTCTTCTTTAGAGCTTCATTGGCCACCTACTTTGCTGAACCAGTCATCTTCAGAGCATCATCGGCCACCCACGATATACAACCTCCTAATAGCTTCATCGGCCATCCACAACATTGTCGGCCTCGGTCACCTCTCCGGCGATGCCATGGGACAAACCTTGAAGCCCCGTGTATGCCGTTGAGAGAGAGAGAGATAAGCAAAGAGAAGAGAAGACGCTGGCGGAGACCACCGTGGCGGCCATTGCGACGCTCTCCATCTTCGGCGACACAAAGGAACCCTCTAGAATACCGGTTATGGAGATTTTTCTCACTCCTATTAGTCTAGCACCATCTCCTAATAGCTCTTGAATCTTTTTTTTCGATCTACAAATAAGGGTAGTCTTCTTTAGTAGTGGACAAGCTATAAAGAAAGTAAGTTTTGTCGTATATTGACCTGTGAGTGAGAGAGAGAGGTCTCAACTATAAAAAAGTAGGTTTTGTTGGAACTGGACTTTGTGAGATGTCTCGGCCTTTTTTTTTGTTTTTTTGGAACTGGACTTTGTAGGGGGGTAAAAGAATAGTGGACTGGAGGGTAGTAGGCAAAGCTTCTTTTTTTCTTTTTTTTTTTTTTTTTTTTTATAATTGCAGAATAATATATCTTTTTTATATATATTTTTTATTTCACTATTTGTATTGGTGAAATAAAATAGAGGATTGTTTTTTTATTGGTAAACATTATAAAATTTATATGTTTATTTTGTAATATTGATGAATATTATAAATTTTATACGTTTGTTTCTTAATTTGCATTTAAGCTCAAGAGAGTTATTATTTTTAATTGAATTTTGTAGATGGTATGGTACAAGTAAAATTGGTAGATGTTTTTAAAGTGAAATAATATTTCTTTATTTGTTTAGTGTCTTTATAAAAAAAAATGCTACACACTCCACTAATTTTAAACTCAAAGCTTAAGTGAAATTTGAGACCCAACAAAGAGGCAGGGGAGGGAAATTCTCTGACCAAGAAAAACAAATGAAAAAGAAAGTGAGAAAGAGAAGATTGACGGAGATAAGAGAAAAAGTAGGAGGCAACCCCCTGTGGGTTTGCTTCTCTGAATGCTCACCAACTGACACTAATTAATACAAAATGTATTATAATATCACTCTACAAAATGTATATCCATAATTTTGTTTGATGGAATATTTGTTAACTATAATATTAATTAATTACGGATGGAATATAATTTAATCAAATTTGTTTTGAGAGCTTGGTTAAGCAGTTTCTTTTTTTTTTTTCCACTTTTCTTGGGGAAGAGAGTGTGTTTTGAAATTTGAAATCTAAGAAAGTGAGGTGAGTGAGAAAGGATGGTGGGTTGGGTTTAGCTTTATTTTTTTGGTATATTATGCATGTGTGGCTCTTCGGGGTTTAGCTTTATATTTTTTTGGTAAAATATAATAAAATAATTAAAATATATTATTGACTATACAATTTTATTTAAATTCGGAAAAATTATTTTTAAAATTTGTAAGTGTAAATTTGATAACATTACTAAAATGAAAAATGTACAACCAATAAAAAATGTAGATTAAAATATTTAAAAAGTTTACTAAAAATAATAAAATACAAATTGAAAATTTTAAAAAATACTTTTGAAAACTCTAAAACTAAATAAGTTTTGAATTTCAAATTTATAAAAATTATTTTCAAAATATACCATCAAACTCTAATTATAAAATTCATTTGAAAATTCAAACTAAGCGGACCATCGATTTATATTTTGACCTCCAAATTTTTCTTTCTTCCTTTTTCAAGTATTTTTTTTTATTATCAAATTTCAAATATAATTTTTTTATATTACAGACTCTATAAATTTTAACATAATACATACTCCATTGGGTTTAAAATATTAGTCTCTTATTCCATTTTTTATTATCCTAAAATATATATAGGCCCTTGTCTTTGTATTACAGAACATTGTCTGGTGTGCTTAATTTATTATTTGGCATTTTCTTTGAAATGCAGAGCACTGGCTAGCATGCTTAATTTGTTGTTTATTTTTATTTTTATTGCAGAGCACTGGCTAGCGTATTTCGTCTTATTTTTATTATATGTTTTTATTTTTATTATATATTTTTGTATTGTGGGACTTACATTTTGTTATTTGTTTAAAATCTTATACTTTTGTTGTGCTTGACTTTTTACGTAGCACTTATGTATTTACTTTTCACTATTTCGTTTACCTATAAATTTTGAAAATCTATGTTTAAATTAATTTATTTACTAAGTAGCATACAATTTATTTATTTTTCATTTATTTAATTTTCTGCACAATAAACTATCACCAAATTATAGAAATTGGTAGATTTCAACCATTATATTAAAATTAATGCAAAACTATAGTCATGAGATCTCTCTACTTTATTTCAACCAAAGCTCACTCTTTAAAAAAATATGGATGGAATATATAAATTTATTTAGGTACTGTTGTTGGCCAGGATAATAAATCCCACAATATTTTCACCGTGCCTTCAGGCACGGGTATACACTAGAGCTTAACATTCTCTATGATTTCAAGAGCGGGGTTATCTTTTCTTTGTTTAGTTTTTGTTCTGTTATTATAACCCTGCAAGTAAACAAGGGCAAGCAAGCATAGGATTAGTATCCAGAGTTTAAAGTGCACAATAAAACAATATCATAGTGTTCATCAAAGTGTTTTTGCATATTGGCTCATATACAATGGTATTTGTCTATTTATTAGTTTGACATAAGGGTTTATTTGCCTCATGAAAGTGTTTTTATATTAAATTTATAATCTATATAATAAGATTGAAGGGTTGGGATTACAATTATATTCTAATCCCAATATTATTTACACCGTGCCTTCAGGCACGGGCATACGCGAGTAGTATTACAAGCCCAAGTCCATTCAAGAAACCCATTTATTAAATAAAAAATATATTATAAAATTAAAATTAATAATTTGTAATTTTGACAAAAAAACTTAATATTTAGTCATTACATTTTAATTACAGATTTAGTTAAATATATTTTTCATCTTAAGTAAATATTTTTTATATAAAAATAAATAAAAACTAAGTAAATTATATGTATGTATATACTGGGTCATGCTAGAAATTAGAATACATACCCTCAAAACGATTATGTATCATATACAAGTTATGATATTTGTAGTATTAATTATCACAAATATCATAACTAGATTCTTTCTGAGCTATAACTCTACAATAATAAAAAAATGAGTCGTAACCAAAAATAGTATAAATAATAATAATAATATGCCATAACCAATATTATAATGAATCATAACTAATACCATAATTAGTCATAACGGAGTCATAACGGAGTCATAACCAAGTTATAAATAAAACCACAATGTCATAACCAAAAACCACAAATATCATAATTGGGACATATGATACACATTCAAAAAGAGTGTGTATATTATAAAACTTTTTTGTATATTTAAGAGAATAACTTATCTACGGCTGTTCTGTAAACTAAACAGTTTACGGGTAACCAATCATAATGTTACACGTCAATTATAATAGCACTCCGCATGTATTGTGATTAGTGGAAGAGATCAATTTTATGATTTTATGTTAAGTTATTAAAAAATATAAGGAGTATGGGAGTTTGTGATTGGCTAAGAGTATGGCCATGTGTTGCCCCAACTAACCAATAATTTTTCATTTACCTCACCTCACCTGTGTACCTTCTCATTTATCTTGTCTCTCGCTCTCTCGAGCGAATTCAGCAATGGTGAGTTTGATACTGGTAATGGTGGGTTTGGGTTTAGGCTTGGGATAACCAGTGATGAATGATTTATCAATTTGAGGAAGAATATAAATCAATAATTGATACAGTGATGAATGATCAGTAAGTGTATGTTTGGGTTTGGGTTTGGAATCCAACAATGTAGTCTGTTGGTGGCAGTAATGTCGGGTTTGGGGTATTGGTGTGGGTTTAGATTTGGTGTTGATGAAGGGTTTGGCGTGGTGGTGTTAGACTCCGACGGTGATGGCGATTGGGGTATAGCTAAGGCAGAGAGAGGGGATGTACGTAGATAGTGATAGATAAGGCAAAGAGAAAGATAGGGAGATGATCCAGTGTAAGCAAGTGTATATTTGTCCATCAAATTTCCTCTTCTTGAGATATTGAAAGCTAATGTGGCAATCAGTAATTGGTTGCCCGTAAACTACCATCTTTATGGGACAACTATGTATAAGACAGCCTCATATAGTAATGCAAGTAGCATGCCTAAGTCTGACCCATTTAATAAACACTAAAAAGTTAATCCAGCCTAGCCTTATGAGCCTATATATCAATCGCAAACCCTAGAAAAAGCATATTGGAATGGAATGGGTGACCAACAAGACAGTGATCACACTTAATGTTTAGGGAAGAAATTCATAAAATTAAATTTTGAAAATTGAAGTGACAGAATACAGATATTTTGTAGAAACTATATATGCAATTTAGATGGCACATTTGAAACTGGACCAATTTAACTCAAATATGAAAGTTTAGAGACAAAATTGACAAAAAAATATAACTTGGAAAACCAAAGTGACATAAAACACACAGTTTTAAGAATGATAACAAAACCAAAAACAAAGAACAAAGAACAAAAATTACAAAAAACAGAGGGCATAATAATTTAAGATGGAAAACAACCATTATTCAATTGAATTTACATGTACCCTTGCTGACAGTTGTATTGTGTACAATTAGTATGAACCCCACTATCATGTTGGCACAATCCTCTAATTCTCAACAGGTTTGGCACTGTTCTCTAATTCTTAACTAGTTTGGATTGCTTATATATATATATTAGTGAAAGTCAGTTATTAGTTCTTAACTGGTTTGGATTGCTTTCTTTCACAGTTCACCATAAGTTACAAGCAATTGATACTCAAAAAACGGTTCAAAAGATAGTTGAAATTCTGCAGTAGCTACTTACAACTAACTGCACACAAAACTTGATTATAAGCTTACTTCATTCTAATTGTAGTGCCACAAGTCAGGCACATTCAATAGATAAAGTCAATACATGATCGCACAAAATTGTTTGTGAGAATGTTTTGTTGAGAACTTCAGGATAGTCCAGAACATTCATCAATCCTTAAAAAGGCCTTTCTATTAGGGGCGAAAAATGGGATTCAAGAAATAGTAGAAGAGATCTTAGTGGTATTTTCATATGCAATTTCTTGTGTAGACGAAGAGGAGGATTCTGCTCTTCATCTTGCAGTCATGTATCGTTGTGAACATGTTTTCAATTTCATTATTCAACAAATGGGAGTGTGTAAAAAGTTATTGTTGAAAGTAGACAATAAAGGCAACAATATCTTGCACTTGGTTGGACAAAATGCCATATCAGCCACAACTTGAAGTTGTTTCTGGTGCAGTTTACAAATGCAGTGTGAAGTGCAGTGGTACAAGGTAATACATTTGTTTTGTGTCTAGGCAAAACGTTCTTGAGTTTCTATTACATCTTGACTTTTCTTTTTTCTTGAATTCCCTACAAACAAGAGTTGTTTTTTATCTCCTACTATTTGACAAAAGAAAGTGACAAAATGAGGAAAAAACTATAGGGAAGCTCAAGACATAACAAATAATAAATTATTGATTTTCAACGAAATAAAGGATATGGAACAAAATTTGTCTAGTTTTTATGGGGATACAAATGAATCATAGAAGCATGCAATTATTCTGTTTCATTATGTGTCATTTTCTTTTATAGAATTTTGTCAACTATTTTAGCTTTCAATACCCAGTAATGTTACATGCATAGGAAAATATAAATACTGGTGCTCCGAATAAATCTGAACAATTTTTGTGCACTTTTTAATGATATTTTCTGTGCATGCATGATTATTATTTATTGGGATGCACCATGAACTTGCTTTCTCATTCCAAACTAATTAATTGCGTAAGAAGTAGAAAAGCTTGTGCCGGTGCAGGCAACAACAACAATGAACCATGATAGAAAGACACCTATGATGCTATTTGAAAAGGACCATCGTCGTATGATCCAATCTGAAGAGCAATGGATTGTAAGCCTGGCAAGTGCATGCACTGTTTCAACAACAATCATGGGCACAATAGCATTTTCGGCAGCCATTCAAGTGCCAGGGGGAGACAATGGTGAAGGCCACCCAGTCTTATATGAAGGAACCAACTTCACAATATTTGCTATATCAAATGCAATCACTTTATACTCGGTCATCTCCACATTCTTAATATTTTTATCCATCTTCACTACATGCTATCCTGCAATTGATTTTCTATATTCCCTGCCCAACAGATTAATAATTGGCCTGATTTCCCTATTTGTCTCTATAACATCCATTATTATGGCTTTCGGTTCTGCTCTATATCTGATGTTTTTCAAAGAAAGCCAACCTCTGATTCTTACTCCAATGGTCATAATGTCCTTTGGACTAGTGACTGTGTTTGTTTTCTTACAATTTCCCCACCTCCTAAATATGATGAAAACCACATATGGCCAAAGCTTCCTTACATGTACGTTGTATCAAAATTGAAATGCAACATAGCTCATTTCATTGATGCCATAGCGAAATACGCAAGATGAACAAAACTCTCACTTCTCCCTTTTCCCCCTCTGTAATATTAAATGTGTGCTTGTGTGTAATAATTGTAAGCACTCCAATTGAGTGGTTAGTGAATGTGATTACTACTAAACTGTCTCTAATGTATCAAGTCTTAAGTTGTGTTTGATGGTGGGTTGCTTTAGTTTGTTATTGGAGCATTCTCGTATAAGCGTTTTGTTACATTACGGCAATAGCCTCTTGTGTGTGCTAAAATCTAACCAATGCTACGACCTCGGCCAATATTATCATGCCATATGGCACATTGACCCGAAGTCATACCACGTACCCAAAATCTTGGAATCACATGGTCTTACTAAAAAAATACATCTACAACTGTCCATGAGTTCTCATTACACTTGAGAACCCTAGAGGAATGTAAATTCTTCAGTTTGACTGAACTCAACCACTTCAAAAACACGGTTGTCTTCATGATTTGCCCCTAACAGAGGTTGTTTTCCTTCATCTTTTGAATTCTCATGCCCCTCAACATGAGCATGTCATGATACCATGCTCCCCAATGTGAACATTACTCCAGTCAGTGCCCTCAAAGGGTATATTATCTCAAGTCAAGAACCTAACTCCATTCGTGTCAATTCGGCTTGTCCGAATATTGAGCATCCTTACGTTCCTTCGAATGCACTGAAAAATGGTATTTGCCACCTCGGTTTTGACTTTTACCGTTTAATTAAAAACATCACTTGCCGTCAAGATCTTCTAACCTTGGGTGGACTCAACTCATCTTAGCTCTGCTCACCTCAAGTGATCTCTTCTCTTCTCAGTTCGGCTCACCTAGGGTGAGCCCTTCTCATCTTGAATCTGCTTACCTATCAAGTGAGTTCTTCTCTACAACCTTCTTTGCATGTTCTTTGACATCAACATCACCATTACTTTTGTTCCTCACTCTTGGGAACTAGTTTCCCATCGTGACAGGTTGTTTTTTTTTTTTTTTTTTTTTTTTTTTTTTTTTTTTTTTGCGTCATTATTGATGACTTTTTTCTCTTGTTCTTGTTGATCTCTTTGGCATCCATTTTTCTTCATTTCCCACACATCCAAATTGTGTGTGCTAAAATCTGACCACACAACCAAATTTGAGAAGATTACCTCCTCCAGAATATTTGGAAACATTGTAATTGGTATTTGAGATATGAATATGCTGAGAATCTGCTAGATAGAACTGTTAGTGTCCCGTCCGGCCTGAGACTAAGTCAGTGACTTTCTCTCTCCAGAGAATACTCAATAGTACAACTACTAAAAATTATAATCAATTACTAGAACACACGTATCTCAACCCATAGGGTTGTGCTCTTTATATAGGAGTGACTTGCCTAATCTTAGGATTCATTTTTCATCTAGGACTCCATTTGCTTAGTAAATATTTCTTATCTAGAACTCCTCTTTCTAATTAGGTTGGTTTTAATCTCCTCAAAAGTCTCATTCTTACTCAACTTAGGAGTCGTATCCCTACTGAGATTTTACAACCTAAGAGTCATACTCTAATTGGGGTTTGACCAATACCACAATCGTAACCAATATTATCACGCCACATGGCACCTTGACGCGAGGTTGTGCCACATATCCAAGATCCTAGACCCATGTGGTCCTACTCAAAATTACATCCCCACACCTCCTAAGTTAGAAGGCTTCCCCCTTTGTTTTTGGGTACAATCTCAATTGTTGATGTTAATATTTATAATAGTGAAATCACTACTCACACGGTAGTAAATTTTATATGGTAAGGTTAGTGGGAAACAATGATAGTATAAATTTATATTGGCCAATGACACCGCATAATTGCAATCAATGTGTTCAAATTGTTGAGTCCGGATCCTCTCCAGCCAGAGAGTCCCTCCTGTCCTCCGGTCAAGGGCCACGATTTGGCCATGTGGCCCTTTGAAGATCTACGGTTCAGATTAAAAAAAAAAAAAAAATGATGAATTTCGTTTTTTTTTTTTCTTTTCTTGATTGTTCTTGAGTGTTCTTGTAGGGGCGGTGGTGAATGGGTTGTCTCATATCTCAGCTGGCGTCCAAATTCGCCTTCTTCCCTCCCTCTCCGGCCACCTATGCCGTCAAAAAGTCCTCCTCTGGCAAGCTCACGGCGGTCTCCACCGCCTCTTCTATGCCTGTCCCTATCGGCGACGACACTTCCCTCGATGTCTTGTTCCCCTCCACCGCCTCTTTCACTGAGCTTGTAGTGCTTGATTTATCTCAAAATCCATTCTTGGTCAGTGAGATTCCTACTGACATTGGGAAGCTTGGTACACTTCAGCATCTTTTGTTGCAAAGCTCTGGTTTTTATGGTTCAATCCCTGAATCCTTTGTGGGTTTCTTGGTTTGACCATTTTAGACCTTTCTCAGAACAATCTAACTGGTGGGTTACCTCAGACACTCGGGTCATCTCTTACGAACTTGGTGTCTTTTGATGTTTCACAGAACAAGCTTTCTGGATTATTCCCAAATGGCATTTGCAATGCTAAAGGCCTCATAAACCTTTTCATTGGGTCTTTTTTTTTTTTTTTACCCTTGATTATATAGATATTTTTAGAAAATCTTAGACTTGGATATGGTAAATTTCATGAATTTTGTAGCTTTTGAGTTTTGGGTTTCTCTGCATTTCTAATAAATCTCACATTTCACACAACCCCCCTCCCCTTTTTACTCTCTGCTACTATCAATCTCGTTGGGTCAGCTTTTTCCTTCGATCTTCTCATGTATGTTGAGTTTTGGGTTTTCTTTTAGCTGTTTATCTAGTCATTTATATGGTCAATCTCATAAATATTGTGGCTTTTGAGTTGTGGGTCTCCTACAGTTCTAATAAATCTCAAATTTGAACCAATTTCAAATCTGAACCAAAAAAAAAAAAAAAAACAAAAACAAAAACAAAAACAAAAAACACAGCATCAGAAATTGAAAAAGCGAAAGGGGGGAAGAAGAGCCATGGAAGCTGAACAAGCTGAATAAGTGTTCTTCTTCTTGAAGCCCAAAACAAGAAAAAAAAAGTTAGAAACCTAAATGCATCCTCTGTTCTTCTTCCTTTCATTTCTGTTGATTTGCAGAGAATCCGGATCCTCTGTTTTTTTTTTTGGGTCGATGATTTGGGTCGATGATTGTAATGAGAGAGAGAGAGTTATCAGTGAGAGAGAGAGAGAAGAAGATCACACTAAAGAACACTGAAGAAAAAAGAAAAACGAAATTCACCACCGCCCCTACAAGAACACTCAAGAACAATCAAGAAAAGAAAAAAAAAAAAACGAAATTCATCTTCTTTTTTTTTTTTTTAATCTGAACCGTAGATCTTCAAAGGGCCACGTGGCCAAATTGTGGCCCTTGACCGGAGGACAGGAGGGACTCTCTGGCTGGAGAGGATCCGGACACCAAATTGTTGGTATCATGGACCAATTTTGCAAAATACTAGTTTTCTTCCTATGCTATGCACGAATACTGTTTGAAACTTTCTTTATATAAATGTAGCATAATTATATAGTGAAAGTATGAAAGTACATTTAAGTAAAAATGAATAATAAAGAAAAAATTGTCAAAGAATAAAAACCTATAAAATTAATTTTAAAATATATTTTTAATTCAAAAGAAGTTAAGAAAAAAAAAATAATTTTGATGAGTAACTGTACAAATTTAAGTAAACACTTCAAAGTATTCAGTACCCTCTTAAGATATCTTTTTGTTTTGTTTTGTTTTTTTAAATTTTTTTAAATTTTTTTTTGCAAATTGCTTTAAAAATTAGATGTTGGACACAATTAACTTTAGTTTGCAATATTGTATTATCATCATATTCTCTTTTGTAATTGTATTTTGATGGTTAGTTCTGTAATTCGAAGTGAATAGCATGGATTTTGGAAATTAAATTCATTTTAACAAAATTTTGGTGACTATTCTTGTTTTCAATCATAATAATTTTGAAAAAAGAAATTTTTGATCCCGTAGAATAATTCATGCTCTTAAAGACAACAAAAAGATCCCGTTTAAAATGGGATAAAACTTTAGTAAATGTTGATCCAATAAGATCGTCATTACCTAATTCAGCCGATTTCTTAATTTATCTAGTTTGATTATACATATATAGTTGGGGGTGGCTTCTATGCGGAGCATGCACTGTGAAATAAACTCATTTTGATAATGTAAAATGTTCACATTTTAAAATATATCAAGTAGAACATGTTTAAAAAAAATCAAATTAATCA
This sequence comes from Camellia lanceoleosa, assembly GCA_025200525.1. NCBI lineage: Eukaryota > Viridiplantae > Streptophyta > Magnoliopsida > Ericales > Theaceae > Camellia > Camellia lanceoleosa. Next base: position 113,778,858 of record CM045769.1, read on the forward strand.
AATATCGTTTACTCATTCATCCATTCACATTTGTATCTACAAAAATAAATAATAATTATAATTAAAAGTATTAAAATGAATACAAATGTGAATGGATGAATAGGTAAATAATATTCGATTAAATTGATTTTTTACAGGTATTTTCTACTTGATGTATTCTAAAATGTGAAGGGTTTGGATTATCGAAATGAGGTCCGAAATAAACCCATTTCGCTACACAGCAGTGGCTGCTTCCAACTCATATATCTATTTGGGAAATTGGCTATTTTAGTAGGCTATTTTAATTTTTGGCTATTTTAGTAGGCTAAAATTTTTGAGTTTGGAAAAATTGTTAGATTTTGTTGTAGTTGGATGTAATGTTTGTGAGAGAAAAAGTGAAATGATTATAAGTTTGGTGTGATATTTTATCTTATTAACTATTTTAACTTATTTTATCTTTTTTATAAATTTAGCCTAAAATTAGCTATTTTAACCTTTGCCAAACAAGGCCATTATATCACTTAGAAGATTAAGTCTCACTTGAAAATTGCCTAAAATTTTCAGTCAAAAACATTTTACTTGTTACTTAATACTTAGAGCATCTCTTTCAGATTATCTAAATTTTATCCTAAAATATTATTAAAAAATTTATTCCCTATTTTAAGAATCACTTTTTCATTTATTTCTCCCAAGAAACTCCCTATTATTTTCCTATTCTATTAACAAACTCCTTATTTTTTTTTCTCTATTTTACTAAAATAGAATTTTTAATTATAAATTTTAAAAAAATAAAAATAATAAATGTGTATTACAGTCCTTAAATAAAACAAAGAAAAAATAAATAAATAAATAAATTATAAGGGAGCTATAGTGACTCCCTACAAATGGCGAATCACTATACCAATTCCTATTTTAAGGAAGTGTTAAAGGGCTCTAATGGAAGGGTATAAGAAGTCACTAATCCCTTAAAATTGGTAAGGTTGACATTTAGAGGTTCTATTAGGGATGCTCTTAATGTGCTCGCTGATTTAGGTTTAGAAAACTTATTTCACTTCCCTTTTTGTTTCGAAAAAACTCAGAGCATCGCCACCCATCCTTGCATTTCTCATCAAAACTATCTCACCGTGTCTTGGCTTTTCTCTTAATCTATGTTTGGTTCATAGATTTGAGTCTATTTAGTTTAGTTTTAAAATTATGATTTGAATGTTGAGTTGTGCTTTGAGTTTTAAATTTTTTAATCATGATTTGAAAAGAGAAAATTTGTTCGATTATAAGTTTTAAAAATAATTTTGGAATGATTTGTAATTTTTTTTTTTTTAATTATGGATAGAATGTGAGAGGAGAGATAAGAGAGAAAAAATGATTGATTGATTGAATAATAATAAGGGTAAATTACAAATACACCCCCTGAGATTTACTTAAAGTACAGATTGCTTCTTGTGGTTTGGAAAATTACAAATACCTCTTTGTTGGTAGTTTTTATTTAACAAAATTAACTAAAAAAAATAAAATTCATAATTGCTCTCCTATGCAATAATAAAATTACCTAAATTATTAATTGAAACATATTTCTAACATCATTAAAAATCGTTAATTGACTTAATGATTTGTTAATAAAAGGGATGATTTGTTATGAAATTAGAAACCTCAAAAGGTGGAATGTAATTTTCAAAATCTATGATTGATATATATATATATATTGTTGTTGTCACGCATTATTATTAGATTGGGGGTTCTTGCTATGTTTTGTTATTGTTTTGAGAACGAATGCTATTTCTGGGACAAAATTCTCTAAGGGGGAGAGGTTGTGATAGTCTGTCCAAGTGACTGCTTGAGCGTAAGAAGTGGCGCTCGAGCGTAGAATTGTTGCTCCCAGTATCTCACGTGTTTGCAAACGGGCCTCTCGAGCGCAACAAGTGTCGCTCGAGCGTAGAAAGTGAGATTGCCCTTGACATTTTTATTAGTGTGTTTGGAGTCTCCTTGTTCCATTTTGGGATGTTGATCGAAGTGGCAACATAATGGTAAAGTAAGAGTGAACCAAGAATTTTGATTCGGATAATTTTTCTATGAACAACCATCACTCTTTTTTCCTTTTCTTTTCCTACACTTTGAATTTGGATGTCAAACTAGAACCATTAGAAAGCTTGTTTCCGGGGCTTCGATTCGGACACAAGAACGACCTAAAACGGAGTTCGGATGAAAGAGTTATGCCCATTTGAAGTTTTAATATCTGTGTTGAAAGCAAGGGTGCTTGACCGCAGAAAGTGGCGCTTGAGCGGACTCCGTGAATTCAACAACTTAAAAAGTACTTTTCTAGATCATTCTCTCCACTTTACTCTTTTTTTTTTTTTTTTTCTCTCTCTTCCTTTCCCTCATCCTAGGTCCGAAAACCCTTGATTTCTTGACCCAAATAGCTTCAATTTCTCAAAAATTTGGCCAAGATCTCTTACCAAAAAGTGAAGAATACTTGAAGTTCAACATTTTCAACCGATTGGATTTTAGATTTTTGAAAGAAGGCTCTTGATCTAGCTTCTTCGCTTGGTCTTTGAGGTAGGGGTTTCTACTTCTTCTTTAATACTCTCATTTATAGATAGATTTGTGGTATTTTCTTTATATAAATACAAAATTTATGTTTTTAAGCATATTGTGATAAATCATAAGATTGGGGGTCTAAGGTTTGAAGTGTTGGGGTTTATTTGTTGGGTTATGATTTGGGGTTATGAATTTGGGTGTATAATCAATAGGAGAATTAGAATAAAAAATGTGTTTTTATGAAAAACTTTAATTTCTCTTAAAACCCTAGTTTGGTTCATGAAGATAGATGATGGTTTTGCTTAAATTGAAAGTAGTATCATGAAATTAGGGTATTAAATTGCACACATACAAGTTTAATTGAATCTTGGAAGTATTTAGAAATTATGTAAAACTTGCGATTGAACCCGTATTGTTGATATTTTAAATCATGTGATAATATGAACCAAAATTTGGGAGAAGAGATTGTTAATGATATGGATGATACAAAATTTGTGATAAGATAATGATGTGAAGATTTAAGAATTTTATTGTGTAGTTTGAAAGTGATTTTATACCTCAAAACTAAAAGCCCAAATTTATGCTTAACTCTAGTTACGAAGTTTATTTTTGGAAAATGAAGAATACTTTAATGAACATTAAATTTATGAAATTAAGTCTATGTTAGGTTAAGATGAGTGTGAACAACGATAAGTGGGAGATTGTGAAATATGACGGTGTTATATGAAGGAGTTGTATCAAAGAAACTAAATGTTGGAGATTTAATTTATAACCTTGGGTAGTAATCAATAATCAATGTGTTGTGAAAATTGAATTTAAAGACTTGACAATAATATGGAATAGTAAAGAAATAGTTTGAATCCAAGAATTATGAACACTTTAAAGATGAATCTTTATGTCTCTATGGATGTATTATATTTTTGTAACAAAAACAATGAATGATTTAATGAATAATAGAGAAGGTGGTGGAACATATTCTGCACTTGTTATGTGAATGGAATTTTAATATATGGTGGATGTGTTTTGAACTAATATGTTATGGAAATAGGAAATATGTGTTGGCATTGCCCACTAATTATAATGATGGATTGTGATATTACATTGGGGTCCGTTTCCCGCTGAATTTTTGAGCCGACAAAGCATGGCGCTTGAAATAGGTTCCGTCTTCCTTTTGGAGTAGCGCTTGGTAAATTGTGTGGCATGTGAGGTTCCGCGTTTTTTCCGAGTTGTGACTGGTAAAGCGAGAGATTCCGCATTTCTTCCGGCTTGTGATCGGTAAAGCGTGAGGTTTCGCATTCCTTCCGGCTTGTGACCGGTAAAGTGTGTGACTCATGGAGATGACTTGTTATTAGATCTGGTAACTGATATGAAATTAATTGAAAGAATGGAAAATGAAATGGTAAGTGGATTAGGGATTGGTGATGATGCATCCAATGGATTGCTTGTGACTGTAAAAGAAGATTATGAGTTTTATTTTGTAAATAATTGAGAAATTGAATTAAGAAGGGTTTGTTAATCTTGTGTTACATTTGAACTCTAATCCTTTGGATTTTGATGTCATGGAGTATAGTAATTGGAAATAGTATAAGGGAAAAATGGAGATGAAATGAGGAATATTAAAGTGGAAATGAAATGAGTAATAATTTAGAATCGGGTTAATAAAATTAAGATGATTTTTTTTTCTTAAGTGTATTTGTTCTCAAAGAGAATTTATGGCTTCCTGATGATGAGAGACTACATTTATGGCATGGAGTTTTCTTAAAGGTTCAAATGAAGTTTTAAGAAAAAGATATTCTTCGTATAATATTTTGAACTTACAACATGTTACCTTACTATATGGTATCACCCTACATGCATGATCATTTCTATCTATGTGTTAGCTATTGTTGTAGAACTATGATATTCTTACTGAGCATTAGTGCTCACCCCTCGTTGTTTTATTCTTTTTGAGGAAGAGAAATTCAGATTCATTAGTCGAAGAGTTACGGAGTCCATGTATCTTTTATGTATAATCTCATCATAGATGTGAAAGGAATGAATAATGTATCTTATTGTTTGCAATTATTTATTTATAGCTTCGCAAGAGAAGCTTGGCATTTATTATTGTTATTATTGTATTTATTGAGAGAAAAAACATGTATTATTATGTTTCCATTTCCATTGAGTAATGGATATTTGTTTTTAAAAAAATGGACCTAAATTATATGTTTTGGTAATGTTTCCGAGTAATTAAAATTTGAGGGCATGACAAAACCACATGGGCACTTCGTATTTTAATCAAATCTCAGGGGGTGTATTTGTAATTTACCCTAATAATAATTATAAAAAAAATTAAAAAAAAAAAAGAAAAAAGAGAAGAGCTTTGAAAGTAATTTTGAGTTATCTTTTAAAAATATGTTTGGTTGACATGTTTAATCCAAATTATGATTTAAAAATAGAGTTGGGTTTCAAAAAGTAAACCAAACGCTACCGTAGATAAAATGTGAATGAAATATAATTACATTTCACACACTGTTTCCCTTTCATTTTCTAAATCCCTCCTCAAATTTATGAACCAAACATCGCCTTACAGAATCCAGTTTCATCTATTGGGAATCCAGTTTCATCTATTAAGGCATGCAAAGGTAAGTCTTGAACACCACTAAATTTTGAAATATAATGTTTATAATTGTGATTAAAATATTTTTTTTTTTTATCAATTATATTAGTGTGATAAAAATATCTAATTAAATATTTCAATGTAAAAAGTCAAAATTTTAATTATTTTCAAACTTCAACAACTTGTATAGATCAAACTTAATTGAATAAGTATTTATATTTTAGTACATACCAAACCATTTTTTAAAGGACACTCAACCCAACAGTCCAAAATGGATTTTTCTTTATTCAAAAGTCTAAGCACTGATTTTCGGGAGCTTCTATATGCACACATCATATCCCCTTTTCCCACACACTTAATGAGAGAGTGTGTTGGGAAGTTGTGTGTAAAGATGTGTATAGAGGGAGAGTGGTGTGTGTAAATAGATGCTCCCCTGATTTTCTTTGTCTATAAGGGCAAAGTCTAGTAAAATGACCAAAATACCTATAACGTATATATACACATCTACGTTTCTCTCTCAATTCTCATTTCCCAAACCCTCTCTCTCTCTCTCTTCAGCGGTCTTACAGTCGTCCTTCCTCCTCGTCTCCCGCGCCGCCATGGCTAAAAATCTCAGATCAGCCGCAAATCCTCTTCCTCTTCCACCGTCGTCGGTGTCCTGGGCTCGTTTCTCTTCTCCATTGGCTGGTTTGTTCACCTAATCCGCGTCCCCCACACAAGTCAACCTTCGCAGATTTGGCTCATCCTCGTCGTCCGTTCGATTCTCTATCCTTTTTCACTTCTTGGTCCTCTCTCTTCTTCAGTTCGAATGTCGCCTCGCCGCCACACTGCCTCGCATCAAATTAGATCACCCGTGAAGTGGGTTTCAAAGCGAAGCTAGAGATCTAGCGAAGATCTGGCACCACCATCTTTGCGACTCCAACTCCACCGTCCATTTTAGACCTCCTGAGGATGTTGATGGTGAGTACATACATATGCATATATATATACGCACATGCTAATATAAATTATATAAACAGATTCACTCTTCCAAAATCCTCATTGTCGTCTGCCGCCATAAATCTAGATCTATGGATGATGATGATAATCTCAAATGATGATATTGATGTTGATGATGATGATGCTGTTGATGATGACCATATTCACTCTTCTCTTTATTTTTTGTGTATGTGGTGTGATTCGAGTTTCTGTTTTTATTTATTTATTTATTTTTGTTGTTGATGATGAACATATAAAAAAAACAAATAAGATCTCTGTGTGAATTTGAACAAATTATAGATAAAAAATTGAACAGATAAACTTGTACAGATAAAAAATTGAACAAGAATTAACCCATATTTCAACAGATTTTGTTTCAACAGATAAGAACAAAAGAGAAATCCACAGAATTTGAATAGATAAGGAAAAATTGAATAGATGAGAAAAAAAAATTCAACAAACAGATATAAATTTGAACAAATAGTAAAAAAAAATTTGAACATATAGAAAATAATTTGAACAGATAATAAATATAAAAAAAAGTCAACATATTAAAAAAAAAGTCAATAGATAAATTAAAGGATAAAATTAAAAACAAAATATCCTTCAAAACAAACAAAAAAATTTCTCACTAAACTATTTCACAATGGTCGATTTCTCATCATCAAAAATTGTCCACTGACCCTAATGTCTTATACCCTTCTTAATTTAGATTTATCACCAATTTATTCCTTTTTAAATTAAAAAAAAATTAAACATTTAATTTTTAATACTTAATTTCTAATTTTTAATTTTCAATTTTATCAAATACTAGCATAATCGGAGTACTTTGAAATGTGAGATTTTTTTATTGTTTATTTTTTCAAAGGAGTTGAAAAACACCATAGTATCTCCTATAATGACATCGATTACAATTTAGTAAGTTTTGTTACTTGATCCAACGTAAAATGATAATCAGCACCATCGACGACTAACATTTTTCTTACCGAAAAGTGATCTGGGAAAATAATAATAATAATAATAATAATAATTATTTTTTTAACGACTTTGACAATTGCTATCCTACTTCTGTAAAAACATTCCAAAACCAGAATTTTCTTCTACGTGTCCTTAGAAAGAATGAACAAAATATGGATTTGAATAATTTAGAAACACAACTACAAATTTATAATGACCTGGGAAATTTAAACTTTTTATTATTATAATTCAACCCTAATTGAATTTAAATAATTATAATAAAGCTCACAAGTTTTTGCATTTATTTTTTAGTATCCTACTAGCTAGGCTTAAATCAACTGTATTGACACTGAGAATCTAAAATCCTTGGGGCATGAACAGTATGCAATTGCAACTTGGATCTGATACACTATACAATGTATTACAATTCCATTAAACACTACCTCAGGTAATAGAGAAGTGAGTCAACAATGTCTTATTTGGGTATATATTGTTCCATAAAAGGAGCAAAAGGCAAAATCAGTTTCAAACAGATGGGATGCAAAAGTCAAGTGGAGCATCGCAGTACCACCTCTAGATGTTTGGGCCCATTATGATCTATATCCTATAGCCAGACCAGGGATGTTAATGCCTAATGTTTTCTACATTGGACTCCAATGTAGGGTGAGGGCAACTTGATGGTTTTGGGGGGTTCAAAGCTGGAACTTCAAATACATATCATTAATAGCATAGGGATGCTTTTAGTGATTCTATTTACACAACAAAGTTTCTCATTACATTCCATTTCTCGTTACACAACGTACAAAAATTTAAACTTACGATTTTATCTTTTCACAATCAGCAAAATACCAATCACAACCCTTATCCTTACATTCCAAACCTAACAAACCCTAACTTTACCCCAACCCCCAATCATCACCTGCAACAGCCACGACCGCCATCTTCGACCACAAACATCTAGCCCTGCTCCCACCTGTGACCTCCTCCATATTGCCACCCCTTCACGGTCGCCACCTCTGACCATCGAAATGCCCCCCTTCCCAATGCTCCTCCACACTCCCTAGATTTGACACCTATCCTTCATCGTCGTCACTTCCCATCTCTCCGACCATCACGATTCCCCCACCAATCGCTCCTCTCTTTCATCAACTCCTCTTTTAGCCCCTCCCTCGTCGCTGATCCTCCTCCCCAACTCCCCAGATTCAACACCTACCCTTCATCGTCATCACCTCTCACCACTTCCATCTTCTTTTTGTACTTTTACCCTAAATCTCTCTCTCTCTCTCTCTCTCTCTCTCTCTCTCTCTCTCTCTCTCTCTGTGTGTGTTACACAATGTTGGTTTTTGGGGATGAACTAGGTCACGCAAGGTGGTGGATTTGGAAAGTCTAAGTTGTGCTATTTAGGGGTGCTGGATCATCAGCAATAGGAGACTTGAATTCAAGAAAGAAAAAAAAAAAAAAAAAAAAAAAAACTTAGCCGTTTACATATTTTGCTTCCCTAACTAAATTTGAGTTTCATTGTCCCTTTATTCCACTAAATTTAAGCCCCAAAAAATTTAAGATTTAAGTTGTCAGATTTAGACCCACCATCAGCCATCTATAAAAGGTTTCCTTTCTTGATTCGAATTTGGTTCGGAATTTTACAAATGAACAAACTTAATTTGTTTGGACTTTTTTGGTTGAATGCCTAAAAGTTGAACAATTAGTTTTGTTCAGCTGAAAAAATACAAATATTTCAAATTTGATCGGCCACATAAGTTTGAAAATTTTAAGTATATTTCGCACTAGAAGTTTGAACAAGGTTTCAAACAAAATTTTGATGGATTATACCTTCTTTTTTTTTTTCTTTTCTTTTATTATTATTATTATTATTGGCACCAGGATGTCCGGATCAAAGTCTGACTAATTCCCTAGGGTGCACAAGCCCTCAGCAAGGAGTTTTCCGCAAATGCATTGCGATTAATTCAAGGGTTTTCCCCTAATCCAATGGCCCCCAAGAAATTGTTAGCACCTAAGAGGTTCCAATTCTTGAACCTTGGAGAGAGCACACCCTAAGACTCGAGGCCTTGCCACTAGGCCAACCCCTTGGAGTTAAAATTTTGATGGATTATATATCAAACCACTTTTGCATAGATTTTAATCAATTACAAAACTAATTAAATGTAAATAAACCATTTTTACAACTAAAGAAAAATGAAATGTTAGCAATGGATATATATATCTATTCTATTCTATATGTACAGGGCTAAGTTGGCATTGACACTTTTGTGCCACACTATTTTATTCCCAAATTACCCTTCTGTAACTAAGAATCGAAGCACAAGTTTTTTTGTAACTACCTATTCAATCTATAACAACCAATTTCAACCCATAATGAAAATTTTAAGCACATCCATGAGAGTGTGTACAACCTCTAGTATATATATATGGGATTATAGAGGGCTTAATGAGATAAAATGATAGTTTTTTAATTTTGGAAGAGTGGAATTTTAGAAAACTGAGTGCACGGAGATAATATTGTCATGCAAGTAGAACTCCAACAACATAGTTTAGTACTCAAATTTGGGACAAAATACCCTTCTTGCATCCTCAATAATCCCTATCAAGTTGAGGGCTCATACAAGTAGGTATATCAGTGAACCAAACAAAGCCTTCCTCCATGTTTAAGTCTTTGCTAGCTAGCTTATGCCTCTGAGGATCGCCCAAAAAGGATGAGTGCAGCGAGAGCAGGATGGACCATTACTTGAAATTTAGAAAAAGCTATAGGCTTGAATAAGCAACATTGTGTTTGGTTTGTTGGAACAATCTTCTATGTAAAATAAATAATGAAACAATTTAAAGAAATAAAATAAATTACTTACCAAATTTATTTTACCGAACCGAGTAAATATTTAAAAGATCAAGTCGAGTGTGTGTGTGACACTCTGTCCTTAAGACAGATTCGCCTCACTACGGTGCTTATGGATAAAAGGCGTCTATCTCTCAGGATATAATGATCTCTACAAATTGTAGTAACACTCCAACAATTTGTACGGCGAACAAAACCTGTGTTCTATATTCTCAAAGTATTCCCTATAAAATTAATATGAAGAATTATGCAAAGTAAGAACAAAATGGGAAGGGAACAAATTTTTTCTGGATGTTTTTCAGATGTAAAAATCTGCTGGAAAGATCTCTATTTATAGGCAAGAAGGTGACCCTTTAAATCCGTCCGAACAGGTATGAAAAACCTGAAAAGATACAGTTTGAAATTCAAACTGATCTGGTGGCAGTTTCAATAGATAACTGCACAACAGTTAAATCTGTCTGGCAGAAAACTGAACCTGCTCGGACTGCTGGGATGTATAGAGCAGTTTAGACAGTTGGAAATTGGACCGGAGGAGGCGTTGTTTAGACAGAAAATTTTAGTGCAAAAATTAAATTAATTTCGTTCTGAAATTCAAATAATTTTTCCTGTAAGAATTTGAAAAAATTCAAATAAATTTTGTCCAAAAAATTAATGTTAGAACCAACCCGACCCATAACCCATACCTGCGCTAGGTACGGCGGCGGTGGTGCGCGTGTGTGTGGTGGTTTGAGCCAAGGTTCAATTTGTCCATAACTCCTCCCTTTTACAAACTTGGGGTGTCCCTTGGGACCTAACTCAAGTGTTGCCACCTAGAACTTATATACACACATAAGTTCTCTCAAGTTTCCAATATGGGACAAGCCTTACAAGGAAATCGACTTTTAATTCTTTAATTGTCCATTCCATAAACCCGAAAACGACGTCAACTTCCCATTCACTCATAATTGGTTTTGACAAACCGTCTTCATTATGTGACTTACCATACGACAAAGAACACATCACCTCTTTGGACCCACCCTAAAAGACGTTTGGGACCCACTCAAATTTGGGCTTAAAGTTGGCCCAAAATAAGCTTATAAAAACAAAATTTCCAACAATCTCCCATATGAATAGAATTTGATAAAGAGAAAATGCAACAATATGATCTAATTACAAAGAGTACAAAAATTAGAAATATTCAGCAAATGATAGTTAGCTTTTGGCTTTGAACCTTCCCTTGTGAGACACTATCGGATTTACTAGCTAACCAGTGAACATGATGTCTTGAACTGTTCAGCCATTTGTGTAAACCAAGACAATAGAACTCACACAGTATATCCCCAGACACAGTTTAGTTCTCACTATTATGCTTATTTTGGCCCTGAACAATCTGGTCTTTCCTGAGTGTTCTAAAGAATTGTAGCCCTTCACAAAACTCATAGAACCGGCCCAGTTTACACTCATATAGGTGATTCTTATGAAGAGTATCCTACCATGCTCCACTAGGTATACCTAAATATAAGAATCATTAAAAGTATTACTTAACCTAAAACACTGCAGACATCACTATTTCATCATAGAAATTGATAGGAATTTCGCTCCCCAGTGATCCTTCTGAGTCATACACAACTTGGTTGTCCATTTGAACCTAGATCTTGGGATCTCCAGTTAACTAGGTTGGGTTGCCGTCGTGGTAACTCTTATTTAATAAGCTTAAGTCCGATTCCCCTCGATAAATTCTCAATTAGCCCTCTTGCTAACCTTTTGGTTAGTGGATCCGCTATGTTGTCTTTAGACTTCATATATTCAATGGAAATAATTCCATTAGAGAGTAGTCGTCGTACTTTGTTATGTCGACGACGAATGTGTCATGACTTACCATTATACATATGACTCTGTGCTCTACCTATTGCTGATTGACTATCACAATGTATGCATATAGCAGGCACTGGTTTTGGCCACATTGGAATATCTTCAAGGAAGTAGCGAGGCCATTCTGCTTCTTCCCCAACTTTATCTAAAGCTATAAATTCTGATTCCATAGTAGACCTAGCTATGCAAGTCTGTTTGGAAGATTTCCAAGATACAGCCGCCCCACTAAGAGTAAAGACATACCCACTGGTGAATTTTGAGTCTCTAGTATCCGATATCCAATTTGCATCACAATATCTTTAAAGTACTGCTGGATATCTAGTATAATTTAGCCCAATGTTACAAGCAAATCGGAGATTTCTAAAAACCCTTATAATACCTTTCCAATGTTCTACTCCTGTATTACTCGTATATCTACTTAATTTACTTATTGCATAAGCTATATCTGAGCGAGTGCAGTTCATCAAGTACATTAAGCTTCCAATAATTTGGCCATACTCTAATTGAGAAATATTTTCCTGTACATTCTTAGAAAGAAACAAATTAACATCCACAGGTATTCTAGCAAAATGATTATCATCTTTGCTGAATTTGTCAAGTATTTTCTCAATGTAATGAGATTATGACAAAGCATAACCTTCTGATGTTTTAGTAACTTTCATACCAAGAATTACATCAGCAATGCCCATGTCCTTCATATCAAAATGTTTATTCAACATTTTCTTAGTAGTTTTAATCATGTCATTATTGCTACTTATGATGAGCATATCATCCACATAAAGACATACCATAACATAACCTTTGTCTATGATTTTAATATAAACACATTTGTCACACTCATTAATTTTAAATCCATTTGATATCATTGTGTAGACACCCAATTTTTGACCGTCCTCGAGACTTGGATATGCTTGCAGGTACATTCGATGACAAGTTTGATTGCTCGTTGAGTACTCGAATTTCGCGGCGGAACGTCACAGGTTTGAGCTTTCCAAACCCTGTATCCTTTCTGCTCTATTTTTGGACCATGTGTTGGTCCTTTCAGCATGATTCTTGTGGTGCACTACCGGCCATGGAATGCCACTGCCGGCCATCATTTTAGCCCTGTCGGCCATTGATGAGGCCTGCCAGCCATCAATGAGGCATTGTTGGCCACCACTGATGGCCGGTAAGCCACCTTGTTTCAACAGATATTTTGTTAGATATTTTGAGCCAGCTGTGGCTCACTGAGCCATCCTCCATACACGTGTATGGAGGGATGGAGGCTGGTTTAAGCTTGTCAAGAAAGCTTGTGCTTGCATTGCTTATATAAAGAGAGGCCCCTCTCCCTCTCCAAGGGTTCAGAAAATTTAGAGACAAAATATCTCTCTCTCTCTCTCTGGAATCCTCACACTCTCTCTCTCTCTCTCTCTCTCTATATTGTGCTCAATAGTGCTTTAAGGTGTATTTTCTTCACACTTTTGCACTACAACACCTAGTAAAACACCTCTATCTTGTTGCTGAGGCTCTTGGAGGTTTTATTTGAGCTCTCAAAGTTTGGTTTTTGGCTCAGAAGTGCCTGTTTTGCTGTGGCTCTTCAAAAGTGAGTAGTTACCCTTTTTAAGCTTTGTTTTGCTTAAGTATTTGGCCACCCTTGCATGCTATTTTTGGCCCAAGTTTCAACTGTAAAAACCTCTATTTTTAAGTGTTAAAAATAGTGGTTTAAGGCCTTGTTGGGGTTAGGGGTGTTCCCCTTCTCTTTTGTGGCTTGTTTGCTATGCTTTGTGCTATCTCTTGAGGCCTTTGAAACTATCTTGTTTTGGCCTTTTAACCACTGAATTCCAGAGGAATTTTAGTGGTGGAAAACTTGTTTTCAGGTCTCGAATGGGAGGGGGTGGTCCCCTCTTCTCTTGTCTTGCTTGCTTGCCTTGTTGGTCTTATACTTGAGCATGCTTTCCTACTCTTTTGTGACTTAGCTCAAGCATGATTTTGTGACTTTTTGGACCTTCCATAACTCTATTTTTGGTTGGTTTGGTCATTGGTTGCTTGCATCTTATACTTGTAGTGTAATCATGCTTATTAGCCTAACATGCTTCATGTTTTAGTTCATCATTCTAACATGTGTTAGCTTTGCTCCAACACATTTTTGCCACTGATTTTACATGCTTGGGGTTTGTTTTAAGTGGTATTGATCATATATGCTTAGCTTTGTATAGCTATAGTGTCGTTAGGCTTCACTTGCTTTGAGTTTGAGGTCCCTAGCATGCTTAGAATGTGATGATTGCAGGCCCTAATCTCATTTCTCACATGATTTCAGTGTATATAGCATAGTCACACTCTCACATATTCCACTCTTTCATAGCTTTTGAGAGATGTGCCTTACGCCTTGTTTGTGAGCCAATACGTATGCATGCTTGTCTAAGCTTTTGGGCTCCATTTTCAGCATGTTTTGATATTTGTTTTGACATGTTTGAGCTCTGTCCAGAGTTGGTTTGATGGTTTAAGCTATGTATTGCATGCCTCTTGTTGAATGCCTTAACTAGTTTTTGAGTTTTAGGGCCTCTTGCATGCTATACTTGTGTTGCTTGAATGATATGACATCATTTAATACATAATTTCAGAGCATATAGTCTTGTTATATTCTCATGTTTATCACTCTTTCAATGTGTTTGAGAGTTAAGCTTTATGCCTTGCTTGTGAGCCATGAGTTGAGTATGCATTCCTTGCTTTTTGTGCCTAAGTGTTAGTGTGTTTTGGCCACTATTTTGGAGTATCTTAGGTCTGTTCATAGCTGGTTTGACCATTTGATTAGTTGTGCATGTCTTATGTGTGATGTTCTTCACTTGCTTTAGTGCTCTTGGCTCCATAACATGTCTTGCATGCATTGCATCCATGATAGAGTCTTGTGCATGCCACCTTAGCATTGATAGATGATCATGTTGCATTTTGCATTGCATCATGTTCAACCAGACGTTATGTTAAACACAAGGTGGATTGGCCCACTTCATACTCAAAGTGATGAAAGTGAGCCAATCCCCTTTGCCTCCATTGCCTTTGACCTCTCATGACAAGGTCGTGGTCTTAGTGTCTTGTTTGTTGTGCATTCATCAAATTTGTGCAAGTTGGATCTTTGGCCATCAAGCATTGAGATGCTCGATTGATGGTCTTTGATCCAATGATGCCTCTCCATTGATGTTTTAAAGTGATATGGGGTGGCATAATACACACATGCCTTAGAGAGACTCTCCCTTTCCTCTGTTTTTGTGCTCTATTACAGAATGGTGTCACAACACACTAGTGGCCGGCAGTGCCACATAGATAGCCGGCACCCTTCCATTGTTGGCCGGCAGAGGACCACTCTTGGCTGGCAGGTGGTCGGCAGCAAGCCTTGATGGCCGGCAGGCCACTGGTGCACTCCCCAGCTATGGTTTGGTAAGTTTCAACAGCAAGTTCTTAAGGACACCCTGCAGACAAAGCCTTAAGAGAGCAAATCAGAGAGCTTTTTGAAGCGGAAACAGAGGCATGCATGACCAACTTCTTCAACTTGCTGTGGCAGCATAGTTTAGAGTTTTACTTGCTAGTTAGCATTGAATTTATAATTAATTAATTAATTTGTTAATTAGTTAAGTGATGTAATAATTAGCAAATAGATTGCTTATTATTCGATTTGGTTGTGTAATAATTAGTCTAATTAGATTATTAGATTAGTTGCTAGCTTAGCTTAGATATAGCTTAGCTTATTCTTTCGGATCCTCCGTCGAGAGGGCAAATGTTGTAATAAGGGTGCGCGTGTGCGTACATGTCTTCCAACCTCATTTCTTTCATCCTTTTACTTACTGCTTTCGATGGTTAGTTTTAGGACACATTTTGATTAGCATACCTTATGCTTTGCATGTTTGCATTCATTCATTTGTCTTGCATGCACTGGGCTCGGCGCATCATTCAAACTGCATTGTATTTCAATTCTTATTTGAATTCATGTATCAAGTGTTACATTCATATGCCATGATTAGATAGCCGAGCCTATTTAGTTGCATTTTGCATATGTTACATTAGGCATTTAACATAGTTAGGATTCATGCATATTTCTAACTAGTTTTCTGTTTTGGCTCGGAGTACACTATAAGTGTTTATGCTTTAGTATCCTTGCATGAGTGTGAGTGTTGCCACGATAGCATTCTTGCCATGAGGCTATGTGCTTATTTGATAAACTGTATAAATGCCTGTGGATGAAGGCTTGATTGCCTGAATTGGAACAACTCGATGATTGTGAGTTTTAAGCCCACTTGAAGTGGCAAAATCATGTTTTTCTAAGCCCACTTGAGAGTGGAAAATCCGCACTTTAGCCTACTTGCGAGTAGCACTTTCAAACCATTTTCGAAAAACAAACATGAATTGTTTTGTTCCAAATCGAGTGATTGAGTCTATACTTGTATGCTGTGCGCATCACGTAGTAAAAATTAGCTAATAATCAGAACAAGAACACATGTCTTTTCAAAAACAACATATCATGTTTAGTAGAGGCCAATCCTTTGATCGGGCGAGCGGGGGTGCGCATTTCATAACCTTCCCCCCTCGTACCCAAGTTCCTGAGCTGAAGCAACTTTGGTGATGACGAACACGTGGCCTTGGGCACGAGTCAGGGTTTCCTAAATTCTCCAAAATAAAATATTTAGGCGGCGACTCTGAAATCTGGCAAAGCAGTCCATGTTTGGCGCTTTTTGATTCAAAATTGATTTTTCAAAACTAATTACCGGATTTGGACTCTTTGGTGATTTATCAGTCTTACATTGCACTTTGTGAGATTAGATTCAGAACCGTGACAGGAGTCCGAACTGTAGTAGCTAGAACCCAATTCGCGCCCTCTCCAAAAAGGCGTGGGAGAAAGTTCGGACGGTCTACACATTGCCTTGTCAAATTTCTCATGCCATTGCTTTGGCGCTTGTTTTAAACCATATAATGATTTAACCAATTTGCACACTTTCTTTTCTTTTCCTGGAACAGAAAATCCTTCTGGTTGTTCCATGTAAATTTTTTCATCTAACTCACCATTTAAGAAAGCAGTTTTCACATCCATTTGATGAATTTCTAGATTATACAATGATGTAATAGCAATTAGCATTCTAATGGATGTTATTCTAGTAACCGGTGAGTATGTGTCAAAGTAATCAAGATCTTCTTTTTGTCTAAAACCTTTGACCACAAGTCTTTCTTTGTATTTATCAATTGATCCATCCACTTTCATTTTTCTTTTGAAAATCCACTTGTACCCAAGAGGTTTACAACCTGGTGGCAAATCCACCAATTCCCAAGTATGATTTTGTAAGATGGATTCAAGTTTGCTGCTTACAACTTCTTTTCATAAAGGAGCCTCAGGACTGGATATAGCTTCTTTAAAAGTTGAAGGCTCATTTTCTAACAAAAATGTTAGAAAATCTGGACCAAAAGATTTTGAGGTTCTAACACGTTTACTATGCCTAGGTTTCTCTTCCTTATTTTGATCTATCTCTTGCTCTTGTTCTTGATCTTGTTCTTAATCATGACTAGTAATAGCATCATAAGATCTTTTATTAGTAAAAGTCTCTTGTCCATTTTTATTTGGAAACACATGTTCAAAGAAAAAATCATTCCGAGATTCAATAATAGTATTTACACGCATTTCGAAATGTTCTGACTTATGAATCAAAAATTGATATTCACTACTATTCATGGCATAACCAATGAAAATGCAATCAACTGTTTTAGGACCTATCTTAGTCTTTTTAGGACTAGGAATAACCACTTTAGCTAAACACCCCACACTTTTAAGTATTTGTAGGATGGTACTCTCCCATGCCACAAATCATAAGGTGTTTGATTCACTTTCTTTCGAGGTACTTTATTCAGTATATAATTAGCAAAAAAGTATTGCTTCCCCTCCCCCCCACAAGTTCTATGGTAATTCAAAACTTATTAACATGACATTCATCATTTCTTTTAAAGTCCTATTTTTCCTTTTAACAATTCTATTTTGCTGAGTTGAGTAAAGAGCGGTAGTTTGATGAATTATTCCATGTTCTTTACAAAATTCACCAAAAGGTGATTCATATTCACCACTTCTATTACTTCTAAGTTTCTTAATTTTCTTACCAAGTTGATTTTCAACTTCATTCTTATATTGAATGAAAGTATCCAAAGTTTCATCATTGGTTCGAATTAAATAAACATAACTATATCTAGTATAGTCATCTATGAAAGTGATAAAATATTTTTTCCCATCTCTAGTTTGAATTGATTTAAAATCACAAATATCACTATGAATTAATTCAAGTGGTTTCGTACTTCTTTCAATTGAATGAAAGAGAGTTTTGGATAATTTTGTCTCAACACAAATTTCACATTTATAATTTAAATCAATGTTAAATTTAGGTAAACATTTCATATTAATTAATCTACGCAAAGATCCATAATTAACATGTCCAAGTCTACCATGCCATAAATTTGAAGACTCAAGCAAGTAAGAAGAAGATGCATTTTTATTAATAATAGAGGATACAATAGTCATTACATTCATTTTGAAAAGACCATCGGACATATAATCTTTTTCCTACATACATCCCGTTTTTGGTAAGTACAAACTTGTCACTTTCAAAAACTAGCCGAAACCCATGTTTAATCAACAAAGATCTAGAAACAAGGTTCTTGCGAATGTCCAGTACATGCAACACATTGTTGAGAGTAAGTTCCTTTCCAGATGTCATCTTCAGAATAATTTTTCCTTATCCTTCAACTTTAGAAGTTGAGGAGTTGCCCGTAAAAAGTTGTTCACCGTTGTCCACTACTGAATAATATGTGAACATCTTTTTGTCGACACAGATATGACAAGTAGCACCAGTGTCCATCCACCATTCTTTGGGATTTTCGACAAGGTTTGCCTTAGAAACAATTGCAGGAAGATATATGTCATCAACACCATTGGAAATTTTGTCCACTTCGGTCATATTGGCTTGAGCAGGCTTCTTGCTTGATCTTCCTTTGCTTTTGCGCTTGTTATGGCAATCTTTGGTCCGATGTCCCTCTTTGTCACAGGTATAACATTTGCCATTAAACTTGTACTTCTTATTTTCCCCTTCTTTAGAGCCTTGTGCAGAACTTTCTCCAAAAAATTTCCGTTTCTTGGCTTTTGGAGCATGTTCCACCACATTTGCCTTTGACTCCATTGGATGCTTACCACTGCTTCTCTGAATGCGGTTCTCCTCCTCAATCCTCAAATGCACAATTAATTCCTCCAAAGGCATTTCTTTGCGCTTGTGTTTGAGGTAGTTCTAAATTCCATTGACCTTGTGGTAATTTCTCAATTAAGGCTGCAACTTGGAAGGATTCACTAAGAGACATGCCTTCTGCGTGAATGTCACAGAATGAGTTGGAGATCTTAAACTTGGCTAATCACAGTCTTAGAATCAACCATCACAAAGTCTAGGAATTTGCCAACTACAAATTTCTTTGAGCCAGCATATTCTGTTTTGTACTTTTTCTTCAAAGACTCCCAAAATTCCTTTGCTGTTTTGATAGGACTGTAGATGTTGTATAATGTGTTGTCAAGTCTGTTCAAGATATAGTTCCAGCAAAGGAAATCAGCATGTTTCCAGGCATCGACTGCAGCAACCACTTGTCGGTCGGTTTCATCCTCTTTCAGAGTAGGAGCATCCTCACGGAGAAAACATGCCAGGTTGAGAATAGTAAGATAGATCAGCATTTTCTACTGCCAACTTTTAAAATTAGTTTTTGAGAATTTCTCTAGCTTTTCATCGTGATTAATTGGTACAGTCATAACTGGAGAAAGAGTTGGAGCAATGGCAGCCACCACACTAGTACTAGTTTGAGTATTAGTTTCAGTAGCCATGAATTCTAAATTATAAAACAAAATTATAATTAGAATTGTATACTACACAAAAAATTTAAACTAAAACCACAGAATTAAATTCTGTAAAAATAAAAGAAACAAAAATTGTAACTTTTATTTTCAATTAATTTGAAAATAAAATAAAATTTTATTTAAACAAATTAATTCTACACAGAAAATTAAATTTCTGTAACACTTCAAAAATTAAAATGCTGAAAACAGAATTTTAATTAATGAACACTCATAAATTATTTCTAAAAACAAAAATTAATTTCTGACAAATTTCACAAATAAATATTCTGAATTGTTAATAACACTAGTATATTACTACTAGTTGTCAAAGAAAATAGACAGTATATTACAACTATCTGTCAAACAGTATATTACTACTATTTGTTTTTCCAACTAGAATATTATTTTGTAAAACCATAGAAAATAATTTCTGTAAGAAGAAGAAAGAGAAAAGGAAACACATGAAAAATTCTGTATAAACAGAATTATTTGAATTTGTCTTAAGATTATTAAAACAATCTTCTGTGTAAAATAAATAATAAAAAAAATCAAACATAAAATAAATTACTTACCGAATTTATTTTACTAAACTGAGTAAATATTTAAAAGATCAAGTCGAGTGTGTGACACTCTGTCATTAAAACAGATTTGCCCCGCTATGGTACTTACGGATAAAAGGCATCTATCTCCCAGGATACAACGATCTCCACAAATTGTAGTAGCCCTCCAAACAATTTGTAGGGCGAGCAAAACCTGTGTTCTATACTCTCAAAGTATTCCCTAAAAAATTAATATGAAGTATTCCTTTCCCATTTTGAAATTCAAACCACTGAAGAATTATCTGTTCTGTTTGAATTTCCTTGACCCACAACCCACACCCACGCCGAACATGACGGCGACGCGCACGCGTGTGTGGTGGTTTGAGCCAAGGTTCAATTTGTCCATAACTCCTCCCTTCTACAAACTTGGGGTGCCCCTTGGGGCCTAACCCAAGTGTTGCCACCTAGAACTTATATACACGAATAAGTTCTCTTAAGTTTCTAATGTGGGACAAGCCTTACAAGGAAACCCACATTTAATTCTTTAATTGTTCATTCCACGAACCCGAAAATGACGTTAACTTCCCATTCACTCATAAATGGTATTGACGAACCGTCTTCACCGTGTGACTTACTATGCGGCAAGGAATACGTCACCTCTTTGGACCCACCCCAAAAGACATTTGGGACTCACTCAAATTTGGGCTCAAAGTTGGCCCAAAATAAGCTTATAAAAACCAAATTTCCAACACTGTTTTCCAAGAAAAATCCATGACAGGGCCCTTACATAAAGTGGCCACATTATACATACATCTATCAAGTACAAGAGGCCAATATGGTGATAATTGATTACTGATGAAGGTTCAGGTATGTGGAATGATTATAAAAACTAGCTTCTATGTGACAGCAATAGAAAATTGGCCATTCTAGTTGGATCAGACTATAGGAGTTTCTATGACAAATATTGGATACTTTTAGATTAATTATTCTTTGGCGAGAGGAAACATGCATATAGAAACTCTAGCTATCCTATCATAAAAAACAGAGTGCAAACATTATTTGAACAAGAACTATAGAATTGGGCTTTAAGCTTCTAAACGTTTGATTACATAAATGATATCTCCCATCAATCACTGCTAATACATGCCCTCACAATTATTCAACTCCCTAATAATTGAAGCCCAGATTTCAAGCATCAAAGAAGCAAATGATTTTAAGTCCATAACTTGAGGACAATCCACTATGGCAGTTTTTTCTAACAAAATGAATATTAGCGTTGAATAAATCAGAGAATCAGGTTCAAACCTTCTGAAAGTCTCAAAACAGAGGGTTTACTATAATACTGAATAATTGATAAACAAAGGCTTTTTTCCTGTCCCACTATCTTACATTATCACCCCCAAATTTAGCAGTAATGCTTGATCATTAGTGTTCTGGTTTCCATTGGCACTAGGAATTTAAATTTTACCTGAATAGTAAAGAATTTACTAATTTCATTTGAAGCTAGCCAGGAACACCAACTCATATTTGGATATTTATGATAGTTCTAACCAAGTGTAAAATGTTGTAGGGGCCAAATAATTACGTGCTCAAGAGGTTCAAACAGAGCACCAAGAATGATGGTAAGGCTAACTTGGCGCGATCAAGCCTATTGAACAAGAACAAGGCCGAGTAAAATCCAGCCCATGGGCCAAATATGCCGAATAGTTTCTGACGTACCTAGGGGTCCCAGATATGATAATGAAAGGGTGCGCCCCTGGAGAGCAATATAAAAAGGAGAAACATTAGCCAAAAAGAGGTATGTGTGAATATACAAGATAACTTGAGATAGAAGTAAATGGAGAGAATATTGACTTGTCCATAGGAGTGTTAATTCTGGCACCCCCGACCGGAGTGTTCATCCCTTTTTTCAGGTAGCAATTAGAGGATCAAGGACGTCTAACTGGATTCTAGAGTATTTCCAAACCACTTCACCACAATTGACGCCGTCTGTGGGAATACTCAAGTGCATCCATGGCAGGCGTAACAGATGAAACTTCGGTAGTTGTTGATGATGTTACACCAAGAGATGACATCACTCCAAGAAACATGCTTGGACTGGAGAATATCACTGCGTGGCGGGCCCTGAACTTTGACCTAATAGCTCAAACCTCATCGTCAACTTCTGTGCAAGAGACTGTGCAGACAATCATGGATCAAGCAAAGCGAAATGAACAGCGTCTGGAAGATATGGTGGCTAAGAACGAGCACTTGTGTGAGGAATTGGCCTGGAGCTGGCCAAATCCCAACAGGCCGCACGCCATGACTGGGGTTGATCCCTAGAAAAGAAGGATGATCGACGATGTTAACTTTTGAAACATGATAATGGCAGTGATTCTGACTCACCATCTCAGGAACATAGAATGAAGGGAGGAGTCGATGTATCCATCTCATCCAAAGGAAGTCCATATGTACAAAGACAAGGAAAGGAAGCAGATGATGATTTGGATGAAGAAGACAGGCACGACCCTTTCGTACGACGCATTGCAGGGGCCGTGCTACTTAGAAAGTTCAAAGCACCGACGTTCACCCTATATGACAGAAAATTCGATCCCACTAACCATATTCGTCATTATAAACAAGCAATGATGTTGCATATTGATGATGAAGCCCTCATGTGTTGAATGTTTCAAAGAAGCCTGGGACCATTGGCCGTCAGATGGTATTATAAACTGGAGCTGGAATCAATAAGAAACTTTCATCAACTCTAAAAATCTTTTAGGGCAAGATTCATCACCAATGAAGTTCAGCCAAAGCGAGCCGACTCTCTCTGGGCAATGCAAATTAAACCAGAAGAGACCCTCTGTGAGTATTCGGCGCTATTGGGAATGTTTCAACCTGGTGGATGATGCCTGCAATGATTCCATGGCCATTACCGCCTTTAAGATGAGATTCTATCCTGATAGTCATCTCCGCAGTTCATTAACCAAATGGCCTCCTAAAATAGTTTGGGCGCTAATGAAAAAAGTTGAAGAATACTGTAAGGTGGAAGACGATGCCTTGCGTGTCAAGGCTGGATATAAAGTCATTAAGTCGGCTTTATCTGGTCTAGTTCAGCCGATAAGCGGCGTGCCATCAAGGAGCCCTGAACCTCAAACTCGGGCTAAACGAGATAAAAGGCGTGATTCACGGTGTTCAAGCGATCAGTGTTCGCATCATTCAAACAAACAATATCAAGTTGAAAGCAGGTGCACAAGACGTTCAAACAAGAAATATACGGAATTGGCAGAGCCTATCAATAAGATCTTGTCCAAAGTCTAACATCTTTCATTCTTTAAATGGTCATCCAAGATGATGGGGCCTCCTGATACAAGAGAAGGGATAAGCGATGCGAATGTCACAAGGACCATGGCCACAATACTGAAAGCTATTATGCACTGAAGGACCACCTGGAGGAATTGGTACAAGACAGCTGGTTGGCGCAACACGTCCGAAAGAATAATCCATCGAACACAGTAGCCCTACGGCCGGATTCACATCCACTTGGTGTAATTCACATGATATATAGCTTGCCGTCGTCAGCCGAGGTACAAACAATTCAGTTGCAACCTAGCTTGCCCAAGCTAATCACACCAGCCAAACGGCCCCATGAAACTAAGAGGATTAGCTTTGATGACACCAACCTAGATGGAGTAACTCTCCCCCACGCCGATCTCTTTGTCGTTGAGCTACGCACGAACTGATTCACAGTTGAACGTGTTCTCATCGATCAAGGACGCACTTCGGAAATAATGTATTACAAGACGTTTTTTAAACTCAGCTTCACTAATTTAGAGTTTTTGCCAGCCAATTACCCATTGTTCGGCTTCAACGCCAACCCCGAGTTCCCTTGGGTAAGATCACACTAGCAGTATGGGCGGGTACCAGATCAGTAAACGTAAAATTTCTGGTCGTCAAACTCCCGTCACCATACAATCTCATCATGGGAAGGACTTGGTTGCATACTATATAGGCTATGTCGAGCATCTACCATCAACTACTCCGCTTTCCAACTGAGTATGGCATCGAACAAATTCGGGGTTCTCAGAAATCAGCACATGCATGCTATCTTATTGATGCTGCAAAGAGGCCCAAGGAACTGGAAGTGAACTTGATTGAAGTACCAGATCACGAGAGCCTCAAGGACATTGGGAAAATCCCCAGCGAAAAGGCAACTGAAGACCTTGATCAGATCGAAATCAATAGGAGTCCTGACCAAATTGCTATGCATCCGGAGGATCAAGAAAAGACCGCATTCCTCACCCCAAAGGGAACCTATTGCTATAATGTCATGGCCTTCGGATTGAAGAATACGAGGGCAACTTACTAAAGACTGGTTACCACTATGTTCAAGGAACAACTAGGCTGCACCATGGAAGTATACATCGATGACATAGTGGTGAAGTCCAAGGAAAAGCACGCCTATCTAACCAATTTAGCAAAGACCTTCGGCATTCTCCGAAAGCACAAGATAAAACTAAATGTCTTGAAATGCGCATTTGGCATCGAATCCTAAAAATTTCTCGACTATATTGTCAACCATAGCAAAATAGAGGCCAACCTGAGGTAGATCACAGCAATTTTAGAACTTGGCCCCCCTTAGTCAATCGAAGAAGTTCAAAAGTTGATGGGGATGGCCGTCGCCCTGAATAGGTTTATTAGCCGTTCCTCAGATCGTTGCTAACAATTTTTTCACATACTTCGGCAAGGCAAAGCATTTGAATGGACTCCTGAGTGCCAAGCCGCACTGGACGGCTTGAAAACTTATCTCTGATCAGTACCACTCTTACGTGATATCTACCACTGGAAAATCTCATCCTTGCTCTCGTGGTGGCTGTAAGAAAATTGATGCACTATTTTCAAGCTCACACCATAGGAGTATTAGCGGACTATCCCCTTCGATCAGCACTCCGCAGCGTGAAAGCATCAGGGCGAGTCTTGAAATGGGCTTTGGAACTCGGCCAATATGATATCCAATTTTTGCCTAGAACTGCCATCAAGGGGCAAGTACTCGCTGACTTTGTAGCCGAGTTCACGGGATGCCATGCCAACTTCAAGTTCGATCAAGTACAACCAAAACTCGACTGGCGAATATATGTTGGAGACATTTTGGCAGATGCACTGTGACGGATCATCCAACCAATGTAGCAGTGGGACAGGTGTAGTAATCATGACCCCCGAAGGGACAATAATCGAGCAGGCGGTCAAACTGGGCTTTGATGCATCAAATAATGAGGTCGAATACGAAGAATTGTTAACCGGCCTTCGTAATGCACTTCACCATGGTGCACGGCGGTTGCTAGTTTTCTGTGACTTGAAATTAATCATCAACTAGTTGAAAGGAGAGTATGCAGCTAAAAATGACCGCATGGCAGCCTACATAAAAATGAAAAATTCCTTGCTCATGAAATTCGACCACTACGAATTCAATCAGATAACCTGGGATCAGAACATGTATGCGGATGCCCTTGCTTGCCTAGTCTCCGCTATTAACTCAGAAGTCAAACAAACAATCGAAATAGGGTTCATCCTACAGCTGAGCATCACCTCTTCTGAACTAGTTCAAATTAACATCATTGAACCAAGGCCAAGTTGGATAGACCCTATTGCTGCATTTCTTTCCTCAGAATAGCTCCCAACGGATAAGAAAGAAGCCCACAAGCTATGAAATAAAGCACTGCGATACTATCTAGATCCGCAAGGAAAGCTTTACAAAAAATCTCTCTCTAGGCCGTACCTGGAATGTTTTCACCCAAATAAAGTTGAGGAACTCTTGGCCGAAATACATGAAGGTAGCTGTGGCACCCATTCTGGAGGACGCTCATTGGCCCACTGAGCCGTAATAGGGGTATTATTGGTTGACCATGCGAATAGATGCCGAGAACTCCGTAAAGAAGTGCGAACATTGTCAAAAATTTTCCCCTTTAACTCATCTACCTGCCGAAGAATTAAATTCTATTACTAGTCCTTGGTCGTTCGCTCAATAGGGACTTGATATCATCAGACCATTACCCTGAGCTCTAGGGAACAAGTGATTCCTGATCGTCGCAACAGATTATTTTACAAAATGGGTCGAAGCAGAGGCATTAACACACATTTGAGATGTCGATGTAAAACATTTTGTATGGAAAACATCATAACACGATTCGGCATATCGAGAGCACTTGTCTCCGACAACGGAACCCAATTTGATTGTGGCGTTTATCGGGAGTTATGCAACACATATGGTATATGGCCCTACTTTTCCTCCCCGGCATAGCCACAAAGCAACGGTTAGACGGAGCCTTCCAATAAAGTGATCCTGGACAGCATCAAGAAACGGTTGGAAAAAGCCAAAGGCAGGTGGGTTAAAGAATTGCCCAATGTGTTGTGGGCTCATCGCACTACTCCAAGTCGATCTACTAGGGAAATGTCCTTCGCTTTGTGCTTTATGACACAGGCTGTGGGGGCCAAATATTAGGGGATGTGAAGAGGCCGAATAAGTGAACTTAGAGAATCGAGATATATACATCGTATTCGGCCCCGTCTTATATAAATTCAGAAGTCCACTAATCAGCCACATAACTAGTTGAGCGAGGAGCCGAGTGAAGAGTGGTTTGCAACAAAAGGAGCCGAGTAAATAATTACACGATGGATTAAAGGTGGGCCCGACCCTGAGGTTTAGAAAAAGATATAAATAGAAGAACATCAACCAAAGAGAGGTATGTGAGAATTAGTATGTTTAACTTAAGATACAAGCAACCAAGAGAGTATACACTAACTTATCCGTCAGAGTGTTAATTCTGGCACCCCCAACTGGAGTGTTTATTCTTTTTCAGGTTACTAGCTGAGGATCTCAAGCGTCCCATTGGATTGAAAGAGTATTTCCAAACCACTTCTCCACAATTGGCACCGTCTGTGGGAATACTTTAGCACATCCATGACGGGCATAACGGAAGATCCTCCGGCAGTTACTGACAACCTTACGCCACAAGCCAATACCACTCCAAGCACTATGCTAGGACCAGAAACATTGCTACACGAAGAGCCTTGAACTTTGATTCAGCTGATGAAACAATGCAAGCGATTGTGGATCAGGTGAAGCAAAACGAACAGAGGTTGGAGAACATGATGGCTGAGAACGAGCACCTTCGACAAAATTTCGCCTTGGAGGTGGCAAAATCCCAATAGGCCATGCGCCAAGATCTGCCACAACCTCTGAGAAAGGATGGTCGACGACCTCGAGTTCGAAGACAAGATAGTGGCAGTGATTCTGACTCCTCATCCTCAGAACCCAAAAAGAAAGGGCGAGTCGAATCTCCAATTCTCCTTAAGGAAGTCTGCAAGCACGGAGTAAGAGAAGAAGAAATGATTCAGACGAAGAAGACTAACATGACCCCTTTGTGCGATGGATCGCAAGGACAGTACTACCCAAAAAGTTCAAGGCTCCATCGTTCACCTTATACGATGGAAAATCAGATCCCACTGACCATATCCGTCATTATAAGCAAGCCATGACGCTGCATGCAGACGACGAGGCTCTCATGTGCTGGATATTTTCGAGCAGTTTGGGACCATTGGCTATCAGATGGTATTATAAGTTGGAACTGGCATCGATTAAGAGCTTTCACCAATTACAAAAACCCTTCAGGGCAAGATTCATCACCAATGAGGTCCAGCCGAAGCAAGCCGACTCTCTCTGGGCAATGCAAATCCAACTAGGGAAAACTTTACGAGCATATTCGGCGCGCTATTGGGAATGCTTTAGTCTTGTGGATGACGCCTGCAACGACTTCATGGCCGTCACCGCCTTTAAAATGGGGTTGCATCTTGATAGTGCCCTCCGCAGTTCCTTGGCCAGAAGGCCCCTAAAAGCATTTGGTCATTGATGAAGAAAGTCGAGGAATACTGCAAAGTGGAAGATGATGCCCTGCGAGTTAAAGCCGAGCACAAGGCCAATAAGACGACCCCTTCTGACATCGTTCAACCGATAAATTATGTACCATCGCGGAGCCCTAAACCATGGAATCGGGATAAACGAGACAGAAGACGGGATTCGCGCCGACCAAATGACCAATGTTCCTACCGAGCTAGTGAACAACTTCAAGTGGATAGTAGGCGCACAAGGCGCGTGGACAAGAAATATACGGAGTTTTCGGAGCCAATCAGCATGGTTATGTCTAAAGTTCAACACCTTCCGTTCTTCAAATAGCCATAAAAAATGGTGGGACCTCCCGACACGAGGAGACGAGATAAGCGGTGCGAATATCACAAGGACCACGACCATGATACCGAGAGTTGTTATGCATTGAAGGATCACCTTGAGGAATTAGTACAAGACGGTCGGCTTAAGTAGTACGTCCGAAAAGACAACATAACCAAAACAATAGCTTTAAGGCAGGATTCACCTCCACTCGGCGTAATCCATATGATATACAGCCTGCCGACGACATCTGGAGTTCATACAATTCAGTCGAATCCTGGCCCCCAAAAGCAAATCACACCAGCAAAACGGCCCCATGAAGCTCCAAGTATTACCTTCGACGATTCTGATTTGATCGGCGTAACGCTTCCCCACATTAATCCATTGGTTATCAAACTACGCGTAAGCCGATTCATCGTTGAACGCGTTCTCATTAACCAGGGGAATACTTCAGAAGTTATGTACTACAAGACCTTCATCAAACTTGGGTTCACTGAGTCGGACCTGTCTCCAGCTCATTATCCGTTATACGGCTTCAACGCTAATCCGGAATACCCATTGGGCAAAATCACACTACCAGTTCGAGCAGGCTCCTGAACAGTGGATGTGGAATTCTTAGTTGTCAAGCAGCCTTCGCCGTATAATCTCATCATGGGACGAACTTGGCTGCATGCCATGAATGTCGTGCGAAGCACTTATCATCAACTGCTCCGCTTCCTGACTGAACGCGGCATTGAACAAATCTATGGTTCCCATAAATCGGCACAAGCATGTTATCTTCTTGCCACAAAGACACCAAGAGAGCTGGAAGTGAATTCTATTGAGGTGACGGATCGCGTGAGCCTCGACGATGTTGGACGGCTCCCAAGTGAAAAGGCCACGGAAGCCCTAGATCAAGTTGAAATTGACGGGGATCCTGACAAGTTCTTCATGGTCGGCGCCTCATTGAATAAAATCGACAGGCAGCAGCTAATTATCTTCTTACTCGGCAACATTGATGTGTTTGCATGGTCATCGTATGAGATGCCGAGGGTAGATCCATTTGTTTCTCAGCACCATTTAAATATTGACCCCAAATGTAAGCCGATTATTCAGAAAAGCTTATGGTCAGCCGCAGAACACACTGCTGCCATTATCGAAGAAGTTGACTAGTTGCTTGAGGCCGAGGCAATCCGGGAAGTGACCTATCCTACATGGCTGTTGAATACTGTGGTGGTAAAGAAGAAAAATGGGACTTGGTGTGTCTGTGTGGACTTCACGGACTTAAATAAAGCTTGCCCCAAGGATTGTTTTCCTCTCCCCAGAATTGACCAACTCGTAGACGCCACAACATGTCATCAATGTATGAGGTTCTCCGATGCCTACAGAGGCTACCATCAAATTGCCATGCATCCGGAGGACCAAGACAAAGCTGCA
Organism: Camellia lanceoleosa; assembly: GCA_025200525.1. Lineage (NCBI taxonomy): Eukaryota > Viridiplantae > Streptophyta > Magnoliopsida > Ericales > Theaceae > Camellia > Camellia lanceoleosa. The sequence goes on from CM045769.1 coordinate 113,808,630, forward strand.
TTCCTCACCCCAAGAGGAACCTATTGCTATAAGGTTATGCCTTTTGGACTGAAGAATGCAGGGGCAACTTACCATAGACTAGTCATTGTCATGTTTAAAGAGCAACTCGCCCGTACTATGGAAGTGTACATTGACGATATGGTGGTCAAATCCAAAGAAGAGCAAACTCATCTAGCCGATCTGGAAGAGACATTCGGCATTTTATGCAAGTACAAAATGAAGCTGAATGCTTCCAAATGTGCATTTAGGATCGGATCCAGCAAATTCCTTGTCTACATTGTCAACCACCGAGGAATTGAAGCCAACTCGAGGCAAATCACAGCAATCCTGGAACTCGGCTCCCCTCAATCGGTGAAGGAGGTTCAAAAGTTGATGGGGATGGCCGCCACACTCAACAGGTTCATCAGTCGTTCCACAGATCGCTACCGACAATTCTTTCATACCCTACGGCATGGTAAAGCTTTTAAATGGACCTCTAAGTGTGAAGCCGCTTTCAACGGTCTGAAGACTTACCTCCGATCAGTTCCATTCTTGATAACACCTTCGGCAGACGAACTGCTCATTTTATATCTAGCAGTTTCTGATCGGGCCATCAGCGCCGTACTATTAAAAGAAGAGCTTGGGGAGCAGCGGCCATGTATTATGTGAATAAGGCAATGGTTGATGCTGAAACACGTTACCTTCCGTTGGAAAAACTCATCCTAGCCCTCATCATGGTAGCAATAAAACTGATGCATTACTTTTAGGGGCATACCATCGGGCTACTAACGGACTGCCCCCTCCAGTCAGTACTCCGTAGTGCAGAAGCATCAGGGCGTGTTTCAAAGTGGGCTCTTGAACTCGGCCAGTACGATATTCAGTTTCTGCCTAGAACCTCAATCAAGGGGCAAGTGCTTGCCGACTTTGTGGCCGAATTCACTGGGGGTCTTGCCGACTTCAAGTCTGATCAAACTCAACCTAAGCTGAACTGGAGAATTTATGTTGGGGACATTTGGTAGTTGTACTGTAATGGATCGTCCAATCAATGCGGCAGTGAGGTGGGCGTAGTGATCTTGGCTCTCGGCGGGGCAATAATCAAGCAGGTTGTCAAACTGGGCTTCGATGCATCGAACAACGAAGCCGAATATGAAGCATTGTTAACCGGCTTACGGAATGCACATCTCCTTGGTGCTCAGCGTCTGCTTATCTTTTGAGATTCAAAGCCAGTCATCAACCAATTGAAAGGGAATCTGTGACCAAAAATGACCGAATGATGACTTACATGAAAAGCAATGAACTCTTTCTTTGGCAAAATTCGACCATCATGAACTAAATCAAATAACCTGGGATTAGAACACACATGCAAATGCCCTAGCCTACCTAGCCTCTACCATCAACTTAGAAATCAAATGGACAATTGAAGTGGGATTTATCCCTGAGCCGAGCATTGCCCCCTCAGAGTCAATTCAAGTTAATGTCATAGAATTAGATCTAAGCTGGATGGACCCTATCATTGCATTCCTATCTTCTGAGCAGTTCCTGGAGGAAAAGAAAGAAGCACACAAACTGCGAAACAAAGCCCTGCAATATTACTTGGATCCGCAAGGAAAGCTCTACAAAAAAATCCCTCTCTGGTCAATATTTAGAATGCGTTCATCCGGATAAAGTCAAAGAACTCCTGACTAAGATACATGAAGGTAGTTGTGGTGCCCATTCCGGCGGGCGTTCTTTGGCTCATCAAGCTGTGACACAAGGGTATTATTGGCCGACAATGAGAGTTGGTGCCGAGAATTACGTCAAGAAATGTAAACAGTGTTAGAAGTTTTCCCCTTTAACCCATTTGCCTGCCGAAGAATTGAGCTCTATCACCAGTCCTTGGCCGTTTTCCCAATGCACACTTGACATAGTCGGACCATTACCTCATGCCCTAGGCAACAAGCAATTTTTTATCGTCGCGATAGACTACTTCACAAAATGGGAAATGGGTCAAAGCGGAGGCACTAACCCACATTCAAGATACTGATGTTAAGCGCTTTGTATGGAGAAATATCATAACACGATTCGGCATTCCAAGAGCTCTTATTTCAGACAACGGCACCCAGTTTGATTGTGGCGTCTACCGGGAGCTGTGCAACAAGTATGGTATCCGGCCTTATTTCTCCACGCCGGCTTACCCACAAAGCAATGGTCAAGCCGAAGCTTCTAACAAGTCCATCTTGGACGGCATCAAGAAGAGGCTGGAGAAAGCTAAAGGTAGATGGATCGAAGAATTACTGAGTGTGTTGTGGGCTCATCGCACTACGCCGAGGCAATCCACTGGGGAAACGCCGTTTACTCTATGCTTTGGAAGACAAGCAATCATCCCCCTGGAGATCGGCCTCCCAACCTTGAAATCAAAAGTTTTTGACATGGGCCGAATTGACATGATGTTGGCCTTGGATTTGGCTCTGATTAAAGAACGACGAGACCGTGCCCTTGCGTCCATGGCACGGTATCAGCAATAGCTTGCTAAGTCGTATAATCAACGTGTTCAGCTACGCCGCTATGCACCAGGAGAATTGGTCCTCAAGAAAGTACTTCCGACTGCCAGGAATCTGGCTTATGGAAAACTGGGTCCTAACTGGGATGGCCCCTATCAGATTGATTTAATCGCGGGTACAGGGGCATATTGGCTCAAAGACATGTCTGGGAGAAGTCTGCCATGTCCTTGGAATTCCACGCATTTGCGTAAATTTTATTATTAACCCGGCATGTGGAGCATGATGACTTGTTTTGAATGTTCGCCGTGTATAGCTTTCGCCTTTATAATGAAAAGACTCCTTGTCTCACCATATGGAATTTTAGTTCGAAGTTAAAAAGCCTTCAAATTCGGAGCCCCAACAGTGAATGACACTTTTGGACTGAATAAGTCTCTGGATTCGGAGCGCCCTTCGTGGATATCACGATTGGCCAAGATAAAAAGCCTCCAAATTCGAAGCCCCATCAATAAATGACACTTTCAAGCCGAATAAGTCTCCGGATTCGAAACGCCCTTCGTGGATATCACGATTGGCCGAGTTAAAAAGCCTCTGAATTCGGAGCCCCAACAATGAATGACACTTTTGAGCCGAATAAGTCTCCGGATTCGGAGCGCCCTTCATGGATATCACGATTGGCCGAGTTAAAAAGTCTCTGAATTCAGAGCCCCAACAGTGAATGACACTTTTGGGCCGAATAAGTCTTCGGATTCGGAGCGCCCTTTGTGGATATCACGATTGGCCAAGATAAAAAGTCTCTGAATTCGAAGCCCCATCAGTGAATGACACTTTTGAGCCGAATAAATCTCTGGATTCGGAGTGCCCTTCGTGGCTAGCACGATTGGCCGAGTTAAAAAGCCTCCGAATTCGGAGCCCCAACAGTGAATGACACTTTTGGGCCAAATAAGTCTCCAGATTCAGAGCGCCCTTCGTGCATATCAAGATTGGCCAAGTTAAAAAGCCTCCAAATTCGAAGCCCCAACAGTGAATGACACTTTTGGGCCGAATAAGTCTCCAGATTCGGAGCGCCCTTCGTGGATATCACGATTGGCAAAGATAAAAAGCCATCGCATTCGGAGCCCCATCAGTGAATGTCACTTTTGGGCCGAATAAGTCTCCGGATTCGGAGCGCCCTTCGTGGATATCATGATTGGCCGAGTTAAAAAGCCTCCGAATTCGAAGCCCCATCAATGAGTGACACTTTTGGACCGAATAAGTCTCTGGATTAGGAGTGCCCTTCGTGGATATCACGATTGGCCGAGTTAAAAAGCCTCCGAATTCAGAGCCCCATCAGTGAATTGACACTTTTGGGCCGAATAAGTCTCCGGATTCAGAGCGTCCTTTGTGGATATCACGATTGGCCTAGTTAAAAAGCCTCTAAATTCGGAGCCCCATCAGTGAATGACACCTTTGGGCCGAATAAGTCTCTGGATTCGGAGCGCCCTCTGTGGATATCACGATTGGCCGAGTTAAAAAGCCTCCGAATTTCGGAGCCCTATCAGTGATTGACACTTTTGGGCCGAATAATTCTCCGGATTCGAAGCACTCTTCGTGGATATCACGATTGGCCAAGTTAAAAAGCCTCCAAATTCAGAGCCCCAACAGTGAATGACACTTTTGGGCCGAATAAGTCTTCGGATTCGGAGTGCTCTTCGTGGATATCACGATTGGCCTAGTTAAAAAGCCTCTGAATTCGGAGCCCTAACAATGAATGACACTTTTGCCGAATAAGTCTTTGGATTCGGAGCGCCCTTTGTAGATATCACGATTGGCCAAGACAAAAAGCCTCCGAATTCGGAGTCCCGTCAGTGAATGACGCTTTTGGGCCGAATAAGCCTCCGGATTCGGAGTGCTCTTCATGGATAAAAGCCTCGAATTCGGTGCTTTTTTTTCGTGAATCTTACTATTAAAAAGTGCAAACATAGCTGGCGGAAAATGGAAAATGATCATAACAGAACGAATAAAAATAAATCGAAATAACAAGCAAACACAAAAAAAAAAAAATAATAATGATGTGTCTTATTGAACTGATCAGTGTTACATAATTCGTTTCTAATTCACTTTAGAGCAATACATGTTCAAGTTTATTAGGCATCCCCCTCGTCGTCACTCTTCTCGATGTCGAAAGCCCCAAAGGGAAAGTGATGATGTTGATATAACGGAGACGCCGAATCAACGCCTGCTTCCCGGAGAGCCTCTGCGGCTTGGAGAACCTTAACCCACCCATGCCTGAACCCCCGATTCTCGCATCAGCATACCTCCTCGGTGAGTTTCTCCTTGGTCTTGTCTATCTCGACTTTTCAGCCGTTGTGGAAGCCTTTTTCATAAGCCCTGGTCTTTGCAGTCTCTACTACAAACATGCTTGCTGTATCTTGATCGGCAATCGTACGACTTATCAGTCGTTGGGTCACCCTTTCCTCCATGATCGGGTTAGATTGGCCGGCCGTACGAGGCTCGACAGTTTTGGCCTTTTTTAGCTCATGCTCAACCTTCTCCGTGCGAGCCTCCAAGTTTCGAATTTGTTCATTCTTATGCTCTATCTCCCGCCGCGCGGCGCGTAGACATATGCTGATTTCATAGGCGGTATACAGTCCTTTCATTGCTCCATGGATGCCCTCCCGAAACACTTCAAAATCCTGTCGACCGACCATTGATTGCTGGACTCCTGGTGGAAAAATCTGTCGAGCGAACTCGACTGCCACACTTGGGTCGTGAATAATTGAATCCGCTTTTGTCATCAGTTTATTCTCCATAAAAACCGCAAAACTCAACGGTCACGATGTTGCATCGGATTCACCTCTCGGTCGCGGTCGAGGGGAGTTGCCCCGTTGCTATTTTTCCTTTCTAGGTGATCTACTTTGATGACGTGGGGACTAAAGCTTTTCCTGCTCCCTCGACGTCCTACTTCCCGCGCGCATAGGTTCGCCACTCTGATTCATCTCTACATCCAGCTCAGCCAATGTCCTTCCTTCTCCTCTGCTGTTGAAAAATAGTCTATTTGACATTCGCACTTATCTAACCTTTCTCAATAGACTGGTTTAAATTGAGTCTGAACACACTAATGGGACTTACATGCGTGAAGCACTCACCCCATTTATTCCTAACGGGTGCAGCGCCCCTCAAGCGATCTCATTAATGCTAAACTTCAAAAGCCCAATGCCGATCTACTTGTGCCACAGCCACTCCATGAACTCATAGTATTCGGCGTAGCAGTTCATACATTGGCTGGGGCAAAGGTAGATTTATTAATCTAATCGGCCAAATATCTAAGCCCGGCGCCGATCTAGTCGTGCCACAACCACTCCATGAACTAATAGTATTCGGCGTAGTAGTTCATACATTGGCTCGGGCAAGGGCAGATTTATTAATCTAATCGGCCAAATATCTAAGCCCGGCGCCGATCTACTTGTGCCATAGCCACTCCATGAACTAATAGTTTTCGGCATACCAGTTCATACATTGGCTGCGGCAAGGGCAGATTCATTAATCTAATCGGAAAAATATCTAAGCCCGGCGCCAATTTACTCGTGCCACGGCCACTCCATGAACTAATAATATTTGGCATTCCAGTTCATAAAGTGGCTATCGCAAGGGCAGATTCATGAATCTAATCGGCCAGACGACGAGGCCCTGAGCCGATTCACTTGTTCGGATAAATTGAAAGACGGATAAGTTACTAAATTGCCAAGATAGTTATCCAATCGGCAGGAGTTCACGGAATGTTTAATTCACTCACCTCATAATCCTACATCCTATTGGATCGATAGCTAGCAAGCACAGTAGACAACAATTATTTTATCCACAGTAGTATAAAGCACCACTATTCATCAATAGTAAAAAATTGAGCACAAATAATAGCGAAGAGCAAAGGAAATTTTCAAGCAAAGGGAATTTTCATTAATAAATTGAGTACAGATGGTAGCTATTTTATGCCTGAAAATTACCTTAAACTAACAGAAATCTACTAAACAAAAAGTTACAACCTTGCATGGAAGATGCCGAGCAAAAATTAAAATATCACCATAGTCAATCCTCAGGGTCAAACTCTAGCGGCTCAACGTCCACTTGATCGAATGGAATCGGCTGGGCCAATGTCACATTCACGGTAGCAAGGGCTTTGAGCCAACCGTGTTTGAAGCCCTGGTTCTCAAATTTTGGCACTTCCTCTGCATATCTCTCCAAGGCGGCTTCCTTTCCAGCCTCGAAAGCTTTGGAAACCTCGGAGTTGACTTTTTCCTTCGCCTTCTTCGATTCTTCCAAGTCGGCTTCCAACTTGACAATTACCTCCTAGGCTAATTGGAGCGCGCCCTCACTAGCTTTTGCCCTGTCTTCGGCAGCCAACCTTAGCTGGTTGGAATTTCTCGCGCTCTCGGCCTCAGAGTCGGCCCTCACACATTCCTCCACCGCTTTCGCCGCTTCGAAATCGGCTCTTTGAGAGGCTTCCACAGCCTTGCTCTTTTCGTTTTCAACTTCGGTTTTCAACAAGTCGATCTGCTCTATAGCGTTATGTTAACGGCGACCTATTTTGGCTATCCTGCCCATCGTCTGCAAAATAAGGAAATATAGATGAATAATAATAAAAATATATGTATTTAGGCAGAAGACTGCATATAAAGCATGTACTAATAAGGCCGACTGAGTGGCTAATACAATCAACAGTAGATCTGGCTTGGCCCGAAATGTGGCTCTGTCAACCGGCAGGTAGATTGAAGAGGCCATGCTCAAAGCCACAGCCAGGTCTTTTAAAGCCAACGCGTTAGAGGAAATCGGCATGTTCCTTATCTTTGGTTGAACAGTGAATGGAGCAACCAAATCCGACTCCTCAATGCGCGGCCGTTTATCGACTTGCTTTTCAGCGGACTCGGCTTCTTTCTCGACGGGACGTTTCTCTCCCTTTTGCTGACCCTCTTGATCCCCTGCTCTACCCGCTCTGTCTCGGCCGTTTCGGTTTGAGCCGTCTCTTCTCCGACGACAAGCAGGGAGGGTTCAGCATCGGCAACAGGTGGAATTTTCGATCGGATGGCCTCGACTCTCTGCCGAGTGGCCATTCTTTCAGCGTTTTTCTTGTTGGCAAGTTACGTGAGCGACAACCCAGCCATGTCCTCAGGATACGCGCCGGGAAGGTCTTTTAAATCTGTAAAGATGTCTTTGAAGGAGACGTCCCCTCGGCCTAAGGTAGACAGAGGGTTGGATGAATTGAGACCGGCTTCCTGAAAGGCCAACTTCAAAGCCTTGTCTAATTTAGCTTCAGACTGCTTTGACTCCTCAGCGACCTCTTTGGCTACCTCCACCTGCTCCAAATCAGATCCCTCCAAACCAACTTGCCTCAAGTTTTTGAAGTTGGTTAAGATAAGGGCCGTGAGAAACTCTTCGCCCCTCGAAACTGGGATGTTTTCTGCCGCTGAAAACATCGTATACGTCGGCTCGTATCGAAGAAGAATGTGGACTGCTCTCCCTTGTTTCTGAAGGCTTGGACGGCCAAAGTATTGGAGCGCGACTTTAATTTCCACAAGAACGGCATCGTCGGTTGAAATCAAAACTTTCTTCAAATCGTTTCCTGTACAAGTAAAACCATGAGACCAAAAAAATAAAGCCGAATAAATATAAGAAAGATAAACGCAAGGAGCTATATGGCCACCTGGTTCACCGCTCCATCTAGGAATAGGATCTAGGCGATCTTCACCTTCGCCGAATTCCCAGTTACCTCGGACAACGACCATGAAATCATCAACTCACCTTCCAGAGCTGGAAAGCATAGTCACTAATTGATGGTCAATGTCCTTGGCCCTAAGGAAATAGCGCCCATGTCGGTTCGAAGATTTGGCCAAGGCATAACAATGCCGAATAGCAGGTATGTAGCGATTAATCCTAAGGCGACGGTTTAACTCTATAATCCCCATTATGATTCGAAAAAAATTTACATTAGGTTGGGAAGGGATTAGACCCCAATGGCGAAGGACGGCCCTAAGAAATAGGTGAAGGGGGAAACGGACTCTGCCTTTTACAATTGATAAGAGAGGGAAGACGATTGTGCTTTCATCAGCCCTCTCCATAACAAGTGACAGACGGACGCCATTAGGGATGGAAAAATGGCGTCGAAAGCCAGAGGCTCGATCCGCAGAAAGGAGGTCTTTCAAATGCTTTGCCATTTTCGTCAGTCTATGGAATATGCTAAACTAAAAACAAACCAGGAAAAGGGATTCGAAATAGAGAGGAAGAGAACTTACAAGAGGTAGAGAAGATAGTGAGGAGTAAAAGGAGTTGCAAAGGTGAATCGGAAGGCACACCAAGAGCTCCAAGTATTCAAAAAATGTATATGCATTTGAAAGGACAACAAAATTTTAAATCACAATAAATGAAAGAAGCGTACGAAGGAGTGGGAAGTTCTAATGATAACCGAAAAGCGTGTGCGTTCTGACATTCGTGTTGGAATGAGGTTAGCCGCCAAATTTCGGCTCTGACTTTTTCAGTTCGAAACCAAACACGCCAGCTAACTGTTGTTAGTGGGGTGTTTGGGGGCAATTGTGGGGGCCGAATATTAGGGGATGCGAAGAGGTCGAATAAGTGAACTTAGAGAATCGAGATATATACATTGTATTCTGCCCCGTCTTATATAAATTCAAAAGTACCCTAATCGGCCACATAACCAGTTGAGCGAGAAGTCGAGTGAAGAGTGGTTTGTAACAAAAGGAGCCGAGTAAATAATTACACAATGGATTCAAGGCGGGCCCGACCCTGAGGCCCATAAAAAGATATAAATAGAAGAACATCAACCAAAGAGAGGTATGTGAGAATTAGTATGTTTAACTTAAGATACAAGCAACCAAGAGAGTATACACTGACTTATCCGTCGGAGTGCTAATTCTGGCACCCCCGACCGGAGTGTTCATTCCTTTTTAGGTTACTAGCTGAGGATCTCAAGCGTCCCATTGGATCGAAAGAGTATTTCCAAACCATTTCTCCACACAGGCAATTACCCTCTTCAAATCGACCTACCCACACTAAAATCCAAGGTTTTTGACATGGGTCGTAATGACACGATGTTGGCCTTCGATCTGATTTTGATTGAAAAACGCCGAGATTATGCTCTTGTGTGCATGGCACAGTATCAGCAGCAGCTCGCCAAATCATATAACTACTACGTGTAGTTGCGTCATTACACACCTGGTGAACTGGTCCTCAAGAAAGTGCTTCCGGTTATTAAGAATTCGGTAGACGGTAAATTAGGCCCCAACTGGGACGACCCTTATCAGAGTGATTCAATTGTCGGAACAAGGGCGTATCGGCTTTCAGACATGGTTGGCAAAAGTTTTCCACGGCCCTAGAATTCTACACAATTGTGTAAATTTTATCATTAACCCAATTTGTATGGCGTGTTAGTTTGTCTCTAATTTTTGCTGTTATGTTGACATGTACACATCTATGAATCTGTAATGCAATGCCCCTTTTTATCACTGTAGACACCCCATTTTTGACCGTCCTCAAGACTTGGACGTCACCGTTGGAACACCCGGTGATCATCCATGTTCGTGTTCGTTTTGAGTTCTCGGAGGCCACGGCTGCGCGCCTTGCCTCAGGATCTCTCAACTCGTTTATTTTGTGTTTGGTTTTGCACCAAATGCTTGTACTTTTGCTTTGAGGGGCAGGGAATGGCTTGTTGGCCATCCCCACACCCACCCTCCCTTTTCCTCACCGGCCATTCATTGTTGCCACCGCATGGTTTCTTGATACCAATGGCGGTCGGCACTATGTGGCCGGCACTTTGTTTGGCCGGTGACCTCTTTTGCTGGCCGGTATGCACCTTTTGCACCCTTCAACAGCTGGCATGCACCAACACTCTTCCCTGTGCACAGTGTGGTTGTTATGCACCTTTTGCACCCTTTTGGTCTAGCTTCTGGAGGAAGCTTGACCCTTTGTCAAAGCTTCCTCAAGAAGCCTTGACCTTCTTGCCCCCTTTGCCCCTTTCTTATTTAGCTTCTTTGAGAAGATTTAAGTTTTTACATTGCCTATATAAGACCTCCTCCTTCTCCATTGTTAGGGTTAGAACAAAAAACCAGAGCTTATACATATATACATCTGTCATATACTATATATATATATATATATATTTCTCTCTCTCTCATTCTTTGTGTGTGTTTGGAAGCCCCAAAAGTGTGTTTTCACCTTGGTTTTGCACTAATACACATACCATTACACCATACTTCGACCTTGAGAGGCTTTGAAGGTTTGTTTTTGAGTTTTTGGACTGATTTTGACCAGTGGAAGGTGGCTGGCCTTGCTATTCATCAAGAGTTCTTCAAGGGTAATCTTTTCACTTTAGATTCCCCAATCTTGCACTAGACTTTTGCCTATCTTGCTTACTATTTTAGGCTTTGTGTATAACTGAAAAAAGTCTTGTATTTTCATGCTTAAGATACTTCATTAAGGTTGTTTTGTTGTTTAGGGCCGACCTCCCCTTCTTAGGCCTCTTTTGGCCCTTTTGTGCCTTCTTTTGGAGCTTTGGTTATTCTTGTGTAGTGGTCTTCTCACCCATGAAATCCAATGGATTTTCAGTGGTGAAGAAGAGGGTTTGAGGTCTTGCATAGGGGAGGGACACCCCTCTCCCTTTGTCTCTCTTTTGTCCTTGTTTTTGGCTCATAAGGGAGCATACATGATTAGTTGTTCTTGGCTTCATTTGAGAGGTTTTTGAGTGTTGTTGGGTCATATTATGCCTCTATTTTGGTTGGATTCATAGCCCCTTGCATGCTTAATATACTTGCTTTGTATTCCCTTATTTGGCCTAGAAATGCATCATGCATGTAACCCTCATGCCCTCATGTTTTGGCCTAACTTTGTGAAGTTCTTAGCCATATCTTACCATGCTTGAGGTCTGTTGGGTCTTTGTTTGACCATATTTTCCATGTTTGGTATAGCCTCTTTGCATTTGGGCTTGTGAGCCTTGAGAGTGTGAGTCATGAGCATGCTTTAGTTAGGTTGTTTCAATGCTTTGGAGTCATTTCTCATGCCATTTCAGTCCCTAATCCATGCTTGTATGCTTACATTCATCATCACTTTCATGCCTTGAAAGGTTGTTCTTTTGTGCCTTGGAAAGGGTCATAATGCATGCCTTGTGTTTAAGTCATTTGGGCTGCCATATCGGTGGGTTTTGGGGGTCCTTTTTGCATGTTGAAACTCTATTTTTTGTTGGAAAGTTCATGCCATGAGTGGTTGGGGTAGTTGTGGTAGAATGCCCTTGTCTTGGACCTATTGGCATGCATGTTTGCATAAGCATTAGTCCATCATTTTGGGCACTTTTGGCCATTGTTTGGGGGTGGTGAGGTCGCCCTTTGTGGTTTTAGGTCCACCATTGCATGATCATGTTGCATTGCTTTGGTTTCATGCTTGCATTGCATCATACTTGCATGTCTACATAGTGTTTAGCTAGTTGCATCTCATATGCTTGTTGCATAGTTGGCATGTTTATATTGCATTAACTTAGCTTGCATGTTTAGTTTGCATTGCATTTGGCATGCTTTGCACCTTAGCCTCATGTTGCATTTTTGAGCCATATTTGCATACATGCATTGCATTGTTTGGTTTGGGGTGTCAAACCAAACTTGAGGATTGGAAGTGTTCGTACTAAAAGTGACGAAACACATCTCAATCCTCGATCACCGATGCCTTTGATCTCAATATGATAAGGCGTTAGCTTTCATTTGATTGTTGCATGCATTTACATTGAATGGCAAACTTGGCCTCTTAGGCCATCATGCATGATTGATGGCCTGAGAGTCGAGGGCCATACTCCCTTGAGTCCATTGCATGATAGGGAGTGTGGCCATGCTTACATTTGCTTGAAATTCCGTGCCACACACTGCTTGCCCTCTGTTGTTATCAAAACTGATTTCTGTAGGAAGTTTTGGCCAGCCGGCCATCTCTAGTGCCGACCGGCCATCAATGAATGGCTGATAGCTTTATCAGTGGCCGGTGGCAATTTTCCACGGTCGGTGGCCATTTCTCCCAGCCGGTGGTGTTCCACAGTGTTCATAGAACCCATCCTGAGACTTGTGTAGTTTTCAGAGGAGCTAGGCTGTGAAAACAGAGGCAACAATGCTATGGCAGCGAGCTTCCGGGCAGTACGAGTCGAGCATGCATCAACCAAACATTTCGAAGGCGGGGCTGTGGCCATTTTAATTTTGTATTAAATTTGTTAATTAATTAGGAGTTTTGTAACAATTAATTTAGTATTATTTATTCGGACTGTATTATTCTTTCGATCCCTCCGTTTGAGGGTGTATTGTGTAATAAGTGTGGGTGAGTGTGTGCATGTCTTCTAATCCCACGTCTTTCTTGCCTTTTATTTACCTGCTTATGATGGTTAGTATTAGGACATGTTTAATTTAGCATACCTTATGCTATGCATGTGTGCATCCATACATTTGTTTTACATGCACCAGGCTCGGTACATCATGCTAACTGCATCGTATTTCAAATCTAACTTGAATACATGCTACTTGCTGCATTTCACATGCCATCTTTAAGATAGCCGAGCCTATTGTAGTTGCACCTTGCATGTGTTGCATTAGCCATCTTAAAATGAACTAGGATCATGCATATGATTACTAACTAGTTTCTGTTTTGGCTTGGAGTACTAGGTAAGCTTTTTTGCTTTAACATCCTTGCATGCGTGTGAATGTTGCCATGACAGCATGATTACCATGAGGCTAGTTGCTTATGTGATATAACTGCTTGAATGCCTGTGGATGGAGGTTGAATTACCTAAATTGGAATAATGCATTAAAACTGTGAGTTTAAAGCCCACTAGATAGTGGCAAAACCTGCATTTTAGCCTACTTGCGAGTAGCAAACCATTTTCAAAACAAATATGAAATGTTTTGTTCCAATTTAGGCGATTTGGTCTATACTTGTTTCTTTGTCATAACATAGTAATTCTAGGCTAATAACTTGAATAAGAACACATAATGTTTTCAAAACAAGATATCATGGTTAGTAGAGGCCGATCTTGGATCGGGCGAGAGTGCTCATAGTGACCTTCCCAATCGTACCCAAGTTCCCGAGCGAGGCAACTTTGGTGATAGCGGACACGTGGCCTTTGGCACCGAGTCGGGGTTTCCTAAATTCCCCATAAAAAATATTTAGGTGGCGACTCTGTATCCGCAAAGATCCATGTTTGGCACTTCTTTCATAAAAATCTGTTTTCAAAAACGATTTGCCGGATTTGGACTCTTCGGTTCAGATTAAGAACCGTGACAAAACGAGTCTGAACTGTGGTAGCCCAAGTCCCTCGGGGGGCGTCCACAATTTCTGGCGACTCTGCTGGGGAGTTTGGAGAGCTTGACTCGAACTCGTGATATCTTGTTTTGACTACACTTATGTGTTTCTTTGCATTGCATGTGCATTGGTGCGCCTAGGACACCGTGTTGGCCACCTGCTATTCCTGAGCGGTTTGCTGGAGGCTTGACTTTGTCAAAGCATGCCATAACGCTGACCGGTTGCGGGCTCTGCCAGTATGGGAACACAAACCCCAGTTTTACCGGGGCACCCTTTTGACCATTCGACCTAGTGCATATTCGGAATCCATAGTGACCATTCCAAACTAGGATAGGTTGCTTACCCGATGTTAGGTTGTTTGAAACCACTGCGTGCGTAGTGAAACCTTAGTTCCTGACAAAATAGGACAGGGAAACCCTACCCCAACATGGGGGTATTTTGGCTCTCATTTACTTGCTATGTGCTTTTAGAGTGTATCTCTACAGGAACACACCTATCAGTTTGCAAGTTTGAATATCAGGCCTACGGGCATCAGTGTTTTTGGGAATCAGTTATCTGCGGGTATCAGATTCAGACTTGGGGGCAACGATTTGGAAACAGTGATCAGTGATTAAGGAACAGTATATTCAGCTTATTGGCAGAATGTTGTGATACCCAACTGTGTGTTGCGTATTTATTTTACGTCGTTACACTGTCCATTTGTCTATTTATTTATTTCCTTATACGCTTTATTTATCTTCTTGCTAGGTAGTTGAGCACGATTGCTTCTGACCCAGTAGATATTCCCCAAGCAATCTGGACTAAAGGTCGTCGACTCTATCGATCTGAGGATCGATAGGCGGACAACGATGTACTACTCTCTACCCCGGTTACTAGGCGGAGGCGATTAGGCGAGGACATCGATTCATCGATTCAGAGGGCCTTGTCTACCACACCTGAGTACAGTAGGGATCAAGATTCTGTTTCACCTACAGAAAGGGAACATATACCGGTAATTCAATCAGATCAGGGCAGTATGGCCAGCTTAGAGGAGATGGTGCGCCAGCTTCAGGAGAGCATGAAAATGATGCAGCAGGATGCTGTCCGACAGGCAGAGTTTGCCAAGCAGCAGGCCACGGTTATGAATGAACAAGCAGAGTTAATCGTGAGGTTACAACAGCAAACCGGAGCATCTGCTTCGCAGCAAGTTCCTCCCCCGCCAGGAGTTCCAACCCTCGGGGAGACAGCTAATGTTCAGAATGATACAGACATTCCCACAGGACAGCCTCTACCCCCAGTCCTACCCCAAATCCAACCCTAGTTATCTAAAACACCCACCAACCTACCAGACTCCCCTTTTGAGTTCGAGACAGATCCCACATCACTGAAGTTGAGCAAGCTCGAAAAACTGTTCAAGAGATCCCAAGGAGTCAAGACCATCCCTGACATTGAAGATGGATATACCGACGCAACTGTGATACTGCCTGACAGATTCAAAATGCCTCATATCGATCGATTTGATGGGTCTGGTGACCCCATGGTGCACCTGAGATTGTTTTCAGATATTTTAAGGCCAATGGGCCTCACTAGAAGTGTCTCTGTTGGCGGACCCTGTTGGGTGTGGCGGCCATATGGTATGCCAAATTAGAAGATGACATCAAAAGAAATTGGGGCGAGATGGCTGAGGCCTTCATCACGCAATACTCATATAATACACAAATCGAGATTACGACCCGAGATCTCGAGACAACGAGGCAAAAGCCCAAAAAGAGCTTTTCAGAATTCGTGACCAGATGAAGGGCCAAGGCTTCGATGATGACCTTAAGGCCCACAGACAAAGATCAGATTCGGATGATTGTGCGCAATCTTCAGCCGAAGTTAATGCAGAAGATGATTGTACTCCCCTTTCCTACCTTTTCTGATCTACATGAAATGGGGGTACAGACTGAGGATGCATTGAAGCAAGGCTTAATTGAGAATGACCGAGAACAACCCCGAAGAACTTTTAACCGCAACACTAATGCGGGCCCGAGCGGCGCTACACTACAAGAGCCTCCGAAGTGAGTATGGTCACCACCAACCTCCCTCCAAGAACCATGGCAGCCACGCCATTCTCCGGCGCGTTCGGAAGCCATCCACAAACAGCCAAATACCCACCCAAAAATACAAGAACCTTCGCTCCACTGTATATGCCCCTGTCCAAAGCTCTAGGGGTTCTAATCGGAAAAGGGCACTTGAAGCCCCTAGAGCCGTGGCCATTACCGGAAAAACTTCCCCCTACCCACAATCCAGCCAAGTATTGCGCATTTCACCAGCAGCACGGTCATGACACCGATCTGTGCTACCGGTTGCGTCATGAGATTCAAGATCTCATCGATAACGGGGTGATTATGCCTCCCGAGAAACCCAATGTCACAACAAACCCTCTCCCTACACATAACTAAGCTCCACCTCCCAAAAGAATCAATTTCATCCAGACTGGGGTCATGTCTTACGATCCTAGCATCTATATCACTCATTCCCACCTACCTAAGCCAGAGGTGTTCCTTCCCAACTGCACTGACTTGTGCATGATGGACATCTCCATAACCCAACCTCAGCCCATGGTGGTGACTGTCAAGGACGGAAGATGGGAGATTTCAAAAGAGGAGAAGGTTGTTAAGCCAGAGTTCGAGAAATCTAGAAGTTCTGTTGAGAAAATGTGTAGTCCGAGCGACTACATTTCGTCAATAGGCCAGGATAGACTAGAAGTAGAATTGCCGACGGAGGCGTATATGCGATCAAGGGGATGGTTTGGGGACGGAAGGACGGATAATCGGCGAGGCGTGGAAGGACCTTGCCAATCTCGGTTTCTGATGACCAAGATCCGGGGACGCGGCGATCAACTGGTTTGATTATGAGGAATCGGTAGAGGCTATCGGTGGTTGGATGATCAACGGATATCGTGGAAGAGTTCCAACGAGACAGGGCGGGCAAGAATGTCGATGATGGCGGAAGGGTCGAAGAACGAGTACATCATGCGGAGGCGCCGGTGTCAAGAATTTCGCTTCGGGATTGGAGCATTTTGAATCTGAGGAATTATTGAACGGCCAATTGTATTGACCTGATCGGAGCGAAAGATTTGAAGATTCCGAGAGAATCGGGAAGGCTAAGGCTCATGTGAGGATTTGAAACCGCTATGAGCACGAAAGCGAGAATCTTTGCGAGCATAGGGATGGAAGGTATGCAGTATGAGAAACGATCATACGAGGCGGGACAAGTGTCTGTCATTGCGGATGGAATGTGGTGGGAGGACGACGATTTATGTCTTGCCCACACGGATGAAGATTGGGGGAACAACCAACCCGACGACACCTGGTACATTGGAGAAGTCGACCATATAACAAGGAGCGGGCGGTACTTCAAACCCCCGCACCTAGATCAACTAGAGGCTTCCGGGAAGAGCGAGGCGAAAGCGAAGGAGAAACAACTTGAAGAGGAGGCTGTGCTTAAACAATTAAAAAAGATATAAGCAGACATCTCCATCTGGGGACTGCTTATGGCATCACGAGTGCACAGACAGGCTATCTTATCAGCCATGGACAAGGCCAAGCTTTCGATAGAAACGACGCCACAACAGCTGGTGGGATTAGTCTTTCCAGGAGGAGCTACCCCGACGCTGACTTTTTCCGACAAGGAATTGCCACCTGAGGGGGTGAACCACAATAAGCCACTCTACATCTCCGTGGAAGGTAGGAATAAATGGATACCGGTGGTTCTTGTTCATACCGGATCTGCCATCAACGTCTGCCCGACAAGGACAGCGTATGCGATCGGTTTGAAAACCACAGATTTTGTACCAATAGCCCAGGTAATTCGAGCATACGACAACATGAGTAGAGAAGTCATGGGGACGGTGAAAATTCAGACTAAAGTGGGGCCGGGACAGCATGAGATAGATTTCCATGTCTTAGAGGTTCCTGCAACCTTCAACCTGCTTTTGGGGCGGCCGTGGCTGCATCAGGTAAAGGCGGTGTCCTCCACCTTACATCAAATGGTGAAATACCCCTATGGGAAGGGAGTAGCCATTGTCTTTGGAAATTCATCGATTCATCCACCACCGGAAGTATCTACGCCTGTTCTAGAAATTGAGCACGGTATGGAAGATGTGTTCATATCAGGTTTCACCCTGGCTGAGGCTCGGGTTGTACGAGACATCATGGCTGCTAACGAGGGGTTATATGTCAGTACTCAATCAGTGTATCTCATGAACAAGCTCCAACACATCCCCGGGATGGGATTGGGAAAGAGTGGCCGAAAGGGCGTCGCAGCATTGGCCGAGGTGCCACACAACCCTCATACCTTTGGTTTGGGTTATCAGCCCACTAAAGAGGATTGGATAAGGAAGGGAAAGGAAATGGTGGAAGAGCGAGCAAAGCAATGGGAAACCTTTTGAGTTGATGCATAGGCCCATTCGAGGGTACCCTAAGCAGACGCTTCGTCAGGAGGAGGACTTTCCGTTTTGTGGCTTCGAGCCATGGTGAGCAGCGGAGAAAAGCGTGCGGGGTTTGAGATCTTCTTTGACCTACAATTACCTGGGGATGATGTTGCGGAAGCGGACAGACAGTTGAGGTTGAGCGAGCAAGGAAATGGAGTCGAGGACATTGAGATTGAAATGGGGGTAGCAGCATGTCTACTTTCGGATCCTCGATCGAGCGAAGTGCTTGGGGATAACTTCTCGGTGTCCATGATTGGGAATGAAACATTTGCGGGCCTACCATCAACTATTTTGGATGCATCCATCGCACCTCTCTCGTTTAGCGATCTGAAGAGGATTTTTGTCGGCGACACCGGGTCGGGTAGTGAGTCGAATCTGATTCCACCGAGTCTTGTGAGTCGGAATCGGGTTCAGCTCAAGCGAGTCTGAGTCCGGTATTCTGGGGTGATAACTTGGATGCCACGATCTGTCGGTCGTCTTTTTCTTTCTCTTTTAGTCTGTTGTATGAAGAATCGGACGGTTTGGAAGTACATAATGAGAATGATATGGATGTGGTTTTGAGTACTTTTACGTGCCTTTGATATATTGCTTGAATCGGGACTTTCAAAATTTTGACCAGCAGCGAGGAAGAAATTCCTCGGTTTTGCAACGATTAATTGATCAAGAGCGGGAAAGATTTGTTAAACCTTTAATTGATGAAATCACTCTTGTGAATATTAGTCTTGAGAAGGACCCTTGGTGGTCGGATCGGGTCCACGTTGTCTTCGGAGGAACACGGCGCTTAGTCGCTTTATTAAAAGATTTCAAAGATGTTTTCGCGTGGTCCTACGAAGACATGCAGAATCGATCTGAGATTATGCGACCGGATCCCTCTTGACCCGAGGCCGACACATCAGCGAAACTCAAAAGGATCATACGACTAGGCCATCAAAGATTAAGGAAGGGTCACCAAGCAAATCGATCACGGGCTTCTGCTGGTATCCGAATACCGACTTGGTTGGCCAACATTGTTCGATCTTAGAAGAAGGATGGTAGGATCCGGGTATGCGTGGACTTCAGGGATTTGAACAGAGCCAGTCCAAAGGACGACTTTCCCTTGCCGCATATTGATGAGTTGGTGGATTTCACAGCGGGGCATGCTTTGCTTTCGTTTATAGATGGTTTCTCAGGCTACAATCAGATAGTGATGGCACTCGAAGACTGGGAAAAGACCGCCTTCACCACCCTGTGGGACTTACTTACAGAGTGATGCCATTTGGGTTGAAGAATCTTTGGAGCTACATATCAGCAGTGCGACCACGATATTGCATGACATGATCCACAAAGAGGTTGAGGTGTATGTGGACGACATGATTGTCAAGTCCAAAGAAAGAGAGGGCCACTACACGCCTTGCAAAAGTTCTTCAAAGGATCGGAGAATTCGGTTCTTGGTGAATCCTCGAAAAGTGCGTTCGGTGTTATTGTTGGGAAAAATCTTTGGGGTTTCTGATTACACAAAGGGGCATCGAAGTCGACCCTTCCAAAATCAAGGCCATCTTAGAGATGCCACCACCAATGACTGAAAAAGAGGTGCGAGACTTTCTGGGTAAAGTGCAATTCATAAGACGGTTTATCTCAAAATTAACCTTGACTTGTGACCCACTTTTTGGTCTCTTGAAAAAAGGAAAGGAATTCCAATGGGACGGCCGATGCCAAGCTACTTTTGAACAGATCAAGAAATACTTACAGAACCCACCCGTGTTGTCACCACCAGAACCAAGGAGACCGTTGATATTGTACCTTTCAGTGACTGAAACTACAATGGGCTGTATGCTCGCGCAGGAATCAGAGGACAAGGTGGAGAGGGCCAATTACTATCTAAGCAAGAAGATGCTGGAGTATGAAACTCGCTACACACCGTTGGAGAAGGCTTGCTTAGCCTTGGTATGGGCTACCAGGAAGCTGCGGCACTACCTATTAGCTCACTCTGTAATGTTGGTTTCACGATTGGATCCTATCAAATATCTTTTCGAGAAACCGGCACTTCTGGTAGAGCTAGCTCGTTGGTTCTTTGTTGCTTTTAATTTGATCTGAAATATGTGACCGCAAGTCGATCAAGGAAGAAGCGATGGCGAATTCTTAGCCGATCATCCGGTGGAAGGGTGAAGCGATTGAGTACTTATTTCGAGATGAGGCCATTTGCACATTGAAGATGAAACTTGGGCGATGTACTTTGAGGCGTCAAACCGGATGCGGGTATGGGATAGGAGTGTTGCTGATAGCACCCGACAATTCCCGTATTCCTCAAGCCTTCCATCTCCGTTTCAAAGTCTCGAACAACGAAGCTGAATATGAGGCCTGCATTGCCGGTCTAAAGCGACCACGGAACTAGGGGCAAAAGCGGTTGGGCGTCATCGGGGACTCGAACCTTGTTGTGTCTCAAGCAAAACGAGATTGGAAAGTCAAAGAAGAAAAGATGATAATGTACCACGGACCTTGGATTTGTTAATTCCTCGGTTTGAGAAGCTAAACTTTGCTCATCTAGCAAGAGAACAACGAGTTCATGATTCTTTAGCAACTCTATCTTCCATGATAGACATCCGTTTGGAGTCCGGATCGTCCGGTCATCATTGACGAAGTTTGCCAACCTATGAATCAATTCTTTGCTATAGATGAGGCGCAGGACGACAACCCCTGGTATTATGACATTTGGAACTTCTTGGAGAAAGAGGCATATCCACCAGGGGCAAATGCCCAGGATAAAAGGGCAATAAGAAGAATGGCTGTTCAGTTCATCATCTGTGGGGATAAACTGTATAAGAGAGGTCATCTGGGTATGCATAAGCTATGTTTGGAAGTTGAAGAGTCGAAACGCCTGATGGAAGCCATCCATGGAGGAGGATGTGGTGCACATATGAACGGGGTAATGTTGGCTCGGAAGATCCTCAGGCAGGGTTACTATTGGTCTACCATGGAGGAGGATTGTATCGGCTTTGTCGCGATGCCACAAATGTCAAATTCATGCAAATCGCATGAACATTCCGCCGTCGAATTGTACAATATGACTTCGCCATGGCCATTTTCGATCTGGGAATTGATGTGATCGGTACATCACTCCAAAGGGTCGAATGGGCATGAGTTCATCTTGGTCGCGATAGATTATTTTACAAAGTGGGTTGAGGCCCAATCTTATGCGATGTTGAAGGCTTCACATGTCGCGAAGTTTATCGAAACAACATCATCTGTCGCTACTGAGTCCCAAAGCGAGATAATTTTGGATAATGGTTCCCACTTCAAGAAGGAAGTGATTGACTTGTTGGAAAAATACAACGTGGCTTTTCATAAGTCATCTACCTATCGCCATAAACCAATGGGCGGTTGAGGCCAACAAGAATATCAAACACATATTGCGAAGATGGTGGAAACCTACGGGGCGGCGGATAAAGTTACCTTTGCTTTGCTAGAGACTCTGGGACTTCAATCAGAACTTTTACTGGGGCGACTCCGTATTCATTGGTTTATGGGATGGTGGCCGTTCTACCTATCGAGATTGAGGTTCCGTCTTTGCGAGTATTGGCTGAGTGTCAAATAGCCGAAACAGATTGGCAGTAGAGCAGATTTGAGGAACTCATGCTCTTTGATGAGAGAAGACTGAAAACGTTGTACCATGTCCAAGGTTATCAGCGCAGAATTGCCCGGGCTTTCAACAAGAAAGTTAAGTCCAGGAATCTAAAGGAATGAGATTTGGTGCTCAAGGACAATCGAGCTCCCATCCACGACCCAAGGGGCAAGTTCAGACCCAACTGGACTAGTCCTTACATCATTAAGTCTATTTGGTCAGGAGGAGCCGTGGTTCTGATGGACCTAGATGGCCTAGAGTTCTCCCAACCGATCAATATGGACAAGTTGAAGAGATATTACCCTTGAGAGGCTCGCTAGGCCGAAAACCCGAAAGGGCGACCTAGGCAAAAGTTAGAGCACAAAAAATTTTGAAAATATAAAAACTGAGCTCGCAAGGTTGAAAACCGCATAAAGGCGGCCTTGGCAAAAGTTAGGCGTAAAGGAGAGTGAAAATACTCGAGTGAACCTAAGCTGAACTACGTGAGCTTGATTCCCATCTTTGGGATCGTAGGCAACTTCATCACTGGAGTTCACCATAAACTTTTCCCGATCAACTTTGTCCATTTGATCATCTCGGTCATCTTTGTCTATTCGGCATTCATCGTGATCTCGGTGCGGTGCTTTTCGGACTAGGGGCAACTTTCCGTTGTTGTGTGATGTCGCGGTACTAATCGGACTAAGGGCAACTTTCGATTCTTTGGGATCGGGGTTGTGCATCTCGATGACAAATCTCGGCGTGTCGATTCGATCCATACGAAAATAGTTTTGAAAAGTTTTAATAAAAGTTGACTTTGTTCAAATTAATCTTTTTACAACTAAGACCATTTACGGACCAAAGCGGAAATTTTCGATACCACAACTTTCAATTTCATTGATTTCAATACAGAGTTTTCCTGCTCTTGCATACAAATTGAAGTTGTTTTTTATTACATTCATAAGGAAAACTTGAAAGTACTAATAAAGCAATAAATCCGGGGCATAGATAAGTCAAGTCTTCCTGCGCCCCCACCCAGAGCTGGTCGAAGCCACTGATGCCAAGCTGGGCTCGACCTGTGCCTCTTCATTAAGCCAATCCAAGCACTCATCAGACAAAGTGCAACTGAAAGTGGGAGCGGGGGTTAGGAGCTCCCTAGTCCTCCATCTTTGTTGCATCTGGGCAAGGCTGTGCGCCTCGAAGAGAATGTGGCAGGATACTCTATCCCCTCTGGTGGACAAGTCGATCATGACCGAGGCTGGGCTGGAGCAGGAAGTAGAACACCAGTGAGTCAAGCCAATCAAGCTGAATCCCGAGGTTGGCGGGTCATGCTATAGCTCATTCTTTGGTAGATTGAGCCAAGGACATCGCCAAGCAATGCGATCTGCGGACAAACTACACATCGATCAAACCACCAACCCTCATCAAGGCGTCGACTAGGCGTTGTTGCAGAAGAAATGTACATGGTGAGTATGTTGGGCAAGAGTCCACAACCTGCAACTTGTCCATCAACTACACCTGGGAATGGATGAAAAATGAGAGAATAAAGAATAGAGAGATGTACGATGAGAGGAAAAGTAAGAAAAGGGTTTTGTGAGAAAACCGAGCTTCAGGGCCGAGTGATGTGAACAATACATATGAGAGATTGGGTGGGAAACTTTACCTGTAGTAGTAGTGGACTCCCTGCAAATTTGGCCGTTTCGCGACGATAGAAAGCATCCAAGCCCATCAACGTCTCAGCCAAAGTCATGGCGATACAACTCTTACCCTCCTTCAAACCTTGGGCGACTTCAATCAATCGGACGCTAGATCCTCTAGAACCCGAGGCAAGTAAGAAATGAGACAGCATGCACAAACAAAGTGCGTGTTGCCGAAAACCTTGCCAATGATGGTCGCTGCGATCACCGGCATCAGAAAAACGGTAAATCAAACTCAGAATATCCAGCATTCCATCGCAAATCAAAGATTGAGCGTCGGGTATTGAGAGCCCACACATTTGTCCTAAGGCTTGGGCATGGCCAAAACGAAGTTGGGGCAGAATCTCTTCGTTGTGCTCGGATTCCATTAAAGCTTGAAAATCTTCAAAGGTAAGACATACCTCTTGCCCGCCGAAGCTAAAAACATGTGTCACTGGATTCCAAAACCTTGCCGCGGCATGGAGAAAGCGGAAGGTGTGGCGAGTGCGACCCAAAGTGAATAGTGCGTTTATGCCGAAGCCCCAGAAATTCAACTTTTCTGAACCATCCAAGTTGTTAATCCAAGTTGTGAGATTTTGGGCAAGAAGCGCTTCCATTTGGGGCAAATCAGTGTTGAATTGAGAAGAACTACGAAGCTGAGGCCTTTTGTAGAAGATAAGATTGAGTGGAGGACAGATGTCAGCATTCTGCTGGTTCTGACAATTCATGGCCGGCCAAATATAGTGCCGACCGGCCACCACTTTTGGCCGATGAATCAAAGCTTCTGGCCGATGGCCATTTCTCACGGCCGACGGCCTTTATCTCTGGCCGGTGGTCTTCCTCCTTGTTCTCTGAGCTGTTTATGCTGAGGATTGGGGAATTCCACCACCTCCAATGCCCTCCGGTGATCGATTCTTGCGGAGTCACGCCTATTTGCTTATCGAGTTGTTGTACATTTGCTTATTGAGTTGTATGTCACTCTCTTCAAGTCTCTAATTTGCTTATCGAGTTGTACTCACGCTTGGTTGGTTATATCGAGTCTCTCTGTTTTGCTTATCGAGTTGTAAATTGGTTCACTACCTGATTATTACAGCACGAATGCTCTATTTTCAAATTATTTTCATTCACATTGTTATGTGATGCTATGCGATGCAATGCATAGGACGTACAAATGCAACACATTTTGAATAAAATAGCAGTTTCATTTCCACCATGTATTTTGCAAACATACACAGTTTCTCTTAAAATAAAATCTGCCTGAGGCAGTGCAATGTGCTTAAACTACCGGTAAAAAGGAAAGTAAAGCAAAAAAGAGTAGGGCGACAAAGTATCGGGTTGATACGGTAGCCCATCCCTTGTGGTCAATACATCTCTCGCGCTTTGTTTGATCAATTGTATGGTTTGGCACTTCATTTCTTGGCAATGCAAGGAAGTACACCTTTGAAACATTCATAGACCTCGAGTTGACCTCAAGTTGTGTCCGCTATGAGCAATGCTCCGTATATGCGAGGAGCATCCCCTCCCGTATCCTTTTTGTATCCTGTGAACTCCACAAATCACTTCAATTATGCTGCGTTGCAGTACTTTGCGTTTCAATATCATGAATGACTTGTCTTTACCATATTTCAAGTTTTCATACACATTGCGTGCATTGCTTTACTTATATGTGTTCAAATTCCTTTTATACACATTGCGTGCATGCGTGCATTGCTTTACTTATATGTGTTCAAATTCCTTTTATACACATTGCGTGCATCGTGCATTGCTTTACTTATATGTGTTCAAGTTCCTTTTTCACACATTGCATGCGTTGTCGCGTTATGCTTTACATGTATTCAAATTCCACATTGTTATGCACCCTTTCATCTGCATTGTTATGCACCCTTATTTGGCGTTGTCACGCACTTTCAATTGCATGTTATGCATGTTGCTAACAATATTGTACTGTTAAGTTTGCTTTCTTTTAGCACGATATTGTATATGCGGTTCATTTGAAATTTGGTGTAACGAACCGAACGACGAGTATTGTATCCTCCGAGTGAGACGTATCGAGAGTTGCATAATTCTCTTACATCCTTTCTACATTGTAGTGTAGTTTAGTGTATGCTAGCTTAGAAGCTATGCATGTTATGCTTCGTTCTGACTTTCTTTGCATGATCATAAGTTATGTTCGGTTTTGTGCATTGTTTTGCATGTTGCCCCAGCCTTCGGGCACATATCTTGTTTGTCTTGCATGCTTTGTCTAAGTCTTCGGCCATGTCAAAAATGGGTCGTCTCTGGGCTTTGACAATCACTCCCGTCATTGTTATGACTTTCGAGTTCTGTCAAAGAGGGGCAACTGTAGACACCCCATTTTTGACCGTCCTCAAGACTTGGACGTCACCGTTGGAACACCCGGTGATCATCCATGTTCGTGTTCGTTTTGAGTTCCCGGAGGCCACGACTGCGCGCCTTGCCTCAGGATCTCTCAACTCGTTTATTTTGTGTTTGGTTTTGCACCAAATGCTTGTGCTTTTGCTTTGAGGGGCAGGGAATGGCTTGTTGGCCATCCGCACACCCCACCGGCCTCCCCTTTTCCTCACCGGCCATTCATTGTTGCCACCGGCCATGGTTTCTTGATACCAATGGCGGTCGGCACTATGTGGCCCGGCACTTTGTTTGGCGGTGACCTCTTTTGGCGGTATGCACCTTTTGCACCCTTTCGGGCATGGTGCATGCCAACTGCCAGCTGGAATGCACCAACACTCTTCCCGTGCATATGTGGTTGTTATGCACCTTTTGCACCCTTTTGGTCTAGCTTCTTGAGGAAGCTTGACCCTGTCAAAGCTTCCTCAAGAAGCTTGGCATTATCTTAGCTTCGTCAGGAAGCCTTGACCTTCTCGCCTCCTTTGCCCCTTTCTTATTTAGCTTCTTTAAGAAGCTTTAAGTTTTTACATTGCCTATATAAGGCCTCCTCCTTCTCCATTGTTGGGGTTAGAACAAAAAACCAGAGCTTATATATATACATCTGTCATATACTCTCTCCATATATATATATCTCTCTCTCTCATCCTTTGTGTGTGTTTGGAAGCCCAAAAAGCGTGTTTTGACCTTGGTTTTGCACTAATACACACACCATTACACCATATTTCGACCTTGAGAGGCTTTGAGGGTTTGTTTTTGAGTTTTTGGACTGATTTTGAGTAGAAGAAGGTGGTTGGCCTTGATGTTCATAAAGAGTTCTTCAAGGGTAATCTTTTCACTTTAGATTCCCCAATTTTGTACTAGTTTTTTACCTGTCTTGCATGTTGATTTAGGCTTTGTGTATAACTAAAAAAAAGTCTTGTATTTTCATCCTTAAGATTCTTCATTAAGGTTTTTTTGGTGTTGGGGGTCGACCTCCCCCTCTTAGGCTTCTTTTGGTCTCTTTTTGTGCTCTTTTGGCAAGCTTTGGTTATTCTTGTGTATTGGTCTTCTCACCACTGAAATCCAATGGATTTTCAGTGGTGAAGAAGAGGGTTTGAGGTCTTGCATAGGGGAGGGACACCCCTCTCCCTTTGTCTCTCTTTTGTCCTTGTTTTTGGCTCATAAGGGGAGCATACATGATTAGTTGTTCTCGGCTTCATTTCAGAGGTTCTTGAGTGTTGTTGGGTCATATTATGCCTCTATTTCTGGTCGGATTCATAGCCCCCTTGCATGCTTAATATACTTGCTTTGTATTCCCTTATTTGGCCTAGAAATGCATCATGCATTTAACCCCTCATGCCTTCATGTTTTGGCCTAACTTTGTGAAGTTCTTAGCCATGTCTTACCATGCTTGAGGTTTGTTGGGTGCTGTTTTGACCATATTTTCCATGTTTGGTATAGCCTATTTGCATTTGGGCTTGTGAGCCTCGAAGAGTTGAGTCATGAGCATGTTTTAATTAGGTTATTTCAGTGCTTTAGAATCCTTTCTCATGCCATTTCAGTCCCTAATCCATGCTTGTATGCTTACATTCATCACCACTTTCATGCCTTGAAAGGTTGTTCTTTTGTGCCTTGGAAAGGGTCATAATGCATGCCTTGTGTTTAAGTCATTTGAGCTGTCATATCAGTGGGTTTTGGGGGTCCCTTTTGCATGCTAAAACTCTATTTTTTGTTGGAAAGTTCATGCCATGAGTGCTTGGGGTAGTTGTGGTAGAATGCCCCTTGTCTTGGACCTATTGGTATGTATGTTTGCATAAGCATTGGCCCATCATTTTGGGCATTTTGGCCACTGTTTGGAGGGTGGACTGAGGTCTGCCCTTTGTGGTTTTAGGCCCATCTTTCCATGATTCATGTTGCATTGCTTTGGTTTCATGCATGCATTGCATCATACTTGCATGTCTACATAGTGATTAGCTAGTTGCATCTCACATGCTTGTTGCATAGTTGGCATGTTTGTATTGCATCAACTTAGCTTGCATGTTTAGTTTGCATTGCATTTGGCATGCTTTGCACCTTAGCCTCATGTTGCATTTTTTTTTAGCCATATGTGCATACTTGCATTGCATTGCTTGGTTTGGGGTGTCAAACCAAGCATGAAGATTGAGAAGCGTTTGTACTCAAAGTGACATAACGCGCCTCAATCTTCGGTCGCCGGTGCCTTTGATCTCAATATGATAAGGCGTTAGCTTTCATTTGATTGTTGCATGCATTTACATTGAATGGCAAATTTGGCCTCTTAGGCCATCATGCATAATTGATGGCCCGAGAGTCGAGGACCATGCTCCCTTGAGTCCATTGCATGATAGGGAGTGTGGCCATGCTTACATTTGCTTGAAATTCCATGCCATACACTGCTTGCCCTCTGTTGCTATCAAAACTGATTTCTGTAGGAAGTTTTGGCCGGCCGGCCATCTCTAGTGCCGACCGGCCATCAATGAATGGCCGATAGCTTTATCAGTGGCCGGTGGCAATTTCCCATGGCCGGTGGCCATCCCTCCCAGCCGGTGGTGTTCCACAGTGCGCATAGAACCTGTCCTGAGACTTATGTAGTTTTCAGAGGAGCTAGGCAGTGAAAACAGAGGCAGCAATGCTATGGCAGGGGGCTTCCGGCGACTGAGTCGAGCATGCATCAACCGAACATTTCGAAGGCGGGGCTGTGGCCATTTTAATTTTGTATTAAATTTGTTAATTAATTAGGAGTTTTGTAATAATTAATTTAGTATTATTTATTCGGACTGTATTATTCTTTCGGTCCCTCCGTGTGAGGGCGTATTGTGTAATAAGTGTGGGTGAGTGTGTGCATGTCTTCCAATCACATGTCTTTCTTCCCTTTTATTTACCCACTTATGATGGTAGACTAGGGCATATTTAAATTAGCATACCTTATGCTATGCATGCGTGCATCCATACATTTGTCTTACATGTGTCGGGCTCGGTACATCATGCTAACTACATTCGTATTTCAATTCCAAGTTGAGTACTTGTTAATTGCAGCATTTCACATGCCATCTTTAGGATAACCGAGCCTATCTTAGTTGCATTTTGCATGTGTTGCATTAGCCATCTTAACATGAACTAGGATCATGCATATGATTACTAACTAGTTTCTGTTTTGGCTCGGAGTACTGGGTAAGTTCTCATGCTTTAGCATACCGCATGCGTGTGAGTATTGCCATAAAAGCATGATTACCATGAGGCTAGATGCTTATGTGATATAACTGCTTGAGTGTCTGTGGGTGGAGGTCGAATTACCTGAATTGGAATAATGCATTAAAACTGTGAGTTTTAAGCCCACTCGAGGGTGGCAAAACCTGCATTTTAGCCTACTTACGAGTAGCAAACTATTTTCAAAACAAACATGAAATGTTTTGTTCCAATTTAGGCGATTTGGTCTATATTTGTTTGTTTTGCGCATAACATAGTAATTCTGGGCCAATAACCGGAACAAGAACACATAATGTTTTCAAAATAAGATATCACGGTTAGTAGAGTCCGATCTTCGGATCGGGCGAGAGGGGGTGCTCATAGCTGACCTTCCCCAATCGTACCCAAGTTCCTGAGCCGAGGCAACTTTGGTGATGACGGACATGTGGCCTTTGGCACCGAGTCAGGGTTTCCTAAATTTCCCATTAGAAAATATTTAGGTGGGGACTCTGTATCTGGCAAAGCAGTCCATGTTTGGCACTTCTTTTCTAAAAATCTGTTTTCTCAAAACGATTTGCCGGATTTGGACTCTTCGGTTCAGATTAAGAACCGTGACAAAACGAGTCCGAACTGTGGTAGCCCAAGTCCCTCGGGGCGCGTCCACAATCACCGCCTCATTAATAATGGTTGAATAAAAAATAAAAATAAAAAGACTCCGAATTCGGAGCGCCCTTTGTGGATATCACGTTTGGGACGAATAAGCCTTCGAATTCATAGCGCCTTTCGTGTATCACGATTGGCCAACACACAGACTCCAAATTTGGAGCGCCCTTCGTGGATATCACGTTTGGGCCGAATAAGCCTTTGAATTCGAAGCACCCTTCGTGTATCACGATTGGCCAACACAAAGACTCTGAATTCAAAGCACCCTTCGCGGATATCACGTTTGGGCCGAATAAGCCTTCGAATTCGGAGCGCCCTTCGTGTATCACAATTTCCCTACACAAAGACTCCGAATTCGGAGTGTCCTTCGTGGATGTCACGTTTGGGCCAATTAAGCCTCCGAATTCGGAGCACTCTTCATGTATCACGATTGGCTAACAAACTCTGAATTTGGAGCACCCTTCGTAGATGTCACGTTTGGGCCAAATATGACTCCGAATTCGGAGCACCCTTTGTGCTTGTTCATGATTGGGTCGAATAAGGACCCTAAGTCAGAGCGCCTTCATCACGATTGAACAGACTCCGAATTCGGAGCGCCCATCTTGCATGACCACGAACGGCCGAGTAAACCTCCGAATTCGGAACGCCATTCAGCATGCTTGGTTGTGGTTTTTTGAAAAAAATTTTGAAAAATTGATTTGAAAACTGTTTTTTGAAAAAAAAAATGGTTGTTTGGTTTTCCAAAAAATATATCATTACAATTTCAAATTTTCCTCCAAATTAATGATTGAAACAATTAAAAAAACACAAAAAAAAATCACATCAAAACATTCTCTCAAATTTTTTAAATATATATATACATACATATATGTACCTATATGTACCTATTCTACTAAAGCCTACCTATCTCATTTTCAAAGCCTACCTATATATACCTATTCTACTAATGCCTACCTATCTCATTTATTTTTTTTGAAAACATAACTCATTTTTTAGAATAACCAAACAATTGTATAAAATTTTCAAAAAACCACAACCAAACACAATGATTTGTATTTGGCAATACAGCGGCATGGACCAACCAATATGCAATTATCACAAGTTGATACAAACATTAAACGAAGCAATGTAGCAAATATTTATTTATTTTTACCAAAGAGGTACAAATACATGGCTTTTGACAAATTCAAAAGTACAATAATATGTCTCTTGATATCTAAGTCTTCTCCGGCTTGGCACCCTCTTCGTTGTCGGGTTTTTCAACGTCATAAGCTTCGAAGGGAAACTTGTAATTTTGAAAAAGAGGTGATGCCGAATCAACACCCGCGGCTTGTAGAGCCTCGCATCGGCAAACATCATAAGCTAACTTTTCCCTAGCCTTTTCAATACCAATTTCTCAGCCACCAAAAAGCCTTGTTCGTAGGCCTTTGTTCTTTTCGCTTCTCTTGCGAACGTGCTTGCCGTATCACAATCGGAAATGGCATGACCAAGAAGGCATTGGTTTACTCTTTCCGTCATAATCAGGTTCGTTTGACTCGTCGACTGCATCTTGGAAGCCTTAGCTTTTTTCAGCTCATTCTCGGCCTTTTCTACGCGATGTTCCAAACTTCGAATGCGGCCATCTTTTTATTCTATCTCTCTTCACGGGGCATGAAGGCGCATGCTGATTTCGTAAGAGGTATATAGTCCCTTTACCGCTCCATGGACACCCTCTCGAAAAATTTCGTAATCCGGCCGACCGACCATTGATTGCTGGACTTTGGGCGAAAAAATTTGTTGAGTAAACTGGATTGCCACATTTGGATCTCAGATAATCAAATCCGCTTCGGTCATCGATTTTTTCCCAACAAAAACCAAAAAACTCAATGACTCTGGTGGCCTGTTGGTTTCGTTTCGCGAACGGGGGGAGCTCCCTCGTTCTTGCCTCTCCATTCTTGGTGACTTCTCTACCCTGCCCCCTCATGGAGACTATAGCTCGGCTTTTTCGCTCCCCCTTTTGGAAGTTCAAAATACAAGCCCTACAGTTCGGACTCCCACGATTCTGAATCTAATCTCACAAGTGCAATGTGAAATTGATAAACACGAAAGAGTTCGAATCCGGCAAATCTTTTGGAAAATCGATTTTGAATCAAATTGCCAAAAATGGATTGCTTTGCCAAATACAGAGTCGCCACCTAAATATTTTATTTTTGAGAAATTTAGGAAACCCATGACTCGTGCCAAAGGCTACGTGTCCGTCATCACCAAGATTGTCTCACCTTAGGAACTTAGAGACAAGAGAGGAAGGTCATGAACACATTTGAGCAACCCTGCTCGCCCAATCTAAGATCAGCCTCTACTAATCATGATATCAATCTTATGTACATCATATGCTCTTATGTACATCATATGCTCTTATTCCGGTTTATTTGGCTAACATTACTATATGATGCGCATACACACAAATATAAACTAAATCGCAAGAATTGGAACATTCGAGTCATGTTTGTTTTGAAAAATTGTTTCGAAATATGTATCACTTGAAAAAGTGATAGCATATGAACACTACTCAAATTATTCCAATTCGAGCAATAAGCCTTCATCCACAGGCATTGAAGCAGTTTAGCATTTAAGCAATTAGCTTCATAGCAAGCACACTAAACATGGCAACAATGGCAATAAGCACACACATGCAATATGCTAAAGTGAGTAAAGGTTCTCCTATTACTACAAGCCAAAATGAAAAAAAGAGTTAGAAAAATGCATGATTCCTAACTTATGCAAGATGACTAATGCAACACATGTGATATGCAATTTAAATAGGCTACTACTAATATGGCATATGAATCAATTTGATAATATGCGGTCTAAGCACGTATTCAAAGAAGTATTGAACTAGCATAATGTAGTTAGAATGATGAACCGAACCTCGGTGCATGCAATACAAATGGGTGCAAACATGAAGTATGCTAAACAAAACGTGATGTCCCTAAACTAACCATCATAAGCTAGTAAATAAAAAGGGAGAAAGACCTGGGTTGGAAGACATACACATTATTACAACATTACGCTCTCACGAAGGAGAGTCCGAATGAACTAACTAGCTAACTAATTAAAGCTAAGCTAATTATTACAAAACAAATAAACTTAGCTAAACTACTTAACTAATTATTACAACAAATTAATGAATTAACTATTCTAGTTAACTAACTAATTAGAAAATGAAATTGAATAACTAGTTAACTAACTAATTAATTACAATACCTTACAAAATTAACTAGCTACAACTAATTAATTACAACAATTTAAACTCAAACATGCTCGGTACGCTAGGAATGCTCATGCACATGCTCGATTTCCACCCCGAAAAGCCAATGTTTTGCTTCCGGAGAGCCTCTGTTGCACAATAGAACACATATACTACTGCCCACTTCCAGAATAACTCTACTCCGCTTGAAGAACACACTGCCAAATTTTGCATCAATGGCCGGCCGACCAGTGATGAGGGTTGCCGGCCACCAATGATAGTCGGCCAGCCATCAAAGGTAGCCTGTCGGCCACTGCTACCCAGTTCACTTTGTTGCAACAGAGAACAAATAGAGCATGCACAGGGTGTTTTCAAGGGTTTGTTTGCACAACTCACCCCTCATTTTCATGAACAAATCAAAGAAGCAATGAGTTTGGTTCGCAAACCATCAATGGATGCAATTTTATTGCATGATGGCTCATGAAACCAAGTGTGCAAGTTCAATAAATGCAGCAAAACAAGACTCATACCACCTCACTTTCATGAATGATCAAGGAAAGTGATGACCTTGGAAACTTAAATCATTTCATCACTAGTGAGTATGAAATGGTTCAAGCTTCCATGTGTTCAATTAACGTCTGATTGAACACAACCAAATTATTATCTTTCACCATTTTAGTCTCAATTTTAATTACTCCATTTTAACTTACCAACCATTGTTTAATCAATTGAGTCCAAAGGGTGAGTTTAAGTCCTCTAATGGAAAGAAGGCTCAAATCAAGAGTTGTCATAGGCATGAAAGAGACATTATACCATTGGTAATGAACCCCCTAAGGGATTAAACCATTAAGCATGACATCTCAATCTCATTCTTTTGACAAACAAGTTGTTTTCTCCACTTTCAAAGCAAAACAAAAAGCCAAGAAAGGGGGAGGTTGTAGAGATTATTAGTGCTGAAAATGAGTGAGAAAAGCATAAATAAATACTATCAACTCAAAGGAGATGGTGTCTAAGGCCTAAAACACCAAGCTCATGAGGACAATTACACTATAAGCATGCACAACAAAACTCAAATGCAACCAATAACCCAAAACAGTGCTAAAACAGTCTAAAACAAGTCCTAAAACATGCTGGAATTGAGCTAAAAATAGCTTAGATTAATATGCTAAAACATGGCACAAACTAAGCTAGTAAGCAAGACACAAAGATGAAAGGCTACTCCCTCCAAATTTGGACTTCAAAACATGATTTTGTCCACTGAAATAACTCTGAAAAATAGTGTTTAAAAAGCTTTAAAATAGATAGTAAAAGGATGTGAAACACAAGGGTAAAGTCCTTCAAAGCAAGGTATAAAGAATGATGGACCACCCTTCAATCTTTAATGGCCTTAAACCACAAGTTTCAGCCCAAAATTACAATTGAAAAACACTTCAAAATTAGCAAGAAAAGATAGAAAACAAGTGGTGTAGATATGGTACAAAAGCAAGAGAAGGTATACCTCTTGAAGAAGAATGAACCCTTAAGTCACAAACCACCAATTTCACACTCTCAAGTGCTTCAAGAGCTCAAATTCAAGGTCAAATCACCTCAATAAGAAGCTCTCTAGGTTTGGTTTAGTGTGTTTGGGCAAAGGCTATTCAAGTTGCAAATGAGAGAGAGAATTGTAGAGAGAGAGAATTATAGAGAGAGAGAGAGAGAGAGAGATGATATTTTCCAAAATTTTTCTACCTCCTAAAATGTTTATAACCTTGAAATATGAGATGGAGGTCATCTATATATAGAAAATATGAGCCTTAGGTCGAAAATATCTAAAAGGGACAGCTGGAGCTTTGTGGAAACAGCTAGAAAAAATATATGGGTTTTACACTAGTGGGCGGCCATTAGAAATCTGCTTCCAAGCCCGAATTCAAATGGTCATATCTCTTTCATCTGAACTCTTTTTCAGGTCATTCTTGAATATAAATTGAAGCCCCAGAAGTCTACGTTCCAATGGTGACAGCCTCACTTCTAAATTCTAAGTGTGGAAAGAGATATGCCTATTTTAGTGAAGGTTGCTTGTTTCTATCTCAACGGTTTCAAGCCCAACTTCTCCCCGACTAGTTTTCTTCTCTCTCCTCCAATTTCTTCAACTCCAAACCTATAAATAAGAGATTTTAAAGATTTTTCAAAGAATTCACCTCTTTTCCATTTATTTCCACTTTATCCTTACTCGATTTACAAAAAAGTGTAATTTTTAACGAAATATGAACCTCGAAACATCGTAGAAATATTTTCAAAAATATTTTGAAATAGAGGGTTTTAAGGTCTAAAAAAAAGTTTCGGTCCAAAATAGTTTTGGTATAAAATGAGTGTAAAGTTGGGATTTAGAAGCTCTTCTTGTTGAAGAAATTAAACATTTGCACAGCATAACTTTCATCATCAAGTGATCAATCAGTGGTGCTCAAGTCTTTTGGACTGTCAAAAATGAGGTGTCTACAGAGACCTACTTCGACGACAGGGAGAGCGATGCCTCTCACGCTCCTCCGATGTCCTGTTACATGTTTGTGCAGGTTCGCCACCAGCCCTTCGATTTATTTCTAAATCCAGTTCAGCTAGCGTCCTGCCGTCCCCTCTGCTTTTAGAGAATACTCTTCTTGACATACAAATTTCCTCAGTTCAACACAATACTCTTTTCCCTCTCTCACTTTGTTGAATTTGAGCAAAATATATTTAACAATAGCATAGGACCCACGAGCGCCTAGACCCCCTCCGGTGCTTGTGCACGCTTATTAATTACGGATGCAACATTCCCGAAGCGACCGCTTCAAAGCATTTCACCGAATAACTACAATGCCCCACACAATCCTATGAACTATACATATTCGACTATTATGTTCAGTGATCAGCTAGAGCAAGGGCAAAATTATTAATCTATTTGGCCTATTTTCAAAGCATTTCGCCGAATAACTACAATGCCCCACCCAATCCCATGAACTATACATGTTCGGCTGTTATGTTCAGTGATCAACTGGAGCAAGGGCAGAATTATTAATATATTCAGCCTATTTTCAAAGCATTTCACCAACTAACTACAATGCCCTACCCAATCCCATAAACTATACATATTCAACGGTTATGTTCAGTGATCAGCTAGGGCAAAGGCAAAATTATTAATCTATTCGGCCTATTTTCAAAGCATTTCGTTGAATAACTACAATGCCCCACCCAATCCCATGAACTATACATATTCAGCTGTTATGTTTAGTGATCAGCTAGAGCGAGGGTAGATTTATTATATTCGGCGTATCTCAATTGAAATGACATACTTTTTTTTTTTCAATATATAATGATAACATTCAATAACAAAATGGACATTTTCATTAATAAACTGTTTATATCCACTTTATACATGAAAATGTCCTACATCTGAAATAAATTGCTAACAAAAAACTAATAAAAGCTAACAAAAAACAAATAACGATTATCTATTACAAAACTGTTGATCATAGGTCCAAATCCTCTGGATCCGATTCTAGCAGTTCAACTTCCAGTTGTTCGTAAGGAATCGGCTGATTCGGAGTCACCTTAGCGGCTGCCAAAGCATTCAGCCATCCATGCTTGAAGCCTTGATTTTCAAACTTCAAGGCTTCATCAGCGTAAAGCTCTTTTGCCTTGACAAAGCGGCCGAAGGCTTTGGCGCGTCACTTTAGTGAGCCCCTTTGCCTTTTTTTCTCAGAATCAAAGTCGGCCTTCAGCGCTAAGACTTCTTCTTTAGCCGACTTTAGAGAGCTGTCCATCAAGTTTGCTCTTTCTTTGGCAGCCCTGCGAAGCAAATCGATGTGTTCAGCTTTCTGTTGGGAAACCACTACCCTCGCTTACTCTTCTTTAGTTTTTGCATTCACTGCAGACAGATCAGCGAGGGCTACAGTGACCTTGCCCTTCTCTTCCTCCGGCTAATGCTTAAGGACGCCAAATCTCTCCACAACGTCGTAATGACGACGGCCGATCTCTGCTAGCCTTCTCGCCGTCTGAAAAAGCAATAAGATTAGTTTGGACAAGAATACGTATTTATGCTATTTGGAAATTTGAGGTTTTTAACTTACCAAAATAGCTGACTGAGTAGCCAGAGAAATTAAGATTACGTCCGATTCAGCACGGAAAGTCGTTTGGTCTGAAGGCAATCAGAGGGCTTAAAGCCACGGTGGGATCTTTGATCGCCGAGCCACTGGTGAGCACCAGCGCATTCTTCATCCTTGGTTGGATGACAAATGCCTCAACTGAATCATCTTCAACCGGCAGCGTATCCACCCTCAACGATTTTTCAATCGGTACCTCTTACAAGTTGATCACAGTCTTGGCAGAACGTTTCTGCCCTGTGAGATCGGCTTCCAAGACTTCAACTTGATTTTGTTTTAGAACCAACTTAGCCAATGTTGTTTCGTGGGCCGTTTCTTCCTGACGCACCTCTGACCCGCAGGCCTGCCTCTTGGCCGCCATCTTCTCTGCATTTCGTCGCCTGGCAAACTGGGCAAGTGACTCCGAGCTCATCTTTTCAGCTTTGGATTCAGCTCCAGGAAGATTCTCTAAGCCGTTGAAGATATCGTCCTCTGGAGTAACTAAATCTACTCAGCCAAAAGTAGAAGGAAGGTCGGTGAATTGGTCTGCGCTGATGTTCTCAAACGCTAATTTGACTTCTATATTCAACTCTTGGTCCCCTGCATGGCCCTCTGATTGTGCGTCTTCACTAACCTCCTCACCGGCATCATAACCTTCGATGCTAATGTCCCTTAGACTTTTGTAGCTAGGGAAGATGAGTGCAGTAAGCTGCCATTCGTGTGTTAGCACAAGGATATTATCTACAGCCGAAAAAGTGGAGTAAGTTGGGTCGTATCTCAGCAAAATGTGGGCTACACGCCCTTGTCCTTGGAGGTTTGCACGACCTTTGTAATTGAGGACTGTCTTCACTTGATCCAAAATG
This sequence comes from Camellia lanceoleosa, assembly GCA_025200525.1. Classification (NCBI taxonomy): domain Eukaryota; kingdom Viridiplantae; phylum Streptophyta; class Magnoliopsida; order Ericales; family Theaceae; genus Camellia; species Camellia lanceoleosa. Next base: position 113,846,537 of record CM045769.1, read on the forward strand.
GCTTCGTCTACGGACGACAATGCTCATTTCAAATCGTTGCCTGCAAGAGACAAATGATCAAAACAGTATTTAAGCCAAATAAACCATTTATTTTAAGACATGTTAACAATTCTAGCCGACAACCTGGTTCACCCTTTTGCCTAGGAATTGGGTCTTGGCGGTCTTCTCCCTCCCCGAATTTCCAATTACCTTAGATGGTGACCATGACATCATCAACCGTTTTGCTAGAGTTGGCAAGCATGGTTACTAAATGATGGTCAATGTCCTTGGCTCTTAAAAAGTAACAGCCTTGCCAACCGGTTGATTTCGCCATAACGTAGCAATGCCGAATAGCTAGGATTCCAAGGTTAAGACCTAGTCGGCGATTCAATTCCACTATGCCCATAACAATACAATAAAAGTTCACGTTTGGCTGGAAGGAAATTAATCCCCAATAACGCAAGACTGTCCTAAGAAGAGGATAGAGGGAGAATCAAACTCCACCCTCTGCAATTGCCAAAAGAAGAAAGTTAATGGTGCTAGTGTTAGCCCTCTCCATGTCCACTACGTTGTCTGGAACAAGGGATAGGTGAACGTCGTCTGGGATGGAAAAGTGATGACGGAAGGCTGTAACTCGATCCTCAAAAAGAAAGGGTTGCAAATGCCTCACCATTCGAGATGAAACAAAAATAGCGTATACAGAAAACAAAAGCAAGAACACGCAGGAAAATTGGAATGAGGAATAGAATAAGAAGATAGAGGGGACTTATGGAATGAGGAAGGAGACGAACAGTAAGAGGCGGGGTTGCAGCGCTCTGAAAGGAGGTTGATATGAAGGATGCTCGAAGGATGACAATAACTTTCCAATTCAGGAGTATACAGGTGTAAAAAAACATCAATGGCTTTTCAATTCAAAAGTAAACGAAGGTACAGATATCAAAACGCATTAAATGAATGTCAAATACAAAGGGGCAGGAAACTGTAACGATTCAAGTAGCGTGTCTGCTCTGATGGCTCTGACGAATTAGTACGAAAAGGAGTGCAACCGCCGTATCTGTCTTTCGAGAGTTCTTGCTTTGATTGGCCGAGAAACCAAACACGTCGAGTAAATATTTTATTTGGGTGATTGGGAGGCAATTGTAGGAGCCAAATAATTACATGCTCAAGAGGTTCAAACAAAGCACCGAGAATGATGGTAAGGCTAACTCGGCGCAATGAAACCTATTGAACAAGAACAAGGCTGAGTAAAATCTAGCCCATGGGCCGAATATGCCGAATAGTTTCTGACGTACCTAGGGGTCCCAGATATGATAATGAAAGGGTAGGCCCCTAGAGAGCAATATAAAAAGGAAAAGCATCAACCAAAGAGAGGTATGTGTGAATATACAAGATAACTTGAGATATAAGTAAATGGAGAGAATATTGACTTGTCCGTTGGAGTGCTAATTCCGGCACCCCCAACTGGAGTGTTCATCTATTTTTCTGGAGTATTTCCAAACCACTTCACCACAAATGTAAATTACAAGCAATTTAATTTTGTTAACTAGGTTTCTTACTATAGCTTCTAACTTCCACTTCATGTCTAGAGAACAATTGAGGGAATGAAATAGTTGTCTCTTATGAATAAATAAAGATGCTATATTGCACAAAAAATGTACATTTGACCATCAAACACATATAAGTCGTGAACCTTCACTATCAAAGCAAAGTATACATAATATAAGTTGCAACTTGCAAGGAAACTTACTATGACTGTCTCTCATCAACTAATTGCATCTTAATCAATCTCGCATTGAACTCCCCATCGCTGACCTTCAACATCTGCGACAACGAAAGAGACAACCCATTCTACACCAAGAGCTGGTGCCGAGGCTTTATCTTCCCCTCTAAACTAAATGACAAATACTGTGGAAACCTCATTAGCTCTGCCAAATCCCCATTCATCTCCTTCAAGAAATACTCCACTTTTGGCCCAAAATTATTGGAAATACTAAACGTCAACAACCCTGGCGACCTCAACACCATCCTCGACACCTCCTCATACGAAAAAACCTAAATCTTGCAAGTAATTTAGCTTGAATAGAAGAGTGTTTTCGACGCTCGAAACCAACAACAGTGTGGTCTGGCAAGTTAATGTGCGTTTTCTTATAAACCCTAAATTTCAAAGTCTCGGGTAGTGAATGATCAATTTTCAGATATCAGGAAAAAGGATATTGATGTGGAGATCACAGGTGAGGAGCTGGGGGTACAAGTCGAAGATGCGGCCTAAGGCAGAGTGGTCAATGCCCATGGAGAAGAAGCATTTCTCGACTGATTTAAGGGAGTCAAATGGGGCTGATCGGAAATTAGGGTTCTTGTAGAGGGCTTTGGAGGGATTGACTTTGAGGGTTTGGAGGTAGAGGAGCTTCTCGCGGAAGCGGAGGCCGAAGTCGGAGGTTGGTTGCGGTGGATCGGCGGCGGCGGCGGTGGTGGTGGTGAGGTGGGGAGTGAGTGGGGAGGGAGTTTGAAGAGGAATGAGGCAATTGAGGAGGATTTTGGGATGGGGTTTTGGGGAACGGTTGAGGGAGGGGAGAAGGGCTAGGGTTAGGGTTTGGGTTTGAGGAGGAAGGAGTTGCAATGGAATTATCATTTCTTGTTCAATTGACTTGAGGCAGAGATAAAATAAAGAATATGGGCATTGCTTCGTTTTGTAATCACTTCTCGCTTGGCAACATCCAATTGGAAAAATTTTAATAACAATGCATTATGTAGGGAATTTGGGTATAAGAATAATTAGCAACATCCATTACATTTGATTTAGTTTTAAAATTAATTTTAAAAAGGTACTTGATAAACAAATTCAATTGTAAATTTTTTTGCCCAACGGCTCACGTTTTTAAAAAGCATGGTCCATAAGAACAAATTCACGTAAAATGATCAAATTGTCCATATATATATATATATATATATGCTATATAATGAAACCACATCAAAACTCTCTCTTCACTCTCTTCGTCCCAACACCACCGTTCTCTTTCTCTTCTCTTCCCTTCTCTATCTGTCTCTTTCTCTCCCCCACATACCCGCTATCCTTCTCTCTCTATCATGGATGCTCTCACTCTCTTCTACACCACCACTCTCCTCACCGGAAACCTCTACTAGTGCGTCTACGTCCTCGACCTCTCCCTTCCAACTTTCTCTCTCTTTTGTAACTAAGAACTTGGATCTATGTTCGCTAATGGTGTCTCAAATCTGAAAAAGATTGACACTTGGCATCTCAGATCCAAGTTCGTTTGAGAAGCTATAACCACGGTAGAAATCGCTAACATTTGAAATTGTCATCGTGGTATCGAGATCAAGGTTGGCAGCGATGTAGTTGGCCAAAATGACGACATTGTTATAGATTTCCTCTGATACACACATTGTTCCTGAACTCGAAAGGTTTAACCATATGGCTTCAGAGCTCAATCTCGATCGAGATTTGTCATTAAGGTTTCACCACTACCAATCTCCATCGAGAACTACCTCATTTTCTCTAGAGGCAGTAGCGGCAAAGGTTGCAGCGGTGATCTGTCTCGAATCTTTCGGATCTATGTTGGGAAGGCTTAATTGAAGTCTTTTCTAGCTCGAATCTAGTTTGAAATTAGTCTTCATCAACGTCTTTTTCATTTGAAGACTATTCTTCTTAGTTTCTGAATCGAAGGAATCGACGGTGAGATCGATTGGATTTACAACTACTTCGGGCTTTCCGAACCCAACGACTTCGCTATTCTAGCAGCAGATTGAAAGGCTCACAAGACTCGCTCTTCTTTTGATCATTGTCTGAGTTCTAGGTTTGGTAATCATCATGATTTTGAGAAGACTGTGGTAGATTCCCCTTAGAAAAGAAAAAAAATTTCAACTTTTTTTATGTGTTTTTCTTTTTTTTGGCAAATCTTTGTGGAAGGTATGGAGTTATGATCACCTTGTAACTTATTGAGCCTCTACTTTTCTGGAAAATTTAAATAGATAGATAGGAAAAATAGAAGATAGTAGGGTTTGTTGAGGAAGCAGACTCCAAAAGGCTTAGAAGACTCGGATCTATTTAAAAAAATGAACATATAAGTTCATTTTGTAAAAATAATGGATTATTGTGTGTGGTTGTGGGTTTGAGAATGAATATTTTCAACATATAATGGATCATTTATGTACGTGAGTGTGTGTTCCTTCTTCTTTGACTTGAAAAGCAATTTGAACAGATCACTCCGAAAGAATTAAACAGATAAAAAAATATTTAAATATATAAGTCCAAAAAAATTAAACACAAAAAAATATTTGAACAGATAGTTAAAAAAAATTAAATATATAAAAATAATTGAACATATAGTTAAAAAAATTAAACAAATAGAGAGAAATCCACTGAATTTGAATATATAGGGGAAAAATTGAACAAATAAGGAAAAAAGTTCAACAGATAGATATAAATTTGAACATATAGTTAAAAAAAAATTGAATACATAGAAAATAATTTGAACATATAGATATAAATGTGAATAAAGAGTCAAAATAAAAGTCAATAGATAAATTAAGGGATAAAATTAGAAACAAAATGTCTTCCAAAACAAACAACATGACTTCCCATCAAACTATTTTACAAATGGTGGACCTTTCACCAACAAAAAATATCCACTAAACCCAATGTCTTATACCCTCCTTAGCTTGGACTTTTCAACAATTATGTCATTTTAAAATCAGTTTTGGGTTTTTGGTTTTTAAAGAGTTTTGAAAATCGAAAACTTGTTTAATTATGAATTTTGAAAATTGTTTTTAAAATGTTGAATTCAAAACTTGTTTGATTATAAGTTTTCAAAACTAATTTTTGAATTTTTTTGGGTTTTTTTGGATTTTGTGTTTTTTGTTGTAGTTAAAACTTTTTTACAATATTATATTTAAATTTGTTTACTTCTTTCATATACATAATCTAAATGTACTTTTTAGATGCATCTAATCTATTCTATACGGTAGAGTTTCACTTTGTATTTTTTTTTTTTTTTTTTTTTTGAGCGCTTTAAAAATTTTAACATTTTTTTTCTAGTTTTATATCCACTCAATCTGCATATATTTAAAGCATTTTCACATTTATTAAAAACTTGTACAAAATTACTAAGTTGAGGTTTGTGGATTTGGTAAATTGGATTTTGAAAAGTTGCTTCTGTAAACCTCAACCAAACAAATTTTTGGTTTCAAAACTTGGGTTTGGAAAGAGTTTTGAAAAATACGTTGTGAAAATCCAAAACCAAACAGGTTTTGGGTTTTGAAAAAGTCATTCAAAAACTCAACTGAACGGATTGCATTTGGTTAATCAATTTTTATTTTTTAATAAACCTATTTCAAATACACTTAAAAAAGTTTTTGAATAAGTTTAAAATAAATTGCTAAAGATAAGAGAAAAAAATGAAAATATATAAATGCGTTTCTTATTTTTTTATTTTTTCGATAAATTACACTTTCAATGAGATTTTTCAAAAAAAAATGATTAGTTCTATAAGTTTGACATAATTACATTGACTTCTTTTTTTGTATGATTAAAGTGTTAAAAACTAATGCGAATTGTACGTAAAAATTAAAATAAACAAAGGTAAATATATATTTTAGTATAAAATAGATGATAACATCATCTTTTCTATCTATATTTTCATATATACTTTACTCCACTTCCTTATCTCCACCTGATCTACCTCCGACCCCCGTTTCCACCCTGCATCTCCATTGCCGAGGTTTGAAGGTTTTTTTTTTTAGTGTGTATGTTTTTTCGATTTATTTTTTTTTTGTTGCTTGGTTGTGTGGTTAGGTTTCCATCGGAGCTTTGATTGTTGCTTACCTTCTTTGTGGATGTAACTTATGTGTTTATTGTTGGTATTTTTCCATAATAATAATAGAAAAATATATAAAATAAAATTAAATAGAAATGACAAAACAATTTTTTTTATATATTATTAAAGAATGAAATATAAAATAAACTACAGAACTAAAAATACAGGAATGAAATAAATTACGTCATGGAACATATTACAAGATAGATTCACATGGACATACAAAATAATATACAAGAAATAGTTTAAATTTAAAACTTTGAAGAACAAAAGATAAGGGGTGCAAACTGAAGCCTTTGTGGAATACACAAGTTCTTTAAAACAGATTCGCTACCTTATTGTGAGGATTAGGTAAATTGAAACTAAATTCTCATCCGTGTGCATTGAACATTGTTGCTCATTTAATATATTGCAAATGTATATGATTTTAAGAAAAATGGGTGAACGTAGGAAAGAGATGTGTATCACCAAATCAAGTTGGCTTGTGTGTCTAGAGTGAAAGCCCCGAAAAATGCGTGTATACATGAGTGCCGGTTCCCGCAAACGAAATATCCATAAAATGGAAATAGTAGCACTTGTATAGGCTACGTTTACATGGGTGCTGTTTTACAGTTTCCTACGAGCGACATATCCGTGAAAGGTTGTACCGGTTTGAGATTTCCCCCTTATTTTCTATTGTAAAGGACATGAATTGAGAATTGTGATATAAACTGAGCATAGCATAGTTTTTGGGAAAGAAATGTAAAACGTTTTGATATGGGCATTGCATATGCATTTCACCCTTATATTTTGTTAAGATTCATATATTGTGTTGGATTATTTCTACCAGGCTTTGGCTCACCCTATATGGGAAAACCATTTTTAGGTATTGGTAAGATGCCTTCGCCAGGGTAGTAGCTTGGGAGGATTAAAGCAAGAGCTTCATTTTGTTTATTTGTTGTAATTATTTTGTACAAGCCTAGGACTTTATCTGTATTAGATTTAAATCCATTTTGATATAACCAAGTACAATCTTGGAAAGTTGTAGCTTTTAGGGCATTTCCATTATCTGTTTGACTTCTGTTTCATATTTTGTTATTAACACATGCTATAGATTCAAGGTTAGGACTTATGAATGTATATTCGCATGTGTCACCCTTTTGTACAACTAAGTCTTATATAATGGAAGGATATTATACTCTAATTTATGTTGTTATTTACTTATCATGAGACGTTACAACTTGGTATCAGAGCGTACCGGGTTTGAATACTTTAGGTACGTGGGAAGTGGTTATTACCACAATGGATTTGTCTCGCTTGATAGAGATATTTGTATATATGGTATACTTATGTGATAACATGCTTATGTGGTTATATAGGTATGAGATTTAATTCCTAAGATATTGAATGGGTCTACATGTTTTTAGAAGTCCTATTAGAAGAGCACCTAATCACTATTCTTTCTAATTGGAACTCTGGCAACGTCGCGGACAAAAATTCGAATGTGTTTATGTGACTAAGTGCTTATGTGGAGTGAATTACTATTATCCACCACATTAGGACACGATAAATTTCATGCGATTCGCAGCCCGACCCCTTTTTGGTTTCCATATCGCCTGTCTATTTGATCTAAGAATTGTATAGCCGTCTAAGCTACATCATCATGGATCCTTCCTAAAATCACGTTTTCTATTGTCCTGTCAAATTTCACGCGATTCCGAGCCCGACCTGTTTTTGGCTTTCACATCGCCTGTTCATTTGATCCAAGAATTGTATAGCCATGCAAGCTACATCATCATGGATCCTTCCTAAAATCACGTTTTCTATTGACTCGCCAAATTTCAAATGATTCCTAGCCCGACCCGTTTTTGGCTTTCTCATAGCCTGTCCATTTGATCCTAAAATCGTATGGCCATACATGTTACATCATCTTAGATCCTTCCTAAAATAACGTTTTCTATCAACCCGCCAAATTTCACGCGATTTCAAGCCCGACCCTTTTTTGGCTTTCGTATCGCCTGTCCATTTGATCTAACAATCGTATGGCCATGCAAGCTACATCATCATGGATCCTTTCTAAAATGACGTTTTCTATTGACCCGCCAAATTTTACGCGATTCCAAGCCCGACCCATTTTTGACTTTCACATTGCCTGTCCATTTGATCTATGAATCATATGGCCATGCAAGCTACATCATCATGGATATTTTCGAAAATCATGTTTTTTATTGGCCCGCCAAATTTCACGCGATTCTGAGCTAGACCCGTTTTTGGCTTTCCCATCGCCTGTCCATTTGATCCAAGAATTGTATATCCATGCATGATGCGTCATCATGGATCCTTTCTAAAATCACGTTTTCTATTGACCTGCCAAATTTCACACAATTCTGAGCCCGATGCATTTTTGGCTTTCGCATCGCCTGTCTATTTGATCCATGAATCATATGGTCATGCATGTTACATCATCATGGATCCTTTCTAAAATCACGTTTTTTGTTAACCCGCCAAATTTCACGCGATTCTGAGCACGGCCCATTTTCGGCTCATTTTTGGCTTTCACATTGCCTATCCATTTAATCCTAGAATCGTATTGCCTGCATACTACATCATTATGGATCCTTCCTAAAATTACATTTTGTATTGATTTGCCAAATTTCACACGACTTCGAGCCCAGCCCATTTTTGGCTTTCGCATCGCCAGTCCATTTGATCTAAGAATCGTATGGCCATGCATGATGACAATGGGGCCATGACCTGGGATCACTTAAGAGAGATTTTCTCCAAAAAGTACTTTCCCCAGTGCTTTTGAGACCGCAAGGTGTCCAAATTCCAAGAACTCAAGCAAGGCAACATGTCCATAGCTAAGTGTGAAGCTAAGTTCACTGAATTAGCTCGATTTGCTCCTTATATGGTGGATTCAGATTACAAGAAGGCTCAGAAATTTGAATGAGGCTTGGCTTTAGACATGTTTGATCAAGTCGGTGTATTAAAATTGCCCAAATATGTGGATATGCTTGATAGAGCTCTAATGGCGAAAGCTAATTTGGCCGCAATGAAACAAGTGAAAGCTCCAACAACTGAATGGAAAGGCAAAAGGTCCATATTCAATTTCAAAAAGGGCCATTCATTTTCTATGACTAAGAAACAAAATACAACATCTACTAGCAATTCAAGTCAAAGTAGTGGATCTACACCAGTTTGTGCTGAATGTGGAAGGAAACATAGTGGTGTGTGTCATTGTGTATCTGGTGCTTTCTTTCGGTGTGGCAAGACAAGCCACATGATGAGAGATTGTCCAATTGGGTCCGAAAATGCCAACCGCTCTGTAGCAAGTTCAGCACGATTTGCTTCTACACCAAGAACAAATGTAAAAACTAATGTTGGGAGAGAGCCATTGAGGCAGCATAGAGTTTTTACACTTGTGCTTGGCGATGTACAGAATACTAAATCAGTAGTGTCCGGTATAATTTCTATTTGCGCTCAGAATGCTTATGTGTTGATAGATTCTGGTTCTACGCATTCTTTTGTATCGCATGTTTTTGCCTAAAGGCTAACTAAACCATTAGAATCCATGAATTATGTGTTATATGTATCTACTCTATCTGAGGATTCTATGCTATGTGCTTGTGTGTATTTGGCATGTGATGTTGTGATTAGTGGTGTGCTGCTAGATGTTGATTTTATGTATGTGTCTATTGATCATTTTGACAGCATATTGGAGATGGACTGGTTGACTACGCATCATGCTACGATTGATTGTGTTTCTAAATCTGTTGTATTTCGACCTTCGGGGCTGCCTGAGTTTGTATTTGTTGGGAATGAGGTAGTTCTTCTCTCCCCCAATACTTGATTTCTGTCTTGAAAGCTGTCAAATTGCTTAGGAAGGGATGTCGGGGTTATCTGTATAGTGTTTTAATTAAGATTTCCGATAAGCTTAATGTGGAAGCCATTCCTATTGTTTGTGAGTTTCTTGATGTGTTTTCTATTAACCTACTCGAGGATTTAATTGATAGAGAAATTGAATTTACTATTGATGTTATACCTGGAACACAACCAATTTCCAAAACCTCATATCGAATGTCAACCTCTGAATTGAAAGAATTGAAAGTCCAACTCCAAGAACTACTAGACAAGAAGTTTATTCGCCCGAGCACTTCACCTTGGGATGCTCCAATTCTAATTGTCAAAAAGAAAGATGGGTCTTTGAGGTTATGTATTGACTACCATGAATTGAACAAAGTAACTATGAAGAACAAATATCCACTCCCCCGAATAGATGATCTGTTTGACCAACTTTATGGAGTACAAGTGTTCTCTAAGATAGACCTTAGATTCGGGTATCACCATTTAAAGGTCAAGGCAGAAGACATAGAAAAAAATTGCATTCAGAACTAGATACGGGCACTATGAATTTTTGGTGATGCCATTTAGGGTAACTAATGCACCTGCAGCATTCATGGATTTAATGAATAGGGTGTTCAAACAATTTCATGATGAATTTATTGTTGTGATTATTGATCATATTCTGATCTATTCTAAAAGTAGGGAAGAACATGAACGTCATCTAAGAACTGCCTTATAGACCTTGAGAGAAAATAAATTGTATGCAAAACTGTCCAAATGTGAGTTTTGGCTTGACTATGTAACATTTTCTGGGCACGTAATCAATAAAGATCGCATCTCTGTTGACCCATAGAAAATTGAAGCTATTGTGGATTGGCCAAGACCAACTAATGTGTTTGAAGTTAGAAGCTTTTTGGGACTTGCTGGTTACTACCGCAGATTTGTAAAGGACTTCTCCAAACTTGCTATGCCTTTGTGTAGACGCGCCCGTGGGCTTCATGCTACTACAGTTCGGACTCAATGTCATGGTTCTGAATCTAATCTCGTAAAGTGCAATGCAAGACCGATAAATCACCAAAGAGTCCAAATCCGGCAAATCGTTTTGGAAAACTGATTTTTAAGAAAGAAGTGCCAAACATGGACTGCTTTGCCAGATACAGAGTCGCCACCTAAATATTTTATTTTGGGGGAATTTAGGAAACCCTGACTCGTTGCCTAAGGCCACGTGTCCCTCATCACCAAAGTTGCCTCGGCTCGGGAACTTGGGTACGATTGGGGAAGGTCATCTATGAGCACCCCCGCTCGCCCGATCAAAGATCGGCCTGTACTAAGCATGATATTTTGTTTTTGAAAACACGTGTTCTTATTCCGATTAATTAGCTAGAATTACTATGTGATGCGCACAACACACAAGTATAGACTACATCGCCTAATTTGAAACAAAGCATCGCATATCCATTTGTTTGGAAATGGTTTGAAGTTTGCTACTTGGAACTAGGCTAAAACACGGATTTCAATGAATCGTTCCAATTCAAGTAATCCAACCTTCACCCACAGGCACTCAAGCAATTTATATAAATTAAGCAGTTAGCCTCATGGCAAGCATGCTTTCATGGCAATCGATAACACACATGCAGTATGCTAAAGCATAAACACTCACAGTGTACTCCAAGCCCAAAACAGAAACTAGTTAGAAATTAATGCATGATCCTAGTTCATGTTAAGATGGCTAATGCAACACATACAAAATGCAATTAGAAATAGGCTCGGCTATTCTAATATGGCATATGAGATACGATTAGATAATCACGTATTAAACTCGAAATTAAAATACGTTGCAGTTAGTATGATGTGCCAAGCCCGGTGCATGCAATGTAGATGAACGATGCAAACATGCAAACATAAGGATGCTAGACAGATGAATGGATGCAAACATGCAAAGCATAAGTATGCTAATTGAAACATGCCCTAAAATTAACCACTAAAAGCAGGTAAGTAAAAGGGAGAAAGAAATGGAGGTTGGAAGACATGCATCACACGCACGCACACTTATTACAAAATTCGCCCTCTCGAATGAGGGTCCGAATAAATAATACATGCCAACTAACTAACTAACTAAGTAACATGCTAATTAATTATTACATAACTGAATGAATAACTAGCTACAACTAATTATTACAAAACTTAATTAATTAACAAATTAATTAACTACTACAAAACCAAATGCTAACTAACAAGTAAGCAATTTAAACAATGCTGCCCCAGCAAGTTGAAGAAGGTGAACATGCATGCTCGATTCCCGTCCCGGTAAGCTCTCCAGTTGCTCTTTAGAGGCTTTGTCTGCAGGGTGTCCTCAAGGAATTCCTGATGAACCTTACCAAAACCAGTCTGGGGAGTGCATCAGTAGCCTGCTGGCCATGGGGAGATGATGCCGACCATCTGCCGGCCAAAGATGGTATACTGCCGACCAAGGACGAGGAGGTGCCGACCATCTGTAAGGCACTACCGGCCACTGATGTGCTGGGACACCAAGCTGCAGCAGAACACAAAATAGAGAAAATGGAGGGTCTCCCAAGGGTGTGTATGCACTATGCCACCCCATATCACCTCGAAACATCAAGGGAGAGACATAATCGGATCCACGACCATCAGTCACGCATCCCGATGCATGATGGCCAAAGATCCAACTTGTGCAAATTAATGTGAAATGAATGCACAAATAAACACATAAAACCTAAAACTCTATCACGGATAATCAAGAGTGTCGGCGACCGAGAACTGAGACACGTTTCATCACTTGAAGTATGAAACGTCCCTCGTTTCTCATGCTCAGATTAACACTTAATCCAAACAACAATGCAATGCAAGGATGGCATACACAATGCCTACTTGAACATACAATCATGCAATATGACTTAAGCATGCAAAGTGCAGTGTAATAAACATGCAACAACATGTAATGAAACTAGCACGCGACAACATGCAAAGATGGAGTGAGCATACAACAATATGCAAGACAAGCATGCAACAACATGCAAGGATGGTCTTAAACCAATATGGGCAGACCTCAATTATGCCCAAATCAATGGCCAATATGTGTTCAAAAGATAACACAAAATGCTAGACAAGCATGCATGCCAATGGGGCCAAGAATTAAGGCATAAAGATACAACTCTTAAGCACACTTGAGGAGTGAAAAGCATGCAAGTATGACAATACTACATGCTCTGAAATGATGTTAGGAATGATGCCAAATCACACACATAACACAAGCATAGCATGCATGAAGCTCAAAAGCTAAGAACTAGCAAAGGGACTTAAGCCATGGCCATACAAAGCTGGCCCCAAAGGGCTAAAGGAACCTAAAACAGTCCCAAGGCAGGTCCAAACAAGACCAAAAACAAGCTCGAAGCTAGCCAACACAAGCTAGAACACAAGGCCAAAAACATGGAATGCAAGGCTACAAAAGAGGCAATGCACTACACCTATTGAAACCAAACATGGCATGACTTGGACAACATAAAACAGAGTTACATCATGGTATAACAAGACCAAAAATGCACTGATATGATGAGCCAAAAGCTTAGGCTTAATGGCATACACAAAAGTTCATTCTTGAGGCATAAAGAGCCAAGCCTCCAAGGCATTAAAGGCATGTTAAATGCAAGTGTATGACTACATTGCATGGACTGAAATAACATTTAAAAGGATGGCAAAGCATGCAAACATCATATGTATGGCATGGTAGGGGCCTCAAAACCCAAGGCTAGCCTAAGCATTTGCACTATAGCTATACAAAACACAAGTGATATGGCCATGGCAGCCCAAAACAGTCCTAGAACAGCCCAAAACAAGAATAAAATCATGATGGAGTAAAGCCAAAATATGCTAGGATGATAAGTCAAAACATCATGCACATAAAGCTAGTAAGCAAGATTTGTTCTACAAGTATATGGAACATGCAAAGGATGACCAAACCAGCTATGGACAAAGTCATGACATGGCAAAAAATCACGAAAAACATGCTGAAATGGACTCAACACAAACTAGGCAAACATGCTACTTTGATGAGCTACAAATGGGATTACACTACACATACAAGATGCATGCAAAAGGTGACCAAACTAGCCATGGAAAGAGCCAAGGTAGGTCCTAAAAGTCACAAAAAAAGGCCTGAACCAAACTTCAAAAGTACAGAGAGGCATGCTCCTTTGGAAGGCCAAAAATGCAAGCAAATAAAAATCCAAAAGAGAAGGGGTCACCCCCTCTGATTTGAGGCCTCAAAACTACATGCCTACCACTGAAAATCTACTAGATTTCAGTGGCTAGAAGGCCAAACCAGGGCTAGCTCGAAGGCCTTAAAGCATGGCTCAAAACAAGGCTAAACAAAGCATACAAGAGGGTTATACACCCCTAACACCAAAAAGACCTTAAACAAACTTCATAAGCACTTAAAAAAAAGACTTTTTTTAGTTGAAAGCAAGGCCTAAAACAATATGCAAGTATGGCCAAAATGAGGTACAAGAAAGTGCTAAAAAGGAGAAGAAGCTCACCCTTGAAGACCAACTTTGAAACCAGCAACCTTAGGGGCCAAAAACTCACTTTCAAAGCTCAAGTAACCTTCCCAAGAACCTCAGTCCAATGGTGGTGGTGTATGTGTTGTAGTGTAAAAGTGCAAGAAAAATGGACTAAACCACAACAACATAGAGAGAGAGTAAGAAATATAGAGAGAGAGAGAGCTATATCTCTTCTAAAATGGTTGAAGATCCCCTAAGGAGAGAGGCTCTCCCCTTATATAGAGGGAAAACAATGCAAAGCTTCTTCAAGAAGCTTGGCAAAAGCTTCATCCCTCCATACACGTGTATGGAGGGGAGATGAAAAGATTACAGCTGGCTCAAAAGATCTAGAGTGAAACCTGTTGAGACAGGGGTTCTGCCGGCCATCACTGGCCGGCACTGGCTCATTGATGGCCGGTAGGCTCAATCAATGGCCGGCAACAACAAATTGAAGGCCAGTAGGGCCAAAAGGTGGCCGGCAGTGCACCAAGAAACACATTCTGAAAGGACCAAGTCATGGTCCAAGAATGGGGCAGAAAGGATACAGGGTTTGGAAAGCTCAAACCTCTGACGTTCCGCCACGAAAGTCGAATACTCGACGAGCAATCGAACTTGTGGCTGGATGTACCTACAAGCACAACCGAGTCTTGAGGACTGTCAAAAATTGGGTGTCTACAGTTGCCCCTCTTTGACAGAACTCGAAAGTCACAATGTGACGGGAGTAAGTGTCAAAGCCCAGAGATGACCCATTTTTGACAAGGCCAAAGACTCAAGCAGACATTCAATATAAGCATGCAGAGATGTGCCCGGAGGCTGGGGCAAAATGCAAATGATATGCAAGATGCAAAGGCATAACTTATGATTATGCAAAGAGAAACTGCAATGAAGCAATTATATACAATAAATGCGACATTTTAAGCAAGTGAATAACAATCTTACATATTTCAACAGAAAGAATGTAAGAAAATTATGCAATTCTCACCACGTCTCACGCGGAGTGAATACAATACCATCTGGTTCGTCTGGTCGTGCCAACTTCCAAATGAACCGTACATACAATATCGTGCCTGTAAAAGAAAAAGACTCAACAGGTACAATATCATTAGAAACATGCATAGCAATGCAAGTGTAAAGTGCATGACAACGCATGTGAAGGGGTGCAAGACAATGCAATCCTAAGGGCGCGAGACAACGCAGATGGAACATACGTAACAATGCAAAGAAGATATACGTAACAGCGCAAGATAGAGATATGTGCGTAACAACGCAAATAAAACATGCGAGACAACATAGGTTATAGAAATGCGAAACAACGCAAATAAAACATGCGAGGCAACGCAAGTTATAAGAATGCGAAACAACGCAAATAAAACGTAAGAGACAACGCAGGTTATAGGAATGCGAAACATCGCAAATAAAACATGCGAGACAACGCAAATAAAACATACGTAACAATGCAAGTGAAAGAAGAAGACATGCGTAACAGCGCAAGTAGAAGAAATAAAGCATGCATGACAGCGCAAGTTAAAGATATGACATGCGTAACAGTGCAAGTAAGACATACGTAACAGCGCAGGTAGAACAAGTAAAACATGCGTAACAGCGCAAGTAGAAGAAATAAAACATGCGTGACAGCGCAAGTTAAAAAAGTAGACATGCGTAACAACGCAAGTAATACATGCGTAACAGCGCAAGATAGAAGAAGTGCGTAACAATGCAAGTAATGAGAAATGCGAAACAACGCAAGTTAGATGAGTGTGAAACAACACAAGTTAGTGGGTGCGAAACAACGCACTTAGGAGTGCATGACAATGCAACCCAAGCGCGACGCATAACAATGCACTAACAGGTGCAGGAGGGTGCAAGACAATACAACCTAAGTGTGACGCATAACGATGCGGAACACTAACAAGTGCAGGTAAAGTGCACAAGATAGCGTGAGCAATGTTCTAACAAAGGTAGGAGGGGTGCGCAAAATAGCGCGAACAATGCACTAACAGGTGCAGGAGGGTGCGCAAAATAGCGCGAACAATACACTAACAGGTGCAGGAGGGTGCGTAAAATAGCGCAAACAATGCACTAACAGGTGCAGGAGGGTGTGCAAAATAGCACGAACAATGCACTAACAGGTGCAGGAGGGTGCGCAAAATAGCGCGAACAATGCACTAACAGGTGCAGGAGGGTGTGCAAAATAGCGCGAACAATGCACTAACAGGTGCAGGAGGGTGCACAAAATAGCGCGAGCAATGCACTAACAGGTACAAGAGGGTGCGCAAAATAGCGCGAGCAATGCACTAACAGGTGCAGGAGGGTGCGCAAAATAGCGCCAACAATGCACTAACAGGTGCAGGAGGATGTGCAAAATAGTGCGAACAATGCACTAACAAGTGCAAGAGGATGCGCAAAATAGCGCGAACAATGCACTAACAGATGCAAGAAGATGCGCAAAATAGCGCGAACAATGCACTAACAGGTGCAGGAGGATGCGCAAAATAGCGTAAACAATGCACTAACAGGTGCAGGAGGGTGCGCAAAATAGCGCAAACAATGCACTAACAGGTGCAGGAGGGTGCGCAAAATAGCGCGAGCAATGCACTAACAGGTACAGGAGGGTGCGCAAAATAGAGCAAGCAATGCACTAACAAGTGCAAGAGGGTGCGCAAAATAGCGCGAACAATGCACTAACAGGTGGAGGAGGATGCGCAAAATAGCGCGAACAATGCACTAACAGGTGGAGGAGGGTGCGCAAAATAGCGCGAACAATGCACTAACAGGTGCAGGAGGATGCGCAAAATAGCGCGAACAATGCACTAACAGGTGGAGGAGGGTGATAGTAAAGTAAATGCAAAAAGGGCGACAAACTCCAACCATGCTGGAACCATGAGAGGAGGTCCAAAAACAAACAATCAGGAGCGTATACAGCGCAACCTAAGACAAATTCCAAACACACTGAAATCGTGTGAGGAAGGAACAAAACTCTAACCACGCTGAAATCGTGAGAAGAGGTCTAAAAATAAACAATCAAGCGCGTATATAACGCAACCTGAGACAAATTCCAAACACGCTGAAATCGTGTGAGGAAGGGGACAGAGAGAGAGAGACATAGGGACGTATCCCAACTGTCTCGGAAAAAGAAAGGAAACATAGGGACGTATCCCCGTGTTTCAGAAATGGCGCGAGCATTGGAACGTATTCCAAATGCTCGTAACCAGAGAAGGAGAAACAAAGGGAGACAACCCCGTGTTTCAAAAAGAAAAAGAGACATAAGGACGTATCCCTGTGTCTCGGAAAAAGGAAGGAAACATAGGGATATATCCCTGTGTTTCAGAAATGGCGCGAGCATTGGAACGTATTCCAAACGCTCGTAACCAGAGAAGGAGAAACAAAGGGAGACAACCCCATGTTTCAAAAAGAAAAAGAGACATAAGGACGTATCATCGTGTCTCGGAAAAAGGAAGGAAACATAGGGACGTATCCCCGTGTTTCGGAAATGGCGCGAGCATTGGAACGTATTCCAAATGCTCGTAACCAGAGAAGGAGAAACAAAGGGAGACAACCCCGTGTTTCAAAAAGAAAAAGAGATATAAGGACATATCCTCGTGTCTCGGAAAAAAGGAAGGAAACATAGGGACGTATCCCTGTGTTTCGAAAATGGCACAAGCATTGGAACGTATTCCAAATGCTCGTAACCAGAGAAGGAGAAACAAAGAGAGACAACCCTGTGTTTCAAAAAGAAGAAGAGACATAGGGACGTATCCCCGTGTCTCGGAAAAAGAAAGACCTCTCAGCGTAGCACACGCGAGAAAGGAAAGAGAAAATCTTCTCAGTGTAGCACACGCGAGAGAAGAAAGAGAAAAAATCTCTCAACGTAGCACACTCGAGAAAGGAAAGGTAAACTTCTTAGCGTATCACGCCAGAGAAGAAAGGTAAACCTCTCAGCGTATCATACGCGAGAGAGGAAAGAAAGCATCTCTCAGCGTATCACACGCAAGAGAGGAAAGGAAACACCTCTCAGCGTATTGCACGCGAGAGAGGAAAGGACTGTGCAGGAAAGCGCAGTCATCCAAACGCGTATCAAAAGCGAGAGGAGAAAGATAGGTCCAAACACATGCCGAATGCGAGAGGAGAAAGGTATCAGTCAAACTGAACTGGAACTCATTGGAATGAACGGTACATACAATACTGTGCGTGACCGAGAAAGGATCTTGATAGGTACAATGCAATACAATGCATGATGCTAAAGGAATGTAATAAACAAACATAGTGGCGCTCTAGAAAGTACCTCACGGGGTGAGTGGCGATAAACCGCTTTACTCTGACGGGGATCCCCCCTTGTGTTCTTTGAACTCTTACCTTCAACTCATAGTACAAAGGTCCTGAAATGCTGACAAGGAGCAACGTCCGATAGGGAAACCACGGATGCCGCTTTTCTTCCTGATCATACTCACAACTTTTCCTATTTGCAAAGCCAAGGTAACTCTGACGGGGAATGGTACTCAGGGAGAGCACATCTGATTGCCATTCTGGCTTTGAAGCAAGCTTGATCTTGCGCTTGGGGTAGAGGCACACTCATACTTCAGAGCATTTGACAAGTCCTGAAAAGGTAAATCCGGAACGCAATCTTGGAATTTACTAAAGTCGAAACAAACTCAGACAGCCGACATTTTCCCTCTTTTCTTTTGCTTTGCAGTCCGGAACCCATGTAGCTTCAGATAGGCCCTGGTTTTACTATTCTCACATGACCTGGGTTGAACCCTACAGTTTTACGAAAGAAGAAAACCTGTTTTGCACAAATGTGGAGAATGGCACAGCACTCTGAGCACAAAACGATTTATTTTTGAAATTTGAAATGAGAAATGAGTTTTTGACCGGGTATTGAGCCTACGACTAAACACAGCGCACCACGACTTGACAAAGAAAAAACAAAGGTAAAATAACCGAAACACATCTATTGACACTTGAAACGACTCAAAACAAGAATCGAGACAAACAAAACACAATAAAACACAAGACTCAAATGTGCACAGGGAGCCTGTTTCTCCGAGTATTGTTTCCCACCATTTCTCATTTGTGATTCTCACATCACTCGGCCCTCAGGCTCTGTTTTTCTGAAAAAAGCCCTTTTTCTCACTTTTTCTCTCAACACATATCTCTCTATTCTTCAATCTCTCATTTTTTATCCCTCCCCTGGGTGGTTGATGGATAAACAGGAAGTTGTGGGCTTTTGCCCCTGGTATTCTACCAGATTCTCATTCTTCTGCGGACAGCTAGTGAGTTTCTCCCATAAAGGGGTTGCACTACATTTGGGTGTGTAGCAAATCTGCAGCTAACATCGGTGGATGATGTTCTGCTGGGGAGTTTTGACGTAATTAGATCTGTCCAGATGAGGGAGTGGAATACCCTGCTCTATTTTCAATTCATGCTTCGCACTTGGCTTGATACCTCGCTGCTTTGGAGGGTGAGAGAGCTTTCAGCTCTTTGTTGTTAAGTTCAGTTATGTCTTGTTCTGGCAGGTAGAGTGCCCTTTCTGGCAGGTCGGTTGACGATGGGGAAAAGATAGAACACCTGACTCCACTATGCCCCTAGTTAATCATTTTGACCATTTTTTGTTTTGGCTTTCTACTGAAACAATTTTGACCAATATAAGAGTTAGATTAACATACTTGTTCAACTTTTTGATTTGTAATCATGCAAGTCAGGCTATGAGCACTGAAAATTTTCCTTTTTTGGGTCCAAGAAATGGTCCAGTTTTGGAAAAAATGAATAATTTTCGAGAAAATTAGTTAACCTCGGTAAAAATTCTCAAAAAAAACTATTTTGGCAAACGACCACTGCTCAACGAGCACAGAACCTACTCTTGAGATGCACAACCTCAGATCCATAACAATAGAAAATTGCCCCTTGTCTAAAGGACATTGCATGGCAACGGAAAGTTGCCCCTTGTTTGAATAGCGCCGCAGCACACTGTAATCAGTCCTTAAGGTGATGATCACAACCGAACTCTTGGATACAGAGAAGACAAAGATGATCAGAACCATTACATGGACATAGTTGAATTTGGAGGTGTTTATGGCTGGACTTCAGAATAAAGTTGCCTACGTATCCCAAACATGGGAATCAAGCCTTACGTAGTTCGGGGTAAGGTACACTCAGGTATTAACCTCTCCTTTTGTGCTCTAACTTTTGCCAAGGCCGCCCTTCTGGGTTTTCAACCTTGCGAGCTTTGTTTTTCTTTTCTTTTTTTTTTCTTTTCTTCTTTTCATTTCTTTTTCATCTTTTCTTCATTCTTTTCATTTTTTTCTTTTTTCTTTTTTTTTTTGTTCTTTTTCTTCTTTTTATTTGCTCTAACTTTTGCCTGGGTCGCCCTTCCAGGTTTTCAGCCCAGCGAGCCTCTCAAGGGTAAAAGTGTAGCTTTGTCCATGTTGAATGGCTTGAGATCTCAAAGCCATCTGAATCTAGGAGAGTGGCTGTTGTTCGCTGATGATGTAGAAGTCCTTCCAATGGGGGCTGAATTTGCCCCTAGTGTTGTGGATAGGAACTCAGTTGTCCTTCAGCAATATTTTCTTCTTTTCTCCCTTCTGGGATTTGGCATTCTTGCTGATCTTCATTGACTTGGGAAGTGTCCCATTTTTGACTCTTCGAGCGCATCTGACATTTTTGTGCCCCTAGTTCAAGGGCTGCTTCTGATCTAGCTTCGTAAGCTTATTTTGATAATAACTGATCTTCTTGATCTGACTTTTCTTGCCTTTAGTTCGTGGACTGCTTCGAATCTGGCCATACAAGCCTCACATTGTGGTTGACCGTTGAACATTCTAAATTAAGGTTCAAGGTTTGAAAGCGAAGGGGAGTCGAGTCTCGAGGCTGAGAGCGATCCTAAGCTACACAATCTCAAGAGCGATTCTCCACAGGTCTTCGTAGGACCGCGCAAAACATTTTTTGAAATCTTTTAAAAAAGCGACAAATCGCTCACACTGAAGACAGTGTAGAACCAATCTGGATCAAGCCAGGATCGTTCTCAGTACTCACATTAACAAACATGATCTCATTCATTAAAGGCTTAGCATGCCTCTCTTTCTCTCAATTGATCAAATTTTGCAAATCCCGAGGAATTCCTTCCTCTTTGTTTTCATCACAGTGTTCAAAAAGTTTTGAAAAACTTAAGTCAATGCAATGATTTAAAGGCGCAGAAAAGCAGGTGAAAAGCACTGCCGTTTCATTCGAAACTTGTTGGCACAACTGGCGCAAGGCAGGCACAACTGGCACAAGGCAAAAGCAAACACAAGAGTGTGAAAATCACTACTGTTTCATTCAAAATCTGTTGGCACAACTAGCTTCGATGCAGAAACAGACTCAAAAGAAAGCGAAAAGACAAAAACAAAACAAGCAAGTGATGTCCGAGGTAACACCCCCGAAATCACCCGACTCTAACAAAACAGGACTGACTCGATACAACAAGATAGACCCACTAACTCAGTATGAAAAGACTGACTCTATACAACGAGACAGACTCTAAACAACATAACAAAACTGACTCAATACCCGAGTCAGAAAGTACAAAAACCAGCATTCGCAAATGCTCAAAATAGTGCGTGCCAAACGCCACATCCGAAATAAATCGAGCGCCGCCCGTAGGTGGACCTACCCCTGATCACATACTTGTACTATCCTCGAAGTCCACCAACTCAGTGATGACAGACTTTCCTAAGCTTGGTGGGAGGACGAACTCATTGTCAAACAGATCCTGCACTTCATGGCGAAGACGGAAGCAGTTGTCGGTGGTGTGACCGGTCTGTTGATGGTATGCATAGTACTGGGTAGTGTCATGACTAGCTGGAAGACGACTAGGGAGAGGCCGAGGCTCGAGGGGTTTGAGATGCCTCTTTTTAGTGGGGATTCGAAGCGCCTTAGACAAAGGCATATAAAGGGCATGGAATACCCTGCGACCTCGAGGTAGATACTTCGAGGTTTGCGGACTTTTGTTGGACGCACTAGCAAAAGGATCAGCAGGTGCTACCCTGGCTTTCTGATCTTTTCCAGGTGCAAGGTTAGGACTGGAAGGAACGGTTCTGGTACGACGGTTCCTATCCCAATTTTCCCCCTGGCTTGAACTACCCTCGGTCTGAGTAAGGAAAGTGTTATCCACAGTCTTAGCCACAACTGCAAGTACTTGCTGCTTATTCAACCCTCCGGCTTTCAGAGCCTCAACAGCCTACTGGAGTTGTTCATAGGGGTCAGTGTCCACTTTTACCTTGTTCTTTCCACTAGCCTCAGCTTGGTGGAAGGTTTGGGTTGCTACTTCAGTGCGAAGCCCCGTTGTCGTCGACATGTCATTGCCGGAGCTTGAGACAGTTTCAGGTTGGCTGAGCTCAATTACAATTCGCCCCAGTAGCGGGGGCTCCTGCGGCATGAAGTTCCCGGCATACAATGTGGTTGGTGGCGGAGCTGAAATTCCGTAGGCAAGATCAGCCACAGATCTTTGAAGGTCGCCAATCATTCCCATCAGCTCAAAAGTGGTGGGCTCACGGGTTTGAAATAACTGGGGTTCCCAGATCGAATGTGCGGCAGGCGACCTAGGCGGGTGTGGTACTTTAACGTCAGTCTCACCCTACAAGATGATTCCTTGGTTTAATGCGGCTGCCATAACCATAATTTCCTTTGAATTCTGGGTTGTCAGAAGTCTACTGAACTGGACAGAGGTGGTGTAACTGGTGACTGACGGATCTGATGAATTGGTGAGTCTTTTCCTGCTTTGCCTCAGCAGAGGAGAACACTGGCTATTCTGGACTAAATCTCCTGAACCCCCCCTCCCTGAAGAGAAAACAGGCAGCATCTCAGCCTAATTTTACCAGAACACATAAAAGCAAAACTGAAAAACTGTATTCGACCACTGATCATTGTGTCCCAAATTATCGCCCAAAATCGAATCGATACTCATGATATAATCGATTCTCAAAATATCGACATCGATGCCCGTAGGTGTGGACATCATTTTTGTCCAACCTTAAGACTCAGATGTCATCGATTGAGCGCTCGGTGATCGCGCATGTTGTGCTCGTTCTGAGGTTTCGGAGTTTCGGCAGAGAGCCTTACCCCCGGACCTCGGGACCCCATTATGCTTTCCCTGCTTATGGACGTGTCTTTCTTTCTCTTCCCGGAGGGAGGAAGAGGTCTTGTAGACCATCTCTCAGTGGCCGTAGGCTACTTTTCGTGGTCTCAGGCCACTGTTCCCGTTTGGAGACCGCTTTCGGTTTTTAGAGCCGTCACCGCTGGCCTCAGATCGCTTAACGTTCTCCGTTTGGCACGATTTTTGGCACACGCCTTGCTTCCTCTCTCTAGAGGGACACTGTGGCCCGGGAGACCACCTTTGTGGTCGCACGCCACTTTCGATGCTTAACGGCCTATTTTCAGGGCATCCAGCTGTGCGTTTTGACCCCTGAACCCTAGTTTTGCATCCATCTTGGTTCATTTTTGGCATGGACCTTGTTTTCATTGTTTGGAAGGTAGTACAAGGGTGGGAGACCACCTTTTCTCTTGGAGACCACTTCTCTCTCCGCCAGCTGGTTTTCTTGTCTGGAAGCTGGTCTCCTTGGTCTTTGAGCCACTTTTGCAGGTCTCCCACCATACCACAAGCTTGAATTCAATGTGGAGACCACCAATTGGAGATCCCGACCACCTGACCCTTTTGAACTGGTCGGCCGACCACCTAAAGTGGCTGGCCGACCACCTGAACTAGTCGGCCTGCCTCTCCCAGTCTTGCCTCTGTGAGTTGTTGCCAGCTGTGCCAGGTGGAAGCCATAGACTGGATCCTCCATACACGTGTATAGAGGATCTTCAACCTTGGTTTTTAGCTTATTTGAGATGCTTTGGCCCCCTTTCTCTATAAGAGAGGCCCTTTTTCTCCTTTAGAGAGGTTCAAAAATTTTGTAGAAGGCATAGCATATATCTCTTTATATCTCTCCATTTTAGGCTTAGAAGTGTAAGGTTCTTGGCCCTTTGCACACCACCTCTTAGCCTAACACTTCCACCATCAACCTAAGGATCTTGGAGGTCATTTTCAGAGGTTGAGGAGTTGTGTCTTTGGTCCGTGGTTCGGTCTTCTTAAGCTTCATGGGTAACACACTTTCTCCCTTTTAAGCCCTCTATTTTGATCCTTATCTTAGCCTTATTTGCATGTATATTTGAGCTTTTTTATCAATTGAAAAAATTCTTGTTTTAAAGTCCTTGTGATGTTTGTTTAAGACTGTTTTGGTAATAAAGGTCATTTACACTCTTGCATGCTTGTTTTAGCCTTGTTTTGTGCCATGCCATAAAGCCTTCGAGCTAGACTTTTCTTGGCCTTCCTACCACTGAAATCCAGTGGATTTTTAGTGGTAAAGATGTGGTTTTGAGGGCCAAAATCAAAGAGGGGTGACCCTCTCTCTTGTTGTCTTGTTTACTAGCATTTTTGGCCTTACAAATGAGCCTTCATTTTCACACCTCCGAGCCTTGTTTTAGGCCCTTTTCAGTGACTCTTAGGGCCTGCCTAGGCTCTATCCAGAGTTGGTTTTGTCACCTTGGGTGTGTCTCTTGCATGTGTAGAATAACCTCTCTTATAGCCTATCAAAGGAGCATGTCATTCTTGCATGCATTGATCATGTTTTAGTGGGTTTTTGGGTTTTATTTGGCATGTCATGTCTCTGAATTTTTTTGGTTTAATGGCCTCTTGAATGCTTCATATGCTTGTAGTGTAATCCATGCTTACTAGCCTACAATGCATGTTGTTTTGGCCCTCCATTCTAGCACATTTTGGCCATGCTCCAAACTAATTTTGTTCATATTTTGGGCTGCCTTAGCTCTATTTTGAGGCCTCATGGTCGAAAAATGCTTGCCATGCATACTTGTTGTGTAATAGCTTCGACTAGCTTTGAGTTTTGAGCACTCTTGCATGCCTAACTTGAAGTATTTGCATGTGTTAGCATCATTGGGAATATTATTTCAGAGCTTATACTTGTGTCATACTCCCATATTTTCCATGCTTTAAGTCCCCTTGAGAGTTGCATCATTATGCCTCGTTTGTGAGCCATTGCATGACCTTCATTTAAAAGCATTCCGAGCCACCATCCCAACACATTTTGCCACTGTTTTGGGTCTGTATAGGGACTGTTTGGGATTGGTTTGGTCATTTGAGCATCGCTTTGTATGCCTATAGTGTAATGTGCTTCACTAGTCTTTCGGTAATTGTGCCATCCAACATGCATCGGGTGAGTTGTTTGCATGATTCGGGACCATCTTGTATGTCATTTCAGAGCTGGGACATGTGTCATTGTATGCCATGTTTCATCCTAGTCATGCTCTTGAGAGTTGCATCTTGTGCCCTTGGCTTGGAGCCTTTGCATTGTGCATGCTTGTGTGTGTCTTGTTGCTTTGATTTCATCATCCATTGGCCATTAATTTGGGTGCGGCTGAGGTCCATCCATCTTGGTTTAAGTCCATCTTGCATTGTGTATGCCATATAGTCCATGTTATCACATGTTCGATCATTGCATTGCGTATGCCTCGTTCATAACATTGCGTATGTTAGTGCATTGTGTATGCATGCCATATAATCCATGCGCATTGAGTATGCCCTTGATTAGTTCATAGCATTGTGTATGCTAGTTGCATGCTTGCATGTCATCCTCTGCATGTTTGCATCACTTAGTCGCATCACATTTAGGATTGCATACTAGAGTCACATTTGTACATGCCATGCCATTCTACTTGTTGCATTGTGTTTGGAATAGGAGTTAGTCCAAACATGGGAAACGAGGAACGTTTCATACTCCAAGTGATGAAACGTGCCTCGATTCCCAGTCGCTGACACTCTTGACCACCCATGATGGAGTTGTTGGTTTTAGTTGCTTATATGTGCATATTCATGTCCCACTGAGTCGTGCAATTCGACTCATCGGCCATCATACATCGAGATGCGTGATTGATGGCACGAGGATCGAGGACTACACTCCCTAGAGTTTATGTGATGACGGGAAGAGTGGTCGGGCACACATATGTTGAAAATACTTTGCCTTCTCTCTCTCTTGCCTTTGTTGCAGAAAATGTAGAAACCAGGAGAAGAAACTGGTCAGCCGACCAGGTTTTCTGGCAGGCCAACCACCTTTTCTGGTTTTCACCACCAAGGGTGGTTGGTAGGTGGTCCCCAATGCCTATAGCTGGTCGGTAGCCTTCCCCCAGATTCCCGGGGTGGAGTTTCATCTCCTTGGAGCTTTGTGCAAGTTTCTGAGTTCAATTGCAAACGAAGGCGAGTTGAGACATCGCGATAGATTTCCCGACAAGGCGACTCGAGCATGCACGCATCCTTTAGCATTCGGAACAGAGCTGAGGCAATCCATTTCATGTAGCTTGCATGCTAATTTATTTGCTTCCTTAGTTTAATTTGTTAATTAATTAATGTTGTGTAATATTTAGCTGTAATTCGTTATTCATCTCGATTGTGTAATAATTAGTTTAATAAGCTTAGATTAGCTAGTTGGTTCTGTATTATTTATTCAGACCCTCCGCGAGAGGGCGAACTTTGTAATAAGTGTGCGTGTGTGTGATGCATGTCTTCCAACCCCACGTCTTTCTTCCTTTTATTTACCAGCTTATGATGGTTAGTTTTAGGGCATGTTTCAATTAGCATCTATATGTTCGCATGTTTGCATTCATTCATCTGTATTGCATGCACTGGGCTCGACGCATCAAGCTAACTGCATTGTATTTCAATTCCAAGTTGAATACATGTATCGATTGTTGCATCTCATATGACATCTTAGAATAGACGAGCCTATTGTAGTTGCATTTTTGCATGTGTTGCGTTAGGCATTCTTAGCATAGTTAGGATTCATGCATGATTTCTAATTAGCTTCTTTCTTTGGCTCGGAGTACTCGGTAAGTGTTTAGGCTTTAGCATCCTTGCATGTGTGTGAGTGACTACCCTGATAGCATGCTTACCATGAGGCTGTGTGCTTATGTGATATACCTACCTAAATGCCTGTGGGTGAAGGTTGGATTACTTGAATTGGAACAATGCATTGATTGCGAGTTTTAAGCCCACTTGAGAGTAGCAAATCACCATGTTTTCTAAAAACCCACTTGAGGGTGGCAAATCCACGTCTTAGCCTACTTGCGAGTAGCACCATCAAACCATTTTCAAATAAACAAACATGAAATGTTTTGGTTCCAACTCAGGCAATCTAGTCTATACTTGTATGCTGCGCACATCACATAGTAATTCTAGGCTAATAAACTGGAATAAGAACACATGTGTTTTCAAAAACTCGATATCATGTTTAGTAGTGGCCGATCTTTGATTGGGCGAGCGGGGGTGCTCATTGCATGACCTTCCCCAATCGTACCTAAGTTCCCAAGCAAGGCAACTTTGGTGATGACGGACACGTGGCCTTAGGCACGAGTCAAGGTTTCCTAAATTCTCCCAAAATAAAATATTTAGGTGGCGACTCAGATCCGCAAACAGTCCATGTTTGGCACTTCTTTCTAAAAATCAGTTTTTCAAAATGATTTGTCAGATTTGGACTCTTTGGTGATTTATCAATCTCGTATTGCACTTTGTGAGATCAGATTAAGAACCATGACATTTGAGTTCGAACTGTAGTAAGCCCAATGAACAAAACGGGACTTTCCCGGGATGTTCGGGGATGTCTACAGCAGGCCTAATACCCAGACTTGCAAACTGATACGTGCACTCCTGTAGAAGTACACTCTGAAAGCACATAGCAAGCAAATGAGAGCCAAAACACCCATATGTTGGAGTAGGGTTTCCCTGTCTTATTTTGTTAGGAGCTAGGGTTTTACTACACACACAGCAGTTTCAAACAACCTATAATCTGGTAAGTAACCTATCCTAGTTTGGAATAATCACTATGGATTCCGATATGCACTAGGTCGAATGGTCAAAAAGGGTGACCCGGTAAAAATCGAGGTTTGTGTTCCTGTCGTGGCAAAGCCCACAACCGGTCAAATTTTATGGCACGCTTTCAAAGCAAGCCTCAAGAAACCGTTCAAGAATAGCATACGACAAACACGGTGTCCTAGGCGCACCAATGCAAATGCAATGCAAAGAGATACATAAGTGTAATCAAAACAAGATATCATGAGTTCGAGTCAAGTTCTCTAACTCCCCAGCGGAGTCGCCAGAAACTGTAGCTCGTGGGCTTCATGCTACTACAGTTCGGACTCAATGTCACGGTTCTGAATCTAATCTCGTAAAGTGCAATGCAAGACCGATAAATCACCAAAGAGTCCAAATCCGGCAAATCATTTTGGAAAACTGATTTTTAAGAAAGAAGTGCCAAACATGGACTGCTTTGCTAGATTCAGAGTCGCCACCTAAATATTTTATTTTGGGGGAATTTAGGAAACCCTGACTCGTTGCCTAAGGCCACGTGTCCCTCATCACCAAAGTTGCCTCGGCTCGAGAACTTGGATACGATTGGGGAAGGTCATCTATGAGCACCCCCGCTCGCCCGATCAAAGATCGGCCTGTACTAAGCATGATATTTTGTTTTTGAAAACACGTGTTCTTATTCTGATTAATTAGATAGAATTACTATGTGATGCGCACAACACACAAGTATAGACTACATCGCCTAATTTGGAACAAAGCATCACATATCCGTTTGTTTGGAAATGGTTTGAAGTTTGCTACTCGTAAGTAGGCTAAAACACGGATTTCAATGAATCGTTCCAATTCAAGTAATCCAACCTTCACCCACAGGCACTCAAGCAGTTTATATCAATTAAGCAATTAGCCTTATGGCAAGCGATAACACACATGCAGTATGCTAAAGCATAAACACTCACAGTGTACTCCGAGCCCAAAACAGAAACTAGTTAGAAATCAATGCATGATCCTAGTTCATGTGAAGATGGCTAATGCAACACATACAAAATGCAATTAGAAATAGGCTCAACTATTCTAATATGGCATATGAGATGCGATTAGATAATCATGTATTCAACTAGGAATTAGAATACGATGCAATTAGTATGATGCGCCGAGCCCGGTGCATGCAATGTAGATGAATGATGCAAACATGCGAGCATAAGGATGCTAGACAGATGAATGGATGCAAACATGCAAAGCATAAGTATGCTAATTGAAACATGCCCTAAAACTAACTACTGAAAGCAGGTAAGTAAAAGGGAGAAAGAAATAGAGGTTGGAAGACATGCATCACACGCACGCACACTTATTACAAAATTCGCCCTCTCGAATGAGGGTCCAAATAAATAATACATGCCAACTAACTAACTAACTAACTAACATGCTCATTAATTATTACATAACCGAATGAATAACTACCTACAACTAATTATTACAAAACTTAATTAATTAACAAATTAATTAACTACTACAAAACCAAATGCTAACTAACAAGTAAGTAATTTAAACAATGCTGCCTCGGCAAGTTGAAGAAGGTGAACATGCATGCTCGGTTCCCGTCCCGGTAAGCTCTCCGGTTGCTCTTTAGAGGCTCTATCTGCAGGGTGTCCTCAAGGAATTCCTACTGAACCTTACCAAAACCAGTCTGAGGAGTGCATCAGTGGCCTACCGGCCATGGGGAGATGATGCTGACCATCTGCCGGCCAAAGACAGTATACTGCCGGCCAAGGATGAGGAGGTGCCGGCCATCTGCAAGGCACTGCCGGCCACTGATGTGCTGGGACACCAAGCTGTAGCAGAACACAAAATAGAGAAAATGGAGGGTCTCCCAAGGGTGTGTACGCACTATGCCACCCCATATCACCTCAAAACATCAAGGGAGAGGCATAATCGGATCCACGACCATCAATTACGCATCCCGATGCATGATGGCCAAAGATCCAACTTGTGCAAATTAATGTGAAATGAATGCACAAATAAACACATAAAGTCTAAAACTCTATCACGGATAATCAAGAGCGTCGGCGACCGAGAATTGAGACATGTTTCATCACCTGAAGTGTGAAACGTCCCTCGTTTCTCGTGCTTAGATTAACACTTAATCCAAACAACAATGCAATGAAAGGATGGCATACACAATGCTAACTTGAACATGCAATCATGCAATATGACTTAAGCATGCAAAGTGCAGTGTAATAAACATGCAACAACATGTAATGGAACTAGCATGCGACAACATGCAAAGATGGAGCGAGCATACAACAATATGCAAGACAAGCATGCAACAACATGCAATGATGGTCTTAAACCAATATGGGCAGACCTCAACTATGCCCAAATTAGTGGCCAATATGTGTTGAAATGATAACACAAAATGCTAGACAAGCATGCATGCCAATGGGCCCAAGAATTAAGGCATAAAGATACAACTCTTAAGCACACTTGAGGAGTGAAAAGCATGCAAGTATGACAATACTACATGCTCTGAAATGATGTTAGGAATGATGCCAAATCACACACATAACACAAGCATAGCATGCATGAAGCTCAAAAGCTAAGAACTAGCAAAGGGACTTAAGCCATGGCCATACAAAGCTAGCCCCAAAGGCCTAAAGGAACCTAAAACAGTCCCAAGGCAGGTCCAAACAAGACCAAAAACAAGCTCGCACCTAGCCAGCACAAGCTAGAACACAAGGCCAAAAACATGGAGCATGCAAGGCTACAAAAGAGGCAATGCACAACACTTAGTGAAAGCAAACATGGCTTGACTTGGACAACATAAAACAGAGTTACATCATGGTATAACAAGACCAAAAATGTGCTAATATGATGAGCCAAAGGCTTAGGCTTAATGGCATGCACAAAAGTTCATTCTTGAGGCATAAAGAGCCAAGCCTCCAAGGCATTAAAGGCATGTCAAATGTAAGTGTATGACTACATTTCATGGACTGAAATAACATTTAGAATGATGGCAAAGCATGCAAACATCATATGTATGGCATGGTAGGGGCCTCAAAACCCAAGGCTAGCCTAAGCATTTGCACTATAGCTATATAAAACACAAGTGATATGGCCATGACAGCCCAAAACAAGAATAGAATCATGCTGGAGCAAAGCCAAAATATGCTAGGATGATGAGTCAAAACATCAAGCACATAAAGCTAGTAAGCAAGATTTGTTCTACAAGTATATGGAGCATGCAAAGGATGACCAAACCATATGGACAGAGTCATGACATGGCAAAACATTACCAAAAACATGCTGAAATGGACTTAACACAAGCTAGGCAAACATGCTACTTTGATGAGCTACAAATGGGATTACACTACACATACAAGATGCATGCAAATGGTGACCAAACTAGCCATGGACAGAGCCAAGGCAGTCCTAAAAGTCACAAAAAAAAGGCCCTGAACCAAGCCTCAAAAGTGAGAGAGGCATGCTCCTTTGGAAGACCAAAAATGCAAGCAAACAAAAACCAAAAAGAGGGGTCACCCCTCGATTTGAGGCCTCAAAACCGATGCCTACCCCTAAAAATCCACTAGATTTTAGTGGCTAGAAGGCCAAACTGAGGCTAGCTCGAAAGCCTTAAAGCATGGCTCAAAACAAGGCTAAACAAAGCATACAAGAGGGTTATACACCCTAACACCAAAAGACCTTAAACAAACTTCAAAAGCACTTAAAAAAAAGAATTTTTTTAGTTGAAAGCAAGGCCTAAAACAATATGCAAGTATGGCCAAAATGAGGTACAAGAAAGTGCTAAAAGGGGGAAGAAGCTCACCCTTGAAGACCAACTTCGAAACCAGCAACCTCAGGGGCCAAAAACTCACTTTCAAAGCTCAAGTAACCTTTCCAAGAACCTCAGTCCAATGGTGATGGTGTATCTCTATGTGTTGTAGTGTAAAAGTGCAAGAAAAATGGACTAAACCACAACAATATAGAGAGAGAGTAAGAAATATAGAGAGAGAGAGAGAGAGCTATATCTCTTCTAAAATGGCTGAACCTCCCCTAAGGAGAGAGGCTCTCCCCTTATATAGAGGGAAAACAATGCAAAGCTTATTCAAGAAGCTTGGCAAGAGCTTCATCCCTCCATACACGTGTATAGAGGGGAGATGAAAGGATTCCAGCTGGCTCAAAAGATCTGGAGTGAAACCTACTGAGACAGGGGTTCTGCCGACCATCAATGATGGCCGGTAGTGGCTCATTGATGGCCAGCAGGCTCAATCAATGGCCGGCAGCAACAAAGTGAAGGTCGGTAGGGCCAAAAGGTGGCCGACAATGTACCACAAAACACATTCTGAAAGGACCAAGTCATGGTCCAAGAATGGGGCAGAAAGGATACAAGGTTTGGAAAGCTCAAACCAACGTTCCGCCACGAAAGTCGAATACGGAAGCAATCGAACTTGTGGGTTGGATGTACCTACAAGCACAACCGAGTCTTGAGGACGGTCAAAAATGGGGTGTCTACATTTTAACATAGCTAACACAAAAAAAAATATGCCATTTGATTGGAATGATCAAAGAGAATCTGTGTTCCAAGAGTTGAAGACCAGATTAATGACTGTATCAATTTTGACTCTGTCTAATGGTAGAGATGGATTCCAGATTTATAGTGATGCTTCATACAAGGGTCTGGGGTGTGTACTTATGCAAAATGGGAAAATGATTGCCTATGCTTCTCGCCAACTCCGACCTCATGAAAAGAATTACCCAACTCATGACCTTGAACTAGCGGCTATGGTGTTTGCTTTGAAAATTTGGCGACACTATCTGTATGGTGTGACTTGCAAAGTATACACTGATCATAAAAGCCTTAAATATTTCTTTACTCAAAAGGAATTGAACATGAGACAGAAAAGATCGCATGAGTTGATAAAAGATTATAACTTGTAAATTTTGTATCATCCAGGAAAAGAAGGCAAATGCCAAGCAGATGCATTGATTAGAAAGTCAAATGGGAATTTGTCATGTTTGCTCACCAATCAGAAAGAATTGTTATGTGACTTGGAGAAGAATGAGATTGAAATTGTGTTGCGCGAACAGGGTGGAATTCTAGCTACCATCTCTGTCCAGCCTGCAATTATTGAAGAAATTAAAGAGAAACAATTGCAAGACGAGTTCTTGAAGAGGATTGTTGTTGAGATTGACACAAAACCAAGACCAGGGTTTGTAATTGAGAATAATGTGTTGAAGTGTCAAAATAGGCTTTGTGTACCGGATTGTTCAGAATTAAAAAAGCGTGTCATGACTGAAGCTCACAGTTCAAAATTTGCCATGCATCCCAAAAATACAAAAATGTACAAAGATTTGAAACAGAACTTTTGGTGGCCTGGAATAAAGAGATGTATTC